>CM077567.1:68988568-69654904 GCA_039657325.1 Stephania cephalantha | reverse complement strand
CTAGGCCCTAGGCCTAGGCCTAGGCCTAGGCCTAGGCCTAGGCCTAGGCCTAGGCCTAGGCCTAGGCCTAGGCCTAGGCCTAGGCCTAGGCCTAGGCCTAGGCCTAGGCCTAGGCCTAGGCCTAGGCCTAGGCCCTAGGCCTAGGCCCTAGGCCTAGGCCTGAGGCCCTGAGCCCTGAGGCCCCCTGAGGCCTAGGCCTAGGCCCTGGCCCTGAGGCCCTGGCCACAGGCCACTGGCCCTAGGCCCAGGCCTGAGGCCACTGGCCCTGAGGCCCTGGCCCTAGGCCTGAGCCCTAGGCCACAGGCACTGAGCCCTGAGGCCCAGGCCCTGAGGCCCTGGCCCTGAGCCCTGAGGCCCTGAGCCACTGGCCCTGGGCCCTGAGGCCCTGAGGCCCTGAGCCCTGAGGCCCAGGCCCTGGCCCTGAGGCCACAGGCCACAGGCCCTGCCAGGCCCTGAGCCCTGAGGCCCTGGCCCTGAGCCCAGGCCCTGAGCCACTGAGCCCTGAGCCCTGAGCCCAGGCCTGAGCCACTGAGCCCTGAGCCACTGAGCCCTGAGGCCCTGGCCCTGAGCCACTGAGCCCTGAGCCCTGAGCCCTGGCCCTGAGGCCCTGGCCACTGAGCCTGAGCCCTGGGCCCTGAGCCACAGGCCACTGAGCCCAGGCCACTGAGGCCACTGAGCCACAGGCCACTGAGCCACAGGCCCTGAGCCACTGAGCCCTGAGGCCCTGAGCCCTGAGCCCTGAGCCACTGAGCCACTGAGCCACTGAGCCACTGAGCCCTGAGCCCTGAGCCTGAGCCACTGAGCCACTGAGGCCCTGAGCCCTGAGCCACTGAGCCCTGAGCCCCTGAGCCTGAGCCCTGGCCACTGAGCCCAGGCCCTGAGGCCCTGAGCCCTGAGGCCCAGGCCCAGGCCACTGAGCCACTGAGCCTGAGCCTGAGCCACTGAGCCACTGAGCCACTGAGCCACTGAGGCCCTGAGCCAGGCCTGAGCCTGAGGCCTGAGGCCAGGCCCCTGAGCCCTGGGCCCTGAGCCCTGGGCCACTGAGCCCTGGGCCCAGGCCTGAGCACTGAGCCCTGAGCCCTGAGCCCTGAGCCAGGCCACTGAGCCCTGAGCCCTGAGCCCTGAGGCCTGAGCCCTGGCCACTGAGAGCCTGAGGCCACTGAGCCACTGAGCCCTGGGCCACTGAGCCTGAGCCCTGAGCCACTGAGCCACTGAGCCACTGAGCCACTGAGCCACTGAGCCTGAGCCACTGAGCCCTGAGGCCCTGAGCCCTGAGCCCTGAGCCCTGGGCCCTGAGCCCTGAGCCCTGAGCCCTGAGCCCTGAGCCCTGAGCCACTGAGCCTGAGCCCTGAGCCACTGAGCCACTGGCCCTGAGCCCTGAGCCCTGAGCCACTGAGCCCTGAGCCACTGAGCCACTGAGCCCTGAGCCCTGAGCCCTGAGCCACTGAGCCCTGAGCCCTGAGCCACTGAGCCCTGAGAGCCTGAGCCCTGAGCCTGAGCCACTGAGCCACTGAGGCCACTGAGGCCCTGAGGCCACTGAGCCTGAGCACCACTGAGCCACTGCCAGGCTGGGCCTGGGCCACTGGCCCTGAGCCCTGAGCCCTGAGCCACTGAGCCACAGGCCACTGAGCCACTGAGCCCTGAGCCAGGCCTGAGCCAGCCCTGAGCCACTGCCACTGGCCCTGAGCCAGGCCACTGAGGCCCTGAGCCACTGAGCCCTGAGCCACTGAGCCCTGAGCCACTGAGCCCTGAGCCACTGAGCCCTGGCCCTGAGCCCTGAGCCCTGAGGCCTGAGCCCTGAGCCCTGAGGCCTGAGGCCACCAGCCCTGAGGCCCTGAGCCTGAGCCCAGGCCCTGAGCCTGAGCCCTGAGGCCTGGCCCTGCCTGAGCCCTGAGCCCTGAGCCCTGAGACAGGCCACTGAGCCCTGAGCCTGAGCCCTGGGCCCTGAGCCCTGAGCCTGAGCCCTGAGGCCTGAGCCCTGAGCCTGAGCCCTGAGAGCCCAGCCCTGAGCCACTGAGCCACTGAGCCACTGAGGCCCTGAGCCACTGAGCCACTGAGCCTGAGCCACTGAGCCACTGAGCCCTGAGCTGAGCCTGAGCCACTGAGCCCTGAGGCCCTGAGCCCCTGAGCCCTGAGCCACTGAGCCCTGAGCCCTGAGCCTGAGCCCTGAGCCACTGAGCCACTGAGCCACTGAGCCACTGAGCCACTGAGCCCTGAGCCACTGGCCACTGAGCCCTGAGCCTGAGCCCTGGCCCTGAGCCACTGAGCCCTGAGCCCTGAGCCACTGAGCCACTGAGCCCTGAGCCCTGGCCTGAGCCACTGAGCCCTGAGCCCTGAGGCCCTGAGCCACTGGCCCTGAGCCACTGAGCCACTGAGGCCCTGAGCCACTGAGCCCTGAGCCCTGAGCCACTGAGCCAGCCTGAGCCACTGAGCCACTGAGCCCTGAGCCCTGAGCCCTGAGCCCTGAGCCACTGAGCCTGAGCCCTGAGCCTGAGCCCTGAGCCCTGAGCCCTGAGCCCTGAGCCCTGAGGCCACTGAGCCTGAGCCACTGAGCCCTGAGCCAGGCCTGAGCCACTGAGCCCAGCCACTGGCCACTGAGCCCTGAGCCCCCTGAGCCTGAGCCTGAGCCCAGGCCCTGAGGCCACTGAGCCACTGAGCCCTGAGCCCTGAGCCCTGAGCCCTGAGCCCTGAGCCCTGAGCCCTGAGCCCTGAGCCACTGAGCCACTGAGCCACTGGCCACTGAGCCCTGAGCCCTGAGCCTGAGCCACTGAGCCACTGAGCCACTGAGCCCTGAGCCCTGGCCACTGAGCCACTGAGCCACTGAGCCTGAGCCTGAGGCCACTGAGCCCTGAGCCCTGAGCCACTGAGCCTGAGCCCTGAGCCCTGGCCCTGAGCCCTGAGGCCCTGGCCACTGAGCCACTGAGCCACTGAGCCCTGAGCCCCTGAGCCACTGAGCCCTGAGCCCCAGGCCACTGAGCCCTGAGCCTGAGCCCTGAGCCCTGAGCCACTGAGCCACTGAGCCCTGAGCCACTGAGCCCTGAGCCCTGAGCCCTGAGCCTGAGCCCTGGCCTGAGCCACTGAGCCACTGAGCCACTGAGCCCTGAGCCCTGGGCCTGAGGCCAGCCTGAGCCACTGAGCCCTGGGCCTGAGCCACTGAGCCTGAGCCCTGAGCCCTGAGCCACTGAGCCCTGAGCCCTGAGCCCTGAGCCACTGAGCCACTGGGCCTGAGCCCTGAGCCCTGAGCCACTGAGCCACTGAGCCCTGAGCCCTGAGCCCTGAGGCCCTGAGCCCTGAGCCACTGAGCCAGCCTGAGCCCTGAGCCCTGAGCCACTGAGCCACAGGCCCTGAGCCCTGAGCCCTGAGCCCTGAGCCCTGAGCCCTGAGCCACTGAGCCAGCCCTGAGCCCTGAGGCCACTGAGCCACTGAGCCCTGAGCCCTGAGCCCTGAGCCCTGAGCCACTGAGCCACTGAGCCCTGAGCCCTGAGCCCTGAGCCCTGAGCCACTGAGCCCTGAGCCACTGAGCCACTGAGCCACTGGCCCTGAGCCCTGAGCCACTGAGCCACTGAGGCCTGAGCCCTGAGCCCTGAGCCCTGAGCCCTGAGCCCTGAGCCACTGAGCCCTGAGCCCTGAGCCACTGAGCCCTGAGGCCCTGAGCCTGAGCCTGAGCCACTGAGCCTGAGCCTGAGCCACTGAGCCCTGAGCCACTGAGCCACTGAGCCACTGAGCCCTGAGCCCTGAGCCCTGAGCCACTGAGCCACTGAGCCAGCCACTGAGCCTGAGCCCTGAGCCACTGAGCCCTGAGCCCTGAGCCACTGAGCCACTGAGCCCTGAGCCTGAGCCTGAGCCCTGAGCCCTGAGCCCTGAGCCCTGAGCCCTGAGCCCTGAGCCACTGAGCCTGAGCCCTGGGCCCTGAGCCTGAGCCTGAGCCCTGAGCCTGAGCCACTGAGCCCTGAGCCAGGCCCTGAGCCTGAGCCCTGAGCCCTGAGCCCTGAGCCCTGAGGCCCTGAGCCCTGAGCCACTGAGCCCTGAGCCCTGAGCCCTGAGCCAGCCAGGCCCTGGCCCTGAGCCACTGAGCCCTGGCCCTGAGCCCTGAGCCCTGGCCTGAGCCCTGAGCCCTGGCCCTGAGCCCTGAGCCACTGAGCCACTGAGCCCTGAGCCTGAGCCCTGAGCCACTGAGCCCTGAGCCACTGAGCCACTGAGCCACTGAGCCCTGAGCCACTGAGCCAGCCTGAGCCCTGAGCCCTGAGCCACTGAGCCCTGGGCCCTGAGCCCTGAGCCCTGAGCCTGAGCCCTGAGGCCCTGAGAGCCCTGAGCCTGGCCTGAGCCCTGAGCCCTGAGCCACTGAGCCCAGGCCTGAGCCCTGAGCCACTGAGCCACTGAGCCCTGAGCCACTGAGCCCTGAGGCCACTGAGCCCTGAGCCTGAGCCCTGAGCCCTGAGCCCTGAGCCCTGAGCCCTGAGCCACTGAGCCCTGAGCCCTGAGCCCTGAGCCCTGAGCCACTGAGCCTGAGCCTGAGCCACTGAGCCCTGAGCCCTGAGCCACTGAGCCACTGAGCCCTGAGCCACTGAGCCTGAGCCCTGAGCCACTGAGCCCTGAGCCCTGAGCCCTGAGCCCTGAGCCCTGAGCCTGGCCCTGGCCTGAGCCCTGAGCCCTGAGCCTGAGCCCTGAGCCCTGAGCCCTGAGCCACTGAGCCACTGAGCCACTGAGCCCTGAGCCCTGAGCCCTGAGCCTGAGCCACTGAGCCAGCCTGAGCCCTGAGCCACTGGGAGGCCACTGAGCCCTGAGCCCTGAGCCACTGAGCCCTGAGCCCTGAGCCCTGAGCCACTGAGCCCTGAGCCACTGAGCCTGAGCCACTGAGCCCTGAGCCTGAGCCCTGAGCCCTGAGCCCTGAGCCACTGAGCCTGAGCACTGAGCCCAGCCCTGAGCCCTGAGCCCTGAGCCACTGAGCCCTGAGCCTGGGCCACTGAGCCCTGAGCCCTGAGCCTGAGCCACTGAGCCCTGAGCCCTGAGCCCTGAGCCCTGAGCCCTGAGCCCTGAGCCTGAGCCACTGAGCCCTGAGCCCTGAGCCCTGAGCCACTGAGCCACTGAGCCCTGAGCCACTGAGCCACTGAGCCACTGAGCCACTGAGCCACTGAGCCACTGAGCCCAGCCTGAGCCTGAGCCTGAGCCTGAGCCTGAGCCTGAGGCCTGAGCCTGAGCCTGAGCCTGAGCCCTGAGGCCACTGAGCCACTGAGCCACTGAGCCCTGAGCCCTGAGCCACTGAGCCCTGAGCCCTGAGCCCTGAGCCTGAGCCCTGAGCCACTGAGCCACTGAGCCCTGAGCCCCCTGAGCCACTGAGGCCCTGAGGCCTGAGCCTGAGCCCTGAGCCCTGAGCCACTGAGCCACTGAGCCACTGAGCCACTGAGCCCTGAGCCACTGAGGCCACTGAGCCACTGAGCCCTGAGCCACTGAGCCACTGAGCCACTGAGCCACTGAGCCCTGAGCCTGAGCCACTGAGCCCTGAGCCCTGAGCCACTGAGCCACTGAGCCCTGAGCCCAGGCCCTGAGCCACTGAGCCCTGAGCCCTGAGCCCTGAGCCTGAGCCAGCCTGAGCCCTGAGCCCTGAGCCCTGAGCCCAGCCCTGAGCCCTGAGCCACTGAGCCCTGAGCCTGAGGCCACTGAGCCTGAGCCCTGAGCCCTGAGCCACTGAGCCCTGAGCCTGAGCCACTGAGCCCTGAGCCCTGAGCCCAGCCTGAGCCCTGAGCCACTGAGCCACTGAGCCTGAGCCCTGAGCCCTGGGCCTGAGCCCTGAGCCCTGAGGCCCTGAGCCCTGAGCCCTGAGCCCTGAGCCACTGAGCCACAGGCCACTGAGCCACTGAGCCTGAGACCACTGAGCCAGGCCCTGAGCCACTGAGCCACTGAGCCACTGAGCCCTGAGCCCTGAGCCCTGAGCCACTGAGCCCTGAGCCCTGAGCCTGAGCCCTGAGCCCTGAGCCTGAGCCCTGAGCCACTGAGCCTGAGCCTGAGCCCTGGGCCACTGAGCCTGAGGCCCTGAGCCCTGAGCCCTGAGCCACTGAGCCAGCCTGAGCCACTGAGCCCCCTGAGCCCTGAGCCCTGAGCCACTGAGCCACTGAGCCCTGAGCCCTGAGGCCTGAGCCACTGAGCCCTGAGGCCACTGAGCCACTGAGCCTGAGCCTGAGCCCTGAGCCCTGAGCACTGAGCCCTGAGCCTGAGCCCTGAGCCACTGAGCCCTGAGCCCTGAGCCTGAGGCCCTGAGCCTGAGCCACTGAGCCCTGGCCCTGAGCCACTGAGCCCTGAGCCCTGAGCCCTGCCCTGAGCCCTGAGCCCTGAGCCCTGAGCCCTGAGCCCTGAGCCCTGAGCCCTGAGCCACTGAGCCCTGAGCCCTGAGCCCTGAGCCCTGAGCCACTGAGCCCTGAGCCACTGAGCCTGAGCCCTGAGCCTGAGCCCTGAGCCACTGGGCCACAGGCCACTGAGCCCTGAGGCCCTGGGCCTGAGCCCTGAGCCCTGAGCCCTGAGCCTGAGGCCCTGAGCCACTGGGCCACTGAGCCCTGAGCCACTGAGCCACTGAGCCCTGAGCCTGAGCCTGGGCCCTGAGCCACTGAGCCCTGAGCCCTGAGCCACTGAGCCACTGAGGCCTGAGCCCTGAGCCACTGAGCCCTGAGCCCTGAGCCACTGAGCCACTGAGGCCACTGAGCCACTGAGCCACTGAGCCCTGAGCCACTGAGCCTGAGCCACTGAGCCCTGAGCCACTGAGCCACTGAGCCACTGAGCCACTGAGCCAGCCTGAGCCACTGAGCCCTGAGCCCTGAGCTGAGCCTGAGCCCTGAGGCCTGAGCCTGAGCCTGAGCCACTGAGCCTGAGCCACTGAGCCACTGAGCCACTGAGCCACTGAGCCACTGAGCCCTGAGGCCCTGAGCCCTGAGCCACTGAGCCACTGAGCCCTGAGCCCTGGGCCTGAGCCTGAGGCCCCACTGAGCCCTGAGCCCTGAGCCCTGAGCCACTGAGCCACTGAGCCACTGAGCCTGAGCCCTGAGCCACTGAGCCACTGAGCCCTGAGCCCAGGCCTGAGCCCTGAGCCCTGAGCCCTGAGCCCTGAGCCCTGAGCCCTGAGCCTGAGCCCTGAGCCCTGAGCCCTGAGCCCTGAGCCCTGAGCCCTGAGCCACTGAGCCTGACTGAGCCCTGAGCCCTGAGCCTGAGGCCTGAGCCCTGAGCCCTGAGCCCTGAGCCAGCCTGAGCCCTGAGCCACTGAGCCCTGAGCCACTGAGCCCTGAGCCAGCCTGGCCCTGAGCCCTGAGCCTGAGCCCTGAGCCCTGAGCCCTGAGCCCAGGCCACTGAGCCCTGAGCCACTGAGCCCTGAGCCCTGAGCCTGAGCCTGAGCCCTGAGCCCTGAGCCACTGAGCCTGAGCCACTGAGCCACTGAGGCCACTGAGCCACTGAGCCCTGAGCCCTGAGCCCTGAGGCCTGGCCACAGGCCACTGAGCCCTGAGCCTGAGCCTGAGCCCTGAGCCCTGAGCCCTGAGCCACTGAGCCCTGAGCCCTGGCCACTGAGCCACTGAGCCCTGAGCCACTGAGCCCTGAGCCACTGAGCCACTGAGCCACTGAGCCCTGAGGCCTGAGCCCTGAGCCACTGAGCCCTGAGCCCTGAGCCACTGAGCCCTGAGCCACTGAGCCCCTGGCCACTGAGCCCTGAGCCACTGAGCCACTGAGCCCTGAGCCACTGAGCCCTGAGCCACTGAGCCCTGAGCCACTGAGCCACCAGGCCACTGAGCCCTGAGCCCTGAGCCCTGAGCCCTGAGCCCTGAGCCCTGAGCCCTGAGCCTGAGCCCTGAGCCTGAGCCACTGAGCCCTGAGCCCTGAGGCCACTGAGCCCTGAGCCACTGAGCCCTGAGCCCTGAGCCCAGGCCCTGAGCCACTGAGCCCTGAGCCACTGAGCCACTGAGCCCTGAGCACTGAGGCCACTGAGCCACTGAGCCCTGAGCCCTGAGCCACTGAGCCAGCCCAGGCCCAGGCCACTGAGCCTGAGGCCACTGGGCCACTGAGCCACTGAGCCTGAGCCCTGGGCCCTGAGCCCTGAGCCCTGGCCCTGAGCCACTGAGCCCTGAGCCACTGAGCCCTGAGCCACTGAGCCTGAGCCACTGAGCCACTGAGCCCTGAGCCACTGAGCCACTGAGCCACTGAGCCTGAGCCACTGAGCCCTGAGCCAGCCTGAGCCCTGAGCCCTGAGCCCTGAGCCACTGAGCCACTGGCCACTGAGCCCTGAGCCACTGAGCCCTGAGCCCTGAGCCCTGAGCCCTGAGCCCTGAGCCACTGAGCCCTGAGCCCTGAGCCTGAGCCTGAGCCCTGAGCCCTGAGCCACTGAGCCCTGAGGCCTGAGCCCTGAGCCCTGGGCCTGAGCCTGAGCCTGGGCCCTGAGCCACTGAGCCCTGAGCCCTGAGCCCTGAGCCACTGAGCCCTGAGCCTGAGCCACTGAGCCTGAGCCTGAGCACTGAGCCACTGAGCCACTGAGCCACTGAGGCCCTGAGCCTGAGCCCTGAGCCCTGAGCCTGAGCCACTGAGCCTGAGCCACTGAGCCGAGCCCTGAGCCTGGGCCCTGAGGCCCACTGAGCCACTGAGCCCTGAGCCCTGAGCCACTGAGCCCTGAGCCCTGAGCCCTGAGCCCAGCCCTGAGCCACTGAGCCCTGAGCCACTGAGGCCCTGAGCCACTGAGCCACTGAGCCACTGAGCCCTGAGGCCACTGAGCCCTGAGCCACTGAGCCTGAGCCCTGAGCCTGAGCCTGAGCCACTGAGCCCCAGCCTGAGCCCTGAGCCCTGAGCCTGAGCCCTGAGCCCTGAGCCTGAGGCCTGGGCCTGAGCCCTGAGCCCTGAGCCCTGAGCCACTGAGCCCTGAGCCCTGAGCCTGAGCCCTGAGCCCTGAGCCCTGAGCCTGAGCCCTGAGCCCTGAGCCCTGAGCCCTGAGCCTGAGCCTGAGCCACTGAGCCACTGAGCCCTGAGCCCTGAGCCCTGAGCCACTGAGCCCTGAGCCACTGAGGCCACAGGCCCTGAGGCCACTGAGCCCTGAGCCCTGAGCCCTGAGCCCTGAGCCTGAGCCTGAGCCCTGAGCCACTGAGCCACTGAGCCCTGAGCCACTGAGCCACTGAGCCACTGAGCCACTGAGCCACTGAGCCTGCAGGCCCTGAGCCCTGAGCCACTGAGCCTGAGCCACTGAGCCCTGAGCCACTGAGCCCTGAGCCCTGAGCCCTGAGCCCAGCCTGAGCCCTGAGCCACTGAGCCCTGAGCCCTGAGCCACTGAGCCACTGAGCCCTGAGCCCTGAGCCACTGAGCCACTGAGCCCTGAGCCACTGAGCCACTGAGCCACTGAGCCACTGAGCCCTGAGCCACTGAGCCACTGAGCCCTGAGCCCTGAGCCACTGAGCCCTGAGCCCTGAGCCCTGAGCCACTGAGCCACTGAGCCACTGAGCCAGCCTGAGCCACTGAGCCTGAGCCACAGGCCCTGAGCCCAGGCCTGAGCCTGAGCCCTGAGCCCTGAGCCACTGAGCCCTGAGCCACTGAGCCCTGAGCCACTGAGCCACTGAGCCACTGAGCCTGAGCCCTGAGCCACTGAGCCACTGAGCCCTGAGCCCTGAGCCACTGAGCCCTGAGGCCCTGAGCCCTGCCCTGGCCACTGGCCACTGAGCCCTGAGCCACTGGCCACTGAGCCTGAGCCCTGGGCCCTGAGCCCTGAGCCACTGAGCCACTGAGCCACTGAGCCCTGAGCCTGAGCCCTGAGCCCTGAGCCTGAGCCCTGAGCCTGAGCCCTGAGCCCTGAGCCCTGAGCCACTGAGCCTGAGCCCTGAGGCCAGGCCTGAGCCCTGAGCCACTGAGGCCACTGAGCCACTGAGCCACTGAGGCCTGAGCCCTGAGCCCTGAGCCACTGAGCCCTGAGCCTGAGCCCTGAGCCACTGAGCCACTGAGCCCTGAGCCACTGAGCCCTGAGCCCACTGGGCCCTGAGCCACTGAGCCACTGAGCCCTGAGGCCTGAGCCCTGAGCCCTGAGCCCTGAGCCACTGAGCCTGAGCCCTGAGCCCTGAGCCCTGAGCCTGAGCCCTGAGCCCTGAGCCCTGAGCCACTGAGCCTGAGCCTGAGCCACTGAGCCCTGAGCCACTGAGCCACTGAGCCTGAGCCACTGAGCCACTGAGCCCTGGCCCTGAGCCAGCCTGAGGCCCTGAGCCACAGGCCACTGAGCCCTGAGCCCTGAGCCACTGAGCCCTGAGCCCTGAGCCTGAGCCTGAGCCACTGAGCCACTGAGCCACTGAGCCCTGAGCCCTGAGCCCTGAGCCCTGAGCCACTGAGCCCTGAGCCACTGAGCCACTGAGCCCTGAGCCCTGAGCCTGGGCCTGAGCCCTGAGCCCTGAGCCACTGAGCCCTGAGCCCTGAGCCACTGAGCCACTGAGCCACTGAGCCACTGAGCCCTGAGCCACTGAGCCACTGAGCCCTGAGCCCTGAGCCCTGAGCCTGAGCCACTGAGCCCTGAGCCCTGAGGCCACTGAGCCACTGAGCCACTGAGCCACTGAGCCCTGAGCCACTGAGCCCTGAGCCCTGAGCCCTGAGGCCCTGAGCCCTGAGCCCTGAGCCCTGAGCCCTGAGCCCTGAGCCTGAGCCTGAGCCAGGCCACTGAGCCCTGAGCCACTGAGCCCTGAGCCACTGAGCCACTGAGCCCTGAGGCCTGAGCCTGAGCCCTGAGCCTGAGGCCCTGAGCCACTGGCCACAGGCCCTGAGCCACTGAGCCCTGAGCCCTGAGCCACTGAGCCCTGAGCCACTGAGGCCCTGAGGCCCTGAGCCACTGAGCCACTGAGCCACTGAGCCCTGAGCCTGAGCCACTGAGCCTGAGCCACTGAGCCCTGAGCCCTGAGCCACTGAGCCACTGAGCCCTGAGCCCTGAGCCACTGGCCCTGAGCCCTGAGGCCACTGAGCCCTGAGGCCCTGAGCCACTGAGCCACTGAGCCCTGAGCCCTGAGCCACTGAGCCACTGAGCTGAGCCCTGAGCCACTGAGCCACTGAGCCACTGAGCCACTGAGCCCTGAGCCCTGAGCCCTGAGCCTGAGCCCTGAGCCTGAGCCTGAGCCCTGAGCCCTGAGCCCTGAGCCCTGAGCCTGAGCCACTGGCCCTGAGCCCTGAGCCCAGCCTGAGCCACTGAGCCCTGAGCCACTGAGCCTGAGCCAGGCCCTGAGCCACTGAGCCTGAGCCACTGAGCCAGGCCACTGAGCCACTGAGCCACTGAGCCCTGAGCCCTGAGCCACTGAGCCCTGAGCCCTGAGCCCTGAGCCAGCCACTGGCCTGAGCCACTGAGCCCTGAGCCCTGAGCCACTGAGCCAGGCCCTGAGCCCTGAGCCCTGAGCCACTGAGCCCTGAGCCCTGAGCCTGAGGCCCTGGCCTGAGCCTGAGCCACTGAGCCACTGAGCCCTGAGCCCTGAGCCCTGAGCCACTGAGCCACTGAGCCACTGAGCCTGAGCCCTGAGCCCTGAGCCTGAGCCCTGAGCCACTGAGCCACTGAGGCCTGAGCCACTGAGCCACTGAGCCCTGAGCCCTGAGCCCTGAGCCCTGAGCCACTGAGCCCAGGCCAGCCTGAGCACTGAGCCACTGAGCCCTGAGCCACTGAGCCCTGAGCCTGAGCCACTGAGCCCTGAGCCCTGAGCCACTGAGCCAGCCCTGAGCCACTGAGCCACTGAGCCCTGAGGCCTGAGCCACTGAGCCTGAGCCACTGAGCCCTGGCCCTGAGCCACTGAGCCCTGAGCCCTGAGCCTGAGCCCTGAGCCCTGAGCCCTGAGCCAGCCCTGAGCCTGAGGCCCTGAGCCCTGAGCCACTGAGCCCCTGAGCCACTGAGCCCTGAGCCACTAGGCCACTGAGCCCTGAGCCACTGAGCCCTGAGCCCTGAGCCCTGAGGCCAGCCACTGAGCCACTGAGCCACTGAGCCCTGAGCCCTGAGCCACTGAGCCCTGAGCCACTGAGCCTGAGCCTGAGGCCACTGAGCCACTGAGCCCTGAGCCTGAGCCCTGGCCACTGAGCCACTGAGCCCTGAGCCACTGAGCCCTGAGCCCTGAGCCACTGAGCCACTGAGCCCTGGCCACTGAGCCCTGAGCCCTGAGGCCACTGAGCCTGAGCCCTGAGCCCTGAGCCCTGAGGCCCTGAGCCCTGAGCCCTGAGCCCTGAGGCCCTGAGCCCTGAGCCCTGAGCCACTGAGCCCTGAGCCACTGAGCCCTGAGCCCTGAGCCTGAGCCTGAGCCTGAGCCACTGAGCCACTGAGCCCTGAGCCACTGAGCCCTGAGCCCTGAGCCCTGAGGCCCTGAGCCTGAGCCCTGAGCCCTGAGCCCTGAGCCTGAGCCCTGAGCCACTGAGCCTGAGCCACTGAGGCCCTGAGCCTGAGCCCTGAGCCAGGCCACTGAGCCACTGAGGCCCTGAGCCCTGAGCCCTGAGCCTGAGCCCTGAGCCCTGGGCCCTGGCCTGAGCCCTGAGCCACTGAGCCACTGAGCCCCTGAGCCCTGAGCCCTGAGCCTGAGCCCTGAGCCCTGAGCCCTGAGCCTGAGCCCTGAGCCCTGAGCCCTGAGCCCTGAGCCACTGAGCCACTGAGCCAGCCCAGGCCCTGAGCCCTGAGCCCTGAGCCCTGAGCCACTGAGCCTGAGCCACTGAGCCACTGAGCCCTGAGCCTGGCCCTGAGCCCTGAGCCAGCCCTGAGCCACTGAGCCCTGAGCCACTGAGCCCTGAGCCACTGAGCCACTGAGCCACTGAGCCCTGAGCCCTGAGCCACTGAGCCCTGAGCCACTGAGCCACTGAGCCCTGAGCCTGAGCCCTGAGCCCTGAGCCCTGAGCCAGCCCTGAGCCCTGAGCCACTGAGCCCTGAGCCACTGAGCCACTGAGCCACTGAGCCACTGAGCCCTGGCCTGAGCCACTGAGCCCTGAGCCCTGAGCCACTGAGCCTGAGCCCTGAGCCACTGAGCCCTGAGCCACTGAGCCCTGAGCCACTGAGCCACTGAGCCACTGAGCCCTGAGCCCTGAGCCCTGAGCCCTGAGCCACTGAGCCACTGAGCCACTGAGCCCTGAGCCCTGAGCCACTGAGCCCTGAGCCACTGAGCCCTGAGCCCCCTGAGCCCTGAGCCACTGAGCCCTGAGCCCTGAGGCCTGCCCAGGCCCTGAGCCACTGAGCCAGGCCCTGAGCCCTGAGCCCTGAGCCACTGAGCCCTGAGCCCTGAGCCCTGAGCCCTGAGCCCTGAGCCCTGAGCCAGAGCCCTGAGCCCTGAGCCCTGAGCCTGAGCCCTGAGCCCTGAGCCCTGAGCCACTGAGCCCTGAGCCACTGAGCCCTGAGCCCTGAGCCCTGAGGCCTGAGGCCCTGGGCCACTGAGCCACTGGCCCTGAGCCCTGAGCCCTGAGCCCTGAGCCACTGAGCCCTGAGCCTGAGCCTGAGCCACTGAGCCCTGAGCCAGGCCTGAGGCCACTGAGCCCTGAGCCCTGAGCCACTGAGCCCTGAGCCTGAGCCCTGAGCCACTGAGCCCTGAGCCCTGAGCCACTGAGCCCTGAGCCTGAGCCTGAGGCCCTGAGCCTGAGGCCCTGGCCCTGAGCCCTGAGGCCTGAGCCACTGAGCCCTGAGCCCTGAGCCCTGAGCCACTGAGCCCTGAGCCACTGAGCCCTGAGCCACTGAGCCCTGAGCCCTGAGCCACTGAGCCCTGAGCCCTGAGCCCTGAGCCTGAGCCTGAGCCTGAGCCCTGAGCCCTGAGCCCTGAGCCACTGAGCCCTGAGCCACTGAGCCACTGAGCCCTGAGCCCTGAGCCAGCCTGAGCCCTGAGCCACTGAGCCCTGAGCCCTGAGCCACTGAGCCACTGAGCCACTGAGCCACTGAGCCACTGGCCACTGAGCCCTGAGCCTGAGCCCTGAGCCACTGAGCCACTGAGCCACTGAGCCACTGAGCCACTGAGCCCTGAGCCACTGAGCCCTGAGCCCTGAGCCACTGAGCCACTGGCCACTGAGCCCTGAGCCTGAGCCTGAGCCCTGGGCCCTGAGCCCTGAGGCCCTGAGCCTGAGCCACTGAGCCACAGGCCACTGAGCCACTGAGCCCTGAGCCACTGAGCCCTGAGCCACTGAGCCACTGAGCCCTGAGCCCTGAGCCCAGGCCCTGAGCCCTGAGCCACTGAGCCACTGAGCCTGAGCCCTGAGCCCTGAGCCCTGAGCCCTGAGCCCTGGCCCTGAGCCACTGAGCCACTGAGCCACTGGCCCTGAGCCACTGAGCCACTGAGCCACTGAGCCACTGAGCCCTGAGCCCTGAGCCACTGAGCCCTGAGCCACTGAGCCAGGCCACTGAGCCCTGAGCCCTGAGGCCCTGAGCCCTGAGCCCTGAGCCACTGGCCCTGAGCCCTGAGCCCTGGCCTGAGCCCTGAGCCCTGAGCCCTGAGCCTGAGCCTGAGCCACTGAGCCCTGAGCCACTGAGCCCTGAGCCACTGAGCCCTGAGCCACTGAGCCCTGAGCCCTGAGCCACTGAGCCCTGAGCCCAGCCCTGAGCCACTGAGCCCTGAGCCACAGGCCCTGAGCCCTGAGCCCTGAGGCCCTGGGCCTGAGCCCTGAGCCACTGAGCCCTGAGCCACTGAGCCACTGAGCCACTGAGCCCTGAGCCACTGAGCCACTGAGCCACTGAGCCACTGAGCCACTGAGCCACTGAGCCTGAGCCCTGAGCCACTGAGCCCTGAGCCCTGAGCCTGGGCCACTGAGCCCTGAGCCCTGAGCCTGAGCCTGAGCCCTGAGCCCTGAGGCCACTGAGCCCTGAGCCACTGAGCCCTGAGCCCTGAGCCCTGAGCCCTGGCCCCTGAGCCCTGAGCCCTGAGCCACTGAGCCCAGGCCCTGAGCCCTGAGCCACTGAGCCCTGAGCCACTGAGCCCTGAGCCTGAGCCCTGAGCCTGAGCCCTGAGCCACTGAGCCCTGAGCCACTGAGCCCTGAGCCTGAGCCCTGAGCCTGGGCCCTGAGCCCTGAGCCACTGAGCCCTGAGGCCTGAGCCCTGAGCCACTGAGCCCTGAGGCCCTGAGCCACTGAGCCCTGAGGCCTGACTGAGCCCTGAGCCCTGAGCCTGAGGCCTGGCCCTGAGCCCTGAGGCCACTGAGCCACTGAGCCACTGAGCCTGAGCCACTGAGCCCTGAGCCAGCCTGAGCCCTGAGCCACTGAGCCCTGAGCCCTGAGCCACTGAGCCCTGAGCCACTGAGCCACTGAGCCCTGAGCCTGAGCCCTGAGCCCTGAGCCACTGAGCCACTGAGCCCTGAGCCCTGAGCCCTGAGCCCTGAGCCACTGAGCCCTGAGCCCTGAGCCACTGAGCCCTGAGCCCTGAGCCCTGAGGCCCTGAGAGCCCTGAGCCCTGAGCCACTGGCCACTGAGCCCTGAGCCCTGAGCCCTGAGCCCTGAGCCTGAGCCCTGAGCCCTGAGCCCTGAGCCCTGAGGCCTGAGCCCTGAGCCTGAGCCACTGAGCCACTGAGCCACTGAGCCAGCCTGAGCCCTGAGCCCTGAGCCCTGAGCCCTGGCCTGGGCCCAGGCCCTGAGCCCTGGGCCCTGAGCCACTGAGCCACTGAGGCCACTGAGGCCCTGGCCACTGAGCCACTGGCCCTGAGCCCTGAGCCCTGAGCCTGAGCCCTGAGCCCTGAGCCTGAGCCCTGAGCCCTGAGCCACTGAGCCCTGAGCCTGAGCCTGAGCCCTGAGCCCTGAGCCTGAGCCCTGAGCCTGAGCCTGAGCCACTGAGCCCTGAGCCTGAGCCTGAGCCCTGAGCCCTGAGCCACTGAGCCCTGAGCCCTGAGCCCTGAGGCCCTGAGCCTGAGCCCTGAGCCCTGAGCCCTGAGCCACTGAGCCCTGAGCCCTGAGCCCTGAGCCCTGAGCCCTGAGCCCTGAGCCCTGAGCCCTGAGCCACTGAGCCACTGAGCCCTGAGCCCTGAGCCCTGAGCCCTGAGCCCTGAGCCCAGGCCACTGGCCCTGAGCCACTGAGCCCCTGAGCCACTGAGCCCTGAGCCACTGAGCCCTGAGCCCTGGCCCTGAGCCCTGAGCCCTGAGCCCTGAGCCCTGAGGCCACTGAGCCCTGAGCCCTGAGCCACTGAGCCACTGAGCCTGAGCCTGAGCCACTGAGCCTGAGCCCTGAGCCCTGAGCCCTGAGCCCTGAGCCCTGAGCCCTGAGCCCTGAGCACTGAGCCACTGAGCCACTGAGCCACAGAGCCCTGAGCCCTGAGCCCTGAGCCCTGAGCCCTGAGCCCTGAGCCCTGAGAGCCCTGAGCCCTGAGCCCTGAGCCACTGAGCCCTGAGCCACTGAGCCCTGAGCCCAGGCCCTGAGCCTGAGCCTGAGCCTGAGCCTGAGGCCACTGAGCCCTGAGCCCTGAGCCACTGAGCCACTGGCCACTGAGCCACTGAGCCAGCCTGAGCCCTGAGCCCTGAGCCCTGAGCCACTGAGCCACTGAGCCCTGAGCCCTGAGCCTGGGCCACTGAGCCACTGGGCCTGACTGAGCCCTGAGCCCTGAGCCTGAGCCCTGAGCCCTGAGCCCTGAGCCACTGAGCCACTGAGCCCTGAGCCCTGAGGCCCTGAGGCCCTGAGCCCTGAGCCCTGAGGCCTGAGCCCTGAGGCCCTGAGAGGCCCTGAGCCCTGAGCCACTGAGCCACCAGGCCAGGCCCTGAGCCCTGAGGCCACTGAGCCACTGGCCCTGAGCCACTGAGCCACTGAGCCACTGAGCCACTGAGCCCTGAGCCCTGAGCCCTGAGCCCTGAGCCCTGAGCCCTGAGCCACTGAGCCACTGAGCCACTGAGCCTGAGAGCCCTGAGCCTGGCCTGAGCCCTGAGCCCTGAGCCCTGAGGCCACTGAGCCCTGAGCCACTGAGCCACTGAGCCCTGAGCCACTGAGCCCTGAGCCACTGAGCCACTGAGCCTGAGCCACTGAGCCACTGAGCCCTGAGCCACTGAGCCCTGAGCCCTGAGCCACTGAGCCACTGAGCCTGAGCCACTGAGCCCTGAGCCTGAGCCCTGAGCCACTGAGCTGAGCCCTGGCCCACTGGCCCTGAGCCCTGAGCCACTGAGCCACTGAGCCACTGAGCCACTGAGCCACTGAGCCCTGAGCCCTGAGCCACTGAGGCCACTGAGCCACTGGCCCTGAGCCCTGAGCCTGAGCCACTGAGCCACTGAGCCCTGAGCCACTGAGCCACTGAGCCCTGAGCCCTGAGCCACTGAGGCCACTGAGCCACTGAGCCACTGAGCCACTGAGCCTGAGCTGAGCCAGGCCCTGAGCCCTGAGCCCTGAGCCACTGAGCCCTGAGCCCTGAGCCAGCCTGGGCCCTGAGCCTGAGCCTGAGCCTGAGCCCTGGCCACTGAGCCCTGAGCCCTGAGCCACTGAGAGCCACTGAGCCCTGAGGCCTGAGCCCTGAGCCACTGAGCCACTGAGCCACTGAGGCCTGAGCCCTGAGCCCTGAGCCCTGAGCCACTGGCCACTGAGCCCTGAGCCCTGAGCCACTGAGCCACTGAGCCTGAGCCACTGAGCCCTGAGGCCCTGAGCCCTGAGCCCTGAGCCTGAGCCACTGAGCCACTGAGCCCTGAGCCACTGAGCCCTGAGCCACTGAGCCCTGAGCCCTGAGCCCTGAGCCCTGAGCCACTGAGCCCTGAGCCCTGAGCCTGAGGCCACTGAGCCCTGAGCCCTGAGCCACTGAGCCCTGAGCCCTGAGCCCTGAGCCTGAGCCACTGAGCCCTGGGCCACTGAGCCACTGAGCCCTGAGCCCTGAGCCCTGAGCCTGAGCCCTGAGCCACTGAGCCTGAGCCCTGAGCCCTGAGCCCTGAGCCCTGAGCCACTGAGCCCTGAGCCTGAGCCCTGGCCACTGAGCCCTGAGCCCTGAGCCACTGAGCCCTGAGCCCTGGAGCCACTGAGCCCTGGCCCTGAGCCCTGAGCCCTGAGCCCTGAGCCCTGAGCCCTGAGCCCTGAGCCCTGAGCCACTGGCCACTGAGCCTGAGCCCTGAGCCCTGAGCCCTGAGCCACTGAGCCACTGAGCCACTGAGCCACTGAGCCCCTGAGCCCTGAGCCACTGAGCCTGAGCCCTGAGCCCTGAGCCACTGAGCCTGAGCCCTGAGCCCTGAGCCACTGAGCCCTGAGCCCTGAGCCCTGAGCCAGGCCCTGAGCCACTGAGCCACTGAGCCACTGAGCCCTGAGCCTGAGCCACTGAGCCCTGAGCCCAGGCCCTGAGCCACTGAGCCCTGAGGCCCTGAGCCTGAGCCACTGGCCTGAGCCCTGAGGCCCTGAGCCCTGAGCCTGAGCCCTGAGCCTGAGCCCTGAGCCACTGAGCCACTGAGCCTGGGCCACTGAGCCCTGAGCCACTGAGCCCTGAGCCCTGAGCCCTGAGCCTGGGCCTGAGCCACTGAGCCCTGAGCCCTGAGGCCCTGGCCCTGAGCCCTGAGCCTGAGCCCTGAGCCCTGAGCCTGAGCCCTGAGCCCTGAGCCCTGAGCCACTGAGCCACTGAGGCCACTGAGCCACTGAGCCCTGAGCCCTGAGGCCTGAGCCTGAGCCCCTGAGCCACTGAGCCACTGAGCCACTGAGCCCTGAGGCTGAGCCACTGAGCCCTGAGCCTGAGCCACTGAGCCACTGAGCCTGAGCCCTGAGCCACTGAGCCACAGGCCTGAGCCCTGAGCCACTGAGCCCTGAGCCCTGAGCCCTGAGCCACTGAGCCAGCCTGAGCCCTGAGCCCTGAGGCCACTGAGCCCTGAGCCCTGAGCCCTGAGCCACTGAGCCCTGAGCCCTGAGCCCTGAGCCAGGCCTGAGCCCTGAGCCCTGAGCCCTGAGCCACTGAGCCACTGAGCCACTGAGCCACTGAGCCACTGAGCCCTGAGGCCTGAGCCCTGGGCCTGAGCCCTGAGGCCCTGAGGCCTGAGCCTGAGCCCTGAGCCAGCCTGAGGCCCTGAGCCACTGAGCCTGAGCCCTGAGCCTGGGCCCTGAGGCCCTGAGCCCTGAGCCACAGGCCACTGAGCCAGGCCTGAGCCCTGAGCCAGCCTGAGCCCTGAGCCCTGAGCCCTGAGCCCTGAGCCCTGAGCCCTGAGCCTGAGCCACTGAGCCTGAGCTGAGCCTGAGGCCAGCCCAGGCCACTGAGCCACTGAGCCTGAGCCCTGAGCCACTGAGGCCACTGAGCCCTGAGCCCTGAGCCTGAGGCCACTGAGCCAGGCCTGAGCCCTGAGCCACTGAGCCACTGAGCCACTGAGCCTGAGCCACTGAGCCACTGAGCCCAGGCCTGGGCCCTGAGGCCACTGAGCCCTGAGCCCTGAGCCCTGAGCCCAGCCTGAGGCACTGAGCCCTGAGCCCTGAGCCCTGAGCCACTGAGCCCTAGGCCCTGAGCCACTGAGCCACTGAGCCCTGAGCCCTGAGCCACTGAGCCACTGAGCCACTGAGCCCTGGGCCCAGGCCACTGAGCCACTGAGCCCTGGCCCTGAGCCACTGAGCCACTGGCCCTGAGCCCTGAGCCCTGAGCCCTGAGCCCTGAGGCCCTGAGCCACTGAGCCCTGAGCCACTGGCCCTGAGCCTGAGCCACTGAGCCACTGAGCCACTGAGCCACTGAGCCACTGAGCCTGGAGCCCTGAGCCACTGAGCCCTGAGCCCTGAGCCCTGAGCCCTGAGCCCTGAGCCCTGAGCCCTGAGCCCTGAGCCCTGAGCCACTGAGCCACTGGCCACTGAGCCCTGAGGCCCTGAGCCCTGAGCCTGAGGCCCTGAGCCCTGAGGCCTGAGCCCTGAGCCTGAGCCCTGAGCCACTGAGCCACTGGCCACTGAGCCCTGAGCCACTGAGAGGCCAGCCCTGAGGCCCTGAGCCACTGAGCCTGGCCCCCTGAGCCCTGAGCCACTGAGCCACTGAGCCTGAGCCACTGAGCCCTGAGCCCTGAGCCCTGAGGCCCTGAGCCCTGAGCCACTGGCCACTGAGCCACTGAGCCCTGAGCCCTGAGCCACTGAGCCACAGGCCTGAGCCCTGAGCCTGAGCCCTGAGCCCTGAGCCACTGAGCCCTGAGGCCCTGAGCCACTGAGCCACTGAGCCTGAGCCCTGGCCCTGAGCCCTGAGCCCTGAGCCCTGAGCCCTGAGCCCTGAGCCCTGAGCCACTGAGCCAGCCTGAGCCACTGAGCCCTGAGGCCTGAGCCACTGAGCCACTGAGCCCTGAGCCCTGAGCCCTGAGCCCTGAGCCACTGAGCCCTGAGCCCTGAGCCCTGAGCCCTGAGCCCTGAGCCCTGAGCCTGGCCCTGAGCCTGAGCCACTGGCCCTGAGCCCTGAGCCCTGAGCCCTGAGCCCTGAGGCCCTGGGCCCTGAGCCCTGAGCCCTGAGCCCTGAGCCCTGAGCCCTGAGCCAGGCCTGAGCCAGCCTGGCCACTGAGGCCCTGAGGCCCTGAGCCACTGAGCCCTGAGCCACTGGGCCTGGCCACTGGGCCCCCTGAGGCCCTGAGCCCTGAGCCCTGAGCCCTGAGCCACTGAGCCACTGAGCCCTGAGCCACTGAGCCACTGAGCCCTGAGCCCACAGGCCACTGAGCCACTGAGCCACTGAGCCCTGAGCCTGAGGCCCTGAGCCTGGCCTGAGGCCCTGGGCCTGAGCCCTGAGCCCTGAGGCCACTGAGCCTGAGCCCTGAGCCTGAGCCCTGAGCCCTGAGCCACTGAGCCCTGAGCCCTGAGGCCCTGAGCCCTGAGGCCCTGAGCCCTGAGCCCTGGGCCTGAGCCCTGAGCCACTGAGCCACTGAGCCACTGAGCCCTGAGCCCTGAGCCACTGAGCCCTGAGCCCTGAGCCCTGAGCCCTGAGCCCTGAGGCCCTGAGCCCTGAGCCTGAGCCCTGAGCCACTGAGCCCACAGGCCCTGAGCCCTGAGCCCACAGCCTGAGCCCTGAGCCCTGAGCCCTGAGCCACTGAGCCCTGGCCACTGAGGCCACTGAGCCCTGAGCCCTGAGCCCTGAGGCCCTGAGGCCCTGGGCCCTGAGCCTGAGGCCACTGGCCTGAGCCACTGAGCCCTGAGCCCTGAGCCCTGAGCCACTGAGCCTGAGCCCTGGGCCCTGAGGCCTGAGCCACTGAGCCCTGGCCCTGAGCCCTGAGCCCCTGAGCCACTGAGCCACTGAGCCCTGAGCCCTGAGCCACTGAGGCCCTGAGCCACTGAGCCACTGAGCCACTGAGCCCTGAGGCCCTGAGCCACACAGGCCCTGAGCCTGAGCCTGAGCCCTGAGCCTGAGCCACTGAGCCACTGAGCCACTGAGGCCCTGGCCCTAGGCCCTGAGCCACTGGCCCTGAGCCTGAGCCCTGAGCCCTGAGCCCTGAGCCCTGAGCCCTGAGGCCTGAGCCCTGAGCCCTGAGCCACTGGCCCTGAGCCCTGAGCCACTGAGCCCTGAGCCACTGAGCCCTGAGCCACTGAGCCACTGAGCCCTGAGCCCTGAGGCCACTGAGCCACTGAGGCCCTGAGCCACTGAGCCTGAGCCACTGAGCCTGAGCCCTGAGCCCTGAGCCCTGAGCCCTGAGGCCCTGAGCCCTGAGCCCTGGCCACTGAGCCACTGAGCCACTGAGCCCTGAGCCACTGAGCCACTGAGCCTGAGCCCTGAGAGGCCACTGAGCCACTGAGCCCTGGCCTGAGGCCCTGAGCCACTGAGGCCTGAGCCACTGAGGCCCTGAGCCCTGAGCCACTGAGCCACTGAGCCCTGGCCCTGAGCCACTGAGCCACTGAGCCACTGAGCCTGAGCCCTGAGCCCTGAGCCCTGAGCCCTGAGGCCACTGAGCCCTGGAGCCACTGGGCCCTGAGCCTGAGCCTGAGCCTGAGCCACTGAGCCCTGGCCCTGAGCCCTGAGCCACTGAGCCACTGAGCCACTGAGCCCTGAGCCCTGAGCCACTGAGCCCTGGCCCTGAGCCCTGAGCCCTGAGCCCTGAGCCACTGAGCCCTGAGCCCTGAGCCACTGAGCCCTGAGCTGAGCCACTGAGCCTGAGCCTGAGGCCCTGAGCCCTGAGCCCTGGGCCCTGAGCCCTGAGCCCTGAGCCCTGAGCCTGAGCCTGAGCCACTGAGCCCTGAGCCACTGAGCCCTGAGCCACTGAGCCCTGAGCCACTGAGCCCTGGAGCCTGAGCCACTGAGCCTGAGCCACTGGCCACTGAGCCCACAGGCCACTGAGCCCTGAGCCCTGAGCCTGAGGCCCTGAGCCCTGAGCCCTGGCCACTGGCCACTGAGCCACTGAGCCCTGAGCCCTGAGCCCTGAGCCCTGAGCCACTGAGCCCTGAGCCACTGAGCCCTGAGCCAGGCCACTGAGCCTGAGCCACTGAGCCCTGAGCCCTGAGGCCACTGAGCCAGGCCTGAGGCCCTGAGCCCTGGGCCCTGAGCCCTGAGCCAGAGCCCTGAGCCACTGAGCCCTGAGGCCACTGAGCCACAGGCCACAGGCCCTGAGCCTGAGGCCTGAGCCCTGAGGCCTGAGCCCTGAGCCCTGAGCCACTGAGCCCTGAGCCTGAGCCCTGAGCCCTGAGCCCTGAGCCACTGAGCCACTGAGCCAGCCACTGAGCCACTGAGCCACAGGCCACTGAGCCCTGAGCCACTGAGCCCTGAGGCTGAGCCCTGAGCCCTGAGCCACTGAGGCCTGAGCCTGAGCCCTGAGCCCTGCCTGAGCCCTGAGCCACTGAGCCCTGAGCCTGAGCCACTGGGCCCCTGGCCAGCCCTGAGCCACTGAGCCCTGAGCCCTGAGCCCTGGGCCACTGAGCCCTGAGCCCTGGCCACTGAGCCCTGAGGCCACTGAGGCCTGAGCCACTGAGCCCTGAGCCTGAGCCTGAGCCTGAGCCACTGAGCCCTGAGCCACTGGCCCAGCCTGAGCCCTGAGCCACTGAGCCCTGAGCCACTGAGCCACTGAGCCACTGAGCCCTGAGCCACTGGCCACTGGCCCTGAGCCCTGAGCCCTGAGCCACTGAGCCCTGAGCCTGAGCCCTGAGCCACTGAGGCCACTGAGCCCTGAGCCCTGAGCCCTGAGCCACTGAGCCCTGAGCCACTGAGCCACTGAGCCACTGAGCCCTGAGCCCTGAGCCACTGAGCCACTGAGCCTGAGCCCTGAGGCCAGGCCTGAGCCCAGCCTGAGCCACTGAGCCCTGGGCCACTGAGCCCTGAGCCACTGGGCCCTGAGCCACTGAGCCCTGAGCCTGGCCCTGAGCCTGAGCCACTGAGCCACTGGCCACTGAGCCACTGAGCCACTGAGCCCAGGCCCCTGAGGCCACTGAGCCTGAGCCTGAGGCCACTGAGCCCTGAGCCACTGAGCCCCTGAGCCCTGAGCCACTGAGCCACTGAGCCACTGAGCCCTGAGCCCTGAGCCTGAGCCCTGAGCCCTGGGCCCTGAGCCCTGAGCCACTGGCCCTGAGCCACTGAGCCCTGAGGCCTGAGCCTGAGGCCACTGAGCCCTGAGCCACTGAGCCACTGAGGCCACTGAGCCACTGAGCCACTGAGCCCTGAGCCCTGAGCCACTGAGCCCTGAGCCCTGAGCCACTGGCCCTGAGCCACTGAGCCACTGAGCCCACTGAGCCCTGAGCCCTGGCCCTGAGCCCTGAGGCCCTGAGCCCTGAGCCTGAGCCTGAGCCACTGAGCCACTGAGCCCTGAGCCACTGAGCCCTGAGCCCACAGGCCACTGAGCCACTGAGCCTGAGCCCTGAGCCTGCCCTGAGCCCTGAGCCCTGAGCCCTGAGGCCCTGAGCCACTGAGCCCTGAGCCCTGAGCCCTGAGCCTGGCCACTGAGCCACTGAGCCACTGAGCCACTGAGCCCTGAGCCCTGAGCCTGAGCCCTGAGCCACTGAGGCCCTGAGCCCCTGAGCCTGGCCCTGAGCCACTGAGCCCTGAGGCCCTGAGCCACTGAGCCCTGAGCCCTGAGCCCTGAGCCACTGAGCCCTGAGCCCTGAGCCCTGAGCCAGGCCACTGAGCCCTGAGCCCTGAGCCCTGAGCCCTGAGGCCACTGAGCCCTGAGCCCTGAGCCCTGAGCCACTGAGCCACTGAGCCTGAGCCCTGAGCCTGAGCCCCTGGCCCTGAGCCCTGAGCCCTGAGAGCCCTGAGCCCTGAGCCTGAGCCCTGAGCCCTGAGCCCTGAGCCCTGAGCCACTGGCCCTGAGCCCTGAGCCACTGAGCCTGAGCCCTGAGCCACTGAGCCTGAGCCCTGAGCCCTGAGCCCTGAGGCCCTGAGCCCTGAGCCCTGAGCCACTGAGCCCTGAGCCACTGAGCCACTGAGCCCTGAGCCACTGAGCCCTGAGCCCTGGCCTGAGCCTGAGCCCAGGCCCTGAGCCTGAGCCCTGAGCCCTGAGCCCTGAGCCACAGGCCCTGAGCCACTGAGCCTGAGCCCTGAGCCCTGAGCCCTGAGCCCTGGCCCTGAGCCACTGAGCCCTGAGCCACTGAGCCACTGAGCCCTGAGCCACTGAGCCTGAGCCTGAGCCACTGGCCACTGAGCCACTGAGCCACTGAGCCCTGAGCCCTGAGCCCTGGCCACTGAGCCACTGAGCCACTGAGCCCTGAGCCCTGGCCACTGAGCCCTGGCCCTGAGCCCTGAGCCCTGAGCCACTGAGCCCTGAGCCCTGAGCCCTGAGCCCTGAGCCACTGAGCTGAGCACTGGCCAGGCCTGAGCCACTGAGCCACTGAGCCACTGAGCCCTGAGCCACTGAGCCCTGAGGCCCTGAGCCCTGAGCCCTGAGCCCTGAGGCCTGAGCCCTGAGCCCTGAGCCCTGAGCCCTGAGCCCTGAGCCCTGAGCCACTGAGCCCTGAGCCACTGAGCCCTGAGCCACTGAGCCCTGAGCCCTGAGCCCTGAGCCCTGAGCCCTGAGCCCTGAGCCCTGAGCCCTGAGCCAGCCACTGGCCTGAGCCCTGAGCCCTGAGCCTGAGCCCTGAGCCTGGCCACTGAGCCCTGAGCCACTGAGCCACTGAGCCCTGAGCCTGAGCCTGAGCCACTGAGCCAGCCACAGGCCACTGGCCCTGAGCCCTGAGCCCTGAGCCACTGAGGCCCTGAGGCCCTGAGGCCACTGAGCCACTGAGCCCTGAGCCCTGAGCCACTGAGCCACTGAGCCCTGAGCCACTGAGCCCTGAGCCTGGGCCTGAGCCCTGAGCCCTGGCCTGAGCCTGAGCCACTGGCCCTGAGCCACTGAGCCACTGCCACAGGCCACTGAGCCACTGAGCCCTGAGCCACTGAGCCAGCCTGAGCCCTGAGCCCTGAGGCCCTGAGCCTGAGCCTGAGCCTGAGCCCAGGCCCTGAGCCACTGAGCCACTGAGCCCTGAGCCCTGAGCCCTGAGCCACTGAGCCTGAGCCACTGAGCCACTGAGCCCTGAGCCCTGAGCCACTGAGCCCTGAGCCCTGAGCCCTGAGCCCTGAGCCCTGAGCCCTGAGCCACTGAGCCCTGGCCACTGAGCCTGAGCCCTGGCCTGAGCCCTGGGCCTGAGCCACAGCCAGCCCTGAGCCCTGAGCCCTGAGCCACTGAGCCCTGAGCCTGAGGCCACTGAGCCCTGAGCCTGAGGCCTGAGCCCTGAGCCCTGAGCCACTGAGCCACTGAGCCTGAGCCCTGAGCCCTGAGCCCTGCCTGAGGCCCTGAGCCCTGAGGCCCTGAGCCCTGAGCCTGAGGCCCTGAGCCCTAGGCCCTGAGGCCTGAGCCCTGAGCCCTGGCCACTGAGCCTGAGCCCTGAGCCTGGGCCCTGAGCCACTGAGCCACTGAGCCCTGAGCCTGAGCCTGAGCCCTGAGCCTGAGCCACTGAGCCCTGAGCCACTGAGCCCTGAGGCCCTGGCCCTGAGCCACTGAGCCCTGAGCCCTGAGCCCTGAGCCCTGAGGCCACTGAGCCACTGAGCCACTGAGCCCTGAGCCACTGAGGCCCTGGGCCCTGAGCCCTGAGCCCTGAGCCACTGAGCCACTGAGCCACTGAGCCCTGAGCCTGAGCCTGAGCCAGCACTGAGCCCTGGGCCACTGAGCCACTGAGCCCAGGCCACTGAGCCCTGAGCCCTGAGCCCTGAGCCACTGAGCCCTGAGGCCCTGAGCCCTGAGCCCTGAGCCCTGAGCCCTGAGCCTGAGCCCTGAGCCTGAGGCCACTGAGCCACTGAGCCTGAGCCCTGAGCCCTGAGCCACTGAGCCCTGAGCCCTGAGCCCTGAGCCTGGCCACTGAGGCCACTGAGCCACTGAGCCACTGAGCCTGAGCCCTGAGCCCTGAGCCTGAGCCTGAGCCCTGAGCCTGAGGCCCTGAGCCACTGAGCCACTGAGCCCTGAGCCACTGAGCCACTGAGGCCCTGAGCCCTGAGCCTGAGCCCTGAGCCCTGAGCCCTGAGCCAGCCTGAGCCACTGAGCCCTGAGCCACTGAGCCCTGAGCCCTGAGCCCTGAGCCCTGAGCCACTGAGCCCTGAGCCCTGAGCCACTGAGCCACTGAGCCTGAGCCCTGAGCCCTGGCCCTGAGCCCTGAGCCCTGAGCCCTGAGCCTGAGAGGCCCTGAGCCACTGCCACTGAGCCTGAGCCTGAGGCCCTGCCCTGAGCCACTGAGCCTGAGCCCTGAGCCTGAGCCTGAGCCACTGAGCCACTGAGCCACTGAGCCTGAGCCACTGAGCCCTGAGCCCTGAGCCCTGGCCCTGAGCCACTGAGCCTGAGCCACTGAGCCACTGAGCCAGCCTGGCCCTGAGCCACTGAGCCACTGAGCCACTGAGCCCTGGCCACTGAGGCCACTGAGCCCTGAGCCTGAGCCCTGAGCCACTGAGCCCTGAGCCTGAGGAGCCTGAGCCTGAGCCCTGAGCCCTGAGCCCTGAGCCCTGAGCCACTGAGCCCTGAGCCACTGAGCCTGAGCCTGGGCCTGAGCCCTGAGCCTGAGCCCTGAGCCCTGAGCCCTGAGCCCTGAGCCACTGAGCCACTGAGGCCCTGAGCCCTGAGCCCTGAGCCCTGAGCCCTGAGCCACTGAGCCCTGGCCTGAGCCCTGAGCCCTGAGCCACTGAGCCCTGAGCCTGAGCCACTGAGCCCTGAGCCCTGAGCCACTGAGCCCTGAGCCCAGGCCCTGAGCCCTGAGCCACTGAGCCCTGGGCAGGCCTGAGGCCCAGGCCCTGGGCCCTGGAGCCTGAGCCCTGAGCCTGAGGCCCTGAGCCACTGAGCCTGAGGCCACTGAGCCCTGAGCCTGCCCTGAGCCCTGAGCCACTGAGCCCTGGCCCTGAGCCACTGAGGCCACTGAGCCACTGAGCCACTGAGCCCTGAGCCCTGGGCCTGAGCCACTGAGCCCTGAGCCTGAGGCCTGAGCCCTGAGCCCTGAGCCCTGGCCCTGAGCCCTGAGCCACTGAGCCCTGAGCCTGAGCCCTGAGCCCTGAGCCTGAGCCCTGAGCCCTGAGCCCTGAGCCTGAGCCCTGAGCCCTGAGCCACTGAGCCCTGAGCCCTGAGCCTGAGCCCTGAGCCTGAGCCTGAGGCCAGGCCTGAGCCACTGAGCCTGAGCCCTGAGCCACTGAGCCACTGAGCCACTGGCCCTGAGGCCACTGAGCCACTGAGGCCTGAGCCCTGAGCCACTGAGCCACTGAGCCTGAGCCACAGGCCAGCCTGAGCCCTGAGCCCTGAGCCCTGAGGCCATGAAGCCTGAGCCCTGGCCTGAGCCCTGAGCCCTGAGCCACTGGCCCTGAGCCACTGGGCCCTGGCCCAGGCCCTGAGCCCTGAGCCTGAGCCCTGGCCCTGAGCCCTGAGCCCTGAGGCCACTGAGCCACTGAGCCCCTGAGCCACTGAGCCCTGAGCCCTGAGCCCTGAGCCCTGAGGCCACTGAGCCTGAGCCCTGAGCCCTGAGGCCTGAGCCACTGGCCACTGGCCACTGAGCCACTGGCCACTGAGCCCTGAGCCCTGAGCCCAGGCCTGGGCCACTGAGCCACTGAGCCCTGAGCCCTGAGCCAGCCTGAGCCACTGAGCCACTGAGCCACTGAGCCACTGAGCCCTGAGCCCTGAGCCCTGAGGCCACTGAGCCACTGAGCCCTGAGCCCAGGCCTGAGCCACTGAGCCACTGAGCCTGAGCCTGAGCCCCTGGCCTGAGCCCTGGGGCCTGAGCCCTGAGCCCTGAGCCACTGGCCCTGGGCCTGAGCCTGGCCCTGAGCCACTGAGCCACTGAGCCACTGAGCCACTGAGCCACTGAGCCACTGAGCCACTGAGCCACTGAGCCTGAGCCACTGAGCCACTGAGCCCTGAGGCCCTGAGGCCACTGAGCCCTGAGCCTGAGCCCTGAGCCTGAGCCAGGCCCTGAGCCACTGAGCCCTGAGCCACTGAGCCTGAGCCACTGAGCCACTGAGCCACTGAGCCACTGAGCCCTGAGCCTGAGCCCTGAGCCCTGAGCCCTGAGCCCTGAGGCCTGAGCCCTAGGCCTGAGCCCTGAGCCCTGGCCTGAGGCCCTGGCCCTGAGCCCTGAGCCCTGAGGCCACTGAGCCCTGAGGCCAGGCCCTGAGGCCTGAGCCCTGAGCCACTGAGCCACTGAGCCACTGAGCCACTGAGCCCTGAGCCCTGAGCCCTGAGCCCTGGCCTGGCCACTGAGCCTGAGCCCAGGCCTGAGCCCCTGAGCCCTGAGGCCCTGAGCCTGAGCCACTGAGCCCTGGCCAGGCCTGGCCCTGAGCCACTGAGCCTGAGCCTGGGCCTGAGCCAGCCTGAGCCACTGAGCCACTGAGCCTGAGCCCTGAGCCACTGAGCCACTGAGCCTGAGGCCCTGAGCCCTGAGCCACTGAGCCCTGAGCCCTGAGCCCTGAGGCCAGCCCTGAGCCCTGAGCCCTGAGCCCTGAGCCCCTGAGCCCTGAGCCTGAGCCTGAGCCACTGAGCCCTGAGCCTGAGCCACTGAGCCCTGAGCCCTGGCCTGAGCCCTGGCCACTGAGCCACTGAGCCCTGAGCCACTGAGCCACTGAGCCTGAGGCCCTGAGCCTGAGCCCTGGCCCTGGCCTGAGCCTGAGCCCTGAGCCACTGAGCCACTGAGCCACTGAGGCCCTAGGCCTGAGCCACTGAGCCTGAGCCACTGAGCCCTGAGCCACAGGCCCTGAGCCCTGAGCCACTGAGCCACTGAGCCCTGAGGCCCTGAGCCTGAGGCCTGAGCCACAGCCAGAGCCTGAGCCCTGAGCCACTGAGCCTGAGCCCACTGCCTGAGCCCAGGCACTGGCCCTGCCTGCCTGCCACTGAGCCCTGGCCACTGAGCCCTGCCAGGCCCTGAGCCCTGTGCCTGAGCCATGCCTGAGCCTGAGCCACTGAGCCCTGAGCCACCATGCCTGAGCCCTAAGGCCCTGAGCCACTGAGCCCTGAGCCCTGAGCCCTGTGCCTGTGCCCTGGGCCTGAGCCTGAGCCCTGGCCACTGAGCCACTGAGCCACTGAGCCTGATGCCTGAGCCCTGAGCCCTAGCCCTGAGCCCTGAGCCTGGCCCTGAGCCCTGAGCCACTGAGCCCAGCCCTGAGCCCTGAGCCCTGAGGCCACTGAGCCCAGCCTGAGCCACTGAGCCACCTGAGCCCTGAGCCCTGAGCACAAGCCTGAGGCCCTGAGCCACTGAGCCCTAAAGCCCTAAAGGCCCTGAGCCTGAGCCCTGAGCCCTGAGCCCTGAGCCCTGAGCCCTGAGCCCACTAAGGCCCTAAAGGCCAGGAGCCCTGGGCCCTAGGCCCAGGCCCTGAAGCCCTGAGCCCTAAGCCCAAAGCCTGAGCCTAAGGCCCTAAGCCCTAAGCCACCTAAAGGCCCTAAACCCTAAACCCTAAACCCTAAACCCTAAACCAACCCTAAACCCTAAACCCTAAACCCTAAACCCTAAACCCTAAACCCTAAACCCTAAACCCTAAAACCTAAACCCTAAACCCTAAACCCTAAACCCTAAACCCTAAACCCTAAACCCTAAACCCTAAACCCTAAACCCTAAACCCTAAACCCTAAACCCTAAACCCTAAACCCTAAACCCTAAACCCTAAACCCTAAACCCTAAACCCTAAACCCTAAACCCTAAACCCTAAACCCTAAACCCTAAACCCTAAACCCCCGAAACCCAAAACCCCAAAACCTAAAAAACCCAAAACCCCAAACCCTAAACCCCCCAAACCCTAAAAACCCCTAAACCCTAACCCCAAACCCTAAACCCCAAACCCCAAACCCCTAAACCCTAAACCCCTAAACCCCCCCCCAAACCCTAAAACCCTAAACCCTAAACCCTAAACCCCTAAACCCTTAACCCTAAACCCTAAAACCCTTAAACCCTTAACCCTTAACCCATAAAATTAACCCTTAAACTCTAAACCCTAAAACCTAAACCCTAAAAACGCTAAACCGAGTTTAAACCCTCTTTTACTGCTTTTGACCGCAGGTCGGACCGCGTTTGACCGCGGTTTAACAGTTGGTCAGACGCGTTTGCTCGCGTATTGACAGCGGTTTTCCCGAGGGTCAGATACGACTTCCTGCGCTTTGACCGCGTGTCAGAAGCCGATTTCAGCGGATTTCCCGGGGTTTTACCGCGTCTCAGACGCCGATTTCCCGCGATTTGACCACGGTATGACCGCGTGTCAGACGCCGATTTCCCGCGGTTTTCCCGCGATTTTTTACCACGGTCTAACCGCGCGTCAGACGCGGTTTTCGCGCGATTTGACCGCGGTATGACAGCGTGTCAGACACGTTTTTCACGCGATTTGACCACGGTATGGCCGCGGTTTTCACGCGATTTGACAGCGGTATGACCGCGTGTCAGACACGTTTTTCACGCGATTTGACCACGTTTTTCCCGCGATTTGACCACGGTATGACCGCGTGTCAGACGCGTTTTTCACGCGATTTGACCGCGGTTTTCCCGCGATTTGCCCACGGTATGACCGCGTGTCAGACGCGGTATGACCGCGGTTTTCCCGCGCTTTGCCCACGGTCGGACCGGGTCGGACCGGGGTCGGACCGGGTCGGACCGGGTCGGACCGGGTCGGACCGGGTCGGACCGGGTCGGACCGGGTCGGACCGGGTCGGACCGGGTCGGACCGGGTCGGACCGGGTCGGACCGGGTCGGACCGGGTCGGACCGGGTCGGACCGGGTCGGACCGGGTCGGACCGGGTCGGACCGGGTTTAGTTGGACCGGTCGTAACTTGTCCGGTTCAGAGTTTTCTGGATTTGGTTCGGTTAAACCGGGCCAAACCCGGTTGAGCCGGACCAAAGACGGTTGGGCCGGGCGGATCTCAATTGAATTGCTCCGGGGCCTTGTTTGGACACCTCTTTTACCTGTTGGCAGTAATTAGGCCGGTTAGATCTGGGTTTACGGAGTTAAAATTTTTTACATTTTCAGCAGTTTTTTTGGGTTGTTTAGCAATACTACTTTCCGTTTAAATAATGAGATGAAAAAATCTGCAAAATACAACCTTATAAAAACACAGAAAAATATGCATATTCCAACATACAACCAACAAAACAAATTTCTAAAACGAGGACAATACTTTGGTTTGTTAAAAAAAATTTCACCGATAATGTTTTTTTTGGATGAATGACCACCGAAAATATGAAGAAAACAAAATATAACTCATTTCGTTTTTCTTGCCTTTTTCACCCCAAACAACTACCTCGTCAAAAAACCAAACTCAACATCAAAAATTGCAAGATTGAGAGAAAATTGTAAGGTCTACCAACGAACCAATTTACCACCTTGATGACAAACAACAAAACTCAAATCGGGACAAAAAAATTAGACACCAGTAAGGGAACTCAATAGGCCCCAATTTCACAAACATGCAACAATAAGTATTGAAGGTTACCAAAAAAGGTAACCAGATGGCGTCTATTTGGCGTCTAAGGGAACTCAATAGACACCAGTAAGGGAACTCAATAGGCCCCAATTTCGAAAGTTTCCTGCAAAGCTAAAAATATCAGAGACCCTATCCAAAGAGCAAAGATAGCCAACTATTAAAATCCAGAGAAACAAACACCGGAGAGAACTGTCCACTAGACAATAATCACCATTTATCAAACCGCATCAAACATGCAACTTTACAACTCATGCACGAACTACTGTTTTTACCATTGTTTAATAGATCATCAATCGATGAATGCCAAGTCATCTCAAAAAAGCGATGAATGTCACATACCATCACAACAATCTCAACCAGAAATCGACAAAAGAAAGTGAGCGACAGAACTGAAGCAAAAATCCCTCCCTCAACAAAACTGAAGTAAAAGTCCTTCGCAAAAGGAACACACGCAAAGTAGACAGCTATTCATGGTCTCCAAGTAAACCAAAGAGAACAAAAACGAGGACACTCCCATACCAGTAGCTCGGCATCCACTAGAAAGCACAAGCCCATGCCCCCATGCAAAGAAGAAATGACGGAATGAAGAAGAAGAACATCTCTACATAGCATTATAGTGGTTTCCGAGCAAGTCAAATGTCAAACATCAATCATCAAACGTCAATATATTTGAAGCAGAACAGTAGTAAATCGAGCCACTCAAACGCTATATTAATCTCTATTGCATTTAATGCCATCTCGAGCCACTCAACATGAGTAGCTCCTTCTCTTTTGCATTTAATGCTAAGTGACGTCCTCACCGTTATAGTTTGAACTTGTCAGTTAGCTAGCTAGCTATTTAGATAAGGAAAATTGTATTTGTTAGATGAATTGTTAGATTTGAATGGGGAGGCGGATCGATAAAAAGATTGAAGAGCCCACCAACGACTTCTCAAGTCACTACAAAGTGATTAAATTTTTTTTTTTTGATAGGAACAAAGTGATTAAATCTTAAGGTCTTATGATGACATAAAGATTGTAAAATAGTAGTATCATATATATGATTCTTGTAGTTTTTACTGCAAAATCTAATTTCAAAATTCTTGAGTGTGTAAAAGTTTGATGAGAGTGGCCCTCACTAGCCAAATTGATTTAACAATTTAATTTGTCGTTTTGTTCACGTAAACATGACCTTCTTGTTGATGTTCAATTGAATCAATGTTGGGTTCGTTTTCTACATGAAAATTACTTAGCCCTTTTATTAATTACCCATTGAGATTGCTCAATAATTTGATTAGATGATGGGCAAGCTCAAAAGGCTCAAAAGCTTTTTTTTAATTACCTTGGCACTACCTGTAACGACCCTAAAATCTAACTAATGTCATGTGTCATTTTAGGGTAGTATGTGTGACTCACTTGTCGTGATACGTATGTTCAAACCTCGGAAGTCAACACCGATGTATGTTATTTTTGTTTGATGTTTGTATTATATATTATACATGATTGAACAATTTAAACTAATTCATTTCGGAAATGTGCGGGTAAGGTACACGCGGGGCATATCGGTGTCGAGAAGAGTGGTGATGTATATCGAATTGCGTGTCGACGTGGGATTGAGGTAGCGGCCTATGAGGTAAGTCCATTGTGATCTAATTATGGTTTTATACTCGCTTTAATGTGGCTATATATAATGTGCAATTAAGTTGGCCTAAAGTATTGAAATAAATCAATTGCCACATGATATGCATTGTGATACGTATCAACTAATCTACAAGTCAAATGAGTAAACTATTGGAGTCATTTAAGAGTGACTTGGGAAACTATTGAATGAAGGTTGACCACTAGACAAGCCTCAAGATATGTATGCACACATAATCAAGGGCCAAGGTTCAATCATATCCATATATATATATATAACCAAAATTAAAAACTTATCATCTAAGTTTCTTATCTCATCACAAATCGATAGGCAAGGAAGAAGAGAGAAAAGAGAGGTTGTTGGAGTGATCAAAGAGAATGAGAGGTGAGCAATTCATTGAAGGTTTGGTGAAGAAGAAGAATATCATCAAGCTAGGTAACTTCTCCACTCCATTAAGTTGATGAAATCATGGAAATTGATGTTGTGGTTGTTGTTTCACGTTGGGTTTGATGTTAGGGACCTCTTGTAGTGTGTATGAGGGTCCCTAAAGCGTTAACACGACCTATGTGAAGCAAAATCCCAGAATTCAAAATGCAGAATTATGGGTTCTGCTGCACATAGCGCGTTAGGTAGAAAATTTAGCGCGCTAGATATATGAATTAGCGCGCTAATACCGATTAGCGCACTAGATAGTAGAGGCACTGTTCAAAATTAGCGCGCTAATTTCTCAGCTAGTACTAAAAATCAACAATTTCCAAAAAATTATTTAAACACTATAAATGGGTTTAAAACTCTAAGTAACGGTTCAAGCTCACTCTAAAATCTATCAAACAACATCAGGGAACTATCTAGTGCGCTAATCAGTATTAGCGCGCAATTATTTCATTTTAAGCCATTGATATTATTGTTCATTGTTGTTATCCATCATTAGAATTTCATTCTGATTGAGTTGTCCGAAGTCAAGTGAGTCAACAGTGATCCTTGAAAGAGTAACTGGCTGAGGTAACATACCAGAGTCATGACCTCGGGACGCACTGCACTGGTTACCGATTTTGACGGGGTGTGAATTCTTAGCGTGGTTGTTTCAGGAAGTCTCACTATCTCGTAGGTTTAGGGTTTGCCAGTACCAAGTCCTAGAACCGAATCTTGATGTTTTGCCAAGACTCAACAAACTTTTGGTCGGGACTACTTGCGCCTCTCTAATTGCATTCCTGGACACTCATGTATCGATTGCTTGTGATTTCTCTACAGTCTTTTATTTGTTCATGAGTTCTTATATCTTTTTTTCTATCTGAATGAATATAAAATATTTTATTTATTTTGAAATGTTGTTTAGTATCTTACTGGCGTTACTTACATGGGCTCGTCATTCTTATGTGTGACTGAGTGAAGATCCGCAATCGAGTAAGGAAAAGAGGCCAGTGCTAGGAGATCTATTGTGAGAACTTTGGAATGACATTATCTCTCACATTTTTGTAGGTTTTTGTATTATTTATATATATTGTTTTGTTCACATGGGGTATATAGTTTTGAGAGATACGTTGAGACATGTAGATGATATGATTCCTCTTTCCTCTGTTTATTATACATGTTGACTGAATTATGCGGGGTTTCCACACTCTAGGTTGTCCTGACTGATTTGTGTAGAGTTGTTTAGATTTGTTTAAGTTGAAATCGCTTCAGTATAAACTTTGATAACTTACAAATTTGAATAACTCGCTATAAATGTTAAATTTTAAGGCTTTGTAATGCAAAATGGTTAGGAAAGCTGACTAAACTTGCGTTGACGTCGCGAGAATTGACTCGGGGTCCACATTAGTTTAGGCCGGGCGGGGCCCAGTTTAGGTTGTAGAACTGGGGCTGTCACACCGCCCTAGCTCCTCCTACCCCATACCCCCATCCAAGCACCACCAGCTCTCATCCCTCCTCTCCTTCAACACCGCCATCGCCGAGCGTTGAAAACCCAGCTTGCTTCTCTCTCTTCGAAAAGGTAAATTTGTCCTACAATTAAATTAGTTATCAAAGTTTCATCGGAGTGACTTTTGTAAAATGATTTATAAAATTTAGTGATTTATTTGATACAAATGTAAGTTTAGTTACAAATTGTAAAGTTATATGACTGAAATTAATCATATACAAGATATATCACTGCGTCAACAAAAAGGGAAAAAAAAGTTAGTGATTTATCCCACTGACCTCTCTCCCCGCGTTCACAAATCGGTTATGAAAAAAATAAAATAAAATTAGTGAGCCCATATCTCAATGGGCTATAGTTGAGGCTTCTCAGTTCCACTTTCAGCATGATCGGATTGAGCACACAATTTTGTCTACCCCTTCGCCTCATTTACCTTCGCATTTTTATCTGCTTTTTGGGATGAAGACGATCCAAACGGAGGATTAGTCATTGATTTGGGTATTCGCAAAACGAAAATTTGATGTACAAAATCATCTGTTTTCCCTTGATTTTTACAGTTACTATTATTTTTCAGTAAAGGGGCAATTTCATGTCCATCCAAAGTTTAGGAGCTATAGTCTCCTTCAGCCAAACAAACATTTAAGTCATAGTCCAACGCCATTTCAATCACTGTGGAAGAGCACAACTACCCATACTATCATATAATGGGGCACAACTGATAATTAGCTAAAGAAGCTCAGCCACAGAAAAAATTAGATAGCTACAATTTAATTTAGGTGTCAAATTGTCAATACATAGGCGTCACCAGTTGATTGATTGTGTTAGCTTGATTCACCTCATAGACATGACATGACCCCTCATCACATATAGGGATGCAAATGAAGAGGGTAAGGGCACAACTTTCAACCTCATCCCCGCTTAATCTCTACAAGGATGGAATTCTCATAGAAAAAATATTTTCCCATTTCATTTCTCATTAAAGATCCCTATAGAGATTCTTACGAAGAATTTGCAAATAATCACTGTGAGAAAAAAAATAATTTACCACTTAACTTTTTTCAAAAAACTTATAAAATTTCTAGTACGCATACTTAGGGTCACAATTGTTGAAAATCTCAATAAAAAAAGTATAACATATAAATATTATTGCAAACAATTCAAAACAAAACAAATAATTAAAATTATAAATCACATTAAATTTTATTTTTGTTTATCACTAACGTTTTGGATGAAAGCCTTGTAATATTATATAAATACATGGACCCAGAGATTATGTAGGCCTTACCGAGAAGGTAAAAAGGCTTGACGAAGGAAATAAGAGGGCCTGATGCGCACCATTTTCGGGTTGTTCACGAATTGTACATAGGACACATGGGCCTCGCGCCATTATACAAGTCGGACGCTAATTATCCGCAGGACGCACACGGGCATGGGGAACGTGTGTATTGTGTGTAACGCGTATTTAGAGAATTTGGTACTTGCATGGAGGGGTAAAGTCGGACGTAAAGAACAAAGTTTGCACTGCCTTATAATTCCCTAAAAGGTGGACACATGCAAAGATATAAGAGAGTGGACTGGTAAGACTGTATTTAAGCTGTACCCCTGAAAGTTGGGGTATGTAGCTATAATGTAGGCTGAAAAATAGCTTCAAACGTTATAGTACAAGTTTTGTCATATCTCTTGCTTGGGAAGTGCCACATAGGTACGTGAGTGAGTCGCACAAGTAAAGCACAAGCAAGTATTAGAAAAATGGAGAAAGGGGCGAGACACAAGAGTTGCGAAATCCGGCAAATAAGTGAAAACACAAATCAAGGTCGAAAAAAACTTATCATTGAGATAAGACGGAAAAAACATGCATTTCTTTTTTTCAAAAGAGTACATGCATGGACCATGCCATTTTTTATGCTTCCTCAATTGAGGTCCTTCCAACTCGCAGTTGATACCACAGCTCAATACAAGAGTTGCGAAATCCGACAAATAAGTGAGTTTGCTAATTAAAGCAACTCATATGTATACAAATAGATCAAATGTAAATAAAGCCTACGAAAATTGCGGAAAAGAAGGCACACACAGCAAGAAGCATGGATGCCACTGATTTATAATCTATGAAAGCAACTCTTCAAACCTACTACATGTAGCATGACTCATATCGATATAGATGAACTTGTGATCGATGGCAACGCCAACAAGGTGCTCGTCCTCTAGACTCGCAGCATAAAAAGTGTCCTCTTGCAGCCAATCGCGAAGTTAATTAATACTCAGAAACCTGGAAGAGAGGAAAGCCAATATGTTAGACTGAGAACTAAATGCAAGAAATAGCAAGTTACATAAATAATAAAGGATCTCGTATTCATCTGCAACGCAACTAAGCACAGTCAAAATACACAGTTTTGTCCTTAATATTCCCGACAGGATTTGCCATCGATCAAAATGAGGTTCATACACAAGCATTCACATAGCAGGCATCAAAACGAATGTCATTTCAATTCAGGAAGATAAAACTCTTACCGGCAAACCAAAACTGTTTATGCCCCAGTAGTTCCAGAAGGCAAAAGGCCAGCAACTTTTCCAACCGCCACGGTTTTCCCTGTACATAACAATATGATCAAGAGACTACAATGCATGAGTTTGCACGTGAAGAGACCAGTTAACTTTGTTACCTTCAGTGCGAAGAGTAAACCTTCCAAGCTGTGGAAATTCAGAAAATTTCTCAATGCATATTAAATTGTTCACCTGAAAAGGGAGAAAATGTTGCAAGTCCAGCAAGCAATGATTTGATGGCTCACAAGTGAATGTCGTAACTGACCTGAACGCGACAAACAACAATAGCACCATTCTTCACAAAAAGAACCTTTTTCTTCATGGGTTTCTTTGTCTTAGGGTCTATCTGCTGTAGCAGCTTAACAATCTCACACTCCTCAACAACAGAATGAATATGCAATACTGCTTTATAACCAGCAGTGAAAATTGCCTAGAACACCAAGAGATGTCAATGTCAATAGTTGCAAGAATTAGGTAAAACAAAAAAATGCATTTTACATTATCGGAAAAAAAAATTGAATGATCTGGTTGACTCCACAAACCCCTTGAACTAAATTGATAATTGTGCCTCTAAAACCGAACAGCAAATTAGGCATCAATTTGGAAGATGGAAATGGGCTTCAAGAGGATTTCAAGGATTTAATTGATTTGAAAGACTTGGTTTCATTCGAATATCTAGCTAGTTCTATATCATAAATACATCCAGAAAACAATATGTATTCTTACAAAAATGAACTTACAAGAAACACCAAAAGAAACCTCTAAATCACACTCTATATGCTTACATTGTCAAGCAACTCAATGATCTGCAGCTGCGCATCAAACTCCGAAACTACACCCACAGGTTTCTCTGCAAGCATCGCAAATAAGGAGGAATAATTAAAACCCAACACATTAACCTCAACAAGAAGAATTTTGAGTAAAGTCAATCAACACCTATGGTTTCTAAATTTACAAAAATTTCAACAAAGAAAAAGAGAACTATCTTATTAAAGTAATACACTTAATTGGTTAAAATATCCTAAACTTTTACAACTTTTGTTATTATATCCCAACCTTTTTTGAATTGTTATTATATCCTAACCTTTCAAGATTGATAGATTTGTATTCTAAGTCACTTTTCAACTCCAAATTTGAAGAGGTGACACCTAAATAATGACTTTAAAAAGTTACCCCATCACCTATAATTACTAAATTTATTATTTAAACTCGTTACTTGGGTGCCACTTCATCAAATTTAGGGTTAAAAAGTGAATTGGATACAAATCAAACAATTTAGAAAGGTTAGGATATAATAACTAAGTTATAAAAGGTTAGGATATTTTAACCTATTTCCCCTAAAGTAATATCTTGTACCGATGAAGACACCCAAAAGGTAAATAATTCAATTGAAAATAAAATTTTGAGATACATCGCTTCATGGACTATTATTTCCAAATTAACTAAGTGATCTTTCAAAAATAATAACTAAGTGAAGGCCCAAAGCAAGGCACAACACTTGTCTTTTTAATAACAAAAGTTGAAAAAGTTAGGATATTTTAACCAATTTGGCCTAAAGTAATATCTTGTATCGGTAAAGAAACCCAAAAGGTAAATAATTCAATTAAAAATTAAATTTTGAGATACATCACTTCGTGGACTATTATATCCAAATTAACTAAGTGATCTTTAAAAAAAAATAAGTGAAGGCCCAAAGCAAGGTACAACACTTATCTTTTTAATGCATCTGAATTCTGAAATGACCACTCCATCATGCATTGGCATGGTTATCGACCTATGGTTCTTGCAATCCATAAACTTTTGGCAATGAAGAAATTAAATTTGCATCTTGAAAAGGGGAAGAACGAAAGTTATGCTAAAGCATACACTATTACAGGAAGAACAGACAAATATTGAAAGAATATACAGTTACAACAACAACAACAACAACAACAACAACATAGCCTCAGTCCCAAATTAATTGGGGTTGGCTACATGGATCAAACTTTTCCATTGTGCTCAATTAAGTGCAATTGATTGTGAGCTTTCCAGACCATTCAAATCTCTCTTAATTAATGCATCTCTTGTTAACTTTGGCCTACCCCTACCTCGACGAATTTTTACAATTTCTATTGCGTCAAGTTTTCTAGTGGGGGCATCGACTGCCCTTCCCTAATCTTTGTATCTTACTTGTCTTTGAATTTCTATATTTCTTATTCTATCTTTACGAGTTTTACCATACATCCACCTAAGCAACATCATTTCTGCTACGTTCATTTTATGCAATTGTTGTTGCTTTACCGCCCAACATTCACTTATATATAGCATAACTGGCCTAATTGTGATCCTATAAAATTTTCCTTTTAGCTTAGTAGGAATATTTCGATCACAAATCACCCCTGTTGCACTCCCCCATTTCTTCCATTCAGTTGGAATTCTATATGTGACATCATTCTCAATATTACCATCATTTTGTATGATTGATCCTAGGTATTTAAAGTAGTTCACCTTAGGAACTTCTACTTCCCCTAATTTTACCACTTCCTCATCTCGATGTCTAGTATTTCTAAACTCACAGTGCATGTATTCGGTTATCGTCCTACTCAACTCAAAGCCTTTAGATTCTAATGTATTCCTCCAGAGTTCTAATTTCCTATTCACTCCATCTTTTGATTCATCCACTAAGAATATACAATTACAAATTGGACATTATCCACAGCTATTTGACCTGTTGCAAGTTATTAGTTGATTCAGAGAGATGCAAAAATCTCTCAGATGAATTGATTCAAGGTTAGAACTAAATATTCTCATTAGCTATAAGCAGACTGGAGTGATAGAATTTATATCAATACAACCAAGTCCACTAAGCTTAAAATAATATATTTTAGAATAGAAAATGCATGATAGGTCATGGATGATAGCATTGCTGAAAGGGATAACCTACCGACACTTGATAGAACAAAACCAGACAATATGTCTTCTTCTTCTATTCCAGATAACTTGATCCGAACATTCTCACCGGGGCCTGCTCCTCTAACTTTGTTCTCATCACAATGCACAGAAATCACTTTTACTTGGACCTGTAAATTGAGCATGCGTAATCTTCAGGAATAGCAGTAGCAAAAGTCAAGGAAGAGTGGTGTAAAAGGCAAAGACAAACACCTTATTTGGCATGACCAATAAGCTATCACCCTCTCTTACACTTCCAGACTCAATTTTACCCATCACAACAGTTCCCATGTCCTTAAATTTGTCAAGAATGGGCATCCTGCACAATGAATAGGTAAGATAATAGTCAATCCCAGATAATGGTTAAAACTTTTAGCAATTCACATACATTAAAAAATATGTGTCCATCCTCCATACAACTTTTTTCCTAAGCAATTCACAACTTCCCAAAATACTTGTACATGCCGCAAGGGAAAAAAGAAAGTTAAGAAAAAAATATATAAAAATTATTAATTTTCTAAAAAAAATGTTGATTTCCACCATATATAAACAAGTATTTTTTAGAAAGCTTACCATCGATTGCACTTAATCGAGCACAATGAAAAAGTTTGATCCATGTAATCGACCCCAATTAATTTGGGACTGATGCTATGTTTGTTGTTGTATAAACAAGTAATTTTTAGGCCAAATATAAACAAGTATTTGCAGCTTCATTCATTTGATCTTAATATCTAGGGGCATAAAAAAGTGCAACAAAAATGGAAAGAACATTTCAATATGCACATTTAACAGTTGTTCAAAATATCTTTGCAAATAATTGAAATGCTTAAAATCTCAATGACCACAATAGAGTCTAAAGCCTAAACAAATCCTTCCAGGCACGTGGAACTGTATGGGCCCACATGATTCTCTAGCCTGACAACACCTTAAAAATATTGCTTTCACTTTATGCAGAAAGGGCGAGGGGAGCTTGTAAGAGCTAAGGCGTTTAAACCCTAGAGAGCAACCAAAAACAAATTCTACAAGTACAATGCAACTTCTTAGCCATCACATGGCAGCAAGTAGTGCCTTAGAGAGCATTTTAGATCAGTTTCCCCATCATGGTCCTATTAATTGCTTAATAGGACCACACAGGAAAATGTAAGATATGATATAAAGAATTTTTTCGTAGTAAATGATATAAAGAAATTAAGAAAGGAAAAAATAATTTGCAATCAATTTCGTTTCCCCATCATTATTTACATGCATAAATTGTTCTCTGGATTGAGGAACAAAAGAAAGAAAGAACAAACTTAGGCCTTACAACACATTTAAGAAATACCACTGATCTCACCAACAACCTAAGCTATTTCATCCAGAAAATCACATGCATTTATGCAAAATCAAGTTATAACTTATAATTTTTTCCCCAATCGTAGAGCGAGTAATAATGATACCTCAACCCTAAAATCATCCCCATTTCTAATACATAGTAATACCTTCACTTTAAGCACACGGTACAATTTAAATCAAGCTCAAACTCTGTTACACACCTTAAAAAGAGAGCATCTTGATCATGTTAGTATTTCTAATTGTCTCCTAAACCCATCCTTAAGGCCCATATGGCCCTAATTGTAAAGTGCTGACACACAATGCTTATGATACTTACATAAATGTAGCAGACCAATAAACAGAGCTTGTATAAGCTGGCTGCACATAAAGGTAGCAGAACTTACATGAAATCTACTCAAAGACTTGCCTAATAATACACCCTAAGAGTTGCTTGAATAATAATTTGAAACATGCATCAAAATGGGCTTTAATGAATAAAAGGACTGATAAATACAGATAAGGGACGGAGTTGGCCAATTGATATAGGCGTGCACTCCATCAAAGTTTGATGGTAAAGTCGAATGAGCAAAACATACGCAGGTAGAAAATAGTAAGATGACCAGAAACTATCAGCCAGTAAAGCATATTAAAGTAGACAGTGAAATTGATCATTTACCTGAAAGACCCTTTAGGGTCTCGTAAAGGAATTTCTATGGTATCCAAAACTTCAAACAGACAAGGGCCATCCCACCAAGGACACACGCTCCTATCCACCCTAGTTTTGATATTGGTACCAATCAATCCAGACATTGGGAGAAATTGAACATCTACAAGTTGCAAAATAATACATAATAAATTCACAGCAAATTTATTCACTAAACTGTGCTGCTTGAGATAAGCAGTAAATGAAGAAAAATAAAAACTCACCAGCTAGAGCATAAAGCAAGAATTAGTTTTAGAGATAAACACTACATAAGTGATGTCAATTACCTTAAAAATTAAAATAGTATACACAATCAAAATGAAGGAAATTAGCCCCACTTACACCATGTTTAAGCAACTACCTTCCATGTCACCAAACAAATCTATAAAAATCAAAAAGAAAGTGAAGAAAACTATATTCCATAAAGACATATGCAACCGACTTAAAAGTAGAAATGAGCGAAAACGACTACTGTAGGTTGGATTCTCAACTGCAAATTCAGTTTGGAATATAGTTTTAATGAATAAGGAATTGAGCAGATATTATGCTAGGCAATGCAAAGCTTTAAGTTATAGCTGAGGAGAATCCCCGGTCCTTCTTAGGGATCCATCCTTTTGATGTAACAACAACAACAACAACAACAACAACAACAACAACAACATAGCCTCAGTCCCGAATTAATTGGGGTCGGCTACATGGATCAAACTTTTTCATTGTGCTCAATTAAGTGCAATTGATGGTGAGCTTTCCAGACCTCTCCAGGAATAAAACAATAAAATTAAATTTTCTCTTTCCCAAATGAATCTAGTATTCTTCGAGCAATCAGACTAATTCATACTTCTGAAGCATTTTGTTACTCATTCCTTCATCAAGTTTTTTAATAGGCAATAAGGCTTCTATGCAATTATAAAGATATCAAGCATGTAACAACAATTTATTAGAATATTATACATGCATAAAAGAAATAACTTCTACTTGAATTCCTGTCTTCACAATAAAATACATTTTATAAGTCAGGTATATGATTGATGATTTGGATAGCTGAAATAGAGAATGTTTACGCTTGTTAATGCATATCCCATTTCAGAAACAAAAGATAGGGGGCAAATAGAATAGGAGACTACATAAATGCAAATAGCAAAGTAGATGACTATACAAGAATACCTTTCTTCACGTTGTAACCAGATGATTTGAGGAAAGGTACCATCTTTGATTCTATTTCATCATACCTGACATATAAATTGAATTAATCATCAGTGATCCTTTCTACCCAAGTCTTCCGAAATCAGAGAAGAAAATAGCGAGGTAGAAAGAGAGGGAGATAGTAGAGAACATTGCAGAACATAAAGAACTGATGATTATCGGATTATATAGAGGACCTTTCTTTCGACCATCCTACAGTTGGATCATCCATTTTGTTCACAACAACAACCAGTTTGGACACACCCAAAGTTTTAGCAAGTAAAACATGTTCACGAGTCTGTCCGCCTCTCTCATACCCAGTTTCAAACTCCCCTTTCCGAGCAGATATTACCTAGACAACAACATTAACTAAGAGAATCATCCAAGTTTAGCTGAAAGAACGTAGCATTGTAGCACAAGCCTCACCAGAACCCCAACATCGGCTTGAGACGCCCCACTGATCATGTTTGGAACATAACTCTTGTGACCCTGCAAATCCAACAGAAACTTAAGCAACAAAACATTAAAATAACAGAATGAAGAGTTTCATGAAAAAAATAAAATAAAGAGTTCCAAAATGCATTTACGACTATCAAATATGTAATGTTGATTAGTTGCACACTCAAATCAACTATACTTGCCCATCAATACAATCTTATGTTGTAATAGAGGCATTACACATGAACAATACCCCATATAAGCGTGTATCTTTAAATGTTTAAAAGAGCAAGATAGAGATTTGATTGGTGCAAAACATTGATTTTACAACATAAATATGCAAGTCAATTCAAAAAAATATTAGTATTGCACTATGATACTTTGTCGAGACCAGCTCTTTAAACAGTATTTTCAATGACCAACTTCCTCTGCTTGGAACAAAACAATCAGAAAAGTCTAACAGACAACTCGCTCCGTGTGCAACCAAAATTTCGACTCCTTACTCAGCATTAACACTAAATCATATGATACTTTGTTTCATTAAAGGATGAATAACACGTCTAAACAGCAAAAGTAATACCAAATGATAAAACATGCACCAACAAAGAGAGAGAGAGAGAGAGAGAGAGAGAGAGAGAGCTGATTAGTAACAGAAAAATGCTTACAGGAGCATCTAGGATTGTAAATCTTGTATTTTCTGTCTCAAAATGTGCTCGACCAACTTCAACTGTTTTTCCCTGAACCAATCATTGTATAATGGATCAAAATCCCATTCCTAAGAGCAATAATTGTCAGGCATTGCAAGAACAAATATAAAAAATGTTTGGAATACTACCATAAATATAATGATTATAACGTAAGAACAGGCAAGGTTTTCTAAAGACTTCCAGTTGAAGACAAAGGCCACAGCATCAGTCACCAACCTTCAAAATGACGCTTAAAAAACTGTACAAGTAATATTGAGGTCATGTCTAAAGGTGTGATTGTGTGAACTCGATTTTGAACTAATAACCAAATTGAAACATTTAATAGCTACGGCTGTTAAAAAAAGTGAGCGCTTCAATCTAATATTAGGTTTGCTGAATTACAAAACTAATATGCACCAAGGGCAACGTAACTTACATCTTCATGAGCCTGACACAATACATTTTTTCAGAGAAAAACGTAGTACTTTTAAATCAAGACAAATAATTTATGTATAAATTGAACAAAACAGATCAAAACATTCTAAACAATTTTTTTTTTTTTTTTGACAAAGCCTGAACGATTTTATTTAGCTTGCAAAATATTACTCATTGGTAACTGAATCGTTAGACCAGATTTGTCACGAATCAAAAAAAATGACCACGCACAGACCTTATTATGTCTAGAGAGCCAACATCATAAAGAACCCCTTCTATCAAGCTAATATTCAAAGCCAGAAACTTCCCCGAGGTAATTACCCACATCTATGGTCCCTGTTATTTTTGTTTTACTGTGGTTATTGTGTTTAATTGTGGGTACAGATGAGTTTAAAATAAGGAAGTTTTGGGATAGAGTTAAATTAGGACTTTTAATTGTTATCCAACTAAGAGTTATGATCATATCATCAAATTAGGGAGTTTAAAAGGTTAGAAAACTTACTTAGCTGTCATCCACATTTGTCATATAAATAAATGCATTCAAAAAGTTGAGATTTTTTTATTGGTTATGGTCTATCGATTTTGTCCAATGGATTAGAGAAGAAACACTCTTGTACCAATTCTTCAAAAAAGAGACATCAAAGTTGTTCTAACTACCGGGGAATTAAACTTATGAGTCATACTATGAAACTTTTGGGAGATGATAATTGACAATAGGCTAAGAAGAGAAACAACAATATCTGATAATCAATTTGGCTTCATGCTTGGAAGGTCAACTATGGATGCGATTTTCCTTGTAAGAAGATTGCTGGGAAAATACAGACAAAGGAAAGGAGTGCATGTTGGACACATAGACACTATTAAGGATATGCATGAGGAGTAGTAACGAGTATAAATGTCAAGGCCTAGGCACCACACAGGACCTCCCAGCCTTGAGTCACAGGCAGTGTGAGCACCACACAGGACCTCCCACACCATCTGTGTCCCCCCCATATGAGAACGACCCGTAGGCTCAATCAATATAGACACAGTCTTTCGCCTCCCACAACTCGAATGGTTTGAAAAGCTCACCATCAATTGCACTAAATCAAACACAATGAAAGAGTTTGATCCATGTAACTGACCCCAATTAATTTGGGACTGAGGCTATGTTGTTGTGTGTCTATTGATTTTGTAAGCAAAAACTTAAAAGTTTTCCTTAAGAATTTAGAATTCCAAAAGTGAAGAAACATTGCTATGTGTAGAGGTCATCGTCTTTGCAACCATAAGCAAAAGTGAGAGTCACCAATTGTCTAATCTTAAATCATACGTTATCAATGAGCCGCATTGTTTTTTTCAAAAGGCTGCAAAATGAGGTCACAAAGTCTGAACATTAAGAGCAACAAATCTAGAGCTTCAACATGAGCAGCCCATTGTGCAGCGCATAACCCACACATCACCTCAAAGCTTGAATATGCCTACGATGCAAGAGATTTCACCATACAAACTACTTCATAAAAGATATAACATTGTAACCATTCACTATTGCAAGAATACGACATGTATACCTTCACGCGTTCCTCCTCATTCGTATCCATGATATACGCCATATACCTAACAAAATATATTGTGTTTGTAAATAAGGAACATCTAATATCAATAATTAATTTATATAGCACAAAATATTCCAGATATCAAGAACCAACAACAGGGAAATGATTTAAAACAATTAAATCATCAATCAAAAAGCAATATCTACAACATGCAAAGTCATCCTCGACCAGTATGGAAGACTTCAAAGTATGCATTAGCACGTAAAGACGTTTTACTTAAGAACCCTATCTTTTGTTGTTGATAGATAAGAAATGGCAAACATTTTGAATTACTTTTGAGTTGAAATAAAATGACTCATTGTGCAATGAAAAGAGATTTATCCACGCTTTGTAAAGCATAATGAATGTCACAAAACAATCATCGATTGAAGTGGTAACAAATATATCAATCATAAGAATGAAAGAAAGGAATTACCAACTTTCTCGACTCTTGTCCTTTGCTTCTTTTTCATATTTCTGTATTGTTCGATCATCAACTTGACCACTTAGGAAAAGTATCTGCCCTCCCGTTGTAGACTTGCCAGCATCTAAAACCACAATATCAAATACGAATTTAAAGACAAGAATCAGAAAGACACCGCAACTAATGAGAAGGACAACATTAATAGATCACATACAGACACAGAAAACATGCCCATAAACACATTTAATGTTCGTATCCACTTCCTACCAGGACCTAAAACAAATTATTTAGTTTTTTTACAACTATTGCTGATATTTGGTTATTCCTCCAGAGGTAATCTCTCAACTATTTTTGGTGCATGCGATAGTTGTCTCATGTAATTTTACTTTCTTTCTTTTTTTGTTTTGGTGTGAACCACCCAGTATCCGGAATAACCGACTACTCCGGGCTTGAGTCATAGTCGAGCCGTAGGAGCTCTAGTCGGAGGGGACTCCATATGTTGTGTTCGTCTGGTCATGTTTTATCAATTACCAGTGAGCTATTTAATTCACCCATACCCCATTTCCATCTACTTTCATCGGATAAATTCCAATTCCCATTTTTTCTCATTGTAAATTGAATAAGGATTTAAAGGATTTGGAAAACACACTACCAATTGCACTAAATCGAGCACAACGGAGTTTGATCCGTGTACTCGCCCCCTAAGGTTGAGGCTTCGTTGTTGTTTTTGTAAATTGAACAAGGATGCCTTCTATTGGCAAGAAGGGGTGTTAAAAATTCACAGCAACCAATAGCACAAATGTGCACCTTGGTTTTAGTAATTGTGTACATGATACAATTCAGCAAAAAAAAGAATTTATACAAAAAAATAAGTAAATCCTAAAAACGAACCAATAAAATGAAAGCAATGGTGATGCCTAACAACTCAAACTAAATATTCTCAACAAAACTGAGTACACAACAAAGCGAAAATTAGGTAAACTAACCAACATGGCCGATAAAAACAACATTCAAGTGTCGCTTCCTATTTTCTGGAGTTTCATTCAATTCTACAACCTCCTCTGAAACTTTCATTTCCTTAGTTTTCCCTGTACATACATATATTCACAGAGGAAGGAAAAAAGTTTAAGTGAATGAGAATGACTTGAGAAATCAAAAGCACACCCATGTTAAGATTTCAAACACGTGCAAACATAAAAACACCTTTGGGCTCCAGAACTGCTGGCTGAGAATTTATTTGAACATCCTCCTTTACAGCTGGACAAACACAAAAAAAAAAAAAGAATTTACATGCAAATATTCTCCCCGAGCATTTTGACATAAGTGAGCACTGACATAATAACAGACTTCACAATGGATTTTGACATATCCAGCAACCACAAAGGGAAGTTGGTAATCAATTATTCTGGTTTCATATTCCTTTGCGACAACATCTTGATCTCGCAAAATTAAAAATCTCCACACAACCAGTCCCAAAAAAAGAGTAAAAAGGCTCAATAATAATCAAGCAACAAAGTTAATACATGTAGAGACCTTGAACAAAAAAAATGACGAAAAATAGAAAAGGAAAATCAAACATAAGCACGAAGTTCAAAACAAAATAAACAATACCCTCAAGTTGAATGCTAGCAACAACATTATTCAATTAAAAATGTCTCAATCAGCCACCATTCAGTATCCTAAAATCATTAAATATAGTGTTGTAACTAACCTTCTTTATCAACGCTCGCAAGTTCTTCCTTTACATCCTCGGCGGCTATTCCTACGTTGTCTTCTTAAGAAATCCAATCCAAAAATCAATTGTCCTCCAAACAAGCAATCTAACTATAACAAGAAAAAGAGATCTCCATGTGCAAGGTAGTAGATTTAGCACCTGCAGCATCAAGCTCTAAAGAGCGGATGCTCGACTGGATCTCCTCCTCAATATCTGAACATTCAAAATATAAAAGGAAAAGAAAGTTAAGGAATGGGAACAAGCAACAACAACATATCACTTCCTACGCATACACTTAAAAAAATTTTTAGATAGGAACAAGCTACGAAGCATAAATTTCTTAAGCATACTAGAACAGAAAATGGATATAAAAAATAAAAATGCTTACTCATAATGTTGGAGCTACTCCACTCGTTCTTTAGCAACAGCGCAACTCAGCTCTGCGAACAAAGAAAAAGCATAGATAAATGAAATAAAAGTGACAACAATCCTGAATTACACCGGAATGCTTGATTCTCCTTTCTCTTTGAAAATAGAACGATTAAGACACATTAACAAAAAAAAAAAAAAAAAAAAAACATCATTAATCTAACAAGGCATTGGAATACTTTTGACTTAGAATGAGGAAGATAACGTGCAAAACAAAAAAAAAAAAAACGTGAAATCGATGCCCATAAATGCCAATGATTCAATTTATCGTATAAGATGAAGACCAGTTGAATTGGTCATCTACATCAAACTACATGTGCTAAGGGAATAGACCTAAATTTACAATACACCGTCATTGTTCTTCTGTAGTCAAAAACAATGAAGAAGAATAGACGAGGAGGTGGGAGATATGGGTAAGATGGAGCAATCGATTGATTAGAAGGTGAACGATCAGAGTGGATCAACGAGTAGGTTAGTGAGAAACCCAAGTTTGGGTTTTGTGGAGAGGACGAGAATTTTGGGTTTTGTTTTAAGGCAAATGCTACCCGGTGAGTGGCACCCGGACGGACACCCAACGAAGGTGTCTATCCATTTACGCATCGATGTGTATGCGCACATATCCCGATGCGTAAATGGATAGACACCGTCACCGGGAGTCTATCCCGTGGGCCACTTACCGGGTCGTCCTAGCATCTATATATATATATATATATATAAAGCTACTTCTTGGGTGTTCCACGTGGCATTCATTATCGAGCATTCTCGACGAGCCACGTGGCATGCTCCCACGATGTAGCCTTATTCAAAACCTCATTAATTACTTTCTTTATTTAAAACCCCATGCATTCGACCTCACTAAATATAGAAATTTAAATCACCACCTCATCACCTCTTTTGCCACGTCATCAACTCCAACTCCAATCTATATATATTAAGCCTACATCTTGAATGTTACGCGTAACATTTTCGAAGATTCTCGACGAGCCACGTGGTATGCCCCCAAGATGTAGCCTTATTCAAAATCTCATTAATTACTTTCCTTATTTAAAACCCTTCACATTAAAACTCACAAAATATGAAAATTTAAATCACCACCTCATCACCTCTTTTGCTACATCGTCAACTCTAACTCTAATGAGAATAAATTTACACCTTACACGTGGCATCCCCATCGCAACACCATCAACTCTTTCGCCTGGTTGGCCCCGATCGGACTCGGTCACCAACAGTTACAGATCATTTAGCTAGCCCTAGCCGCGAAACAACAATCAATCCATCAAAAACCCTAAATTCGCTCATACAATCAAAACCTAATCTCTGACCATTATTTCAATCAAACAATCAAATCAATCGGTTTTCAAATCATAAGTAATCAATGTTGGAGAAGAGAAACTGACCTCGATCTTTGGATTTAGACTTCACCTAACGATAGTAGTTCGTCCTTCCACGCATTCAGCGTGCTGCGAATTAAACGACGGAAACGAAGGGAACCAGATGCGCAAGGGTTGCAGAGGTTGAGATTTTCAAGATCACACTCCTAAACATTATCAAATATATGATGTACTTTTGCAGTTTTGCCCTCTCGCTTTTACTCTTTTCTACATGCGACACTTTGTTATTAATAGACATTGCCTAAGAAGCGTGTTTCCTCCGTGTTTTTTGTGCGGTTTTTTGCAAACGAGGCTATTGATTTATTTGTGATTACTGGACATGAGAATCGTTCTGTCAAAAAACATATATATAAATTACACTTGTGATTAAAGATGCATTAATTTGTGTATTTCAGTAAAAAACTGTTTTTGTTTTTTAACCGGAGAGAGTAAATCTTTATTACACACACCTCTCTTTCTTGTTTGAAAGGTATTTATATCGACTGATATGTTTTATTATTTAAATTAAAAGTTGAAGCAAGAATGAAAATGTAAACTTTACTGTGAGTACGTACTCGTAAGAGACATCTATTCTAAGTTGGCATAAAAGAACTAAACGGAGGCCTCTAAAACCATGAGATCATTTTGAGATGTACGCCAGTGCCCAAGATCATAATGTAAGTATCTCGAGGAGCATCAAGTGCCAAATAAATAACCTAACCTCTATCACTTTGGATCACTCCACCTCTGCAGCCCTTGCGCATCTCGTCCCCTTTGTTTCAGTCATTCGATTCGCAGTGCGCTGACAGCGTGAAAGGACGAACTACGATCGTTAGGTGAAGTCCGAATCCAGAGATCGAAGTTAGTTTCTCTTCTCCAACATTGATTACTTCTTGTGATTTGAAAATCGATTGATTTGATTATTTGATTGAAATAATGGTCAAAGATTAGGTTTTGATTGTATGAGCGAATTTAGGGTTTTCAATGGATTGATTGTTGTTTTGCGGCGAGGGCTAGCTATTATGTGTGTGATCGATTAATGCAATGGTTGTTGAAGAAGAATTGTGAAGAACTCTGCCAAATCTTGTCTAAATGATATGTAATGGTTGGTCCTAATTTGCGAACCTTTTCATATGAATGAATATCTGAACAAGTATCCAAGTTTGATTTTAATTTTTTGGCATCTCAATGTTGGATTGGATTCAATATGCACATATAGTTTGATTTGGAAAGCCAATTCGACTGATCTTCATAGTATACGATGAATCAAATCATTGGCATTAATAGCCATCTATTTCAAGTTTTTTCGCACATTGTCTTCTTCATTCAAAGTCGTCAAGTTTCACAATGTCTTTCTTGTTAATTATTAGACTTGTTAATAGACTCTCAGTCTCTCACATGTCTTACCGTGAATAGGTCGAACGACTTTCACGATGATTTTTTGGGTTAGTGTCTTTAACAATTTATTTTCGAATAGAAAGATGTGAAACATTTTAGTGTAATTCAAGATAGCTGTGTCGCTTTTATTTCATTTCTCTCTCCTTTTTCTTTGTCTGCAAAGCTACGCTATTGTTGGAGAACGAGCAGAGTAGCTCCAACACTATGAGTAAGCATTTTTATATTTTATATCTTTGTTCTAGTGCTTAAAGTGGATGTTGCAAGTACTAAATCTACTACCTTGCACTTGGAAATCTCTTTTTTTTGTTACAGATAGATTGCTTGTTTGGAGGACAATTTATTTTGTCCCTAACGATGTTTGAATTGAATTTCTTAGAAGATGACAACGTATGAATAACTGCCACGGATGTAAAGGAAGGAGAACTTACGAGCGTTGATAAAATGGAAGAAGGTTAGTTGCAACAGTATATCTAATGATTTCAGGATATAGAATTGTTGGCTTGATTGAGACATTTTTAATTGAATAATGTTGCTAGCATTCAACTTGAGGGTATTGCTTATTTTGTTCTGATCCTTGTGCTTATGTTTGCTTTTCCTTTCCTTTTTCTCTTCATTTTTTTGTTCGAGACTCTACCCATTGTAACTTTATTACTTGATCATTATTGAGCTTTTATACTCGCTTTTGGGACTGGTGTTTGGAGAGTTTAATTTTCTAAAATCAAGATGTCTTTGCAAACTTCCTTTTTAAGGTTGTTTAAATGAAACTTGGCATCGTTACTGGTTTCTATATTATGATGTTATTTTTTGTAATACGCCCAAGTCAAGTCATGGGAGAGTGTAGGAGTGACTAGTTCAAATGTGTGTGCTTTAGTTTGGAAGTGGAAGAGTCCTCCAAAATGCCAAGGCAAGTTGAAGTTCCCACTTCCAAACTTATAGCCTTTCTATTTCTTTTCCACTAGTCCATGTGGTATCATTCCCTTATTTCCAACACTTCCCCTCAAGTCAAAGTGGCCTAACCAATTGTGAATTGCTTTCAATTTAGTAAGCATGGACTTGTGTTCTTTTTTATCCTTAGAGGCCTCAGGCCTTCCAACATTTGGTAATATAATTGTCAACTTGCAACTTGCGGTATGCATGAAAAACTATCATACATCATAGTCTCAACGAGATCTTGAGGTATGTCAATCTTTAATTTCTATTGGTGAAGTTTGAGCTCCCTTTTTCATACTAGACTAATCTCATGTAACAGGAGTAGTCACTTAGAGACTTTGCTTAGTAGTTGGCATTTGCTTACCCAAACCATGCATCAAAATCCTAGATGTAGCACTGAGAATTAGGGGTATGTTGACTTCGACTGGAGTCAAAATCCTAGTTCTACTTTTGTGCGTCAAAATATAAACGTTGTAGTGGTGTTGAAGTTTCTTGAGAATGCATGGACCAACTAAGTACATAGGTCACACCTTTTCTTTGCATATACTCGATTGCCTTTCGAACTATATCTCTAGTTCGTAACCGATACGGTTTCATGCCTAAGATAGGGCTTGTACCTACCCGAGCATCCTATTTTCTTCTTTCTCGACCATTTCAGGTTAGGTTTAGTTGGGAAAATGGCACAATTATCATACAATCCCGAGTCATTGCGTGTCTCAATTTCTCGCGTCACGACAAATTAGGATTTTGAGAATTACACATTCTCTTCTACTTTCCACTTCAGACTTGACTCATGTAACTGATTCATTGTTTAAATGATTAAATCATGATACGCTCAGCACCATGCTTCGGTGTCTATCCGATTTGCTTCCATTCAAGAATTAATGTGTCCTCATTAATATACTACTTATATCAGATTTCTTCTCGAAAATGATAACATCAGGCCTAACCCTAATTGTTTACTCAACGTGTCTCCCACGATTTTCAAGAGTGGAGTAGGTTAACATCACATAAATCTGGCGATACCATATAATATACACAACATATAAAATGTAGATATAGTTCTTGGTACACCCACCTTACCTTTCTTTCCCAACTAAAATTTTAAGTTAGGATCATCGGGTTTCCACAACTAAGTTTGTTCGTTAAGTTTTATTTTGTTCTTAAACTTTTCCCTAGGTTTGCCGGAACCTAGGCTTTGATACCAACTATGACGACCCTAAACCTCAAGGCATACCAAGCATCGCCACGTCGCCAGACATGTCAACAAGTCATGCCACATCACCTACACGCTTGTCCATGACGGCCCACAACATCTATCTATCCAATTATTCGGCAATTTTAAGTTAATTAAGCCCAATTAGATAGGATAGGCAAATTATATCTGACTTAATTTCATTTCCAAGTTAAATACGACGATTTACTTCGATTAAACTAAGTCCTAAAGTTTTACAACTTGCCTAAATTACTTAAGTGCCTTCACGTCGTTAATTATTAGCAAAAGTCGTAACTTATCATGCAAGATTGAGTTATTTATCAATTTTGCATTAAAACAAACCTACGGTGTGGAAAGCTGGCCAAAATATACCATGCAGATCATAATAAGGCGACAAGTCACAAAATGTGTCAATATACATGTACTTGGTATAATAAGTCTTCAAAAGATTCAAAGAAAAACAATAAATACTAATACAAACACCTGCGATATCTGATGATGGGCTCTCCTAGATCAGAGGAATTAACCTAGTACCTCCTAGCACGAGCTCGTCGTAGGGTTTGCAACTTGTCCAAAAAGACATGTTATAGTGAGTAAATCACAGAGAAGATCAAATTAACTGAAATGTAAAATTTTGATAAAAATGGTAGGTAATCATGCAAGAAAATTTTAAATTCTGAAATGTAAATCACCCTTTATCTCTCCTAACCCCACTACTTTTACATAGCGATGGCGAGCTTTCAAACCATTCAAATCCCTCCTAATTAATGCATCCCATGTTAACTTTGGTCCGCTGCCCCTACCTCGTCGAATTTCTACAGTTTCTATTGAGTCAAGTTTTCTAGTTGGGGCATTTGTAGGTCGTCTTTGCGGGTGACCAAACCACCGCAACCGCCCTTCCCTAATCTTTGTATCAATTGGTGCTACTCCTACTTGTTTTTGAATTTCTATATTTCTTATTCTATCTTTACCAGTTTACCACACATCCACCTAAGCATCCTCATTTACGCTACGTTCATTTTATGTAATTGTTGTTGCTTTACCGCCCAACATTCACTTCCATAGAGCATAGCTGGCCTAATTGCGGTCCTATAAAATTTTCCTTTTAACTTAGTAGGAACATTTCGATCACAAATCACCCCTGTTGCACTCGCCATTTCTTCCATCCGACTTGAATTCTATGTGTGACATCATTCTCAATGTTACCATCATTTTGTATGATTGATCCTAGATACCTAAAGTGGACTAGTTATTAATGTTTAATTAAAATATATTGAAACTATCAAATGACAGATGTTGTGAAATATTTTAAAATGACTAAAAAGTCACTTGTAAAAAAACGGAGGGAGTATAAATTTGTCATTCATGAAAGTATGTGTGGTACAAATTTTTGTGGTTCATTCAATTTAAGTTTAATTTCATGAACCTTCGATATACAAGATTATAAATTGACCCTAATTGACCCTAATTGGACTGGATCCAATCCGAGTGCACCCCTATCTACAAATCTGGAAAACTTTCAAAACGAAAAAATCTATAAGAAAACTAAAAATTTGAACAAGAAGATATCAACCAAAAATCATCAAACGACCAGAAATTAAGCAGAGCAGGCACGGATCCAAGAATAAAAAACGAAAAAAGATACCAAAAAAGTAAGATCTGGAGGAGAAAAGCGAACCTGGATGCCGAGCTTGAGACATAGAAGCTCCCGGCAAGCATTCCCAACCTGGATACCGGCCTGAACGATGCAGATCGAAATGCTCTATCCCGTTTTCTCCGAAAAAAGGAACAATAAACGAGCGAAAGGAAGACGCCCTGTAAGTGTTGAAAATGCAGGGTTTGTTGTGCTTTGATTTGCAAGAGAGAAGGGAAAGAAGCACAAAGCAGGAGCAGAGAGAAGAATGAGCGAAGGCTGCAGGTAGGGCTGAAGGCGGAACGTTGAGCTTGTTGCGGTAGAAAGCTCGTCCTGGTGCTTGATTTGGATCATAGTCGCACGCAGGCCTGACGCGGGCCCACGGGGGCCTGACGAGGCCCCCACAAGGGCCTCAAGCGGGCCTGTCGCGGCATTTTAGCGGGCCGGACGCGGTATTGACACGGGACGGACGCGAAGAAGGCTTGAAATGGCTTGAAATGGTCCATAAATAGCCCGTAACACAGGCCTCGCACACGGGATATACTCGGGACAAACTCCGAAGAGGCTTGGAAATGGCGGTCCTTAAATGGCCCGGAAATGGCCGAGAATATATATTTTCGTTTCATGTAGATTTTAAGATATGAACAAAAATCTCCAACTAAAAGAGAAACACAATGCCAAAACAACGACTGCGCAACATAGTTGCACTTCCCTTGGTATTTATAAAGAGAGAAGGAAGAGGAAACATAGATCTATTAATCGCAGTTATCTAACCTTGGTTAAAGTCTGGTCATAAGAGCAGGTTTGCCAACTAGAGCTATAAATACTGGATGTGACCAAACAACAACTCAACTGTTCTCTCTTGCATTTAATGCTAAGTGTGGCGGCCCTCTCCGCCCCGGGGTGACGTGTCTCCGTGTACTCCTTGCCAGCTGGCCCTACTACACGTGTACGGCACCTGCCCGTCCTATTTTTGTCTCGAAATTCGTATCCACTTGTGTGTACAACGTATAAATGACATATTCAGCGGAAGTTAAAGGCAAGAAATATTAATAAGCAATTTAACAAATCTTATTGTGGAAAAACCCTGAAAAGTACGAGGTAGACAATTGTACCATATAAGGTATAGGCATGTACATGGTCATAATACTCCCCAGTTCCCAAAAGAATCAAAATATCAAAATAAAACACACGCACAAGTAATCCTCAACGGTAGGCAGTCAGAGGTAGTCGCGTAAGATCCCCTTGCCCTTACTTGTACTCGGATCTGCACTCAACCATAACAGAAGAAAATTGATGACGAGTACAGTCAGTAAAATCCCAATGAACTCCTCCGAGCATTCAAATAAATAAGTGGAATTCAATAAATAATGTTAAATAAACATGCGGAATGTAAACAGACAACTGTAAGTAGGGCATCGCATGCATAAATAACAATAAAGTGCAAATGTATGTGCCTGTTCCAGTCAGACTAAACCATACTTCGAAATACCCCTCCAGGATCCCACTAGTGGGCGCACCCAACTAGCTATCACTTGTTGGTCCCTCTCGGTGGCCGGCGTAGACCTACGACGCACCGACACATGTAGAAGTTCATTAGCTGGGGTCGTTATCCACCGAGAACTCCTGATACACATGCTATGGTCTATACCGCATAGACACATAACGGAAAATCCGGTGGGAGTAACTCAACCAACCGTCCAAATAATGACAAGATATAAAAGTAATAAAGACCACAATGAATATTGGAAATGAAAGAGAATACAAAGCGAAATAAATACTCAGAGTTTTTCAATTGGGTTTTACAAACCTCACAACGCACTCCAAAACCCCGTAATCAATCCCCAAGTCCAAGTCCACTGGGTCCTAGGTCGCCAATTGATCACCCGTGTGCACCTATGTCCATTTATCAATAATTTCAATTTAGTATGACAATTTACGACCAATTTCTAAAATTTTAGGCCAAATTGCCCATTTTGCGCTTTTCGAGGCAAAAACCCCGCGAAAATCGAATCCGGAATATCCAAATATTTTATTTTTCATAGAAATTCATAAATTTCTATTTATTTTATTGAAATATAATTTTTCGAAATTTTCCCAATTTTTCTTCCTTTTTTTTTTAGTTTGATTTGGGTCGGGTCGATTGGACCTGACTCTGGGCCAGAACCGGTCCAGGCTCGGCCCATGGGTCGAGCCACATCTTCCCCGATCGAACCACTGGTTCGATCGGGAACAAAATTTTTTTATTTTTTTTCTCCTTGCTGTGGTTTGGGTTGGGGTTGCTCTCCACCCCAACCCAGGTGGAATCGGTGGCAGGGGAGACACCCCTGCTATCACCACCTCGACCCGGTTCGGCCTCCATGGCCGAACCCTTATCTCGGCCACCACGGCCAACCACCGAAACCCACAACAACCAACGAGAACTCACATCGATCGTGACGTTTCGCCCTCTCTTTCTCTCCTTCCCGGCTTCTTCTTCTCCTCCCCATCCGCGTTCTTTCTTCCCTCTCTCGGCCTCCCGATTCTGGGGTGTGAATGTGTGTGTGCGTGGGGTGTGTGTGTGTGTGAGGTGAAAGAAAAGGTGGTGGAGTGTGGTTTAGATAAGGATAAGTGATGTTGACTTTGTGTCTTTGACTCCAAAGTGTGACACAGCTGGGACACTCGCCCGGTTTTTCGAGCGTTTCGACGCTCGATTTCGCGTCCGAACCGCGATCTACGTGTACCGCCCCGTCACTAGCCACCTAATACCCATTCCATATTAGTTATTTTGCCACTTTTTATGTAATTTGTGTGTTTTAGTTTCCCCGACCTAATATTCGATCCCGTCAACTACCCAGTACTCGCGTCGACACACATATCGAGACGAATACAGTTCACACAATCTCGCACGTATTATTATGCAACATACACACATGCGATGTATTTCAATAAATTGAACCGCAAATAAGCATCCAACACACAATAAACAGCGTACCTAGGTCCCCGTGTGTCCTAGCCTACCGCGGTGTCCACGTAGATCTGAGCTGGCGTCCACGTTTGTAAATTTAATAAAATGGGCCGTTACATTTTTTCCCAACTAAATAAAATTTCGTCCCGAAATTTAATTGTAACTAAAGTCTCATACCAGATAATAGCTGAGGGTATCGCGTCCTCATCGTTGACTCGAGCTCCCAAGTGAGTCCCTCCGTCCTATGATGCTGCCAACGAACTAGGGCCTTCGCGAGTTCCCTGTTCCGGAGAATCTGTACTCGACGGTCAACGATCTCTATCGGTCTCTCCTCATAGGTCACGTCAGGCTGTATCTCCACCTGTCCCAACTCAATCGTCGGTCTTGGTCCCGACCTAGCGAGTCTCAACATGGAAATGTGAAATGTCGGATGAACCCCAGCTAACTCGGTAGGTAACTCCAACCGATATGCAACAGCGCCTACTCTCTGTGCAATCCGGTATGGCCCAATGTATCTCGGTGTCAGCTTCCCCTTAATGCCAAATCGTTGTTGACCTTTCCAATGAGAAACCTTCAGATACACCATATCGCCCTCGTCATAGCACATACCCTCGCGATACATATCCGCATATTTCTTCGGTCTATCCAGTGCAGCTCGCAGCTTCTGCCGAATTTCCTGTGCTCATCCTTCACCTGCTGGCAAATGTGACAACTCTTAACATACGCACCAACTTCAGCTTTCATCCCTGGCCACCAGAATAGTCGCCTCAAATCATGGTACATTTTGGTCCGACCTGGATGAACTGTGTAACGAGACCGGTGTGCATCCTCCAAAATCCCGTCACGTATCTCCTGATCCGCAGGTATCCACAATTTCCCTCGTATCTCAAACACCGATCTGTGATTTCTGCCCAATCAGTGCATTCCAGATTTCTTAACAGACCACTGACCCGCTCATAGAGCCCATCAGCCCTCTGACATTCGGCAACATGTTCAATCGATACGGTCGGTATCCTCATATGACAACAAATGTGTTGTTCGCCGTAATCGACAACTCAGCCATGCACATAACTATTGCTGCCTATAATAAGGCATGCTCATGTGTCATCCGCTGAAGAACAGTCTGACTGTCGAGTCCACTCCTGCTCAATGCGTCTGCTACGACGTTCGCTTTGCCAGGGTGATACTCAATAGCGAAGTCGTAGTCCTTCAGCAACTCCAACCATCTCCGCTGGTGCATATTCAGATCCCTCTGAGTGAAAATGTAACGTAAACCATGGTGATCTGCAAACAACACGAATCACTTTCTATAGAGATAGTGCCTCTATAGAGATAGTGCCCGGATAAGCCTTCGGTGCAAAGACGACCGCGCAAGCTCCGTCGTGCACTGGATAATTCTATTCGTGGAAGGGTCTCAACCGTCTGGAAAGATAGGTAAGCTTTGGCTTCGAAACCGGAAGCTTCCGTCGGTCTACCATAAGCGCATCAATACATATTCCAAACCTCGATGCACGGAAAGATAATCGGTCTACCACGCATCAATACATAACCAAGACCAATGCCCGACGCATCCGTATATACTGTCAAGGTTTTGCCCGGCTCCGGTAATGTCAATACTGGTGCAGATGTCAATCTCCGCTTCAATTCACAAAAGTTCTGCTCACACTCATCTAACTAGTCAAATCTGATTTCTTTCATGGTCAATCTCGTCATCGGCGCTGCGATCAAGGAAAATCCCGCACAAATCGTCGGTAGTATCCGACCAGTCCAAGGAAACTCCGTATATTAGCCACAGACTCAGGCGTCTTCCAATCAATGATCGCCCGAATCTTTTCTGAATCCACTGAGATACCTTGCTCACCAAATAGATCGTCAATCCTAGGAGGTAGGTAACGGTTCTTCACGGTTACCTGATTCAGCTTATTATAGTCGATGCACATCCTCATCGTGCCATCTTTCTTCTTCACAAACAGTATTGAAGCTCCCCAAGGTAACATACTAGGGTGAATGAAACCCTTCTCCAACAGCTCATCCAACTATCGTCTCACCTCCTCCTGCTCCGCTGGTGCCATCCGGTAAGGTCGATTGGCAATCGGCTGCGTCCCTGATATCAGTTCGATTATGAACTCAACGGCTCGTGGCGGTGGCAATCCGGGCAAATCATCTGGAAATACATCAACAAAATCCCTAACCACCGGAACGTCCTCAAGCCGTACCCCCGTCCGAACCTCCGACTCAACTATCACCGTAAACGCCTCCATTTCCTGTGCTGTAGCTAGTCGGCCTCTCGTGATGGGTAAGTCAGTTGCCGATCCAAGTAATACAAACTCTGGTATTCCAAGAATACGAAACTCTAACATATTTCGTGTTTATCGCTTCAGATAAATCCGCTGGTCACGTCCACGTGTAGCCACGAGCGTGCACACCCTTACTACGTCTCCTTCGTTGCTCACAGTGTACCGGTATTTCGTAATGTATAGTGTATTGTGTCCCGTATATACCATATCAATATACACAACCTATTTATATGTCAGTTTTTGCAAATCAAACAAACACCATACGTCATACAAACGCACACACACACACACACACACACACACACACACTAATTGGGATATGACGATCTTAACTCTGACCCTAACTCATGTTAATTAATAACTGGGTTAACACTAATCACCAGCTTAAGGTAACAGGTCGTTACGACATACACTGCGACTCATCCTGCTGTTACTACGTGGGCAGAGTTCCGGACCTTGTTCATGGATGAGTACATACCGATGAAGGTCAGGGTCTGTTTGAGGGAGGAGTTTATGTCCCTAGTTCAGGGTGATATTGTGGCCCCAACTACAAATAAGGGCACCGCCCGGCCTAATCCCTTAATTAAGCCCTAATCTCCCCTATAGGACCTAACAAGGAATTAGTCAGCCTTATTTAAACACCTACACACTTACCATTTATGATACCACCTACAGTTAACTTACTTGTTCTAGTGACTAACCTATGGTTGTCTATGAATCAGAGTTACTTAAATTTTTTTTTTCTAACAAATTATTCAAAGCGGAAGTCTTATTTAGTTACTAGTGGAAATGAAATCCTAAGGCCTAACCTATTGTGGAAAAACCAGGAAATAGTGATCACATGCATATATAAACAAAAATGGTGATATATATAACATGTGTCTATAGTCAGGTATTCCTATCACTCAACCCAAAAGTAAAAGCATGTACATAAAAATGTAATACAAAAGAATACAAAACGTACAAAAGTATGTCGTAGCAGTCCTCTACCGGCTCAAAGGTAGTCACCAATCTTCTCTTTGCACGGTCTGCTACTCGGCTGATCTGCACCCACCGTCACAAACTAGACGGTGAGTACATGAAATTATTTAAGTAATACTGAGAGACATCGATCCACATTCCCAAATAGGCAACAAGTATCAAATTGCATGATGTAAATAGAAATTATGCTGAAATAAACATCGTGCAAAGAGATACTTGAGATAATCAAATATGAAACTGACTCAAGGTTAAGTAGTAATGGATTAGGGTCGGTTGGCCGCGATCTTCATCACATCAGCCTTTCCACTACAATATGAGCTCTGCTCTATATCATTTTATTACACATTGAGCTCTATATCATAATTTCAAAAGGTCGTACGTACGATACGTCTTTTCTATTCCAAGTGAATTAGTCGTCATTGGAATGTATACTTGCTAACATACTACGAGTTTTAAAACTCGTCATGTTCACCCAAGTTATTCTTGCGCCAACAAACCCCGAGGTCCGGTTACCCCGTTCGAGGCACGTTACCCCGTGTGTCATGCAAGGTAATGGAGAAATCCCCTAACATCCCGGCAAGTCTAGTGACCCCTGTATGAAAGCTGAATTTCTATCATCAAATGACCTTAACCACAAGAACCACTTTCATTTTCAATAATGACACAGCATTGGAATCCAAGAGATGTAATAGCATACTAATGCACAAAGGATTTGAGTCAAAATAAATAAACTATCCTAATAGCATGCTATATCACTGACTTCCACACACAACGATCAACATGACAAAGTATATGAATTGGAATCAATGATATACACAACAGAGTATGCTATGAACAATATCATAAAATGAGCACTGAACAAGTCATATCATATGGATTTCAAAGGTAATTCAGTTCGAATAACTGAGAATAAATAAATAAAGGGAATGAAATGTAAATAAATGTCTCAAATCAGTTTACTTACTTACACACAGCAATTCCTAAGCTATCCGGCTTCCGTCGCGTCGATGTACGCACCCAAACCCCGTAATAGCTCCTCTAGGATCCTAACAGTTGAAAATGTATCAATTTAGATTCCAGTTTAATGATTTAACATCCCTAAATTGGTCGACATCGGTCAAAATTGAGTTCGAGACCAATTTGCCGATTTCACGTTTTTCGAGGTAAAAACCCCGATATAACGCCTCGACCGACTCCCGAATTCTTCATTTTTTATAGAAATATTGAAGTGTTATTGATTTGGGTCTCAAATATATTTTACCTATTTTTCTGGAATTCTCCTGAATTTTCTTCATAATTTTATCTATTTTCATAAATTTATTATATATTAAAAACTGTTTAATTTAATTAAATAATTAAATATATATATTATATATATTGAGGTGGGTCCGGGTCAACCCGACCCGGTCCAACCAGATCTGGGTTGACCTGACCCGGTCTCCATCGGGTCAGGGTCGGTCCGACCCGACCCGACTCACATCATCATCTTCACCAGAATACTCGTGCTCTGGTTCTGATTTTTATTTTTATTTTTATTTTTTTTTCTTGAGGCGTTGGGGTTGGCTCCCAACCCCAACCCCAACGGGTTTAGATGACAAGGGAGATCCCCTTGCCAGCTTTCCCTTTCCTTTCTCGGTCGGCCATGGAGGTTCGGCCCTCCATGGCCACGACACCGACAACAACAGCCGAAAACCGACAACAACAGCCGAAAACCGACAACAACCGAAATCAACAACTCACCTTGCTTCGAGCTTGGTCGATCTCTCTCTCGATCTTTATTTCTCCTTCTTCCCTTTCTTCCTCTCGGTTTCGTTTTTCTTCTCTCTCTCATTGTTGTTTTGTTTTGTTTTGAATGAGATAAAAATGACATATATATATATATATATATATATATATATAAATCTAGCTATCTACGTGGCTATTTTCCCACCACAAATTCTATTCATTTAATTTTAATTTTTTTTATAAATGCAATTTAACTAGTTACACTTACCCCACGAGCTGCTACCTCGGGCCCACGTCGGCACGCGACTCGAGGCACGTCCCCGCTCGTCTCGGTATCTGCATACCCGTAAATGACTTAGTAGTCTACACATATATAGTACACTAGGCATACAACACACAAATATAACATTTACCTCGGCCACCGTGCCTCGGTAGTGACACGTACCGCGCTGCGGGTCTCACGTCACGGGTCATTGTGTCTAATTAACGAATTAAACGTGGATTAATTATTGGGTCGTGACAATACTTACCAACTAATAGGAAGTTCGTCCTCGAACTTAAACTAAACAAATTTAAAATATACCTGACTCGAAAAGGTACGTAAATCTGTCTCGCATATAGTCTTCCCGTTCCCAAGTGAGTTCTGAATCTCCATGAAACTGCCACTTGACTAACACCTTTGGGATAGACTTGTTTCTTAACTGTTGTACCTTCGGTCAAGAATCTGAACTGGTTGCTCTTCATATGAGATATCCTCACTCAAATCAATCTGACTCAAATCCACTGTCGGTCACTCGCCTGCCTTTGACTTAGCTAGTCGAAGCATCGATATATGAAACACCGGATGAATTCCCGACATTTGTGGAGGTAACTCTAACTCATAAGCAACCTTTCCAACCCGTTTCTTGATTTTGAAAGGCCCGATGAATCTCGGTGCTAATTTGCCTTTCAAACCAAATCGATAATGACCCTTACGAGGAGAAACCTTTAGATACACTAAAGCTCCCTCATCGTACGTGAGATCGTTGCGATACATGTCTGCATACTTCTTTTGCCTCTCCTGGGCTCCCTTAAGTTTTTGGCGAATCTGTCTTACCTTTTATGTGTGATCGACAACAATTTCAGGCCCTAACAAATTTCGGTCTTTTGGGTCAGCCCAACAAGATGGTGAGCGACACGGTCTGCCATATAACACCTCAAATGGCGCCATTTCAATGCCCGCCTGATAACTGTTGTTGTATGCAAATTCACACAACGGTAAATATTCTTCCCACGATCTGCAAACTCAAGTACACACGCCCTGAGCATATCTTCGAGAGTTTGTATCAACCTCTCAGTCTGCCCATCAGTCTGAGGGTGAAAGACTGTGCTAAACTGTAAACGTGTACCATATTGCTCCTGCATACTCCGCCACATCCTGGACGTATACATAGCATCTCTGTCTGACGTAATAGTCAAAGGTAAATGTACTCCATGCAGCCTGATAATCTCTCTCTCGCACAATACACTCAGCTGGTCAAATGTGTAATGAGCTGCAACTGGTATGAAATGGGCAGATTTCATCAATTTGTCCACAATCACCCAGATGGAATCATGTCGATGAACAGTCCTCGGCAGTCCTCGAACGAAATCCATAGCTATGTCTTCCCACTTCCATTGTAGAATGGGAAGTGGCTGTAGTAATCCTCCAGGTCTACGATGCTCTGCGCTTCACTTTGGCGAGATCCATAGTTCCCGATACTCGATATGTCCGCTTTCATCCTAGGCCACCAAAAATGTCTTTTCATATCATGATACATTTTGGTCCTTCCTGGATGAACAGTGAATCGGGAACGATGTGAATCCTGAAAAATCTCATCTCTCAGCTCTGCCACTGCCGGTATCCACAATCTGCCTCGAAATCTGAGACATTGATCTGTTGTCTCGCCCGATCAGTACATTGAAACTCGGGCTAACTCATTTGAATCTCGGATATAGTATGTCGAACTTTCGATCCTCTCGACACTCTCTCGAGTCGACACTTGTCTCGAAGTCTCACTTGAGCACAAATCGGTACCTCCGTGTCATTAGCAATATCTGACTGACTCAGCCTCGTCGCCGCCTCGAGTAAACCATACTCGTGCGTCATATGACATCGAATAATCTCAGCGTCTCCAGTCAGAATTCTACTCAGCGCATCAGCAACGACATTTGCTTTTCCTGGATGATATTCCAGAGAAAAGTCAGTCTTTCAAAAACTCTAACCATCTGCGTTGTCTCATGTTCAGCTCTCTCTCTGTGAAGAGATATTTCAAATTCTTATGGTCAGTATAGAGTGTGAACTTCTCTCCGTACAGATAATGTCTCCATATCTTCAGAGCAAACACTACCGCCGCCAACTCTAAGTCATGAGTTGGGTAGTTCTTCTCATGTATCTTCAGCTGTCTTGATGCATAGGCCACCGTACCCTTCTCTTGCATCAATACACAACCTAAACCCATATGAGAAGCATCTGTGTACACCATGAAACCCTTTCCAACCTCTGGCAATGTCAACACTGATGCAGTAGTCAACGAGTTCTTCAGTTGAGCAAATGACTCCTCGCATTCCTCTGACCACCGAAACTTCACGTCTTTCTTGGTCAACTTGGTCATTGGTGAAGCGATTGAAAAATCCTTCACGAACCTTCGGTAATAGCCTGCTAACCCCTAGAAAACTTCGAATCTCAGTTACCGACGTCGGCGCTGGCCAATCCAAAATCGCCTGAATCTTTGCTGGATCTACAGCAATACCTGCTGCTCCAACTACATGACCTAAAAATTTAACCTCAAACAACCAAAATTCACATTTACTGAATTTGGCATATAGTCTGTGCTCCTTCAAAGTCTGCAACGTCTCCCTGAGGTGCCGCTCGTGATCTTCTCGAGTCTTCGAGTACACCAATATATCATCGATAAATACGATCACAAAGCGGTCAAGATATGGTCTCATCACTCGATGTATCAAATCCATAAACATGGCAAGAGCATTAGTCAAACCAAACGACATGACTGTGAACTGATAGTGTCCATACCTCGTACTAAACGCTGTTACGTATCTATCATCCTCCACGATCCTCGGTGATGATACCCGATCGTAGATCTATCTTGGAGAAAAAAGCTGCGCTCTCCTCTCGGTGATCGAATAAGTCATCGATACGCGGTAATGGATACTTGTTCTTGACTGTGACCTTATTCAATTGTCTGTAATCAATACACAGTCTCGAGGTACGGTCCTTCTTCACAAACAGGACCGGTGCTCCCCGTGGTGATATCGAAGGTGTAATGAATCCCTTCTCGCTCAATTCTTGCAACTGTTTCCTCAATTCTTCCAACTCTCGTGGAGCCATGCGGTATGGTGGTATAGATATCGATTTCGTACCGGGTACCAACTCAATAATGAAATCGATCTCCCTTGGTGGTGGTAATCCAGGTAAGTCTTCCGAAAACACGTCCGAAAACTCGCGCACAACCGAAATCTCTTCAAGTTTCGGTCCATGACTCTCTGTAACGGTATATACCGATACCAAAGTCTCCATTTCCCCACTAGTCGCAAGTCGACCTCGAGTGCCCTCGGCTCTCGGTGTACTACCGTTATATATATGAACACTGGACGCCCTGGAATCTCAAATATCACTGTTTTTGCAAAACAGTCGATATGAGCATGATATGATGCTAGCCAATCCATCCCTAGCAACGCATCAAATTCTAGAAATTCAAGCACTCTGAAATCTGCAGGTAACTCGACCCGTCGATCTCTCTTGGGCATCTCTCCACGGAGAGAATTAGGGTACACTCTATCTCCGACTGTGGTACTCAAAATCAAATGGACTCCGACACTGACTGGTTTCAACCCTAACATGCTGACTATGCGACCAGAAATGAAAGAAACTGTAGAACCCGAATAAAATAAAACATAAACTTGATGACCGCAAATGGAAACCATACCCTCAATGAGTTTCCGTGTAGCGTCTGCGTCAGGCTGTGCAATCGTATGGACGACCTCTCGACTCTGTGATGGAATCGCTATCACTGGTTGTGGACACTCTCGACTGATATGTCCCACCTGACCACATCGATAACAAGTGACTACTCTCGGCTGATCCTGCGCCCGATCCTGGGCCTGTGCAGATGCATGTCTCTGCCCTGGTCTGGAACTATCTCGTCCTCGTCCTCTACATCTACCTTTGCCTCTACCACCGTGCTGCTGACGTGGAGCTGATGGTGCTGGTAAAGCTGGTAAAGTAGACGTAGTAGGAGCTGGAAGTGCAGGTCTGACTGGTGGTGGTACGGGAGGTCTACCCACAATCGTCTGCAAAGGTGTAGGAGATGCTACTTAAGGCACAATCGCCCCCTGAACACCTCTATCCCATCTCCTAGGTCATTTGCCCTTCTGTCTCCTCCGCTCATACTCTGCCATCTGATCAGGTGTCATCGCGGGTACTAAGGGTGTCCCGTCAGCCACTCGGCTCATATAATAAGTCTCGTGAGCAAGTGCACGCTCGAAAATCTCTCCCAGTGTCCTGGCACCTGAACTGACCACGTAAAAACCAATATCCGGCCTCAGTCCGTCGCCAAAATGATATACATCATCAACATCCTCCTTCACAAGATCTCCAGCAAACTGCCTCAAATAGCCGTATCTGTCTCGATAGTTCATCACCGTCTCATCAGCTCCCTGTCTCAAGGTCATGAATTCCTTCCGCAACCTCTTCATCACCAGAGGTGGGAAGTACTGCCGATATAACTTAGTCTTAAATGCATCTCACGACTCAAACTCTCCCTCGGTTGCTATCTACATACGCCACCATACATCCGCATCTCGCTGCAAAGTGTATATGACGATATCTCAGCTCGGAGTCTATCATCAATCTGCAAGACTCTATGTAACTTCTCCTGCGACAAGACTTCTCGATCTTCTCAAAATCTCTCTGACCGTCGAAGTATACCGATTTCAGTCTGATGAAATCTTTCACCAGCTGAACTATCGATGTCGAACTAGCTGATGGGGGTGTGGAAGATGGTGTAGACACTGTCTCCACTGCTGGGGTCACTATCATCGGTGTCGCGGGTACGACCGACACTACGGTCGGTACTGCAGTCGTAGTAGGATCTGTTGTCTGAGCTGGAGGTGCTGGTGGGGCAAAGCGGGAAGTCATCAGTGCAATGAAATCCGCCAGTTGCTGACCCTGAGCAGCTACTCGATCTGAAAGCCTCTGGAAATCCTCATTGATGGTATCGAGTGGCAGTCGCTGCATTCGCAAGCATCACCACTATTGCGTGAATCCGCCATCTCCGACGACAAATGGATAACGAACGCGAATCAGCTACTACGTGGATAACGCATATATACACATAACAAAATTAACATGTATATAATAGATATATCAAATCCCCAACTCATTGTCACTCACTTCCCAACTAATAGTTTCTAGGCGAGGATCATCTGGTTTTCCACATCTAACTAAGGTTTTCTAGCTTCTACAGTTTCACATCGTTTAGTTGTTTCTGACTGATCAAGGTACGTCGTTCACTACAAATTGTAGTTGTGGTATCGTATTGTAGAAACTCCATATTCTACAATCTTAACGTCATGTTTTCTCAAACCCATTACATTAATACTAACTGCGTTGGTCTCATATAACCTAAGACTATATAAGTAAGCCAAGCTTTATAAACCTTGGCTCTGATACCACCTGTGACGGCCCCAACTACAAATAAGGGCACCGCCCGGCCTAATCCCTTAATTAAGCCATAATCTCCCCTATAGGACCTAACAAGGAATTAGTCGGCCTTATTTAAACACCTACACACTTACCATTTATGATACCACCTACAGTTAACTTACTTGTTCTAGTGACTAACCTATGGTTGTCTATAAATCAGAGTTACTTAAATTTTTTATTTTTTTCTAACAAATTATTCAGCTGAAGTCTTATTTAGTTACTAGTGGAAATGAAATCCTGAGGCCTAACCTATTGTGGAAAAACCAGGAAATAGTGATCACATGCATATATAAACAAAAATGGTGATATATATAACATGTGTCTATAGTCAGGTATTCCTATCACTTAATCCAAAAGTAAAAGCATGTACATAAAATGTAATACAAAAGAATACAAAACGTACAAAAGTATGTCGTAGCAGTCCTCTACCGGCTCAGAGGTAGTCACCAATCTTCTCTTTGCTGTCTCTGCTACTGGTGATCTGCACCCACCGTCACAAACTAGACGGTGAGTACATGAAATTATTTAAGTAATAATGAGAGACATCGATCCACATTCCCAAATAGGCAACAAGTATCAAATTGCATGATGTAAATAGAAACTATCTTTGAAATAAACATCGTGCAAAGAGATACTTGAGATAATCAAATATGAAACGACTCGAGGTTAAGTAGTAATGGATTAGGGTCGGTCGGCGCAATCTTCATCACATCAGCCTTTCCACTACAATATGAGCTCGCTCTATATCATTTTATTACACATTGAGCTCTATATCATAATTTCAAAAGGTCGTACGTACAAAATGCCTTTTCTATTCCAAGTGAATTAGTCGTCATTGGAATGTATACTTGCTAACATACCCGAGTTTTAAAACTCGTCATGTTCACCAAGTTATTCTTGCGCCAACAAACCCCGAGGTCCAGGTTACCCAGTTCGAGGCACGTTACCCCGTGTGTCATGCAAGGTAGTGGAGAAATCCCCTAACATCCGGCAAGTCTAGTGACCCCGTATGAAAAGCTGAATTTCTATCATCAAATGACCTTAACCACAAGAACCACTTTCATTTTCAATAATGACACAACATTGGAATCCAAGAGATGTAATAGCTTACTAATGCACAAATGATTTGAGTCAAAATAAATAAACTATCCTAATAGCATGCTATATCACTGACTTCCACACACAACGATCAACATGACAAAGTATATGAATTGGAATCAATGATATACACAACAAAGAATGTTATGAACAATATCATAAAATGAGCACTGAACAAGTCATAGCATATGGATTTCAAAGGAAATTCAGTTCGAATAACTGAGAATAAATAAATAAAGGGAATGAAATGTAAATAAATGTCTCAAATCAGTTTACTTACATACATACAACAATTCCTAAGCTATCCGGCTTCCGTCGCGTCGATGTACGCACCCAAACCCCGTAATAGCTCTAGGATCCTAACAGTTGAAAATGTATCAATTTAGATTCCAGTTTAATGATTTAACATCCCTAAATTGGTCGACATCGGTCAAAATTGAGTTCGAGACCAATTTACCGATTTCACGTTTTTTGAGGTAAAAACCCCGATATAACGCCTCGACCGACTCCCGAATTCTTCACTTTTTATAGAAATATTGAAGTGTTATTGATTTGGGTCGCAAATATATTTTTACCTATTTTTCTGGAATTTTCCTGAATCTTTTTCATAATTTTATCTATTTTCAGGAATTTATTATATATTAAAAAATGTTTAATTTAATTAAATAATTAAATATATATTATATATATTGAGGTGGGTCCGGGCCCGAGCCGGTCCAACCGGATCTGGGTCGACCCGACCCGGTCTCCATCGGGTCAGGGTCGGTCTGACCCGACCCACATGGGTTCGGGTCGACCCGACCCGACCCACATGGGTTCGGGTCGACCTGACCCGACTCACATCATCATCTTCACCAGAGCACTCGTGCTCTGGTTCTGATTTTTTTTTTCTTGAGACGTTGGGGTTGGCTCCCAACCCCAACCCCAACGGGTTTTGATGGCAAGGGAGATCCCCTTGCCAGCTCTCCCTTTCCTCTCTCGGTCGGCCATGGAGGTTCGGCCCTCCATGGCCACGACACCGACAACAACAGACGAAAACCGACAACAACAACCAACAACACAACAACCGAAATCAACAACTCACCTTGCTTCGAGCTTGGTCGATCTCTCTCTCGATCTTTATTTCTCCTTCTTCCCTTTCTTCTCTCGGTTTCGTTTTTCTTCCTCTCTGTTGCTGTTGTTTTGTTTTGTTTTGAATGAGATAAAGATGACATATATATATATATATAGCTATCTATGTGGCTACTTTCCCACCACAAATTCTATTCATTTAATTTTAATTTTTTTATAAATGCAATTTAACTAGTTACACTTACCCCACGAGCTGCTACCTCGGGCCCACGTCGACACGCGACTCGAGGCGCGTCCCCGCTCGTCTCGATATCTGCATACCCGTAAATGACTTAGTAGTCTACACATATACAGTACACTAGGCATACAACACAAAATATAACATTTACCTCGCCCACCGTGCCTCGGTAGTGACACGTATCGCACTGCGGGTCCCACGTCACGGGTCATTGTGTCCTAATTAACGAATTAAACGTGGATTAATTATTGGGTCGTGACAAATATGTTGGTCACCATCTACATGGAGAGGTTTCGATATCTGCTTTCGTACTCCATGGACAGAGCTGGTACCGACCGACTGTAGATATACTATTTTGTCCGGGGTCTGGATGAGAGGATAGCGAGCACAGTGGTATCTAGTGGAGCTCGTACGCTGACTGAGGTCTACGACAGGTGCCTCGCACACGAGACCTACATGGCTCAGAGGGCCAGTTGACGAGCGATTCAGGCTGCGATGCAGGGTCAGCAGAGTCAGCCGACATCAAGTTCTCGGTCTGATCAAAGGCCGAAGAGATAAATGAGTGATCAGGACTGGCAGAGGCAGAGCCAGAGACCTCACTGAGGTGATTTGCAGTCTGGTCAGGGTAGCAGAGGTGAGGACAAAGATCGACGTAATGACCGTCAGATGGCATATTCGTCTACGCCCGTTGATCTGTCTAGGCAGCAGAGGCAGGACAAAGGTCTGAGAGGCCAAAGTCGGGGCCAGAGTCAGATGAGTTCTGGCAGATCAGAGACTCGCACATGCTACCGTTGCAGTCAGGTGGGGCATATTATGGCGGATTGCACTAGACCAGCACCAGTACCACCACAGACGGAGCATGCCTGAGATAGGGCTCAGTCTGCAGCATTTGAGGTCGCGCAACCGGACAGGGAGGCGACCAGATAGCCAGTTGAGGGTACATTATCTATTTGTAGTTTTCCTATGCATATTATGATGGATTCTGGTAGTACCTTGTCTTTTATTTCTGGACGCATGGTCGGAGAATTAGGGTTACCTACACAGATGTTAGATACACATCTTATTCTAGCATGGCAGCTGGGGATAAGATTTACCCTAACAGGATGTGTCGGAATTGTATTGTGGAGATCGAAGAACATCAGCTACCAACTGATTTGAGAGTGTTAGAGTACTTGGAGTTCGACGCGATGTTCGGGATTGATTGGTTATCATCCTATCACGCACAGATCGACTGTTTTAGCAAGACCGTGACGTTTGACATCGAGGGGATTCCAAGGTTTACATTTGCCGGAGTTGCGTCTGCATTACCTATCACGCGAGGCAGATTAGCTACATCGCATGAGATGGAGGCATACGCGGCTATGGTTGAGCCGAAGCATAAGACGGTGTGTCGGCCCGCGCTGCCCAGGGGTGACGTGTCTCTGTGTACTCCGTGCCAGTTGGCCCTACTACACGTGTACAACACATGCCCGACTTTTTTATGTCTCGAAATTCGTATCCACTTGTGTGTACAACGTATAAGTGACATTTTCAGCGGAAGTCATAGTTTATACCATTAATTCAAGAAATATTAATAATTTACTAAACAAATCCTATTGTGGAAAAAACCCTGAAAAGTACTCTGTATGGAGATAGACGACTGTACCATATAAGGTATCTACATGTACAATGTCATGATACTCCCCAGTTCCCAAAAGAAATCAAAATATAAAAAAACACACGTACACGTAGTCTTCGACAACAGGCAGTCAGAGGTAGTTGCCTAAGATCCCCTTGCCCTTACTTGTACTCGGATCTGCACTCAATCATCACAGAAGAAAATGGATGACGAGTCCAGTAAGTAAAATCTCAAGGAACTCCTCTGAGCATTCAAATAAACAAGTGGAATTCAATAAATACTGTTAAATAAACATGCAGAATGTAAAAAGACAACTGTAATTAGAACATCGCATGCATAGATAAGAATAAAGTGCAAATGTATGTGCCTGTTCCAGTAAGACTAAACCATACTTCGGAACACCCTTCCAGGATCCCACTAGTGGGCGGACCCAACTAGCTATCACCTGGTCCCTCTCGGTGGCCGGGGTAGACCTACGACGCACCGACACATGTAGCAGTTCATTAGCTCTGGTCGTTATCCACCGAGAACTCCTGATACACATGCTATGGTCTAGAATGCATAGAAACATAACGGAAAATCCGGTGGGAGTAACTCAACCAACCGTCCAAACAATGACAAGATATAGATGTAATAAATACCACAAGGAATACTGGAAATGAATGGAAATACAAAGCATAATAAATACTCAGAGTTTTTCAATTGGGTTTTACAAACCTCACAACGCACTCCAATACCCTGTAATCAATCCCCGAGTCCAAGTCCATTGAGTCCTTGGTCGCCAATTGATCACCCGTGTCCACCTATGTCCATTTATCAATCATTCCGATTTAGCATTACAATTTCTAAGCTCGTTCTTCGAGCCCTGCTTCTCCCTTCCCCCTCTCCCCAGGGACCGACCTTATGGAGTATAGCCAAGTGGTAAGGCATCGGTTTTTGGTACCGGCATGCAAAGGTTCGAATCCTTTTACTCCAGATTATGAACACCCGATCGGATCTGTCAAGAACGAGCTGACGACTACAGGGGAAGCGGCTGACTGCAGCCCCTGAGCCCAGCTTGTAGCAAGCAAAAAGTTTGACTTGAACCTACTTTGCTAAAAGAATAGAGAGAAGGGAAAGACAGACGACAGAAAGCAATCCTTCCAACCAGCCAACCCGCGGAGTGGAACACAACACTGACTTCGGCCAGGTTCTTCCATCAATCTCCTGGTTTAACTATAACTAAAATCCCATACCAGAGAATAGCTGAGGGTAGAGTATCCTCATCGTTGACTCGAGCTCCCAAGTGAGTCCCTCCGTCTTATGATGCTGCTAACGAACTAGGACCTTCGCGAGTTCCCTGTTCCGGAGAATCTGTACTTGACGGTCAATAATCTCTATCGGTCTTTCCTCATAGGTCACGTTAAGCTGTATCTCCACTTGTCCCAATTCAATCGTCGGTCTCGGTCTCGGCCCTGACCTAGCAGGTAACTCCAACCAATATGCAACAATGCCTACTCTCTGTGCAATCCGGTATGACCCAATGTATATCAGTGTCAGTTTCCCCTTATTGCCAAATCTCTGTTGACCTTTCCAAGGAGAAACCTTCAGATACATCATATCGCCCTCGTCATAGCTCAGACCTTCGCGATACATATCCGCGTATTTCTTCTGTCTATCATGTACAGCTTGCAGCTTCTGACGAATTTGTCGAATTTTCTCTATGTGATCAACAACTATCTCAGGACCTACTGTCACTGTATCTTCCAGCTCTGCCCAACACGCAGGTGATCTACAGGTAGGGCTGGCAAAAATACGTGACCAGACATAAACGGGACCGGACACCACTTTCTATAATGATTAAATTTAGTGTCCGGACCCGTTCCCGTTTTTAAAACGGGCACTTTTTTTTTCCAGTTCCGTATGTTTGTAAAACATACGGCTCCCGTTTGTTCGATTTTTATTTTTAAATATGATTAAATATTTTATTTATCAATTATTTAAAAAAAACCCTCAACTACAAGTCTACAAGTCACCAATTACCAAAAAATAAATACATAACATCACAATTTTTTAATTTCCAATATAAACATCACAAAAGTTTTAAAAAAAGAGATATCATCTCAAATTCTCAGTAGTCCAAATTATCAAAGTATATATTCACCTCATGCATCAACAACAACAACATAAGAAAGTTCATGACACAAACACTTAATAAAAAATTAAGTGTAGTTCTTCAACTCATCCCACACAATTCCACATCTTTCAACTCTCCGTGACTCCGTCTCTAATCCCTCAAGTCATTCATCTGAAAGACATTAGAAAAAAAATGTTTTCATTAATTGTAAAAGCTCGATCATTTAAACATAAGAGTAAATAAAGTAATAGTACCTAAACTTTCAACTTCATCATCTTCGTCACCCACATTTTCAACCTCCACATCATTTGAAGCTTGCTCAAGAAGTTGTTGTGGGATTGAGATCTATTTTCAATTTCAACATTTCTGCATTGATATCATCAAACTCTTTCTTTCGAGCATCTACATAAAAAAAATCAAACACAATAAATCAATTTAGACTTATAGTTTACCAATCAAATAACTAATTATATAATGCTCACCAGATTTGTTTATCAACTTTGCTCCATTCACCCAATCACGACAACATATCAATGCTTCAACATTTTCGGGTAAAAGAGAATTTCTATACTTGTCAAGCGTTCTACCAGCTGTACTAAAAGCTGACTCGGAAGCAACAGTAGTTAAAGGAATGGATAAAACATCACGTGCCATCATACTCAACTTTGGATATCGATATTGAACAGATTTCCAAAAATCTATGATGTCTAAATTCTTCTTTCTATCAAGCAATGGCTCATGCAAGTAAATATCCAATTTCGATTGTTGTTCATTAGAAACATCATCACCTTGGAAAAAGTCATAACCCTAACACACAATTATAAACAATAAGATAATCATATAGTAAGAACCACAACTAAATCAAACACTAAAAAAAATAAATCATAATTGTAGAACATACCATAGCATAGATATCATCTTCTCTAATATCATTTGCTTCAACAAATTGTGGCGTTTGGTTGCTAGTGGATGAAACATCTCCACTTGAATGATTAGATTCATGAGAATATGTCTCGAACAACAATTGAAGTTTATCGCGAATTATAGCAACCTTGAACTTGCCTTCATCACCATAAATCCTTGAAAAAGCAAAGTCGACCACTTTTATTTTGTACCGAGGATCTAAAATGACACCAATTGCCAATATTTCATTACAATCATTCCAATACTTGTCAAATTTTAATTGCATTTTTGAAGCCATGGATCGAATGAAATGATTCGGGTTATTCAATTCATCCTTCAACTGAGCTTGGATTTTTCACATTCCATGAAAGAAAAGATTTATTGTCGGATACTTTGCACTAGAAAATATATTAGTTAGATCATAAAATATTTTCAAAAACTTAAAAACATATTCTACTTGATTCCATTCTTCCAACTCGGGACAAAATACATAATTTGTGTCACTCAAAGTAAGATGAGCAAAAGCATTACGATAATATAACGCATATTCAATCATGAGGTATATAGAATTCCATTTTGTAACCACATCTTGCACCAATCCTTTCTTGCAATAGAATGCCAATTGTGTAGCACAATCCAAAAACTTTTTCCTTCGAGACTGTGATCCTTTTACAAACTTGATACTATCACGAACTTTGTCAAGTATCTTTTCAATTTCTTTAAGACCATCTTGGACCGTAAGATTTAAAATATGTGCACAACATCGCATATGAAAGAAATCACCACCAACTAGCAATGCATCCTTAATTCTCAAAGTATTTTTAAAAATTCCAACAAATGTGTCATTTGCGCTTGCATTGTCTAAAGTAATGGAAAACAACTTCTTATCTAAGTTCCATGACCCTAACAAAGCATAAATTTTCTCGGCAATTGCTACACCACTATGTGGAGGTGGCATAAAACAAAAATTCAAAATCCTTTTTTGCAACACCCAATCCTCATCAATATAATGAGCAGTCAAAGTAATATAACCATCAGATGTAATGGAAGTCCACATATCAGAAGTCAAACACACTCTCCCTGGAAGAGATTGCAACAAATTAAAAAGTTTTCTCTTCTCCCTTTTGTAGATTTTCAATATATCTGCCTTGACAGTGTTTCTCGAAACACACTTAATTTCAGGAACAAGAGAGGTATAAGAGTACTTAACATATTCATAGTCCACAAAGGTGAAAGGTAATTCATGCATGATAACTATCATTGCCATATTTTCACGATGAACTCAAGAATCATAATTTATAGACCTCAATCCCATATTCCCCGTAACTGACGATTCTAATATCATTTGTCCCACATCACGATTACCAAAACGATTATAATTAGGACAACCAGATAAGTGTCGTTTCATGCCATTTGTACCATTATTACCGTCAGCCAAAACAACACTCATACAATGTTTGCATTTCCCTCTCTTCCTATTATCCGGATACTCAGAAGTGCCAAGAGGAATTACAGTAAAATCATCCCACACTTTAAAATGATTTTTCCTTTTCTTTTGAGGAGGATTAGATGCAATGCTATGCATATTATCACCCATGACGCTGCAATAATATAAAATGAAAATCATATATAAATCTAGTGGATTAATTTCATTAAAAAAATGAAGAATGCACAGTTGCACACAAAGTAATAAAATTGCATTACATTATTTTTTTTCCTAATCAAATAAGGGCAAAATACTTAATGGAACATCGCAACCCCGACCGCAAGGTTGAGTTAGAACAAAAAAATGTGTTTATTGAACAACAACATCATCAAATCAGCTTAAGTGAGAAAATATATTTGAAACAAATTTTAAGAAAAATCAAACAAGAAACATGGATTGGATGTGAATGGAGAAGGAGTAGAAAAAATTTACATTGAGAGCAAGAGAAATGAGTGGGTAGAGCTGCGCTGCGGGCCAAAAATTGAGAGGCGAGAGAGAGAGCGAGTTGTGGCGGCGGGCGGCGGAGTGACCACGATCGCCGCGGCGAGCGCGCCGCCGACCCCCGCTGGCCGTGAGCAGGCTGCGCTAGCTGCGGAGAGGGAGCTCGAGACACGATCGCCACCGACGCCCGACGAGGCCGAGAGCAGAGGCGAGAGCGGAACCGAGAGAGGGTGACAAAGAGAGGCGAGCGCGAGAGCTGGAGAAGGCGACGCGCCGACCGCACTAACGGGTGAGGCCGTGAGGCGGTGAGGCGTTGAGGCCGCACAGGCGGTGAGGCAGCACAGGCGGTGGCGAGAGCTGAAGGGAGAGGGTGACGACACGGGTGAGGGTTTGGACTTGAGAGGCAGAGGCGAGCGCGAGAGTTGAAGAGGGCGACGACACTGACGGTGAGGCGGTGAGGCGGTGAGGCCTTACAGGCGGTGGCGAGCGCGAGAGCTGGAGGGAGAGGCAGAGGGCGAAGGCACGGGGGTGAGGGTTTGGTTTGAAGTTTGGACTTTGGGCTGTTTGGTTTGGTGACTTAGGTTATGGAGTGTGAAATTACCTATATGCCCTTCAAATTAATCACTAAACGGGTACCTTTTTTTTTGAAATTTTTGTCCAGACCGGTCCCGTATTTTTAAACGGACTTAAAAAATTGTCCAGACCCGTATGTTTTTCACAAAAATATTGCCAGAACCCGTTTAAAACGGGTCCGGACAAAACCGGACAAACGGGTTCGGGCACATTTTGCCAGCCCTATCTACAGGGCCTCCCATACAGTGCCTCAAATGGTGGCATGCCAATGCTCGCAAGTACGGAAATAAATAATAATAACGACGTAATTAAAATTTGGGCCGTTACAACTCTTCCCAACTAGAAAAGAAATTTCGTCCCGAAATTTTAAATAACTTGAAGTTTCGTACCATGAAATAGTTGAGGGTAACGTTGCCGCATAGTAGACTCAAGCTCCCAGTGAGTCCTTACGTACCATGATGTTGCCAACGAACCAACACTTTGGGGATCTCCCTGTTCCTAAGCGTACGAGTCGCGCGGTCCCTGATTGCTATCGGTCGCTCCTCATATGTTACATCGGCCGAACCTCGATCTGTCTCAAGTCAACCATCGGTCTCGGTCGACTTAGCCAATCTTAACATCGAGATATGAAATGTAGGATGAACACCCACTAACTCTCTTTGGCAAGTCCAATCTGTAAGCTACACTTTTGCCAACTCGTCTTTGCGACTACGAATGGTCCTATGTATCTCGGCGCCAATTTTCCCTTAATCCCAAATCTCTGTGACCCTTCCATGGGAAACCTTTAGATAAACCATGTCGCCCTCTTCATAGCTCGGACCCTCGTGATACTTATCCGCATATTTCTTCTGTCTTGTCTTGTCTTTGAAGTCTCTGTCGAATCTGCCTAATCTTCTCTACGTGTGATCAACAACTATCTACGGCCCCACGTTGGCACGCGACTCGAGACGCGTCCTTGTTCGTGTTTCGGCTCCCGAATTCTCCGCGTATACGTTTCTCAACAATTAACATCTCAAATCGAGATTCGAGCATACGCATTTCGGCAAGTGGGTCCCACATACGGCCGAAAATTCGATTTTGTAACGGCCGCTCGCCGAAGGCCCGCTAAGGCGGAAGGCGACCACGTCATTTGCATTTTTGGCGGAAACCGGGCCATTCCCCCTCCCACAACTCGGGCAGGAGCCCAGGGGACACAGTACTGGGCTCATCGAGTTGTGTACCACCAGTATGTCTTGGCTCGGTGGTACACAACTCCATGAGCTCTACGCTGTTATGATCGGGCGAGTCGTATAGCCCAACAAAAAGGTGCCTCTTTTTATTGTATGCAAACTCACACACGAGCGCATTTTGAGATAATCCCCCCCGAACCGAACCAGGGACAAAGTAATAATATACAAGCAGCTCCCGAGCATAAAGTATGTGAAAATCTGGATCGGTCGTTCGACGCGTCCGTTAGATCCGAGGATGATAAGCCGTACCACGAACCCAAAGCGCAACCCGAGCATGATGCCAAATCGTTTGTTCTGTGTTAAGCCTCTTTGATGCCAAATAGTTTCGAGGTCAATTTGGGATCTCTGTCTGACACAATGGAAACTGGCACCCCATGAAGTCTAATAATCTCCCGCTCAAACATTATGCTCAGCAGGGGAAACATTTATTTCATCAAGATTGGAATGAAATGAGCTTACTTTGTCAGTTATTAATCACTACCCAAACTGCATCGTGACGCCTCGATGTCTGCGGTAGCCCACTAACGAAATCCATAGTGACATGTTCTCATTTCCACTATGGAATGGGTAACGATTGTAGTAATCCACCGGGTCGCCTGTGCTCAGCCTTCACCTGCTGGCAAATGTGACAACTTTTAACTTACGCACCAACGTCAGCCTTTATCCCTGGCCACCAGAATAGTAGCCTCAAATCATGGTACATTTTGGTCCGACCAGGATGAACTGTGTAAAGAGATCGGTGTGTATCTTCCAGAATCCCGTCCCGTATCTCCTGATCCGCAGGTATCCACAATCTCCCTCGATATCTCAAACACCGATCTGTGGCTTCTGTCCAATCAGTGCATTCCGGATTCCGTGACAGACCACTGACCCGCTCATAGAGCCCGTCAGCCATTTGACACTCGACAACCCGTTCAATCGATAAGGTCGGTATCCTCATCTGACAACAAATGTGATGTTCCGCCGTAGTCGACAACTCGGCCATGCACATAACTGATGTTGCCTGTAATAAGCCATGCTCGTGTGTCATCTCGTTGCGCATAAATGATCGATTGTCGAGTCCGCTCCTGCTCAATGCATCTGCTACGACGTTCGCTTTGCCAAGGTGATACTCAATAGCGAAGTCGTAGTCCTTCAGCAACTCCAGCCATCTCCACTGGCACATATTCATATCCCTTTGAGTGAAGATGTAACGTAAACTCTGGTGATCTGTATACAACACGAATCGCTCTCCATAGAGATAGTGCCTCCAAACCTTCAGTGCAAAGACGACCGCTGCAAGCTCTAGGTCGTGCACTGGATAATTCCCCTCGTGGGGTCTCAACCGTCCGGAAAGATAGGCAAGTGGTCTACCATCCTGCATCAACACACATCCAAGACCAATGCCCGACGCATCTGTATATACTGTCAAGGTCTTGCCCGGCTCCGCCAATGTCAATACTGGTGCAGATGTCAATCTTTGCTTCAATTCACAAAAGGCATGCTCACACTCATATGACCAGTCAAATCTGACATCTTTCCTCGTAAGTCTCGTCATTGAAGCTGCGATCGAGGAAAAATCCTACACAAATCGCCGGTAGTATCCGACTAGTCCAAGGAAACTCTGTATATTGGCGGCAGACTCAGGCGTCTTCCAATCAATGATCGCCCTAATCTTTTCTGAATCCATTGAGATACCCTGCTCATTGATGACATGGCCTAAGAATCTCACCGCGCTTAGCCAAAAGTCACACTTGCTAAACTTGGTGTACAGTCGATGCTCTCTCAATGTCGTCAAAACTGTCCTAAAATGTCCCCTGTGGTCCTCACGAGTCCTGCTATAGATCAAGATATTGTCAATGAACACGATGATAAATCTGTCCAAATACGGCTTCACGACCCTGTGCATCAGGCCCATGAAAATCGCTGGAGCGTTTGTCAGCCCAAACGACATGTCTGTGAACTCAAATAACTTGTATGTCGTGCTGAAAGCGGTTTTCTGGATATCGTCTTCTCGAATCCTCAACTGGTGATAACCTGAGCGAAGGTCAATCTTCGAGAAGAATCTGGCACCCGTCAGTTGATCAAACAGATCGTCAATCCTAGGAAGTGGGTAACGGTTCCTCGCGATTACACGATTGACTTCCTATAGTCGATGCACATCCTCATCGTACCATCTTTCTTCTTCACAAACAGTACTGGAGCTTCCCAAGGTGACATACTAGGGTGAATGAAACCATTCTCCAACAGCTCATCCAACTGTCGGCTCACCTCCTCCTGCTCCGGTGGTGCCATCCGATAAGGTCGACTGGCAATCGGTTGCATCCCTGGTATCAGCTCGATTATGAATTCAACAGCTCGTGGCGGTGGCAATCAGGGTAAATCATCTGGAAATACATCAACAAAATCCATAACTACCAGAACGTCCTCAATCCGGACCTCCGTCCGAACCTCCGGCTCAACTATCGCCACAAATGCCTCCATCTCATGTGTTGTAGCTAGTCGGCCTCTCGTGATGGGTAAGTCAGTTGCCGATCCAAGTAATACGAACTCCGATATTCCAGGAATACGAAACTCTATCCTCTTACCGTAACAGTCTATCCGTGCATGATAGGATGCTAACCAATCCATCCCGAGTAGTGTGTCAAACTCTAAGTACTCTAATACTCGAAGATCCGCTGGTAGCTGATGTCCCTCCACCTTTATCATCACGTCTCGACATATTCGGTTAGGGTATATCTTATCCCCAGCAGCCGTACTGAGGACAAGATGTGGATCTCGTGTCTGTGTAACTAACATAACAATCCAACAATACCTCCAGCAAGAAACGATAAAGTGCTACCAGAATCAAACATAACATGCATAGGGCGACCATTTATAAGTAACGTACCTTCAACGAGTTGCCTAGTCGCCCCGCTATCTGGCCGTGCTAACGCATGCGCCCTATCTCTGGCCTGGTCTGACTCTCGCCGTGGCGGTGGTGGTGTCCGATAGTCAACCCTCAAGTGTCCCCTCTGACCACACTGGTGACATCTACGGCTCTCCAGTCTACCCGTCTGTCCGTCTCCAGCTCTCGGACCCTGACCCCGGTCTACCTGACCCCTGTCATGTCCCCCATGATCTCGACCCTGACGGTACTCCTGTGGCTGTGACCTCTGCCGATCCACTGGTGTTGAGGTAATAGCAAGAACTGGTTGTGGCTTCTCATAGCGGAACTGACTGCCCTAAAACTCGTCCTGGCGGCCCCTCTCCCGTCTATCATCTCTCCGGCCTCTATCCGAACAATCCATCGGTCTCTTCTGCCTCTGATTCTACCAAGAACTTTGCCCCGACTGTACCTCCCTACCAGTCACACGTTTGCCAGCCCTCTGCAGTATGTATGTCTCATGAGCCAATGCCCTGTCAAAGATCTCCTGCAGAGACGTGGCTTCGGTCGAGACAACTGCTGACACAATCCTGTCATCAACCCCTCTGGTGAAATAATAGATATGTAAGCGCTCTGTCCCGGCGACATCTAGAGAGAACTAAAGCAAATGTCGGAACCTCTCCATATACTGCATTAAGGTCCGATTACCTTGTCTCGGGGTCAGGAACTCCTCCCTCAGTCTCACCCTAACCTCCATAGTTATATACTGATCGTAAAATAGCTCCCGAAACTCAGCCCATGTCGTCGGTTCCGGATGAGTATCCATATATGTCGCCCATCAGACTGCCGCATGCCCTCTCAAACAGGCTCCCGAGAGTTGTGCCTGTACCGTCTCATTGTTCCTCATCAGCTTATGGAAACGCTGATGGGACACTACCCATCTCCCTGCAGCCTCGGGGTCACCACCTCCGTAAAAGAATCCAGGCTGGAACTTCAAAAACTCCCTTAATAACTTCGCCTCTGGTGCCAGTACGAATGCCGATGTAGTAGTAGAATCATTCCGATTTAGCATGACAATTTTAAAATTTTAGGCCAAATTGCCCATTTCACATTTTTCGAGGCAAAACCCCCGCGAAAGTCACGTCCGAAATTCCCAAATATTTTATTTTTCATATATTATGGAAATATAATTTTTTTTGGAATTTTTCCAATTTTTCAGGAATATTTCCCAAAATTTTCCTTTTTTTTATATTGGTTTGGGTCGGGTTGGGTCGACCCGACCCTGGATCATAATTGGTCCAAGCTCGCACCCTTCCATGCGATCGAACCAGGGGCTTCCTTGGTTCGATCGCCATTATTTTTTTTCTTCTTGTTGTTGGGTTGGGGTTGCTTTCCACCCCGACCCCAGTGGAATCGATGGCAGGGGAGACGCCCCTGCCATCTCCACCCTCAACCCGGTTCGGCCTCCATGGCCGAAGCACCAAACCCACAACAAAATCAACTATGACTCACATTGACCCTGATGTTTACCCCATCTCTTCTCTCCTTCTCGACTTTTTCTTCTCCTCTTCCTCTTCGTTTCTTCTTCTCGGCCTCCCAATTCGGTTGTGTGTGAGTGAGAGATGTGAGAGAAAAGGTGGTGGAGAGATGGTTTTGTTGACTTATGAGTCACTTAACATCTCCACTCACATGTGCATCTCTATGCATCCTTAACCCTCCATTTACTCCAACCTAACACTTCCTTGACTCTGAATTGTGACACGTTTGGGACACTCGCCTGTGTTTTAAGCACAAAAATGTCATTTTCAAGTGTTTCGACGCCCAGTTTCGCATCCGAACCGCGACATACGTGTACCGCCTCGTCACTAGCCACCAAATACCCATTCCATATTAGTTACTTGGCCAATTTTTTTTTTAATTTATGTGTTTTAGTTTCCCCGATCTAATATTCGGTCATGTCAACTACCCGGTACCCGCATCGACACGCATATCGAGGCGAATACGGGTCATACAATCTCGCACGTATTGTTATGTAACATACACACATGCGATGTATTTCAATAAATTGCACTGCAAATAAGTATCCAACACACAATAAACTATCGTACCTAGGTCCTCGTGTGTCCTAGCCTACCGCGGCGTCCACGTAGATCTGAGCTGGCGTCCATGTCTGTAAATCGAAACTAATTAACGACATTAAAAAATCTGCCGTTACAGACGGTGTTGAAGGTTGATGATGTTCCTATTGTCTGCGAGTTTCCAGACGTGTTTCCGGATGATTTGCCTGATTTGCCACCATAGAGAGCTGTGGAGTTTATCATTGAGCTGATTTCGGGGACTCAGCCAATCTACAGTAGACCGTATAGGATGTCAGCATCAGAGCATGAGGAGTTGAAGACCCATTTAGAGGACTTACTGGAGAAGGGGTTCATTCACCCTAGCATGTCACCTTAGGAAGCTCCAGTCTTGTTTGTTGAGAAGAAGGATGGGTCGATGCGGATGTGTGTGGACTATCGTAAGCTGAATCAGGTGACGATTCAGGATCGTTACCCACTTCCAAGAATCGATGATCTATTCGATCAGTTGGCTGGGGCTAAGATCGACTTACGATCGGGATATCATCAGTTACGGATTAGAGAGGAGGATGTAGAGAAGACCTCGTTTAGTACGCGTTACGACCTATTCGAGTTCACAGTCACGCCGTTTGGGCTAACTAATGCACCAGCGATCTTCATGGATTTGATGCACAGGGTGCTGAGGCCATTCCTTGATCGATACGTCATCGTGTTTATCGACGACATTCTGATATACTGTAAGACTCATGTGGAGCATTAGAGGCATCTCAGAGATGTATTGTCGACACTAAGAGAGCACAGACTGTATGCCAAATTCAGCAAGTGTGCATTTAGGCTGACTGAGGTGAAGTTATTTGCCATGTCATCAGCGGTCAGAGTATATTTGTTGATGGTGACAAGATTCGGGCGATTATTGTCTGGAAGACACCCGAGTTTGTATCTGACATCTGGAGTTTCCTGGGTTTGGCATGATATTACAGGCGCTTTGTGCAGGACTTCTCGATGATTGTTGCGCCGTTGACGAGGCTGACCAAGAAGGATGTTAGATTTGAATGTTCACATGAGTGTGATGATGCTTTCTGGGAGCTGAAGAGAAATTGACTTCAAGCGCAGTTTTGGCTTTACCAGTGGCAGGTAAAGGTTTCTCAGTCTATACCGATGCATCAGGCACTGGGTTGGGTAGTGTGTTGATGCATGATGGACATCTAATGGCCTATTTATCTCGACGGTTGAGACCTCATGAGGTGAACTATCCAGTGCACGACTTGGAGCTTGCGGCGGTCGTGTTTGCACTGAAGGCCTGAAGGCATTATTTGTATGGTGAAAGGTTCGTGTTGTACACAGACCACCAGAGTTTGAGGTACCTGTTCACTCAGATGGACCTGAACATGAGACACCGACGATGGCTCGAGTTACTGAAGGACTATGACTTCGCTATTGAGTATCATCTGGGTAAGGCGAATGTTGTAGCTGATGCGCTGAGCAGGAGCGACATCAAGAGCCAAACAATACTGCGGCATATGACACATGAACAAGGGTTGCTTGAGGCAGCGTCGGTGTTGTGTTTGAAAGAGGCTATTGCTGAGCTACAGATTTGCTGTCAGATGCGAGTTCCTACAGTGTCTCTAGAGCGGGTTGCTAGTAGCAGATAACTGATGATCGATATTTGCGGATCAGTGGCCTGGCTCAAAATCCGGGGTGCACAGAGTGGTCTGAGGGGTTAGACGGGTGCTTGAAACACATGGGTCGTTTGTGGATACCAGGGGTATCGGAGCTAAGGGACAACATTCTCGAGGACGCACACCGATCGCGATATACAGTTCATCCTGATCGGACCAAGATGTATCATGATCTGCGGAGACTATTTTGGTGAACTATATATCGCGATCGGTGTGCGTCCTCGAGAATGCCGTCCCTGAGCTCGTTTGTGGATACCGTGGGTAGATACGTCCGGAGTTGTCATATGTGCCACCAGGTGAAGGCTGAGCAAACGAGACCAACTGGGTTACTATAGTCGCTGCCCATTCCTTAGTGGAAGTGGGAACACGTGACTATGGACTTCGTCAATAGCCTACCTCAGACGAGGAGGAGACACGATGTGATTTGGGTGGTTATTGACAGATTGACGTTGTCGGCACACTTTTTACCGATCGCCATGAGATATTTTATTACACAGCTGAGGGCTATCTTTGAGAGAGAGATTGTCCAATTGCACAATGTACCGGTCTCTATTATTTCTGACAGAGATCCGAGGTTTACATCGAGACTTCGGGAGAGTATACAGGATCAGTTTGGCACGCGTTTACAGTTCAATACCGCATACCATCCTCAGACTGATGGGCAGTCAGAACGGTTGATTCAAATTCTCTAGGATATGCTCAGGGCGTGTATACTACAGTTTGGTGGATCGTGGGAGGAGTACTTACCTTTGTGTGAGTTTGCCTACAACAACATCTATCAGGGGAGTATCGGGATGCCACCGTTTGAGATGGTAGGCCCCGCAGGTCACCAGCATGTTGGGCGGCACCGGAAGATACATCGGCTATAGGACCTGAGGTTGTGGTAGACCATACTGAGAGGGTAAGACATATCAGGCAGAGACTTCAGGCAACGCAGGACAGGCAGAAGAAATATGCGGATAAATACTTAGAGGGTATGAGCTATGAGGTTGGGGACTTGGTGTATCTGAAAGTTTCGTCCTGGAAAGGTCATCAGACGTTTGACATTAAGGGGAAACTGGCACCAAGGGTCATTGGGTCGTTCAAAGTCGAGGACGCGTTGGCAGAGTGGCATACCGTCTAGAGTTGCCACCACAGTTGGCAGGGGTACATCCAGTGTTTCATATTTCCATGTTGAGACTGGCTAGGTCGGGACCGAAGTCTATGGTTGATGCACGTCAGATTGAGGTGCGACCAGACGTGTCATACGATGAACAGACTGTAGAAATCAGGGATATGAGGACTTTGGTTTTGAGGAATAAAGAGATCCCGAAGGTTTTGGTCAATGGCAGCATCACATGACCGATAGACTTACATGGGAGCTTGAGATTACTATGCGACGACGGTATCCCCACTTATTTGCCGGTAAGTAGTTTCAGTTTAATTTAAATTTCGGGACGAAATTTCACCTAGTTGGGAAAAACTGTAACGACTTGAATATAATTCGCCGTTATTAATGACGTGTTTGCAGATATGGCTGACAGCTCAGACTCTCATGGGACCTGCAGTTAGGCTTGTGCGCTCCTGGAGCTAGGTAAATAATATTTTTGTGTGCTGAATTGACTAATTTGCGATGTTTATATTGAACTAGCATAAATGGTATTGCAATGTGTGTTAGTATGTTACATTTGACGTGTGAGACCGTGTGTTAAGTAGTCGCCTCGATTTGCGTGTCGACGCGGGTACCAGGTAGTTTAACCGACTTAACACTAGGCTGGAGGAAATAATATACACAAAATGAATAAAATTGGATAAATAATTAATATGGAATGTATATATGGTGGTTAGGGACATGGTAGTACGCGTATGTTGCGTTTCGGGAAGCGAAACCAGGCGTCAGAACGTTCGAAAATGGACTTTTTGAGGTGAAAACAAGGATGAGTGTCCTAGCTGAGTCACAATTGGAGTCATGAGGGGTTAAAATAGGAGCAAATGTGGTGCTTAGGATGGCCTAGAGATGTGTAAGTGAGTGGAGATGACATTCAACATATATAAGTCAAGTTTTGACTTATTTCCACCACTTTTTCTCTGTCTTATCTCGTTCATTCGAGATTGAGAGAAAGAAAACAAGGGTTTTGGTGATTTCTCTTGGAGATTCAAGGAGTTTGGAGGAGTGAAACATCAAGTCCAAGGTGAGAACCACTTGCACATTCACTTGCTCTATAGTTTGATCATAATTTTGTAGATGTTGGTGATGTTTTGGAGGTTGTTGAATTGTTGTTATGATGGGTTTCTAGTGTTTTCAAGTGTTGTTGTTGGTGTTGTGGCTGTTGTGGCTGTTGTTGGGTTGGTAGGGTGAAAGAAAACCTATAAATTTCATCAGTTTTTCTGTCCAGAACGCGATTTAGCGCGCTAATCGCAGCATCTAGCGCGCTAATTGCGCGCTAGGCCAGAAAATTAGCACGTTCATGTTCGTCTTGGCTAAGAACGTATAATTGTCTGAGCATCTGGCGCGCTAATGCCCAGACCTAGCGCACTAATGTACCCCTGTTTTGACATAAATTGTGTGAAATGACTTAAAACACTTACAAATGACTAAATATCATTTATACATGGAAATAGGTCATTACGGGCTATAATTTGGGATATTCGGGATTAGGCGGAGCCGGACCGGGGGTTAGTGACGGTACACGGAGTGCGGTGTGAGGTGTGTAGTATCCTAACTGAAATTACTTGAGCAGTATTTACTTTTGCTTCTGACTTCATTTTCTGTCTTTTAATACTCTATTCCTGGTATGTGTATAATGGACGAACATTGAGGCTCTCCCTCCGTGCCATTTCTGTGTGTACGTCCACTAGGCCATAGCACGTGTGCCATCTCGGTGAATAGGGCTACCCGAGAGAGTGACGGGCACGTGTGGGTGCGTCGTAGGTTCCACGCCGACCACCCTGGATCCAGAGATCGGCTTGCTTGCTTGAGTGCTACTTGTCGGCCGTAATCTGTTGGGAGTCCGAAGTATGGTGCTAGTCTGACCCTAGGGGCTAGGAACACACACTTTGATCTTTCCCCATTACATATGCATGCGATGAGCACAATTGCCTGTATTTTATTTCCGCATGTTTATTTAATAGTTTTGTTTAAATTTCAGTATTTACTTTCCGTATTGCTCACTTAATTTCTTTGAGAATACTCACTTTGAACTCGTCATCTGTCTTTTGTGATGGCTTGAGTGCAGATCCTAGTACGAGCCGGGGCAAGGGCAAGCTACCGGAATACAAAGACATATAGCCGGGCTTGTACGTTTGTATATACATATTTTGTTTTATTTTTGGGATTCGGGATTGTGTGAGACACTAGGACTTACTGTTGATATGTTGATACATTGAGTTACATTGTTAACTAATGATGATATATGAGTTTTCCATTCTAGGTATCAGAGTTAAATATAGACTTAGTAGATGAATTGACATGATAAAAGACTTCCGCTATGTTTTATTTGAGATTAATATGATAATATAGACAAATGATTTGAGTTCAGTAACAAGTTAAACAATATAATTGTTGTTTGTTGAGGTTAATAACGACAAAATGGTGGATGAGATGGCATGTGAGACACAGTTGGCGCTGGTAAGCCAGGTTGTGGGCCCGCATCGGCCCCCGTGGCGGTCCATTTGGAAAATGGGCTGTTACACAACGTGTACAACGAATATACGAATTAAATTATGATAAGCATCAAGCAATCATCGAAGATCTAGTCTACAAGAACGACGATGATTGTTACGACATGCTTCGAATGAGAAGGCAACCGTTTACAAAGCTTTGTGGTTTGTTGTATGAACATGAGAAATTAAGGGACAAACATTGCGTCAATGTTGATGAACACTTGACCATTACACTCCATATACTAGGCTTCAACATACGCAATAGGTTTATTTCAAAATGGTTTCAAAGGTCAGGCGACACTGTAAGCGTGGTGTTTAGGAGGACTATTCGCGCACTTATACGATTGCAACGTCTACTTATGAAGAACCCTGAGCCAATTAGTCTTGAAGAAACCGATATTAGATGGAAATATTTTTCGGTAAATCTTCGTTATTTATGGTTGATTCGTTTTTTTTTTTTGCTTTACCTTAAATTGATGTTTTCGAACCTTACTCATTCTATTTTTTGGTTCAATGTAGGGATGTCTTGGTGTTGTTGATGGGACACATGTAGAAGTTATCGTCCCAAACACCACGAAGGCGCGATTCAGGAATAGGAAAGGATTCACAATAATGAATGTCATGTGCGCTTGTACACCATCTAAACTAATTACTTACATCCTACCTGGATGGGAAGGATCGGCAGGAGACAAAAGGATTATAAGATACGCAGTTTCAAGCCTCGATGGTTTAAAGTTCGTAACGACACTTATTACTTGGTCGACGCAGGGTACTCTAACAACGATGATTTTCTAGCACCCTTCCGCGGCCAACGATACCACTTGTCAGCATGGGCCACTGGCAATCGTCCTGCTCAAACACCCGAAGAAGTTTTCAACATGCGTCATGCAAAGGCGAGAAACATTATTGAAACTTGTTTCGGCGCACTGAAACAACGTTGGGCCGTACTACGAAGTCCCTCTTACTACAACATGAAAATGACGTCGTTCATGATCGTTGCATGTGCAGTGCTTCACGATTACCTTCAGATAGAGGTACTAGATGATGTGTTGGAAAATATGGTGCCAAAGGGGCATGAGTTGTGTGAACTTTGTTGTGTGTGATCTTTGTCATGAGTAGTCCCTACTTTTCGATGTATTGAACTTTTTTCTCATTGATGAGCACTTTGTTGCGATCTTTGTTGTGCGTATTCACTTTTTCGATGTATTGAACTTCGTTAAATTTTTTTGGGTTGTGAGCTTTCTTTGTGAGCTAAAATATGGTGCACTATTATTTGGTTGTGAACTTTGTTGTTTAATTCCTTTCCATCTTCCATACTAATGTCATGTTGTATGTAGGATATGGGTGGAAAATAGTACGTTGTCTTCAATGGTAAGAAGCCCTATATATGGTACATGGTACGAATATTACAACCAATTATGGGAATGTCATATCCGCAATTACGAACACTTTGACACCAAGGAAGAGGCAATAGCAAGATGGAATAGTCATACAGGAGGTAAGAAAAAGGTAGAGGTACCACCACGTCAGCTTACCCCAAAAGAAGCACTAATAGTTACCAGGGTACAAGAGATCCCACATCCTCCGCTCCCTCCAACGCAATGGATTGAAGACATACGATCGGCTATACTACCTGAAGAGGATTAAAGCATTAATTTGTGGCCGCGAGATATTACACTTTATTAGAGGGTTAGCAGGAGATATGAACCAGAGCAGGAGCCTTATTGGGATATGCTATGAAACAATGTGACCTATGAACTATTGGAATAATTGGTTGTTCGAACATTTGTTTGTATTTTTGCTATCTTCAACTAAACTTCAAGTTATGCAACCAATCAACTATCAAATATTTTTCTATGTATTCAGCAAAGAGTATAATTCAAAAGCACTATGAAGACATTTAACTTGTTGCATATTACTGGCTTGTTTCCAAGTAACATGATTGCAACAAACAAAATATGTGTACGACTGGGTTGTTTCTATCTTTGAAGAACTCTTAAACAAAACCCAACTTAACTAACCAAATAATTGCAACAACCTTGAAGGGAAGACATCAACAATTCATCAAAGCACTTAAAAATAAATAAGGTAGAGAGCTTACTTCCATAATGATCTTCTATTGTTTTGCCAAGTAACATGATGGCCAATCATAGTTATGAACATTCAAGATGATAAGGTGAATGCTAAGGGAACAATCCAAAAGTGAAAGAGAAAAAAGAGTACTCACTACACCAATAATTGTATCAATAAACAAAAGTATTCAAAAGCAAAAGTGATCTCTAAAAGTTGTTCTTGCATATTTCATAGACATAGTCAAACATTGCATGCACCCAATTGTGACGAAGCTCTGGTTTCAAGTTAACGAAAACCGTCATATGCTCCACACGCGCCATAATCTTTCTACCATAAATTGCTTTCTCCACATCATTTAATTCTTTGACTTCCCCCATAGCAGCAAAGAACGAAACACGCATCTCATGTTCCGTATTAAGTGCTTTAGACTCCTTTGATATTTCACTCGCCACCACCTGTGCCGCTACCACCATTTGGTTTGCCGGGTAAGTATCAATGCTGACCTTCTTCTTCTTCTTAGATGGATTCCCATTACCATCTGGTGTAGTGGTACGGGACCGTGATGTAGTGAATGTGATCTCCACATCCTCAGCGGCGGGTGGCATTTCAGTTTCACCTAACACTAATGGTGCCTCTGCGGAAGTTCTTAAGGAAGGAATCGGTAATTTGATTCCGCAACAAATGCCGGCCTCAGTTCCCTAAAGGTCAACTTTTTGCAGCAACACAACTTGATCGATCGAGAGGCTTACCATGCTATATGGATGTTTTGTCCATTTCACTCCCTCCTTACAAGGCCTTTCCATGCATGACTTTACATCATGAGTCATTGCTCCACAACTACAAAAATTTGGAAATTCACACAATCCATAAGCCAATGTATTAACAATGTTTTAATCATGCAATAAAAAAATTTGTTATAACAGATTTTTTTTGAGTAAAAAATAATACTTATTCTCAGTTATATTTACATGCCAAATAGGGATGGATTACACATGTCAGGATGGCGAAGATTCAGCCCCGTCATGAAGAGCGCAACAAATAGTGGCCTTGTGATGTCCCTGGTACACTCGGATTGTTTCTCCAGTTGCCATTGTCCAGAGTCTCGCAGTAGTATCAGATGAAGCTGAAGAACCAAGACAATGAAATGTTTTAATTACATAGAATCAGGAATGGAAAATGAGAAATGCAGAGAGTGCTCAACAAGAGTCACCTGTTATCAAATAAGCACCATCTACAGAGAAAACACAATCCCATACCCAGCGTTTATGACCTGGTTGTAAATAAATCAAAAGACTGAAAAAGACTAAGGTCGTGCATTTGTTGCAAACACAATACAAAGAAAACAAACTTTATTTAGAAGAAAACAGGGGATTACCAACTAAAGTTTTCTCTAAAGTAAAACCATCGACATTCCATATCTTGACAGTATTATCAGACGAGATAGCTAGAGGTTAGTAAGTTGGGATCAAGATTTTAAAAGTACTTGAGCTATCCAAAAATGAAGAAGTTTTGATGAAAAAAAAAATCAATTGGAAGAAAATGGACCTGTACGGCTCACAGTATTCAGGTGAAAGCAAACACTTCAAAATGTATCCATCATGAGCCTGGAGTTTATGAAGTGGCTCGAAGTTGGTCATAGTCTACAACAACAACATAAGTCCCGAATTAATGAATGAAACTACATGGATCAAACTTTTCCATTAGAATTAAGAAGATTGATCAGCTTTTACCATTTAAATATTGAGTCAGCATTAAAGTTTTTGTGATAAGTTTTTAGTGGGGCATTTGTAGGCCGTCTTTGCGAGTGACCAAACCACCGCAAATCTTTGTATCAATTGGTGTTACTCCTACTTGTCTTTGAATTTCTATATTTCTTATTTTATCTTTACAAGTTTTACCACACATCCACCTAAGGTCGTTCATTTTATATAATTGTTGTTGCTTTACCCCAACGTTCACTTCCATAGAGCAAGCTGGCCTAATTGTGGTCCTATAAAATTTTCCTTTTAACTTAGTAGGAACATTTCGATCACAAATGAATGAAATATTAAAAGATAGAAGATAGTCAGTTTACCATTTAAAAGGACCATAAGTGTAAATTAAAAGGGGCCAAACTTTTGAAATTGATGTGATCCTTTGGATGCACCAATCACGTCTTTCCTCAAAAAAACCATTAAATGAATCTGAGTCAACCAATCATTTTCCTCAATTAAATATGTATGAAAACCTGAGTCCCACGAAGCAGGCGCCATACATAACATGTCCCATGATTGTTTGCAGCAACTACCAAACCACCATCCCACATTACTGTCAGCGATCTTACAGCCGTATCCACCTCCGGAACCTGACTTCAAGTTGATTGTATAGAACTAGACTGCATAACTTTTTTCATAGGTGTCATTGCCAATTGAAAAGCAAGAGCGTACCAACTCACAACTACACGAATTTGCAGCCAAATCCCACACCCTTATATTGCCATTTTGATCTCCAGAAATCAGTTCTGTCTGCTAGGTCACATACATCCAATGTAAATAAGACATTTATGAGTGAAAGGCCTGATATAATTTCAACGTAATACTAAGCAAATACTTGCTTTTCCTTGCAAAGTACATCAATATGAGAGGACAAGGTACCAAAGCAGCAAGCATTACACATCATAGAAGACACAGAAAAGGCAGGAAGTTTCAAATGTCGCAAAATACTATTCAAAATAGTATTGGTAAGGTTGAGCATGTTCTTCAATGGATCTAAACAGTCTTTTACCAAGACCATGCTCAACCTTACCAATTCTGTTTTTGAGAAATGCTCACGAACTTTAGAGACTACACAAAGTCAAGTTAGATGCATTAAAAATATATCTTAGTACCCATAGTTCAAAGATTGGAATTCGGGAACCATGAGAGTGAGAAATGCGTTTTAAAGTTAACTTCTCATGATGACTACAGATGGTATGACTATGTTTAAGACCAACAAGTCCACAACCCAATAGAAGATTTCAGAGAGCCTAACCTGATTACAATGCAGGACGACAGTGTTAACTGCTGCACGGCTTTCAAATTTCATTTGACAACCTTGAGCCTGGTAGTGATTGAACACGGACAGCAGAAGAACTAGTGTTAAAATTGGATGCAAAAATAAGAGCAAAATCTCAAGGCATGGAATGCCCAAATACAATTTTTTCAAAAGTCAACTATAGTCTATAACTAAACATATTACTATGATGTGTGCTAGGTCCAAGCAAGATCTTTGCGACAACCAATTACCTCAAGTCCCAAATCTTCACAGTGCCATCTTCCGAACCCGAATACATCCAGTTTCCATCACATTGGAACCCGACTGCCATTACATTATTAGTATGTGCATCGTAAGTCACCACCTGCAGTTAAAAAACACTTATTTTCTAACCTAAACAAAACTAAGATTAAAATTGCAAATATGAAACAAAATGCTATAAACCATACAGGTTGGGTGCTATTTGAGTTAACATCAAACAAACGAATATGCGGATTTCCCGTCGCGGCCACGTACTGCTTATCCGGAGTTATTTTGAGTCGGTTAACTTGCTGCATTCATAAGTTAGCACATCAAATTCTCAACTTTAGTCGAAAATTGCACAAATCAATACAAGTTATCACAAGTTAGCACATTAATTTCTCAACGTTAGTAAAAAATTGCACAAATCAGTGCAAATTCTATCAAATAAAGCTCACCGAATCGGGATATTGAAGAGTGCGATAGCATCGACCGCTCTTGGCTTCCCAAAATCTAATAGTGTGATCATACCCCGCAGTGGCGAGGATCACTGAAGGCAAGCTCATTCTGATTCAACTTCCTATGCAAAAATCAAATCTCTACTTTTTGGCTTCAAGATAATTTGGTCCCTCATCTTCAATTTGGGTAAAAATAAGTGCAAATCAGATATCAAAAACCATGTAAGATGTGTAAGTTAGCGAAGATTGAAATCGGATTTCCAATAGAGACTACAAATTAGGTCTGAACAAATCGACGCCAGATCCAACAACCGATTTGAAAACAAGACACAAAGAACCATGAAACCGATAAAGCTGAACACAGAAGTGCTTAAACAGGGTCGATCTAGCAAAAACATTGAAAGAAATAAAGACGAGATGGGACGATCGAAGAGAATACCTGTGAAACCCTAGATTTGGCGATGTGGATAGAGGAGAGGAGAGGAGAGGGGGAGAGAGAGAGACGGCGAATGTGAAGAACTGAAATGAAATCTTGGCTTTCTCATCGGACCACATGTTTGCCCTGGTGAATCTTGCCCCTTCTACGTGGTTTTGATTGATGCGTTCTAAATAAAGGGTTTTAGTTTGATGCGTGTTTTTTTGTAAAAAAAAAATCTAATGGGCCTAAGCTATAGCAGCGCATATATCTTGTTACGCAAATGAGTTACATTAATGTTGAGGCTTTATAGGCCCAATTGTACTGTCTCCTTGTGCAAAATTGTTTTGTGGCTTTTTTTTTTCGGTTTGGATAACGGCCAATGTGGAAGTTTGTTTTGTAGGTGTGTTTTTTTTTCTTTTTTTTTTGTTGTCTTTTGACTAAACATATGTACAAGTTTGTTTTTATCTTATCATTGTTTCTTCCCACATAGATTTACATTTCTCTACATCTCATCAAATCTTTCAATTTAAGGTTTTAAATCAAAACAAGCAACTAACACTCACCTTTATTCATAGATAATAATACATTAAATTTTATATTAAAAATAGATTAAGATAATAAGATTCCAACTTTGTTTCAAAGGACAAATTAATGGTTATTTGATTGATATAGGCCATAGAAATGACTCTCTTTGTTTCAAAGAACCAAAAAAAGTGGGCAATAAATCTACGAATTTACTGCAAAGAATTGATGCAAACATATTATTGTACAAATCTAGAGTACAAAGTGTTGGGACATGTGCCATAAGTCAATCCATTAATTGTATTTATGAATACTTTTAGTTAATAAAATAGAGGATTTCATTTGCTGTTTATTATAATTAATTTGCATGTTTACATTATAATAAGATCCATAGGTATTTACAGAAATATCCTAAATGTCCATAGTCGATCATTATACTAGGAACTATAATGAATTAAGACTAGTGTGAGTCTTGATTGATGATCATATGATGATTATACGTATAGGGATACGAATCAAGATCACGAGTACTTGTTAGGGAACAAAGTATTGGACCGACCCACTATGAGAACATCACATGGATTAAGTCATAGTTGTTTCTCATGATAGGTATATTTTTCGTTCCTCGACTTGAGATTACCAGAGACTTCAACATTAGGAACACAGTGATTTGACACAATCAAACGTTTTCTTTAACCGGACGATTATAAAGATTGTGATTGGTTACTGTGTAAGCAATGTGATGAAGTTGTGTAATCAAGATATAATTTGTCCCTCTCATATAAAGAGAGATATCCAGTGGATCCCTCGATGTGTTAGACTGTTAAAAGGCCTAGTCTAAGTGAATTGATTGATCACCGTCACTTGGATATTTTCAGTTTACCTAAAGATCGAGACTAGTACGATTGAACATGTTGGATGACAATTCCATGCCTTATGTTTGATCAAAAGGATATCGTGTGACAAAAGGATGTTATATACACTATTGATTAGGTTGTATCGATTTGATATTCGTACAACTTGGGTAGTCATAATGCCTTGCTAGAGGCCGCTTATGACTTGTATACCAAAATGTGTTTTGGTACACTGCCAACGTTGTATGAGCCTATTGGGTCGCACACTAAGAATGGTTTTTGCGAGATTTTAAGATAGTTCAGAAAAAACGAATTTTATATGATAAAATTCATGACAGAAACGTCATTGTGGTGTATTACACTTATACTTCTTTAAGTAGGGGTATATGTGTAATTTACTTAACCGTCTATATACAAGGGTTGTATAAATAGACGCTTTAAGTTAGAACACATATATGAAAGATTAAGGGCCGGAACTCTATTTTCGTTTTAGAAACGAATTAGGGTTTTCTGGTACGATCTGGATCGTTTTGGAGAGAAACAAAAAGGTTTGGTATTCTCTCGAAGCTAGCACTTCGAATCTCGACCGTCGTTCGTGTGATTTCTTGGTAGAGGCGTTCGTCGTTGCTGGCAACGCCTTAGAGATCGATCAACCTTCAGAAAGGTATATTGCGACCGAGGTATGATTAAGTTTTCATGGTTTAAATATTTTTAATGGAATTAGATTCGGATCCTGTTGGGGTTTTTGTCAAAATTATTTTTGTAATTTCCGCTGCGTATGAACCCCAAAACCCAACACAAAGAGCAACCAATTCAGAGAAAATGGACTACCAAAAGTGAGATCCTAAGTGATTGTTGATGGCCATTTCTCTGATGGTAATAACTGATCAAACAACCTTGACAAAGCCAAGCATAAGCAATATGTTTGTGCTCTACCAGGTGTTTCACAATCTGTTAGCTTGCTCAGCGAGACACTCAAGGATCCTCGCATTATGCAACGTGCGCAAAAGCTACATAACAACACCTTTAAAACCCTATCCGGGTCACTACCATTGGAGATCATTTTGAATATCACCAATACAGATTAAGAAAACATGTACAAACTCATATCAGATTACACAGAAAAAACATGATCTCTTATTCATCAAAACTTACTTCAATACATATCCAATGTTCTGTTTATATAGGTTGGGTCAGTCAACATAGATTGACCTATTTGACCCGAACTACAATACAACAAATATATCTTACATCCCCCTCTCAAGATGGAGTGAAATGCCAGTCGCATAAACCCATCTTGGACAACAGTTTGGTAAAGAGAGGAGCAGGTAAAGACTTAGTGAATAAGTCAGCAAGTTGGTCCTTAAAAGGAATATATTTGGGAAAAACAAAATCATGCTTAAATTGGTCTCGAACGAGGTGACAATCAATATCCAAATGCTTGGTTCGCTCATGAAAAACTAGATTGGCAGTGAGATGGATAGCAGCTTGATTATCACACCATAGAGAAATAGGCAGTTGGAGAAGAATAGCAAGATCTCGAAGAATGTAAGAAATCCACTGGAGTTCACAAATCGTGGTTGACATGCTTCGATACTCAGCTTCAGCAAAAGACTTGGACACAGTTGTTTGCTTTTTAGACTTCCAGGAAATCAATGAAGAACCAATAAACACACAATAACCAGTAAGAGAACGTCGAGAAAAGGGACAGGAAGCCCAATCCGAGTCACAATATGCAGTAAGAGAGAGATCAGTCTGAACTGGGAAAAACAACCCTTTAGAAGGGGAGTTCTTCAAATAACGAAAAATATGAACTGCTCCAGACCAATGGTGTTCAGTTGGATATTGAACAAATTGACTCATTTGTTGGGTAGCTTGAGTAATATCAGGCCTGGTGAAACCAAAATAGAGTAATCTCCCAATCAATCGTCTGTATCTGTCAGGATTAACCAAGAGAGGATAATCTTCATCATTGAATTTACAATCCCTTGGAAGAGGTGTGGCAGCAGACTTAGATCCAGTTAAGCCAGTATCATGGAGTAAATCCAAAACATATTTACGTTGATTGACATATAAACCATCATCAAATTGAGCTAATTCCAATATAAGGAAATAGCGAGCTTGACCAAGATTTTTAATGGTGAATTAATGATCTAATAATTCCTTAACCAACGAGATAGCAGACACATATGTCCGAGTAATCAACACATCATCAACATAAACAAGCAAAACTAAGAACTCCCCATCCTTATTGTAAGTGAACAAACAAGGATCATGTGGAGATTGATGAAAACCATAAGATTGAATCTTAATGGTGAACTCATGATTCCATTGCCTTAAAGCTTGTTTCAGACCATATAAGGACTTTCTCAATTTACAAACTTGAGTAGGAGAAGTTGTAGTATAACCTTCTAGAGGTTTCATGTAAACATCCTCATCAAGAAACCCATGAAGGAAAACATTATTCACATCTAATTTATGAAGATGCCAAACTTTAGGAGCAACCAAAGTGAGAAGAATACGTACAGTAACAATCTTGGCTACATGGGAAAAATAATCAGTATAATCAAGACCCTCCACTTGATTGTACCCCTTAGTGATTAGACGAGCTTTACATCTCTCCAAAGATCCATCAAGATTTAATTTGACCTTGTAGACCTACTTACAACCAATGGCTTTCTTACCAAGAGGAAGATCAGTCAATGTCCAGGTACTGTTCTCCTCTAAGGTTGTCAATTCTTTCTCCATAACAGAGACCCAAAGAGGATCTTGTTGAGCCTGAGCAAAAGATGAAGGCTCCTTTATTTGTGATACAGAAGCCAAAAAATAGACATATTGATCATTGATATGAGGAGAAAGAATAAAAGGAAAAGTGGGTGGAGAAATACAAGATGATGAATATGGGAAATCAATGGAAGTAGGTGAAATAGATCGAACATTGTTAGTAATAAAGTCATTGAGCCATTGAGGTGGATGAGTGTTGCGGTGACCCTTACGTTGAGCAAGAGAAGGAGACTCAATTGATGGAACAAATTCATTAGTAGCAATAGGTAGGTCAAGGACAATATCACCATTGTCATTAATAGGTTGTACAATAGCTTCAGGAAGAACAATAGGCGGTACAGGGACAGTAGGTACAAATGTAAGAGATTCAGTATCATCATCAACAGGGTGAGGTAATGAAAATGAGGAAGACGATGTGACATTAGAGTGAAAAGGAAATATGTTTTCAAAGAAAATGACATCCCTAGAAATAAAAGATGTGTGAGAGGTAAGATCATACAACTTATAGGTTTTCTGACCAGAGGAATATCCAATAAAGATAGATTTAATAGCTCGAGAGTCTAATTTGCCTTTAATAGAATGGGTATTTGTAGCATAACACAAAGAACCAAAAGTCTTCAAAAATGAATAGTCTGGAGAAATACCATAGAGGAACTGAAAAGGTTATTTCCATTGAAGCAATTGAGTTGGTAGTTGATTATTGAGATAAGAAGCAGTCAAAACTGCATCACCCTAAAACTTCTTTGGTAGACTAGACTGAAAAAGAAGAGCTCGTGTAACTTGCAGTAAATGTCTGTGTTTGCGCTCCACAACTCCATTTTGTTGAGGAGAAGAAGGAATAGATCGTTGATGGAAAATACCCAAGCGAGAAAATAAGCCATAACATCTTTGATTAATAAACTCAGTTCCATTATCAGATCGGATTGTCTGAATAGAAGTATGAAACTGATTTTGAACAAAAGCAATAAATTGTTCAATGAGATTCCCAGTAGAAGATTTGCATTTCATCAAGTAAATCCAAGTAAATCGACTAAAATCATCCACTATGGTTAGAAAATAATGAGCCTCCTGAATAGATGGTTGTTTGTAAGGTCCCCACACATCCATATACACCATTTGAAAGGAAAAAGTAGTTTTAATACAACTTAAAGGAAACACAAGTCTACATTGCTTAGACATCTGACAAACATCACAAGGAAGAGTATGTTTGACAGATTTCAAATTAGAAACTAGCATATCAATGTGTTTGTCAACCATATCAGATGGATGCCCCAATCTATGGTGCCAAGAAAACATATCACTAGCATGATTACAGTAAGCTAGGTGCTTAGGAGAAGCATGAAAAGAGGAAATAAAAGTATCAATAACCTCTTTATTGAAGGAACTTTGATCCAAAATGTAGAGGCCTCCCAAGAGTCTTCCCACTCCTAGGACTTGAGAAGAATCATTGTCCTGTATAGCACAAAAGGAGGGATAAAACTCAAACTTCAAATTGGCAGATGCAGTGATCTTACTAACCGATAGTAAGTTGTATTTGAAAGAATGAATGTGAAGGCATGATTGTAGAACAATGTCTGGACTGAGAACTACATCCCTTACACAACTAACCATCTTAATAGTTCCATCAGGGAGATAGACAATAGAAGATTTAGATAGAGTAGTGACATTTTCAAGTAATGAAAAATTTGTGCACATATGATTAGATGCTCCAGTATCAACTATCCAAGCAATATTGCTAATAAAAGCATTAAAGAGGCAGCTGTGATTTAACAGGCTACCTGTAAATTCCTGATGAACACAAGTAGTCTGAACAGGTGTAGCATCTAGAGCATTAAACTTGCCTTTCATGAATTTTTCGATATCTTGTTGAACCATTGCATCTATGTTATTCTGCAAGTCTCCATATGGCAAAAAAACTCTCTTATGAGACATCCAAAGGAGAATCCAACATGTTAGCAAAAGACTTCATGTTATCACCATTGCTCCTTTTCTCAATGCCTTTCTTATACCAATAAGTTATTCCATGAAGTTTAAAACATGTATCCTTAGTGTGACGTTTTGCTTTACAATACTCACAGAACGAATCATCTTTGTTAACATTCTTCCTGAAAGTACCCTTCCCAGAAGTGCCAGCCGACTTGTTTGGAATATATTTCAACATCATTGCATTCTCCAATCCAGATGAAAAACTTACATTCACTTCCTTTTGTTTCTTAACCCTAAGAATCATTGAATATGCTTTATTTACAGTGGGAAATGGATCCATCACAAGAATTTGATTCCTTACATGATCATATATATCATTTAAGCCCATCAGAAATTGCATCAACTTGTCATTAGAATCTAATACAACTATCTTTGATGAAGCTCCACACTTACAAGTGGGAATTGGGGCTAAACAAACTACCTCATCCCATAACTTCTTAAGCTTGGTATAGTATATTGAAATTGTGAGTCCTCCTTGATTAATTGAACAAATTTCTCTCTTAAATTGGTATAAGAGTGGACCATTGCATTCACCATATCGTTCTTGCAATTCTTGCCACAATGTATAAGATGATGAAATATACAAGAAAACCTCCACAATTTCCTTAGAAATAGAATTAAGGATCCATGAAGTTACCATATAGTCGACCTTGATCCATCTCTTAAGAAGAGGATCTTCATCAGCTTGTTTGAGACAACTACCATCAGCAAATCCGAGCTTTGTTTTTGCTCCAAGTGCTATCGTCATTGCTCTGCTATAAGAAATGTAATTAAAACCAGTAAGTGAATTCGAAACCAACACCATTCCTGGATGATCCGAGTTTTGAAGATGATAAGGACTCTTAACATTGACACCATCCTGATCAGTCACATTTCCAGATGAAGAACTTCCAAACCTAGAAGCATTCGCCATGAGAAAACCTTCAACTGAATCACAAATGATCAAGAAACATGATCAATTGATTCAAGAAAAAAAACCAATTCTTTGATTCAACTAATCAAGATCATTAGATCTTTGAATCAAAGAAACAAAAAATAGGGTTTCAGAATCGAAACCGCTCTGATACCATGTACAAACTCATATCAGAACACACAGAAAAAACATGATCTCTTATTCATCAGAACTTACTTTAATACATAGCTAATGTTCTGTTTATATAGGTTAGGTCAGTCAACATAGATTGACCTATTTGACCATAATTACAATACAATGAATATATCTTACAAAACAACACTGACATGATCAGTAAACAAGATTTGTAAACAACCGCATGTCCCATTAATAAGCGAAAATGTAAAGTTCGGTTCCCCCATCATTTTTTTTGGTAGAAGCCCCCATAACTTTTGAGTTATGAATTGCTGCAAAAGTGTATGAAAACAATATGTGAAGGCAGGTAAATAGAAATGACAGAAATATGCAACTGTAAGCAACTATGCATGCATCTTTGCTTTTTTACTGTGATTAACTGGCGACAGCGGATAGTCACGTCCTCAACTTTGATATTCCACAGTTGTAAGCCATAAAGAAAAACTGTATCTGCTAAAAAAGAAAAAACCTGTATCGATTGATATCTCAAGGTCCAGTGATCCCCAGCCATGAGTCTAAAGATAAGATTTATGTAAAAGCATATATTTTGTGAAGTGCGAGTCTCAAACAAGCGTCACCACTTCAGAATTTCTGGCATGACCTACCTCCTCACAACATCAAATGAATCGATTCGCACAATAAGGGGGCAATTTGACCCATACTCAATCTATCACATTCAACATGTAATAAGCTGTTTCTCGTTTAGAGCACAATACTTTTCGAGTATCACCAAGTCATTGCTTGGTAAGACATTTCACAAATAGATGTATCTAACCTCAGCCACCAGGCTAATCAGTGCTCTATTAATTCCCCACACCCTTAAAAAGAGGTAGTGGAAAAAAACGTAGATAAGTTGTGAGTTGTGACTAATCTAAAGATGCAAGAAAGCAAAACTTGAAACAAAATTTATCCGACTTAAGTCCCACAAAACTCATCCATTCCAGTAACTCTATGCAAAGAATGAGTTTCAACATGCAAGGACCCAGATTACTGGCCTATGTCATTCCAATACAGCACAACCATTTAAACATCCCCAACTATCGCGTTAGTTATGTACTAATATTAAATTATACAGTGAAAAATGCATTCAACCAGGGAGGACAACAATAGATAAAAGGATGAACAAGTGACTTTAAATTATACCATATCCTTCAAATTATAACAAAACGACTATGCTTTTAAACCAAAGCCCAACTTTTACTCTAGTAATTAGGTGATATGGATAAAAAAACAAAGATCATTTTGTAAGTAGACAAGTTCCTAATTAATTATGCTCCCAATTGTCTTCAGTTATAAACTTATAATCAGTGTTAAGATGACTTGCCAAACGAAATGTAATACTTCAGCAAGGTGCTTGGAATAGATTCTTTTATCTATGGTACCTTCTTTTCTTCTTGAATAAGTAATGTCTTCTCCCTCAACAAAGTCAAACAAGGAGATACTAATGAAAGCAAAAATTTTCATCCAAGATTTGATTAGATCACCAAGCTCGCAAACAACTTGATTCTAACCTATGACTCTGATAAGGTAATTTTTTGTGTTTCTTGCTTTAATTCATTCAATAACTTATAATCATTCTCCCATGTAATGATAATATCAGACTCTCTAGTACAACAAAAATGATGAAGCCTCGGTCCTAAAGTAGTTGGGTTGGCTACAAGGATCTGACGTTTTCATTCCGCTAGATTTAATCTTTGTCTTCTTGATACTAACCAAAATTATACATGAATAATAAATATCGACAAGCAAAAACAAAAACATTCACCCTCTCCCTCCATTAACCATTCAGTTCAAAACGTGAGGGGGCACTTGAGCTATTTAGGGAGATGGAGAGGGAAAAAGGTTACGCTGAACAATGTTGTGATTTTATCGGCTTGTTGCCATGTCGGTTGGTTGAAGTTGGTCTTGAGGCGACAGTTCAGAGGTGGTTGAATTGGTGTTTTTGGATGGGGAAAGAATCAAGAATGGATGGCATTGTGATCATTTTTTTGTTATTTTTTTGCTTGTACTTTAATGGAGTATCGCCTCCATTTCATAAAAAAATCAGTAAAATGAAATCTCCCTATCTGGCACAAATGCTCCAAGACTACAACATCCAATCCTCTGGACTAACTTTCAGTGAGCCTTATCGCCGAAACTTCATTGAAGAGGCAGACAATGTAATCAAAGAAAAATCATGTGCAAGAAACCCAGAAAACCACCATCTCATAACTGATAAACCCCAACGACTGGAGTATGTCGGATGGTTTTAAAGCATGTACGTATGTCGCGTGGTTTTAAATAGGGTTCTAACAAATGTATGTGTAGGGATGCAAGTAGGGCGGGGAATCCCTACGGGGGAAGGGGATTCCCCGCAACGGGGATGAGGATGTGGAATTTAAATGGGGATGTAGGTGAGGATGATGATAAAATCTCATACCCACGCGAGTATGGGTACGTGTTAGGGCATGTGCCCTAGGTCAATCTACAAACATTGTTTATCTTATAATTTTAATTAATAAAATAGAGGTTTTATTTGTTGTTTTATTATAAGTGATTGCATGTTTACCTTATAGTAAGATCCATGGGTATTTGTTGAAATATCATAAATATCCTTAGTATGTCATTATACTGGGAACTATAATGAATTAAAACTAGTGATAATCTCGATTGATGGTCATGTGATGATCATGCGTATAAGGATACGAATCAAGATCATGAGTACTTATTATGGAATAAGATACTGGACCGACCCGCTATGAGAACACCACATGGATTAAGTCATAGGTGTTACTCATAATAGATATATCATTTAGTCCTTAGACTTGAGATTACCATAAACTTCAATATTATGAGCATGATAATTTGACACAATCAAATGTTGTCTTTAGCTGGACAATTATAAAGATTGTGATTGGTTACCGTGTGAATAATATGTGAAGATGTGTAATCAAGATAGAATTTGTCACTCTCGTATAGAGAGATATCAGTGGATCCCTCGATAAGATAGACTGATAATCACTACAAGAAAAAAATTAAACAACAACAAACAAATCTGATGCTAAATTGGTACGAATTTGTTGCTAAGCGACCCTGCAACAGATCAGAGTTGTTGCTAAACTCTTTGTTGTAGATTGAAGTTAGCAACATATTTTGGTTCTGTTGCTGTTCAGCGACATATTTGTGACAAAAATCTGTTGCTGAACAGCAACAGAAACAAATATGTTGCTAGTTGCGATCTGATCAAGCAAGAAAAGAGTTTCTGTTGCAAATCTGTTGCAAATCAGCGACAAACATAGTCTCATTCTTGATTTGCCTCAGCATCAACCTAACGATGCATTTATTTGATTGCATCGATCTGTTGCAAATCAAACATGACAGAGCCAAAGTCTGTTGTCGGCCGATTTGGAATGGTAATTTTTAAAAAATTATAGTTCACAATAAATAGTAAATTGGAATCTGCTGTGATAAAATCTGCAAAAATACAATTTTTCCTGCTGCAATTAAACGAAAATTGAGAAATTGTTTGTATATTATCAAAATTTGACAAAAAATATCTACAAAAGGTGGAGATTAACATTTCATAATTAACTAGTAGTATACTATATACTACTAGATGAACATTATTCAACAAAATATAAAATACTACACAAATTAAGATGGCTACACAAATTAATTTACATATATATATACAATGTCAATCCCACACTCTTACCCAATTGTTTCACCTATAGAAGATATGCACCATACAAATTCTAGGGCTAAGAGTGTGTGTCCCATCCAAATCCTGAAAATGAAAAGGAAAAACTTGAACAATATTCGAAATGCAATCAAAATATTCAAACATAAATGAAAAAATCCTAAAATTAAGCCTGGCCATCGATCTCATACATAAAAGATCGCACACAGTGACACACACAAAAATTTCCAACTCAAAAGGGACTGAATGAACTTCCATACATGACATTCCATGTTTTTTTTCAATTTTTTTCCTCTTGTACATTCTTTCATGTGGTTCAAGTTCCAATATTAGATATATTGAACATAGAATATTGTTACATGTCCATAAGTTTCTAACTTCAATTAATTTCATAACTAAAAAACCAACAGAATTCATTTATGTTACCAATCCTCAATAACCAATATTTACTCCCTAAAGTGAATGCTTATAACTATAACAACATTCTATGAGGCAACATTCCCCTAAAAGAGGAAGGACCAGAAAATGAATAGCAATTGTAAGAAGGGCCATGGAACAGTACCTAAAAGAGGGTATACTAGACAAGAGTACCTAGAGAACCACGCGATTAACATAATTTTACGCATAACACTAATATTCGAAATGCAACCAAAATATTCAAACACAAATGAAAATAGCATCACATCCAAGTAAAGTGAAATTGAATACAGTGTTGTTTTTGAGTACATACTATCTATCACAGTCTTCCTATCTCGATGTATAACATGACCAATACAACCACTCCAAAATACACACAACGAGTTAAGGATTTCTAATACATAAACTAAAAGCTTTTTTTGATATGCATCAACTTAGCCTTTTTTGATGATTTCAATAATAAGCTCAACCTATATAATTGCCAAAGCTTATTGAAGGCCTCACATGTTAAAATGCAAAGTCGAAGAAATCATGAATTAATTTAACACTATTGGATACTAAGCTTGCACGTACTCTTTTGATTAAGTTAAGAACATCATGTAATGTAAAAAAATTGATAAAAAGATGACCAATTTGCCCATTTTTGCAATTAAACCCAAAAGATAAATTCATGGTGATGATTTAAATAATAAGCTCAACCTATATAATTGCCCAAGTTATTTTCAGGCATCACATGTTAAATGGATATTTTGTGAATAAAATAAAGGGCAGAAGGTTGCATACCAAAGGAATCTCTGAAACTTGCAACCCAATTGGTGATGTAAGTTTGCCTCCTTATGCAACACCCATATCAAATGTCACCGGTGCACATACCTGCAAATGAAGTAATCACATCGATTACATTAGAAGGGAAAAAATGTGAAGATATACATTACTCGTAATTACCAGTTTACCATTAAAAAAGATAGGACATCCAATCACTCTTGCCATGGCGGTGGTCGCGGAGGCGGCATAAGGTGCTCCATAAACTCATCATGATCATCCAAAAGATGACGTTGATCCTCAGACATCATTCTATGTGGAGAGGTCCAATGCCCAGGTCGGTGGTCATGCAGGTGCGCAGACTGAGAAGGTGCTATCTCAGTCGTCAAATGACTAGGGTGGTCGTCACTTTGAGGACCAGAACGCTCTATTACTGGTGATGATGGAGTCCGCGGTGTCGGAGGCACGTGGGGCCTAATGCCAAGGTGTTGCATCAACAATGCCTCCATACGTGCTAACCGGTCCTGCATCTCTCGAGTTTCTTCCTGGTGTTCCATCTTGTCTTTCTGCATTTGTTCTTGTCTTTCCATTCGCTCCTTCAGCAATGTTTCTTGCAACCTTTGGTGGTCCCGCTGGAGCTCTTCCAAGTCATGAAGTCCGTACACTGGTCCTCGAGATGAGCTTGCTCCCCCTGAAGATATGCTGCGATGATAACCTTGTGACCCTAATCCGTATACACGTCCCTCGACCTCTAGCACCACCTCAAGATAAACGGCATCCTCGTCAATCGATGTGTCGGGGGTCTAGGTGGACATCTCCTCCAATCTCCGAGTGAGTTCAACCTGCATTAAATAGTATGAAATTATATTTAGCTCTACTGGTTTCTTTTAAATTGATGGGCTACATGTGTTGTCTCAAACTAGTTATAAATATGCAATTCATATTACTTACATCAATCTTCGCGGATCTCTGATCTACGAATGATTGTCCGTCATGGCCATGGGTGTGGAGGTGTCGAAACATCTCCTTCCGTGTGGGACGGCGTTGAAGGTTCTTCTCCTACAACATTGTTACAGGATTAATAGTTTTTATTTCGGTTCATCTACTAAAGACACTATTTATGTATGTATACGTACCAACGTATCACCATGCTGTCTAGCGGATATACTTCCAGCGTTATGCAGCGAAATACCAGTGCCCGGCCCTCCCACCTCGGACTTTCTATTGCTGCTCATCTGCTCGGACTTTTTCTTGAATGCTTCATCTGTTGCTCGCATTTGCTTGTAATGCTCAAACACCTCTTCTGTTAAGTAAATAGGTGTTATTCTTTTCTTCGCGATGAGATATATATTGCCCGTGTACCGGATGGCTGCCCTCCGACACCACGCATCATATATCGCAAAGGACATTGGCAAATCCCAAGTGAAGAACACCTAGAGATGAACAAGTATTATGAAAACATCATCATTTCTATGATCATATAATAGTTTCACCGCTATTTAACCCAATGGTGATGTGAAGTTACTGACCTTCCAACGCAGCCAGTATATATCTCGTTGGGATTGTGGGACATATTCCCATTTCCATCATTCTTTCAAATATCCGCTCTTAAAAACTAAACTCATCTTCTTTGCCGCCACGGAAGAAGGGTGTAACCTACCATTTCGTCATTTAGGTTAGACTAGGAAAATAATATTTCTATAAATTGGACGCATATATTTTGTGGAGAGTAACGTACAAGCCATGCTCAGCAATGAGATAAATAAGAGGGTTTTCGCCTTCCGCAGGGGGCTGTCGGAGGTCTGAAAAAGTCAGGGATCTCTTCAATCGATGACCGCAACCTGCTACTGGATGACCTCGCGGATGAATGACGATGTGGTGCTGGGGGCCTACGAGATGTAGAAGTGTGCTCGTCACCGACTCCATGAGAATGAGCGGGATGACCTGAAGGTGATGGTGTGGCGTGATGTGACGAGGACGACCTGATACCATGGTCATGTGGGTATACATCTACTGGAGGTGATGGTGTGGAGTGGTGTGACGATGAGGGAATGAAACCATGCTGAGGTGGGAGTGCATGAACTGGAGGAGATGGTGTGCCATGCTGATATGGATATGGATGACCGGGAGGCGATGATGATGTATAATGTGATGACGACGGTCTGGGGGCATAAGTCGGGTATGGACGAGTCACATGTGACCATCCGTGGGTATAATATAATGAGTAACGGCCATCCGGATGGGCATGTGTAGCATGGTGCGACAGGGTACCTCGTTCAGTGGTGCTAGTCTCCTCCGGATGTCTATTGATGTCCTCCATGTCCTCATCCTCTGGATTACGACGTCCCCTACCTCCCGCCATATATAATGGTATCTATATCTATCGCATAAACAAATAATTCAGTTGAGTCATACAAATAACATTTATAGAGATATAGTTTATATAACGTGAACATCATATTTCAAGCAATTTGATAGATATATTGCACTAAAAACTCACACCAATCACTCAAACTCATCTTCGCTACCACTGTCTGATGACGATGTGAACTCATCATCTTCTTCATCGTCCGCATTTGTCTCAAATTCATCGTTGTCAGACACAATTTCACTTGTCGGATCAACAGCTGCCGATGCAAAAGGATCTACATCTACTTCCACGATGTCCATATTCTCATTTTGATCCGCTTGAAATGCATTGTCCGAGATGGCCATTTCTGAACTAATCACATTGGTTTCATCTACGAACTTTGGTTGTAGCTTGCATATAGCTAACCAATCACTTCGTTCCCTTCTTCCGATAGAAGGGTAAGGAAGATAATATACTTGATGTGCTTGCATTGCCAATATGAAATGCTCGTACCTATTGAACCGACGGTTTTTATGAACTTCTACCAACCCCAGCTTACGAAGAAGTCGTGTACCATTTTGAGTAGGATCAAACCAATCACATTTAAATAACATTGTTCGAAACGACCCATCATGGTAATCAATTCGAATTACGTCTCGGAGTACACCGTAATAATCAGTATCGTTCCCACCTTTGACGCATACACCACTGTTTTGGGTTGTTTTGTTCGTACCGTATGAAAGTGTGTCAAACTTATATCCATTAACGAGGTACGCATGATAACTCGTACATGAACGCATTGGTCCTTGAGAAATTTGACGAATCGCCTATGGCACATCGTTTTGTTCAGCCTAATAGATGTAAAATTACGATATTAAAATCAACCAAGAAACGTAATGAGACGTATGCGTATATAAACTATTACGTACGTATTGCAAGAACCAGGCTGCAAATTGTTGCTCAAGTTTGATCTCAATAGCTTGATCGGTGATGTTCGGTTCTTAATAACGAACGATTGACTTGAAAATGCTACGAAAAATGATATGAGATTATACACTGCATAGAAAAAATGTCAGAGGAAAAATGACCCTGATTTTTAATACCTTATGAACGGAACTACTTCAGGGCAATTTAGTAACACATATTGATGAGCTGCAACATACTCCTCTGACGTGAGGTATCGTTTCCTTGCTTTGCCCAACGGTCGCCCCGGATGAATGAAAATCGAGAATGCACCATTGTTAGCAACACTCGGACCTACTCCACCAGCATCATTTCGTTGGATTCTTTCGTGCGCAGTGCTAATATGATCCTTGAAGTAGAAGGAACAAAAAGAAGTTGATTCCTCAACTAAGTAAGCATTACATATCGACCCTTCAACTTTCGCCTTGTTTCTAACCTTGTTTTTCAAATGCTTGAGATACCTATATGATGAGAGGAAACATTGGGACGTTATGTCCTTCAAATTAGGTAGCAATAACCAATATAACCTAAGATATTACTTGTTTCATACAGTAAATGTAGATTGCATAATAAATTTACCGTTCGAATGGATACATCCACCAAAACTGTACTGGTCCGGCGATATGGGCCTCGTATGCCAAGTGTACGGGAAGATGCTCCATTGAGTCAAAAAAACTCGGTGGGAATATTTGCTCCAACTTGCATAATATTTTGGGAATGTTAGAGTGCAACAGCTCGATTTGCGCCATATTAAGGTTCCTAGCAGTCAAGTCTCGGAAAAATAAACTTAACTCGCTAATTGCAATCCACACTTTTTCCTCTAGTAGTTCACGAAAGGCAATAGGAATCAACCTCTGCATGAACACATGGCAGTCATGACTTTTCAGCCCAAACATCCTAAATTTGTTGGAGTCCACACATCGACTAATATTTGAAGCATACCCATCAGGGAAACGTAACTGTCGTACCCAATCACACAATACTTCTTTCTTACGTTTATCGAGTGTATAAGACGCTCTGGGATATGAATTGGTCATATTCGAGGAAAGGTCGGTTGCAAATATCTTTTACATCTAGTCTCGACTTGGCATTGTCCTTACTCTTCCCAGGGACACTCATAATTGTATTAAAAATGTTGTCGAAAACATTTTTTTCAATGTGCATGACATCCAAATTGTGCCTAATGAGATTCGTCTTCTAATATGGTAAGTCCTAAAATATGCTTCGTTTCCTCCACCCTGAATACTTGGCAATCTCTTTGTTCACATGAACGGCTTCGATTTCAGTTACTTTCATTAGTCCCAAAGCTTCAATTTCAGCCAAAATTTGTTCCCCCGATTTTAATTTCGGTGGTCCTTTTCGACAAGTTGTATCGCGTCTGAATCCGTTCTTATCACTTCTTAAGGTGGACCCACGCAGTAGGAACCGACGATGACAATCAAACCAAGAAGTTTTTCCACCATGTTTTAATTGGAATGCATCCGTGTCATCCATACAATAAGGACAAGCTCTCTTTCCATGTGTGCTCCAGCCAGACAACATACCATAAGCAGGGTAGTCGCTAACAGTCCACATTAGTGCAGCTCGGAGTTGGAAGTTGGTCTTGGTGGAAATGTCGTAGGTAAGTACACCATTATGCCACAAATCTTGCAACTCTTTTATCAAAGGTTGTAGGAAGACGTCAATCTGATTTGAAGGATTAGTCGGGCCCGTACGATGACCGTTAAGAACATGAACTCCTTCTTCATGCACATTGAGGAGGGTAGGTTGTAAGGAGTGAGCATTACAGGCCACGATGAGTATTGTTTTTCGGATTGGCCAAATGGTTGGAAACCATTCGTACATAAACCTAAATGAACATTACGAATTTTGGCGCTGAATTTGATGTTCACATCATTGAAATGTTTCCATGCTTGAGAATCGGAACAATGTTGCATGACGATGCCATCTGAAATGTGTTCCCCATGCCAACGCATATACCTCGCAGTCACTTCAGACGCGAATAAACGCTGTAATCGAGGTGCTAGGGGGAAGTAATACATTTTTTTCCGAGCCCACGGCACGCCACTCCGTCCTTCACTTCTAGTTTGTCCATACCTTGATTCACCGCAAAACTTACACGTCGTCAACTCTGAATCCTCGCCCCAGTAAATCATGCACATGGACTTGCAACAATCAATATGCTGGACTGGTAGCCCCATCCCTTGCATTAGTCGTTTCGTGTCGTAAAAGCTATCGACTAAACAATTGTTACTCGGCAATGCATCTTTACAAAATTGAAGAATTTCATCGAACGCCTTTTCAGAAATATGATGTTCTGCTTTGATTTTTAAGAGTCTCGCGACTGCCGACAATTTCGTCATGTTCTCGCACCCCTGCCATAGCGGTGACTTCTTTGCGTCCAACATATCATACAAATTTTCCGCTCAGGAGTTGGTCGTTGTTCCGCATGGCTCCAATTAAAACTCGGACCGCCAAAGTCGTGCACCATCTCATGATACGATGTACAATAATTGGTCGTCTGTGTCCCTTCGTGGTCATCAATTCTCATCGTATTGCTAGGTTCGTCAGGCACATTTTGAGTGTACATATAATCTTCTTCCCCGTGTTCCGACCAACAATGATATCCCGGAACAAATCCCCGACGAAGAATATGAAGTTCTACGGTGTCAACATCATAGTATGAATGATTACGACACTTCGTATGGTTGCATGGACACCGAATTTTTCCCTCAGTGGCGAATGTCCTGCAGTGCGTCTTCGCGTATGTGATGAACTCGTTCACGCCGTTTATAAACTCTCGTCGAGTGAAGCCATTTTCAATACAACTATACATCCACTCTCGATTAGTAGACATCTCGATCCTAAGTTTTTTCAACCGATCATTGGAAAAATCTTATCAACTCTTAAAAAAATTTAACATATATAAATCCTAAAAATTAACCATATATTCAGAAAATAATCCAAATTAATATTCTATAAATTGGATTATAAATAATCTAGCAGATAATGTCGATTGTGAAAGGAAAATACTTTGTTATCAGCTAATTACTAAAGTGTAACTCGTTTCAGTTTATTGGTATTCTAGTGTTTCCTATGCCAAATATGTTTTTTTTTCTCCAAATTGTAGTTGATAAATTAGTAAGTTATCCACAATTAATGTGTTTATAGACGGACATGTAAGTTGCTTTTCAATTAGTTATTAGTTATGTCTTCAATTATGATTTTTGGATATGCCTTGCGCCAATGTCAGGGAATGAATCCTTATTATTTTGGTTGCTTCTAATACAATTAATAGCTTTTTAAACTACTCGCATTCGCTTTTTTTTGGGGCTTTGGGCCTATTTCTTTCCTTGTATTTCTGTAATTTGGGTGCCAAAGAGTCAGCTATTTTGTTCCTCTCTCTATATGCATTTTATGTTTGACATTTTGGAAGGCACTATGTTCTATATTTTTAAAAGTTGGTCATTGACATGTTTTGGTATTACTGTGGCAGTTTCCGATTTTGACAGGTCTTTCATAAATGCTTTTGGACCATGCATACTCTTTGCCTCCCCAGGAATGATAAGTGGTGGTTTCTCACTTGAGGTTTTCAAGCAATGGGCTCCATCTGAAAAGAATCTTATTGCACTTCCAGGGTAATTCCCACGTTTATTGCTGCCTGTGGTTATTATTCAATGTCGAGTAAGAAAATCTATTATCTAATGCATATGCATATTAATTGATGATATGAGTTGTTATGTATCAAATTATAGTTCATTTTAAAACTTTTAGTTGTACTTAATTGTTCTTTGCTTCAGTAGTTTTGACTTGGGTTATTGGGTTAAGGACATTTATGTATGGTTGCAAAATATAGATAATGGAAGCTTATGCTGTGATGACAGTTATAGTCAAGTATAGTAAGAAACTTGCGAGTGTTACTGACTGAAGTATTGCTGGGTAGATAAAGTTGATGAGTGGTTTTTATTTTGGTATTTGGTCATCAGTGTGATCTATAGAAACCAACAAGGTCTTGTTGTGTCTTATTAAAAAAAAGGGTTTCGTTGTGACTCTCATTAACAGTTTACCATCATGAATTGCCCAAGTTATTTTTCCATAAACTCCATATACTCTCGACATTTCTTATCAATTATTACTAATGAAGTATATAAATTAATATATTTTTCTTTGTTTTACAAATAAATATAATTTTTATTCAATTCAACAGATATACACACGACATTGAGTTTCCAAATAAAAATACGTACCAACGTACTAAATGACAATCACAATTAGTAAACATTATAACAATATATATAAGTTATAACTCAATAAGATCTCATTTTTAGTTGGAAATGCATGCACTGCCAAGCAATAATTTATACAATGTACAGATTTACTAATTTACTATATTATTATTCAATGAACATACTATATATGAACTACAGTTTACAATAGTAAATGATGATTGTCATATCACAAATTCATGGTGACAATTTAAACTGCGTACCTAAATGCAAATTCAATTCGTTGTACTTATTGATTTGTTTTTATCTAGCAACAGATTGTTCAGTTGTTGATTTGTTGTTGTTTAGCGACAGATTGTTCTGACGTTGATTTGTTGCGTTGTTTAGCAATAAATAATTGAGTTGTTGATTTGTTGCTGTTTAGCAACAGATAGTTGAGTTGTTGATTTGTTGCTGTTTAGCAACAAAGTGTCGCCTTGTCGCTATTTTTGAAGGCTACGCATAAGATCTCGTTGATATGTAAAAGGGAAACCATATATTTCCAAATTTCGGTTGTCACATGAAAACAAAAATCAACCAATATATCAAAATAGAAGTTCAAGAAAATGCAAACCAGGACTGTGATTCGAAGGTCCTAACGCCTAGTCGAGAGGCAATCCACGAGTCGCGAGATGATAGCCGAAACTCGATCAAGGAGGAGCGAGGCGACAATGGCTGCGGAGGAGTCGGCCAAAGCAGCGGCGCGGCGGCGGAACCCGGCCCAACCGGCAGCATGGCGGCGGAGATCGCGGCGGCGCGGCAGCGAAGCGGCGAAGCGGCGGCGGAGCGAGGTCGGCGACGCGCGGGCGGACGCTCGCGGGCGCGATCAGCGTCGCAAGATGAGGGCGCCGAGAGTGGGCGGATCACGCGGCGGCAGGGGCGGCGGCGGGGGTTCGAAACAAGGGGCGGCGGCGGTGGATCCAAACAAGGGCGGCGGCGGAGGTTGCGAAAAAAGGGTCGGCGGCGGCGACGAACAGCGGCGCCGGAGGAAGACCGCGCGCGGCAATGCAGCGCGCCTCGCGATCGATCGGCGAGGCGCGAAGCGACTCGCGATCGCGGATGAACGATCGAGCGGCGAGTCGTCGCGTCGCGTCGACGATCGATGATGGCGATGGGCGACACAGCGACGGTGGCGGCGGCGGATCTTCGGCGACGATGGTGGCGGCGGAGATCTTGGCGTTTCGGATGAAATGGGTTTGCAGGGACGAGGAGGAGAGCCCCTGGTTTGTAAATACCATTTAGAAATTAGTGACAGATCAGCAACAAACTAGTCTGTTGCTGATTTTTTGATGCTGATTTGTCGCTGATCAGCGACATAATTTTATATGTCACTTATCAGCGCCCTTAGGTGGAAAAATACATTTTGAGATTAGCGACAGATCGAGCAATGACTAGTCAGATTGATGCATTTTGATTGATTTGTGATTATCATGCAGATGATCTGTCGCAGATCTATCACGGAATTGGCGGGAAATTAATGGCGGGAGAAATCAGTGACAGATCAGTGACAAATTGCAATTTGTCACAATTGTTGTCACAAATCTATCATTGATTTGTTGCTTTTTGGTCAACCAAGTCAAACGGTCAATCTGATGCAGAATTGTTGTTGATTCGTGGTTGTTTAGCAATAGATTCAGTCTGTTGCAATTTTTTGATGCTATTCCACGTTATTCTTGTAGTGAATGGCCAAGTCCATGTGAATTGATATGATCAATGTCACTTGGATGTTTTTCAGTTTACCTAAAAATCGAGACTAGTACGATTGAACATTAAGGGTGACTTTCCATGTCTTATGTTTAATCAAAGGATATCGCATGACAAAAAGATATGATATACGTTATTAATTAGGTTGTATCGATGTTGATATTTATGCTACTTGAAAAGTCATAATGCCTTGCTAGAGACCGCTTATGACTTGTGTACCAAAATGGTTTTTGGTTCACTGCCAACGTCGCATGAACCTATTGGATTGCACACAAAAAATGGCTTCGCACAATTTCAACTAGTCCGAAGTAATGAATTTTATATGATAAAATTAATGACATAAAAGCCCTTACAATTTGTTATATGATAACTTATTAATAAGGGCGTATGTGTAATTTGCTTAAACTGCATAAATACAATAGTTGTATTACGAATAGGATTTTAAGTGAGGGCTTATCTACACATATAAATAAAGGGTGGATCCCTAAAAAACAAAATAAGATTTCGTTTTACAATTTTTCGAGTTCTCTGGATTTAGGGAGAGAAAGAAAAATCGTTTTTCAATATCTCTTGGGGCTAGCACTTTAAATTGTGGTCAACATTCGTATGTGAATTTCTGATAGAGGACGCGCACTTGGATGTCTTGAAAATCGAACAATCAAAAGGAAATCACGGAATAAGGTATGATTTACTTTTGTAGATTTAGTTTAATGGAACTTGTTTTCGATCCTGTTGGGGTTTTTCAAAATTTGTTTTGAATTTTTCGCTGCGTATGAACCCCAAAAACCCAATAGTGGTATCAGAGCATTAGGCTTGGTTCTATGAAACGTTTGCATATTTTCAATGATGTATATATGATATATGTGTGAAATCATAATCTTGATTAATGTATATATGATATCATATAGATTATGTGGTAATTGTTATCAAGAATTGGTTTTAAAGCATGTTGTTAATTCATGTATATTGATACATCGCATGATATGATTCAATGATAATACTCATGTTTAGAATATTTCGATTAACATATATTTTATATTGAGCGATGTGAATTTTGTATGTTCATGGTAGACTTCATGTTTAGGTTAATATGATTCTGATCTTGAACACATATTTCGTTTTGTTCAATAATTATGTATGTCTCCATGATAGAGATCATGATTAGTTTAATACGATTAATGTAATATGATTATGATGTTGAATGTATGATTAATATCTCAAAATTGATTCTGACCATATATCTCATTGTAGTAATCCGTTATTATATTCTTATAAGATATGAGATAGACTTGTAATTGGATTAGAATTACAAATCTTTTAAGATAGGTGAGATATAAAACAAGTCCTAATTGGATTAGGATTCAAAGTATCTTAAATTTTAATTGGATTATGATAAGATATTAAGTTAATGGTGGGCCCGAGATAATTAAAACGTTTTAATTAATATTTTTGGAATTAAAATAAGGGGCAATTTTGGTTGATTGGATTGACTAAAATTACGAGAAATTTTAGGCAATTTTCAGGTTTCGCAATTGAAATTTGTTGTCTAAAAAAAAGTGGGACCCCCGTTAATTGTTCGTAGCGTCAAAAAATTCGTATAATAGTCAATATTTGTACGATTTCCTAACTTTTTAGTGACTATTCACGCATTGAAATATATGATATTTATCTTATTTAATTATGATCACTAAAACAAACAAAAATCCATCTTTCAAATTTTAAGTCAAGTGTCATCCATTCTTAAAAACTTGTCAAGGCTTCGATCACATCAATATGGGTATGCCTTCGCAGAGTGTATTGTGTTATCTTGGTGAGACAAGTTGAGTAACGGTTACTCTATTGTTTGAAATGGTTAGATTTGATAAAGCTATCAAAATGGTTTTGGGCTTTAGGCACTATATGGGATAAAACATGCTAAGACATAAGATGTCATAATCTCATAAAATAACTAAAAGTTACATATGATGTAATTGGTAATTGGTACCTACCTAAATAACTTAATTCAAAGTGTCATGCCATAATTGTCTTGGAATTAGGTGAAACATGGATTTTAGTCCCTTAAATTAACATAATATTTTTAAGGAGGGTTGTCAATTTAGTGAGAGTTTATTCCTCTATACTAAAATGAACTTTTACATAATCTTTGTTGTAGATCTATGGCCTCTTCAAATCACACTAATCCCTTGTCACTGCGATCCATCCTTGAGAAGGATAAGTTGTCTAGGACAAACTTTTTTAACTGGTTCAGAAACTTGAGAATTGTTCTTAAGCATGAACGAAAGTTGTATGTCCTAGATGATCCTATTCCTGAGGAACCACCAGCCAATGCTTTAAGAGCCGTGAAGGATGCACATACTAAGCATGTCAACGACTCAACTGATGTTGCATGCATTATGTTGGCAACCATGGTTCCTGAACTTCAGAAGGACATGAAACACATGGAAGCTTACGACATGGCTACGACGCTGAAGGAAATGTTCCAACAGGAGGCTAGGCAAGAAAGGTTCGAGATAGTCAAAAACCTTCATTCTTGCAAAATGGATGAGGGCGCGTCAGTTAGTCCTCATGTTCTAAAAATGAAGGGCTATATTGACCATCTTGACAGACTTGGATTTCCTATAAGTCAAGAGTTGGCTACATATTTAATCCTGAATTCATTGCATAATAGTTATTCATAATTTGTGATGAACTATAACATGAATAACATGGAGAAGTCTATCTCAGAGTTGCATTTGATGCTTAAAATCGCTGAGCAGAATGTCAAGAAGCCCATTACTAGTGTGTTGATGGTTCAGAAAGGAAAGGCTTTGAAGAAAAATGGCAAATGCAAGGCTAAAGTTACCAAGGCTGTTGTGACTGTCACAAAGCCTATGGAAGAAGTCAAACCCCATGCTGCTTCTACTTCACAGTCCCAGAAGGAAAAGGAAAAAGAAGGAAATTGTCATTTCTTCCATGCACCTGGACATTGGTTCAGAAATTGCAAGTTCTATCTTGAAGATCTGAAGAAAAAGAAGAGTAGTTCGACTACTGCTTCAGGTATTTACGTTATTGAAGTCAACTTTTCTACTAGTGATTCATGGGTATTGGATACAGGATGTGGATCTCACATTTGTATTAATGTGCAGGGTCTCACCAAAAGTAGAAAGCTGAAGAAAGGAGAAGTCATCCTACGAGTTGGAAATATAGCAAAGGTTGTTGCGTTCGATGTAGGATGCTATGAGTTAATTTTACCTAGTGGACTTATTTTAGTTTTAAATAATTATTATTATGTCTCTGCCTTGAGCAGAAACATCATTTCAGTTTTATGTTTGGATTTGGATGGTTTTAATTTCATCATTGCGAATAATAAATGCTCCATTTCTCGTAAAGAAATTTTCTATGCGAATGCTGATTTGTGTAATGGTCTTTATATTCTAAACATGGAAAGGCTCACAGATACTCCCGTTCTTAACGTAAATACAAAGAGATTCAAGTCAAATGATTTGAATCAAACCTACCTTTGGCATTGTCGTCTTGGCCACATTAATGAGAAACGCATTTCTAAGCTCCATAAGATGGACTTTTAGATTCATTTGATTTTGAATCATATGAAACATGTGTATCTTGTTTACTAGGCAAGATGACAAAGAGTCCCTTTACTGGACACAGTGAAAGGGCAAGTGATTTATTGAGTCTAATACATATTGATGTATGTGGTCCTATAAACACAATGGCTAGAGGTGGTTATCAGTACTTCATTACATTCTCTGATGATTTCAGTAAATATGGTTATGTATATCTCATGAAACATAAAGGTGAATCTTTTGAGATGTTTCGAACATTTCAGAACGAAATGCAAAATCAACTTGGTAAAACTATTAAAGCACTTCGATCAGATCGAGGTGGTGAATATTTGAGCCAAGAGTTTGATGATCATCTTAGAAATTGTGGCATTGTCTTATAGTTAACTCCCCAGCAAATCCATAATGGAATGGTGTTTTTGAGAGGAGAAATTGGACTTTATTGGATATGGTTCGATCTATGATGAGTCATGCAGATCTTCCTATTTCCTTTTGGGGTTATGCATTTGAAACTGCCGCATTTACACTAAATCGTGTTCCTTCTAAAGCGGTTGATAAAACACCACATGAGATGTGGTTTGGGAAAAGACCAAGTTTGTATTTCCTTAAGATTTGGGGCTGTGAGGTTTTCGTATGACGATAAATCTCAGAAAAATTATCAGCCAAATCTACCAAGTGTGTATTCGTTGGTTATCCTAAAGAAACTAAAGGATATTACTTTTATAATCCCACTGAGAACAAAGTGTTTGTTGCTCGGAATGGTGTCTTTATGGAAAAATAGTTTATTTCAAAAGACAACAGTGGGAATAAAGTAAGTCTTGAAGAAATTCAAGAGCCACAAATAAACACTCAACTGCCAGTGGGAGATCAACTAAATTTTGAACTAATTGATCCTCCACAGGTATCACAAGGCCCTCGCAGGTCTGATATGGTATGACATCAGTCTGAGAGATCTGGATTTCTTATTACTGATAGTAGTGAGGTATTGCTTATGGATCAAAATGAACATACTACTTATCAGCAGATAGTTTCTAGCCCTGAGGCAGATAAATGGCTTAGTGCTATGAATTCTGAGATGCAATCCATGTATGATTACCAAGTTTGGAACTTGGTTGATTTGACTGAAGGCAGTAAGACCATTGGATGTAAATGGGTTTTCAAGAAGAAAACTGGCATGGATGGCAATGTGCATACTTATAAAGCACGGCTAGTAGCAAAAGGTTTCAAACAGACTCAAAGTGTTGATTATGAGGAAACTTTTTCTCCTGTAGCCATGTTTAAATTCATTAGAATTCTAATTGCCAAAGCCGCATATTATGACTATGAGATATGGCAAATGGATGTCGAAACATCTTTTCTAAATGGAAAGTTACTTGAGGACGTGTATATGATACAGACTGAATGGTTTGTTCATCCTGAGACTTTTAAGAAGGTGTGCAAGTTTCAAAGATCTATTTATGGATTAAAGCAAGCTTCTCGGAGTTGGAATCTTAGTTTTGATGAAGCAATTAAGGAATTTGGTTTCATTAAAAACGAAGATGAGCCTTGTGTATACAAGAATGTCAGTGGGAGCGTGGTTGTTTTCCTGGTGTTGTATGTTGATGATATGTTACTCATTGAAAATGACATCCCAACCTTGCAGAGTGTCAAGTCTTGGTTAGGGTAGTGTTTCTCAATGAATGACTTAGGAGATGCAACCTACATCCTTGGGATTAAGATCTATAGGGATATATATAAAAGGCTTATCGTTCTAAGTCAGAGTGCTTATATTGATAAGGTACTGAATAGGTTCAATATGCAAGACTCTAAAAGAGGGTCATTGCCAATGTCTCATGGTATAAATCTCAGCAAGACTCAATGTCCAAAGACTAATGATGAGCGAGAGCGCATGAATACGATTCCATATGCATCAGCTATTGGATCTATCATGTATGCCATGTTATGCACTCGACCTGATGTATCATATGCTTTGAGCGCAACAAGCAGATATCAGTCTGATTTCGGTGAGAGTCACTGGATAGCAGTAAAGAACATTCTTAAGTACTTAAGAAGGACTAAAGAAGTGTTATTAGTCTATGGAAGTTTAGAAGATGAGCTTGTTGTAAGTGGTTACGCAGATGCATGTTTTCAAACTGATATAGATGAATTTAGATCGCAGTCTGGATATGTGTTTACTTTGAATGGAGGCGCAGTGAGCTGAAAAAGTTCGAAACAAGAAACTGTCTCAGATTCTACAATAGAAGTTGAATATATTGCAGCGTCTGATGCAGTTAAGGAGGCAGTTTGGATCAAAAACTTCATCTCAGAACTTGGTGTGGTTTCGAGTATAGCTAACCCCATTTTCTTGTATTGTGACAACAACGGGGCGATAGCACAGGCCAAGGAACCAAGATCACACCATCGATCCAAACATATACTTAGACGTTTTCATCTCATTCGAGAAATCATTGAGAGGGGAGACGTGGAGATTTGCAGAGTTCCTACATAAGACAATGTTGTAGATCCTTTGATGAAGACTCTTCCACAAGCGAAACATGATGGTCATATTAGGTCATTAAGTATTAGATACATGAATGATTGGCCCTAGTGCAAGTGGGAGATGTTAGGGCATGCGCCCCAGGTCAATCTACAAACATTGTTTATCTTATAATCTTAGTTAATAAAATTGAGGTTTTATTTGCTATTTTATTATAAGTAATTGCGTGTTTACCTTATAGTAAGATCTATGAGTATTTGTTGAAATATCCTAAATATCTCTAGTCGGTCATTATACTGGGAACTATAATGAATTAAGACTAGTGTGAATCTTGATTGATGGTCATGTGATGATCATGCGTATAAGGATACGAATCAAGATCATGACACTACAAGAAAAATGATATTTAGAAACGAAATTAGCAACGGAATTAAGTTTCGTTGCTAAGAAAAAGTAGTTAGAGACGGAATTGAGACGGACTAATTCAGATACGGAATAGAGAGAGATCAGAAACGGAAATAAAGACGGAAATAGAGACGGAATTAAATTCCGTCTCTAAATAATGGCACCAATATTCCCACCAAAACTTTTTTTTTTTATAACCGTTCATCAAATCTCGAGATTTGTGCGTGCTTCGATCTAGGCCCAAAAAAAAATCGATCGTCCAAATAAAAAAAACATTCGTCTCTCTCAACTCTCTTTCGTCTCTCTCCTTGCGCTCTGGTCTCTCTCTCTCTCACCGCCTCTAATCGGCTCTCTGCTCTCTCTCCGGTCACCGCTCACGGCTCTCTGGTCTCACCGGTCACCGCTCTCTCATCGGTCATCTCCGCTCACCGCTCTCTGCTCTCTGGTCGCTCTGTGCTCACCGCTTTCTTTGCTCGTCGAGGACGTTCTCTCCTCTCTCACCGCTCTCGGACCGACGTTTCCAAGCTCTCTCTCTCTCTCACCGCTCTCTCTCACCAAAATCTCTCTCCCAAACCCTAAATCTATGCCGTCGTCGCTGCGATTGCGGCTGCGACGAGGCCGTCGACTCTGCCGTCGCCGGCTACACGGAGATTGGAGCCTCTCGAAGCCCTAAGCGTCGCCGACCTACGCCCCACCCTAAGCCGTCGCCGAACTAGTCAAGGTAACACCCTAATTTGTTAGTCTTTTTTTTGTTTTTTATTTTTGAATGGGTGTTACATAACCGTAGTGACTTCCAATAAACCTTATAGTGTTTCGACGGTTCGAATCCATTCTTTGATGGTCGTGCATTCCCCAAGTTCTTTGCGGAAGAGTGGAGTACACAAGTGGTCATGTTCGGAAGGGGCTCCTGGATCCATTTTGTTTTGTTCCGAATGGGAAAGGGAAATGCCGGGTAACTAATCTTTGGTTTGTTTTCCGCGATGATAGGTTATACTAGTTGTTCATTCTAAAACTCTTAATTATATTTTTACTTCTCAAGTTTATCTACGAAGCCTGTGGAATTCTGTCACTTGTTGTTTTGTGGACTAAAATATATTTTGAGCTTTAATCTCAATGGGTAAATACAGAAACAATTGCAGGATATTTAAACTATGCATTCCCTAAGTCAGAAGCCTTGTTTCTAATATTTCTTTTCATACGAGTAAGTGTTAAATATAAAAATTTCTAAGGTTGCATCACAAAATTGCTAATCAAACCATAGGTGATGATATGAATAGGATGGCTACACAATGGAAGTAACTGGTGCAGAAGGAGTGCGCGTTCTTGTTGCTTCAAAAGCAAAACCAAATCGCAATTTCGAGAGCAATTTGGATAGGAAATTTTTTGTGAGCTTCTTAAATGTAAGTTCTCCCAAATGTGTTTTCTTCAGTAATTCATCATTATCTTTTTTGTACTCTATAATTGTTACAGTTTACACAGAACTTCATTGCATAGTAACTAGTACTGTGGAGAAAAAAATATATGCATAGAAGAAAGTTGTGTTAATTCCTCCCCTTTTTGATTACAGGTTCTGAACCTTTCCCAGCAACGTGGCAGGTTCAATTTTACGACACAGTTTCCTCACTATAAAGAAGTTATATACAAGCCAGATTTTGGAAGAAAAAAACTCGGGAGCTGTCGTATTCGACATGGATATGAGTTCTGGAGATTTTCTTGCATTGATCTATCTCTTAAAAGTACCTGTGGAAGTCATTGACCTTAAGGTGAGGTAGTCTGTTCTTAATACATTTTTACACAATTATACAACTTTCAGCATACGTGGCCTTGGTTCTTATAACCACTTGTTCTTTAATTAATTTTATCATATGCTTTTGCAAAAAAATAAAAAATCATATGCCATTCTTATAATTTTATATGATTATCCTTCCAGTCTAAATTAATTAAAGGTGTAATTTGAAGTTTGGCAATCATATGCCTTGGTTCTTGTGTTTGCTGATTAACACACCCTGTATATTTTGGGGTTCGAATATCAGGTACACAGCTGAAAATTCAGTAAAATATGGAGCTCCTAGAGACACCGATCACCCCGAACTTAGACAACCTTTGGCATTTGAAGTTTGGCAATCAATTTCCAAATTAATGAAGCCTGGCTCTAAGATTACCATGTTGACCAGTGGACCACTGAGTAATTTAGCACATATTATTCTTAAAGATAAGAATGCAAGCTCGTTAATAGAGGTAAGTTTGATGTTTCCCATCTTGCAATTTTTGCCAACTTCATAGCAAAAACATACTCGAAAAGTTATATGTATACGAGTTTTCTTTTGCTCAAGCAACTCAATGTTGGATTAGTTCAGTGAAAGACCTTGTAAGTATTTCATGAAAAAAGAGATGGAAAAATTTGACCTTCAACATCAGTATCTAAGAAATTTTATTTTTTCTATAAATTCGTGGCTGGTTTGGCAAATTTCGATGTAGTCCTAGGAGTTTAACTATAATCCTGGATATCTCGTTGGATTTGTTGCATTATAGGTATAACCAGAATGTTTCTTGCGATTCTAAAGTATCTTTTGGGGGCAAACTTTACTTTTAGACTAGCTTCACTTGAAGAACTACTAGTAAAAGTTTGGAAATATCCTCAAGGTGTAATTTCTTTTTCACCTAGAGGTGAAAAAAGAGCTAAGTGACTTAAGTTACACAATGAAAATATAACTCCTGAACCAAGGAGTAGGTAAGGTGATAATCTAATAACATATTCATTGGATAATCTCTTTCATGTTATTCGTTCTCCTAAATCACATTATTATTCTTTTATTTTGTTGCAGAGTGTATTTGTTGTTGGCGGGCACATCAGTCATGGTAACAGCGACAAAGGGAATGTTTTCACAGTTCCTTCGAACAAATATGCGAGAATTCAACATGTTTCTTGACCCTTTATTTGCAAAAAGCGTATTGGATTCCAAACTCAATATTACCCTCATTCCACTTGTTGTCCAAATGACAAGTGAGCTCTTTTTCTCGGATCATTAAACAAGCTGCGACTCGAGACGGGAAGGCAGAGGCGGTGTTTGCACACCGCTTGCTTTCAAGGCTTTATCACTTGAAGCGAAGCATCACAGATACCAACATATGGTAAAGTCACACCCTTTGGTCACTGATGGAGTTTCATGTGCATGCATGTAAATTTTATTAGCTGATGGTTGCTTTTTCTTCCGCTATAAGATACATTCTTGGGAGAAAAGATAAATTAGTTATAGTACTTGTAGCTCCCATTGCATTTGGTTGGGGCAGAGTTCCACACTCGCGTACTTCTTTATGAGGTAACACTTAGACTTCATTTTAGTCCAAACATTTTGCCACGAGAATTTCTACCTTGAATCAAAATCCATCCAATTTGCCCAAATGCATGATCTATCATCGCTCATCTTGCAAGAGGTGCAAGAAAAGTGTAGAAGTCCTGGAGATACTATTAACTTTATGTTGAAAAGCTAATTGTTAATAATGGTCTCAAATGTTTCCCTTTTGATGCATGCAGATTACTCACAGGTTCTATTCTTGCTCACGAGTTAATGCACGGGTGGCTGCGGCTTAAAGGTAACCATAGTCAATTATTTCTCCCTTTTTCCAATTATTATTGTTGGTTTTGAAGAACAATGAAAGATTGGAAGAAAGATTGACAAGTTTTTCACAAGGAGAGAATCAACAATGGAGTCCTAAAAATATTTGTTTTAGGCTCTCACAATATTCAACAACACACAATAGAACAACCGCACACAATAGAAAATGACAACTTAATTTTTGATTCTCTTAATTTCACTAAAACAGTGGTACATCATATATAGTTAAAAATAAAAGTGAATTATAGAAAGTCCTAAATAAAGTAGTTTTATTGAAGGCCTTATTTTTAAGGCCTCCTATATATTATACTCATATGTTGCAACTAATTTAAACAATATACACATTGGAGACGACATTGGTGTGATTTGTGGGATCAACCCCTCTTCAAATGGTGTAGTCAAATTTTGCGAGCAAGATCTTTACCGTATTTTCATGTTTGGCTTCCTATTTTACTTGATTTGTGTCGGATGTTTTTTCTTCTGGATGTTATATCCAAAAGATGAATATGCACGCCTAAAAGAGTTTTCCGGGGGAGCTTAATATTTGAGTTGAGTTCTGCAATCCCTTCTTTACATTTGTTAGCAAAATATTCTCATTTTCGTGCATATTGCCTCTTAGCGATCAAGACAAAGTTAGCAAAGGAACCAAAAAAAAGAAGTGCTTAACCAATATCTCGCTCTGTGGACTTGTTTAGGTCGATCGGATTGGTAGAGGTAAGTGCTACAAGTTTTCTTAAATTGTTTGTATTCCATATTTGCTGCAAATGCCCATTTGACATGAATATTTCTTTCTATAGTTTTACTTACGCAAAATTTCAAACATAGTAGTGTCTTTATTAATCTATGTTTCAAGGGGGCATGTTAGAAATAAAATTTAGTAGTTAGTCTGATTGCTCACTTAGTTCATCACTAATCTAAGACATGAGGTTGTTAGATCAGTAACACGGGTGTTACAACTGTTGTATGTACATAAAGATATGCCATAAAAACTGAATGAGAAAAGCTAGTTCAGTCTTAATTCTTTCTTCTCAATTTCTAATATTGGTGGGTCTCTCTTTCTTTCTTTGTTATCTTTCTCTCAGCTTCAGTTTTTATCTGTTCTAAATGTTGAGATTTATTTTTAGTTTTGAACTGAAGTTGATATGTTGTTTTATGCCTGTACAAAGAGATTTCACAAGATAGAAAGTGGTCGTTCATTTCCTTATTTTCTGGGAAATTTGGATCTATTTGTTATTTATATTTCTTGATATTGTTGCTCCACTTGCGAGAAATGACTCTAAGGAAGATTTTTCATTTCCTCTTTACTACATCAGTGTATTTGAGCTCTTTCAATGCTAGATTTTCTTATATGTCGTCATAGATAATGAAACAGATCGAGAGAAATTGTTTGAAAGTGCAAGTGTCGATACAAGGCCAGGATCAAGAACAATCGAAGAAATCTTAAGTTTCTAACCGTACGGTTAGAAACTTAAGATTTGGAGGGACTTGATGGACAAGACCAAGTGAATAATGATGGGAGTGAGTGTGTTGTGCACGTGCGGCAAGAAGCACAACTATCGAGATTTGGAGATGGAGTATGAGGCCTCTAAGGTTGCCTTCGATTCTGAGTACCACCACTTTGGTATCTTAAGCCACAAAGTGTAAGCTCTAAATATATATGTTTCTCTTTCTTTCATTGTCTTAATTAATATTTCGTGACAAAGTTAAGGTGTATAATTTCGAAATGGTACGTAAAGTTATGAAGTTGAATCGGTGCTTATGAATTAATGTCATATATATGGCTGGTTCCTGGTGCTTATGAATTAATGGTATGTATGGAGTCTTTTTTTCAAGTTTTCCATTAATGGCGAAAGTAAGAATTTCCAACAGGGTTGGTTTATTTTTGTTAGTTTTTTTGTACTTAATTTTCCTTTCCTTTCTTCTTTATTTTGTTTTATGAATCTGGTGCTTATGAATTAATGCCATATATATGGCTGTTCTCCTCCACCATGATGGCGGATACTGAATATGGCATTGTTCCATCTTTCTAGCTATGGCTGAAAGCTAGAGATACTCAAAATTATTTTCTCTTTGATATATTTTCTAGTTAATGTTTGCTATTGCTAGTGTTGATTGTGTAGACTAAAGCTAAGATTCGCTTTTTAGGCTCCTTCCAAAATTATAGTAAACGTTTATTGCTGCTCATAGACTGCCTAGACCATCTTGGATTTAGTCTTTGATTAGCAACTTCACTGATCTTTAAGCACCCTAAGCCGTTCTTCATTGTTCCCTCTTGATCTCTCTCTGCTGCGTTCATTAAACCAGATTTCAGGTTTGTTGAAACAACAAGTAGCCATGGCCATGCTTTTTTTTTTCTAGTTTTTGTTTCGGTTGATTCATCTTTGAAGTTTTTGTGGAGCTAATTTAGACTAAAATTAAAGAGGGGTTGGATTAGGTGGATCATAATTTGGACTAATTAGGTGCTATAGAGATGAAAATTTCACTTGTTGGAATTGTTATTGAACCTTTATCTTAATAAATGAAAGATGGATCATAATTCTATAACCCTAACTGAGAACCATATTGAATTTCGTTTCTCTCTTGTTGTTTGATTGGTCTTCTCCAACGCATTTGCTCTCTCGCTTTCTCTTTGTTTTCTTGTACACATGTTCTTTTTATTTTGCGAGAATTGTAATTTTGCACTAAATTGAGCGCAATTGAAGATATTGATCCATGTAGCCAGCCGACCCCAACTAATTTGGGATTTGCTTTTAGTCAAGTCCTTGTGCTTAAGTTTATGGTGTTGTATTAACTATTATTGGGCTGGTACTAGGTACATTGATTTTTGCCGAAAGCGTGAAGTGCTTCCAAATGATGCAATTGTGTCAAGCTTTTCTAAGGTTTGTTGTGATAATTAGAACCTCGAATCTGCTCCAACAAGTCTAGAAAGTTAGAAGGAAACCCGACTCGTTTTTCATATAATTAAATGCGGATCTTAATCGATAATTGAATTCGACTAATTTTTTGTTCTCATTTAATCACCCAGGCTAAGCTTCAAAAATCTTGCTTTGAGCGATCTATACTACAGGTTCTCTTAGACCTTTTGATGGATGTAGATGTTCCTCCATTGATTGAGACCTTCTCATTGATGGGGTCTTATGAAATTGATGCAATTGACATAATCAATAAATCTCCATGTGTTTTGAAGCGAGAAAATGTTATGTCATTGATGCGCGCGACTAATCGAAACTTCGAGTTGTGGATATAAACGACTCTTCTTTTGGGAAAGATTTTTTACGGTATGTATTAACTTCTAGAGTATCCTTATTTCAAAGCGAGAACCAATATTGGAAGACTAATGATATAAGAACACAATCTGTTGAAAACAAAATTGGTGCAAGGAAACATCTTTTTTTTGTTACATAGAAACAGTTCTTTATACATATCATGCACTTGATCAATGACGATTATAGTTTTGATCAAATATGTGTTAGAAGAAACACCTACGATAAGCGCATTTAAATACTAATAGTAAAGAAATCCATGTGCATAATTCTTGAAAAGGTATTTCTTTGGTATGCCCTTAATCAATCATTATTCTTAATTTCTTAGATGACTTTTTGATCGCACCGGAGAATAAATGAGACCAATCAGTGAAGAGATAGAGGTATAAACAGGCTAATGACTCTCGGCCTTGTGCATAATTCTTCCTCATGTCCTTGCATTGTTTACTAGTTGAGCTCACTCTTTTCCGTTTCTTTCTTTTGTTTTTCATTTTACTTTCTTGCAAATGGTGAATGTCGTAATACAATGACTAATCTATGACAAAAAGCAGATCATTTTATGAACAAAAAATTATAGCCTTGTCTTTTTCACTTGGATTTATCCTATAATGGGCTTATGTGCCAAGTATTAAACTTGAGGTCTTCTCATATACGGAAGTTAAACTTGGTTGGGAACTTTATGCAGTTACATACACTTAATCTGGATTTTAGTATCTCGCTCACTAGCTTTCGGGAGGATTGCTTCTCTTGCATGCTAGGGACCTAGGGTGTAGCTTCAGAAGTTTGTTGAGTTGGTAAATATATGATTTACTCTATTGAAGGTCTTGAAAATGGAGAAGAGATATGGATTATGGTTTGTCATTTGTTTATGATTTGGTTATCATTATTTTTACCGCAAGCCCAAATCCTCAAGTATTCTAAATATTCCATTATTGTAAATCAACGTTGTAATATTCTATGATGACTATGATTATCATTATAATTGTAGCCTAGTTTTTTATATTAGTTGTCTTTCTACGTGATTCTCGATGGTATGTGTTGGTTAGAAATATCCGTTGGTGTATCTCACTATTTCTCTGAATTCATTGTTTTTCAGGTTTATTGAGATACAAAACAATGTTGTGGATGCAGGTATTTGGACCAAGCGATGATGTTGATTTTGTCCAAGCAACATCTGAAGGTTCGTTCTAATTTATTTTAATGCAGTTCAAGGAGAAAGCCACTTCTTGTTTCTAGTTTTACTTCCAATATTGCCTCTTTTTCATACTTGTGGGTTTAGGATTTCAGTGGCTTTGATGTTTCTGAAATTGCAAATTTAGGATATGGAGTGTGACTTTTTTTTTGGTATTATGGAGTGTAACTTTAGTGTTTTAGGGGTGCATGACTTACTTAGGGTTGAGATTTCAATGTCTTGGATTTAGGCTTCTAGAACTTTTAAGAGTTTAAATCAAATGTTTTTGGGAATTATGGCAATTGTTTAGGATTTTTAGGTTTGGAGTTAAAAATTTCGTGATACATTGTGTAGGTTAGCCAACTCCAACTAATTTGGGATTGAGGCTTTGTTTAAAATTCGTGGTATGGTATGCGAGGTTTTAGAGATTAAGAATTTTTTTATTTTTTTTAAAGCATGAGATCCAATCTTGACGAATCATTTTGTGTTTGAATATGAGATTCATTACGGTTGGGTATTTGCATAATTATTCAACTTAATTGATAAATGTAAGATTTGCCTTTTCAACTTTATTTTTTTTTTACTTATCTCTTCATTTTGCTGCCTTCTCAACTTAATGCTACTATTATATTGTTAACCAAATATTGTTGATCCATGCAGGCTAAGCTCCAAAGGAGACGTCGGGAGCGACCCAGACTACCGGACAGTAGGTGGATGATGAGCGTTGTACTAAAAGGTGGCGGGTGTGATGTCCCAAAGGATGTGTCTGATCTCAGGTCGTTATGGAGAAAGAAGAGAAGATACGTAGATCTCGATGCTAGCACATCCCAGATGGCTAGCACAACGAGGGATGGGCAACTTTATGATACTTAGGTATTTTTATGGTTGTTGTAGAACAATGAGAATTGTAGTTTTTTTATGGATACTTAGGTATCTTAAACATTTATTATACTTGACTACGTTTCGTGAATATATAAATCTTTTTAATATCGAATTTTATGTTTTTTCTCATTTGAATCTTTGTTGATATATATTGTTGATTTGTGTATGTATGTCAAACTTTACTTTTTTGGGGGATGTTAGCACCCCCAAGGAGTTGTTGGAGGGGGTGCAGGCAATGGAGTAGGTCCCATGGTTGTATTTTCAGGTTTAGAGGTTATGGAGAACCAATTGAATTAAGCTTAGGTTTGAAAACTAAAAAAAGCGGAATTGAGACGGATTAGCAACGGAATTCAGAGATTCCGTTGCTATTCCGTCTCTAATTTTCGAGGAATAGATGCATGAATCAGCAACGGATCAGAGACGAAATTATTGTATTCCGTCTCTGATCCGTTGCTAATCAGAGACGAATCAGAGACGGAATATAATAATTCTGTCTCTGATCCGTTGCTAATCAGGGACGGATTAGAGACGGAATCCAATAATTCCGTCTCTGATCCGTTGCTAATCAGAGACGGATCAGAGACGGAATATAATAATTTCGTCTCTGATCCGTTGCTAATCAGAGACGGATCAGAGACGGAATTTTGCATTCCGTCTCTGATCCGTCTCTGATTAGCAACGAATCAGATTCGGAGTGCAATTACAATTGTACCCTTTAGAAGAATTTCCATTTCTGTTCCGTCGCTGTTCCGTTTCTAAATTCCGCCTCTAATCCGTCTCTAATCAGCAACGGAAACACATTTTCGTTGCTGATTGAATCAGCGACGACGATTTTAGAGACATAATAGATTTCGTCTCTGTTCCATTGCAGAATTGAATTAGAGATTGAATTTATGCAAATCAGATACGGAAATTTTCGTTTCTGATCTGCTGTTTTTTTGTAGTGTGAGTACTTATTATGGAATAAGATACTGGACCGACCTGCTATGAGAACATCACATGGATTAAGTCATAGGTGTTACTCAAGATAGGTATATCATTTAGTCCTTAAACTTGAGATTACCATAGACTTCAATATTAGGAGCATGATAATTTGACACAATCAAATGTTGTCTTTAACCGGACAATTATAAAGATTGTGATTGGTTACCGTGTGAATAATATGTGATGGTGTGTAATCAAGATATAATTTGTCAGTCTCGTATAGAGAGAGATATCAGTGGGTCCCTCGATAAGATAGACTGATAATGGCCAAGTCCATGTGAATTGATATGATCAATGTCACTTGGATGTTTTTCAGTTTACCTAAAGATCGAGACTAGTACGATTGAACATTAAGGGTGACTTTCCATGTCTTATGTTTAATCAAAGGATATCGCACGACAAAAGGATATGATATACGTTATTAATTAGGTTGTATCGATGTTGATATTTATGCTACTTGGGAAGTCATAATGCCTTGCTAGATACCGCTTATGACTTGTGTACCAAAATGGTTTTTGGTTCACTACCAACGTCGCATGAACCTATTGGGTTGCACACAAAGAATGGCTTCGCACAATTTCAACTAGTCCAGAGTAATGAATTTTATATGATAAAATTCATGACATAAAAGCCCTTACAATTTGTTATATGATAACTTATTAATAAGGGCGTATGTGTAATTTGCTTAAACTGCATAAATACAATAGTTGTATTACGAATAGGATTTTAAGTGAGGGTTTATCTACACATGTAAATAAAGGGTGGATCCCTAAAAAACAAAATAAGGTTTCGTTTTACAATTTTTCAAGTTCTCTGGATTTAGGGAGAGAAAGAAAAATCATTTTTCAATCTCTATTGAGGCTAGCACTCCAAATTGTGGTTATCGTTCATGCGTGGGTTTCTGATAGAGGACGCGCACTTGAACGTCTTGAAAATCGAACAATCAAAAGGAAATCACGGAATAAGGTATGATTTACTTTTGTAGATTTAGTATAATGGAACTTATTTTCGATCCTGTTGGGGTTTTTTCAAAATTTGTTTTGAATTTTTCGCTGCGTATGAACCTCAAAAACCCAGCAGTACGGGGATGGGAAAAAAATATATTCGCAGGGATCCCCGCAGGGAATCCCTATTGGTAATATTCGCGAGGATCCCCATAGAGATTACCCATGTGGATCCCCGCAAAGATCCTTGTATATATCAAATACATCTATATACATTGTATATTTTAATTTTATATAATATTACAAGGCTTTCACCTAAAACATTAGTGATAAACAAACTCTAATGTGATTTATAATTTTAACTTGTTTGGTTAATTATATATTTTTTTAAATGATTATATGTTTTGTTTTGAGTTGTTTGCAACTATATTTATACATTATACTTTATTTGGTTGGAATTTTTAACAATTGTGATTATATGTATGTGTACCATAATTTTTTATAAATTTTTGAAAAAAAATTAAATGGGAAAAAAATATTTCCCCGCGGTGATTCTTCGCAAATTCCCCGCAAGAAACCCCGCGGAGATATTCAATGGGGAATGAAATGGGAAAAGTTTTTTCCCTATAGGGATTTTCCATCCCCGCAGGGATTAGGAGGGGATAGGGATGATGATGAAAGTTCATCCCTGCGTGAGGATGGGTATAGGGATGGGTGATGAATTCTTAAGCGAGGATGGGGGCTCCCCTCCCCATTCGCATCCCTATGTGTGACTTAAATAGGATATAAGCATTATATATACTTTATAATCATGCATCGAGATGTGTGCATTCAATTTCCAACAAAAACCCTAACCGATAAACCCCTAATAATGAATTCACCATCTTTGTGGTTTCTCGAGTTGAGCTGGTAATGACGTTAATGGCAGATCGAATAGCAATGGCGCGAACCCTAGGTTTCATCAGAATCTCATTAAGCCTAGTCAGGAGTTTCAGTGCTTCTGCAACATCCACTTCTTCAAATATAGCACCGATGAGCATCGCGAAAAAACTGAAGCGGAGGAAGAAGAAGAAATTGTTTGAAGTGGCTTGTTATTTTCCGAATTGGGGGTCAGGGTATCAAATGGCGAAGACTCATTGGTCGGAGTCTTGTACGAAATTACTAAGATTAATCTATACAAGGTAGGTTTTTTATTTTGTTGTTTCTCATTTTAGATGATTGGAGATTAGTGTTTGATCAATCTGGGGTTTTGATTTCTCGTTGTTGTTGTTGTTGTTGTTGTTATTGTGGTAGGATGGCTGTCATAGAAAGGCATGAGGGATTGTTCACAAAGAAGGCGAGTTTGTGTTCTTGTTGTGGATTTAATTGTTTAGGGTTTTGGGGTGTTGATTGGTACATATAAGAAACAGTAGATGAAACTTGGATTGTAATGTAAAGGAATCAGCTTTATTGAATCATATTTAGCGTATGGTTTGAGTTTGAGAAGGCTGAGAAATTTTTTTTTCACTACAAGAAAATGCCAATTCAGCAACAGATTAGTCTGTCGCTAAATTGGTACGATTTTGTTGCTAACAAGGTTTGCAACAGATTTGTGACAGAAAAGGCTTGTCGCTAATCTCTTTGTCGCATATCAAAATCAACGACATACTAACCGTTCTGTCGCTATTTAGCAACAAAATTGCGACAAATGTCTGTCGCTGAATAGCGACAAACTGACATTTGTTGCTGATTTTAGCAACAAAATTGTGACAAATTTATGTTGGTCTAGAGCGAAAAACTGACGTCTGCCGTTGACTGGAATCCATTCAGCACAGACTTATTTGTCACAAATCTATTGATGTTTTGCTGACTGGGATCCAATAAAAAGTAATTTTTAAATTTATTTATTATGAAAACAATAAAACAAAAAATGACCTGCAATAAAATTTGCAAAAACATTTTAAAAGATACAAATGTTTATTTTATAACAAGAATAAGGTTGAAAGACATTGTTTGGGTTAATTAGGGCAACAAATACAAATTTGACTTATGAATTCCTAATTGAACCAGCAAAGCAATTTCAGTATCACTCTTCTCATTGTTCTTCTCTTTCTTGTCCGACCTAAAAAGCTGCTTTATTTCATCATCCTCATCACCCTCCTCGGCCTGCAAAATTCATATATTAGCAAGTAGCAAGAGAAAAAACACTTATCTTGAAAAATGGATTTGAACTAACTACTTACAAAAAATCAATCAGCCCATCATAACCTTGAAATGAACCAAAACTCCAAGCATAATGAAATCCAACACATTGAAATTAAGCATAAAACCTCTAGTACAAATGCCACTTTTTTAGATAAATTGAAGTTGGTTTCCAATTTTACCAATCTTATAGCTTCATGAAAAGATAATTCAAAATGTTCACTGTTACTTTACAAAATGGAGAATAAAGATTAACATCAACTATTCTCATTAAATATTTTTCAAATTATGGATCGCATTTCCTAATTGACTTCCAAGCATTTCTCATCAGCATGTATAAACAAAAGACAAGTATGATGGAACTAAGAAAAATGATTTTTAAACCAAGTTAATTGGGGATTTCTCATTAAATTTAATCAAAAAATTAGTAGAATCATATCTACAAGTCAATTACCACATCGCATCGATCGATGCGCATAAGACTGGGGCGACAATATGCATCATCACATTCCAATTCAAACCAATCCATTCTTCCTCTATTTCTTCACATCTCCATCATCATGAGGTTTGGATTTCTTCTTCTTCATTTTCTTTATTTCTTTTTAATTTAAGGTTAAGACTTTTTTATTTTTTTAATTGGGTTTTCACTTCTTCAAGATCATCCATTCTGGGGTTATCCATGAAGGACCGTCTAGTGAGAATCACAACAAACCCTGTTCTGATGAGATTGTCTTTTTCATTATTCGAATGATTTGAAGTTGTAGCTTAATTAGTTTGTGTTCTCATCTTCTCTGCATTGTTAAGATTGTTTTAAAGGGTTTTAAGTTCAAAAAACTAAACAAGTGACACGTTTAGAAGATTTGGAAAAAGTTTAATATTCAAACAACAGTAACATCAATAAGAGAATAAAAAACGAAATACACAAAGCACAAAACATTAAAAGGGACTGAACTAAAATAATAAGCAAAAGAGTAGAGATATTGACGTATTTTATATAAAAAAAATTGAGATAAATTAAGGTAGCTAAGGGATAGTGCAAAGAGGTAGTTCTAATTCAAACAACATGAAACAAGTTCTTCTCACCTTCCACTGCAGGTTTGGGCATTTGTTATAGCAACTTCTCTTCTCTTCAATATAATTCTGAAGACTTCGTTGAGTCTGATTCAAAAACATGTATACTAATAAGCCAAAGAGCAAGAAAATATAGAGAACTAAAATAGTATGAGTCTCTCAGATAATGATCACACCTCTAACTGCTAAGGAAGACATTTCTAACCTTTTGCACCTGCTAAACATCATAATTTGAATGACATAAGAAACAATAGCAAAAATTCAATACAAGCCAATGACATGTTTCCTAACACATAGCTCAAGTACTAAGAATTCCAAGCACAAGAGAACATATGTGAGCTAGTTGAGTTTCACTAGTTAAACACAAGTAAAATTTTATCCACAAAATATGCATTAAGATATGCACTTACCGTTATTAAAATCAAAATTTCATTTCTAGATTACTGGGTCGTAGAATTTTAAAAAAAAAGTTAAATAGAAAGATTCTTTGACGTTGATAATTCCTTTGTGAGCATAAAATTACTCCTTAAAAACTTTGAATTGAAATAAGACATTAGATTTATAATAAATGGGCCTCACTTGATCTCCTCTCACTATGATCACTAAAATAGGAGATGGAGGATCCCTAAGCTCATTGTAAGGGTACACATCTGCATGTACAAAACAAAAAAAGGGAACATGAATTCCATCTAAGCTATCTATTTACGTTGACAAAAAAGAGTTAACCTCATTGTTTAATGCATGCTCCACAATTATAAAAAGAAAATTATGAGGTAGCCTATGCGATTAGGCAACTATCAAACTCGAAAAGCTTCGAAAAGAATTCTACAAATGTCACTAATTTTAGTATGATATATAAGAATCTCTATGAATAAAAGTAAAACACGGTATTGAATCAATAACATAAAAACATAGCCTCAGTTCTAAATTAATAGGGGTCGGCTACATGGATCAAACTCTTCCATTGTGCCTGATTTAGTGCAATTGATGGTGAACTTTTCAAACCATTCAAATAATCCCTCCTAAATAATACAATGAATCTAAAAGTAGAACCAACTAAGAAAAATAACTCATTTCCTGAGTATCACATTGCACACGAGTAATGAAGATGATTCCTCAAATACCATGACTACCATTGCTAAGAAACAGTGTAACGACCCTCTAATTTATATGTGCCACGTGTCACGTTTCAGGACCGTGGACTGGACCGTCGTGACTTGACGCACTTGTCGAAACCTCTGGAATTGACACTGAGGTAAATTTTATTTTTCTATGGTGTATGTATTATTTATTTATACCCAAATGTAAATTTCTAACGTCCAAGTGTATGTTTATTTTGTCTTGCTGAAGTTGCGAGTAAGGTATACGCGGGGCATTCGTTGAGTCGAGACATGAGCGGCGACGTACCTCGAGTTACGTGTCGACGTAAGACCAAGGTGGTGGCTTATTGGGTAAGTGTAAGTTGAATTACTATAGTGATGCATATAGCTTTAATGTGGTCACATTGGAAAATTCAATTAGAAGCCTAAGTTAGTGAATTTAAAACAAAGGCTTTAGGATGTGCATCGAGACACGTATTGAACCATCTAGAGACCAAGTGAGTGTAAGTTTGAAGTCATTCATGCATGACTTGTAGGAAAAGTGTGTAAGGATGGTCCACAAGATAAGCCTTGAGATGTGAAATTGCATATAGATGAGTGGCTAAGGTTTAATCAAACTCAACAATATATACCACTTTGGTCAATCAAACTTATCACTTCATTTTTCATTCTCATCGTTTGGCAAGCAAGAAGGGAAGAAGAGAGACTGCTGGAGTGCTCAAGAGGTGGGAGAAAGCTCATGAAATCATTGAAGTGAGGAAGGAGATCGAGCTAGGTACTCCATTAACATAGCTTGGTGATGCGAATCATGATTTTAAGTGTGTTAAGTAGGATTTAGTTAATTATTTAATAAAGTAATTGATGATTTAAGACTTATTTAGTGTATTTTTTGGTGTAATAGGTTCAAGGGACAACGAGACTAGACGGCAAGCGGGTAACGTGAAGAAATGAAGAAGAAAAATAAAGCTGCTAAACCCTAAACCCCATATCCTTCAAATTATAACAAAACGACTATGCTTTTAAACCAAAGCCCAACTTTTACTCTAGTAATTAGGTGATATGGATAAAAAAATAAAGATCATTTTGTAAGTAGACAAGTTCCTAATTAATTATGCTCCCAATTGTCTTCAGTTATAAACTTATAATCAGTGTTAAGATGACTTGCCAAACGAAATGTAATATTTCAGCAAGGTGCTTGGAATATATTCTTTTATCTATGGTACCTTCTTTTCTTCTTGAATAAGTAATGTCTTCTCCCTCAACAAAGTCAAACAAGGAGATACTAATGAAAGCAAAAATTTTCATCCAAGATTTGATTAGATCACCAAGCTCGCAAACAACTTGATTCTAACCTATGACTCTGATAAGGTACTTTTTTATGTGTTTCTTGCTTTAATTCATTCAATAACTTATAATCATTCTCCCATGTAATGATAATATCAGACTCTCTAGTACAACAAAAATGATGAAGCCTAGGTCCTAAAGTAGTTGGGTTGGCTACAAGGATCCGACGTTTTCATTCCGCTAGATTTAATCTTTGTCTTCTTAATACTAACCAAAATTATACATGAATAATAAATATCGACAAGTAAAAACAAAAACATTCACCCTCTCCCTCCATTAACCATTCAGTTCAAAACCATGAGGGGCACTTGAGCTATTTAGGGAGATAGATAGGGAAAAGGTTACGCTGAACAATGTCGTGATTTTATCGGCTTATTGCCATGTCGGTTAGTTGAAGTTGGTCTTGATGCGGCAGTTCAGAGGTGGTTGAATTGGTGTTTTTGGATGGGGAAAGAATCAAGAATGGATGGCATTGTGATCATTTTATTATTATTTTTTTGCTTGTACTTTAATGGAGTATCGCCTCCATTTCATAAAAAAAATCAGTAAAATGAAATCTCCCTATCTGGCACAAATGCTCCAAGACTACAACATCCAATCCTCTGGACTAACTTTCAGTGAGCCTTATCGCCGAAACTTCACTGAAGAGGCAGGCAATCTAATCAAAGAAAAATCATGTGCAAGAAACCCAGAAAACCAACATCTCATAACTGATAAACCCCAACGACTGGAGTATGTCGGATGGTTTTAAAGCATGTACGTATGTCGCGTGGTTTTAAATAGGGTTCTAACTAATGTATGTGTAGGGATGCAAGTAGGGCGGGGAATCCCTACGAGGGACGGGGATTCCCCGCAACGGGGATGAGGATGTGGAATTTAAATGGGGATGTAGGTGAGGATGAGGATAAAATCTCATACCCACTCGAGTATGGGTACGTGTTAGGGCATGTGCCCTAGGTCAATCTACAAACATTGTTTATCTTAAAATTTTAATTAATAAAATAGAGGTTTTATTTGTTGTTTTATTATAAGTGATTGCATGTTTACCTTATAGTAAGATTCATGGGTATTTGTTGAAATATCATAAATATCCTTAGTAGGTCATTATATTGGGAACTATAATGAATTAAAACTAGTGTTAATCTTGATTGATGGTCATGTGATGATCATGCGTATAAGGATACGAATCTAAAAGTAGAACCAACTAAGAAAAAGAACTCATTTCCTAAGTATCACATTGCACACGAGTAATGAAGATGATTCCTCGAATACCATGACTACCATTGCTAAGAAACAATGTAACGACCCTCAAATTTATATGTGCCACGTGTCACGTTTCAGGACCGTGGACTGGACCGTCATGACTTGACGCACTTGTTGAAACCTCTGGAATTGACACTGAGGTAAATTTTTTTTTCTATGGTGTATGTATTATTTATTTATACCCAAATGTGAATTTCTAACGTCCAAGTGTATGTTTATTTTGTCTTGCTGAAGTTGCGTGTAAGGTATACGCGGGGCATTCGTTGAGTCGAGACATGAGCGGCGACGTACCTCGAGTTACGTGTCGACGTAAGACCGAGGTGGTGGCTTATGGGGTAAGTGTAAGTTGAATTACTATAGTGGTGCATATAGCTTTAATGTGGTCACATTGGAAAATTCAATTATAAGCCTAAGTTAGTGAATTTAAAACAAAGGCTTTAGGATGTGCATCGAGACACGTATTGAACCATCTAGAGACCAAGTGAGTGTAAGTTTGAAGTCATTCATGCTTGACTTGTGGGAAAAGTGTGGGGGGATGGTCCACAAGATAAGCCTTGAGATGTGAAAGTGCATATAGATGAGTGGCTAAGGTTTAATCAAACTCAACAATATATACCACTTTGGTCAATCAAACTTATCACTTCATTTTTCATTCTCATCGTTTGGCAAGCAAGAAGGGAAGAAGAGAGACTGCTGGAGTGCTCAAGAGGTGGGAGAAAGCTCATGAAATCATTGAAGTGAGGAAGGAGATCAAGCTAGGTACTCCATTAACATAGCTTGGTGATGCAAATCATGATTTTGAGTGTGTTAAGTAGGATTTAGTTAATTATTTAATAAAGTAATTGATGATTTGAGGCTTATTTAGTGTATTTTTTGGTGTAATAGGTTCAAGGGACAACGCGACTAGACGGCAAGCGAGTAACGTGAAGAAATGTAGAAGAAAAATAAAGTTGTTGGACCTGGTGTTGCACGGGCGCCATGGCGCCGCCACTGCACCGAATCCAGGGAGTGTATAACACCCTGGCGCTGTGTCGGCGCCACATCACCACCACAACGCCAGGTCGAGTTTCATTGCATATCATGGGCGATGTGTCGGCGCCATAGTGCCGCCACAGCCAATAAATCCGAGTTTTGCCTATTTTTAGGGTTTTAAATGTATTATAGTTGGACCGAAATACATCTATATATAGTTAAAAGAGATAAGGAGAATCATCTTTTGCTTTGGAGAACCAAAAAGAACGTGTGAAGATTGAAGAAGAGTGATAAAAAATCTTGGATTCTATATTCATTGTAGGTTTGATTTCATGTTTTCTTGCTTTCTAATCATGAATTGTGTTTAATTGAACCCACTTATGGGGTAATCTCTTTTGTTCTAGGTATCTTGGATCCTAAATTGGATTCTTTTGATTTCAATGTGATTATATTTGTTCTTTCAATTCAATATTTTGATTTGTGTGTTCTTGTGTGCTATGCTATATTTACCTTGATCAAGTAGGTGTAGATTCAAGGGTTTGAGAGTCACCATGACCATTGAGACTTTTGAAACCAGATTAGGAGAAACACAACCTTAGAACATATGACGCATCGACTGCTGGTCATTGACTAGGGAGGCAATTGAATTTGATTTTTAATGCGGTATCTCACTTACGCTATTCACACTGACCGGCTGAGTCCGAGTGAGATGTTAGAATCTCCATCACCGAGACCTCGGGATGGAGTGAATTGTAGGAAATTCGCCTATCATTGCATGAGTTGGGAGACTTTATAATTAAATTGGATTCGAATGATACAATTTGGGTGAATTAGATTTCTTAGGATATTATATCCATAGCTTAAGACCTATTTTAATTACTTGCAATTAGTTAGTTTAAATTAATTAATAGTTTGTTTTTTACAAAACCCAACTTTTTAGTGCCTAACTCTATTTCTTAATTAGACTAAATATTAGCACATAGCCGTCCTTGTGGATACGATATACCCGACACCAACACGAGTTGGTGCCACTATTATTTTGACGTTTGCCATACACTTGCGGTTGATGTCAAGTTTTTGGCGCCGTTGTCGGGGACCGCAGCTAATTTTAGTTTGAATAGGGTAGTTTGTTTAGGATTTTTATTTTTTTTAGCAATATTTGTTTATTATTTTTTATTACAATAACAATCTACACTTGATATTCTCTTCTTTTTTGTTTCAGGTTTGTCTCTATGCAAAACGAAGAAGAGATCAAAGTGGAAGATAACGACTCCGAGCTTGATTTACTTTTCCTAAATTATACCGAGGATACGCAGGAGCAACAACAAGAGGCTAATAATATGGTTGCGACCAAGGACAAGAGGAGAGGCAACGACCTCTTCGGGATTACTTCAAGCCAGACGATCAAGTAAATTATAATGGTGTGATGAGGATTCCGGTGAACAATCGCCCATTTGAGCTTAAATCGGGATTGATTAATTTGGTGCAAAATAGTCTTTTCAATGGTTTGCCTAAGGAAGATCCAGTAGCACATGTGGAAATGTTCTTGGAGAAGTGTGACACGGTTCACATAAGTCATGTCCCAAAAGAAAATATTAGGATGCGGCTTTTTCCTTTTACACTAGCGGGGAAGGCAAAGGCATGGTTTCACGGGTTTAATCAGGGAAGCCTTACTTCTTGGGATGATATTAATGAAAGATTCCTTCAAAAAAATTTCCCTCTGGTGAAGGTGGCAGAACGAAAATATGAAAGAGTTGTTGAGGAATCATTGGGAGAAGCTTGGGAAAGATTGAAAGAGTTTTTGAGGAAGTGTCCGGGGCACGGATTAGAGAAATGGGCTCAATTGCAAATTTTCTACTATGGCATGACTCCGAACATAAGGACTTTAGTTGATGCGGCGTCAGGAGGTACCTTGCTCTCTAAAAGCGATGACGATGCATGTGATTTACTTGAGATGATGTCTATGAATTCCTTTGCGCAACTAAGAGCACAAACATCATCAAAAAAGGCACCGGGAAGGTTTAACGTTGATACGCAAACAACGATAATGGCTCAATTGTCAAATTTGTCCAATCAGATGGCTAAGCTTCAACAAGAACAGGCTAATCAACAACCACAAAATCCTTAGCATGTGCATCAAATGTCTTTGGTGGCCAACACATTGGATCAAACACCTCAAATTGCGGAATATGAGGAAGTGAATTACTTGAACAATCAAAATTACGGGAACAACTTTAGGTCAAGGGCTCCAACTCCACAGCGATATTATCAGGGAATCAATTCCAACTCAAATTTGTCGTATGGAAATCTAAATAATGCATTGCAAGTAACTCCACCGGGTTTCGGGAACCAAATGCAACAACGACAAATTCCACCAAAAGGACAAGCCTCTTTCAAGGCAATTGAACAATATTTGGAGGCTTTGGACATTAATCATACCAAAGGCTTGAGAAGAATGAGAAAGAGATAGAGGGAGTAAAGCATACTTTGGATGGAATGAAACAAACTTTGAAAAGAATGGAAGATGAGAGAACTCAATCAATGAAGAACATAGAGCGACAAATTGGGCAGTTAGCGATAGCTTTGAATTCTCGTCAGGAGGGCCAATTCCCAAGTAATACGGTGGTGAATCCGAGGGAGAACGTCAACACATTGCATTTGAGAAGTGGTAAGACACTACTTGAGCCAGTTCAAAAGAAGCCAGTGGAAACGAAACAGACTGAGGTGATCACAATTGAACAGGTGATGAGCCTAATGAGTTTGAGTGTAATGAATCAGAGGCAACTAAGAAAGGTGATGAAACAGAGCAACGTGGTTTGCATCATGATGATATAGCTGGGAGATCCGAGGCAGGCAAAAAGGACAAAAATGTTGAGAAAGGTAGTTCAATAAAGCGGGAGGTATTGCCAGGCAGGATTACATTCCCAAATAACCCTCCCTTTATTACTCCACCACTACTTTATCCTCAGAGGTTCAAGAAATAGAAAAATTAAGAACAATTCGAAAAGTTTCTTGATATGTTCAAAAAGTTGCAAGTGAATATTCTTTTTACCGATGCTCTCGAGCAAATGCTACACTACACCAAGTTTTTGAAAGACATCATTGCTCGAAAAATGAAGATTGAGGAATTTGAGACAATGAACTTGACTGAGGAGTGCAGTGCCGTCCTTCAAAGAAAGCTCCCATAGAAATTACAGGATCCCGGAAGATTCACCATACCGTGCACCATTGGAGTTTGTCTATTTGATATGACGTTGTGTGATGTTAGAGCTAGTATTAATTTGATGCCCTTAACTGTCTTCTAAAAGTTAGGTTTAAGGAGGTTAAGCATGTGAACATGACATTGCAATTGGCGGATCGCTCATTGTCTTCTCCTAAAGGTGTGATCGAGGATGTATTAGTGAAAATGGATAAATTTATCTTCTCGGTCGACTTTGTCGTACTAGACATGGATGAGGATGATGAAGTTCCCTTGATTTTAGGGATACCATTTTTGGCAACCGCTAGAGCTCTCATTGATGTGCAAGAAGGAGAATTGAGACTAAATGTGAATGATGAAGTAGTGTCGTTCAATATCTATAATAGTATGAAGTTCCCTAATGCAATTGAACAATGCAAGAGCATAGAAATGGTGGATAGCATTTCAGAGTGTGTAAGTGAGCTACCTAGAGAGCAAGCATCGGATGATCCCTTTGAGAGATGTTTAGTGCAAAGCATCACCGCGACTCCCACTTGTGACTGTATATTTCATGAGACAGTGGAAGAGTTGGCAGCTTTAAAGTCAGTGAAATTCCACCAACCATTTGAGCAGTTAGAACTTGAGCCTGAAAGTGCAGTCATTGAACCAAGTCTTGAATTGAAGCCTCTGCATGAGCATTTGCGTTACTCATACTTGGGAGACGAGTCTACATATCCAGTGATTATATCTTCTTTTTTGACCAAGTTAGAGGAAGATGAGCTTCTTCGTGTTCTACGTGAGCATAAATCGGCTTTGGGGCGGACTATCAAGGACATTAAAGGAATTATCCCTTCAATTTGTATGCATAAAATTTTGATGGAGGAAGAGCATAAGCAATTCGTGGAACCTCAGCGTCTCTTGAATCCAGTAATGAAAGAAGTGGTGAAGAAAGAAATTTTAAAGTGGTTAAATGCATGAATCATATATGCCATTTCCAATAGTTCATGGGTTTCACCAGTGCATGTTATCCCTAAAAAGGGGGTATGACTATAGTTCAGAAAGAGAAAGGAGAGACATTGCAGACAAGAACAGTGACAGGATGGCGTGTTTGCATCGACTACCCAAAGCTGAACAAGGCGACACGAAAGGATCATTTCCCATTGCCATTTATTGATCAGATGCTTGACAGACTAGTTGGATTTAATTATTATTGTTTCCTTGATGGGTACTCAGGTTATAATCAGATTGCTATAGCACCGGATGATCAGGATAAGACTACTTTCACTTGTCCATATGGTACTTTTGCGTTTTGAAGAATGCCTTTTGGTCTTTGTAATGCACCGGCGACATTTCAACGGTGTATGATGACAATTTTCTCAGATATGGTGGAAGACATAATGGAAGTTTTCATGGATGATTTCTCTTTTTTTGGGCATCTTTTGACTTGTGTCTACAGAATCTTTCTTTAGTGCTGAAACGATGTCAAGACACTAACTTGGTTTTGAATTGGGAAAAATGCCACTTTATGGTCCGTGAAGGGATTGTTCTTGGTCATTGGGTATCATCTAAGGGCTTGGAGGTGGATTGCGCAAAGATAGTTGCAATTGAGAAACTTCCAGTGCCTCGGACTGTCTAAGATATTTGTAGCTTCTTGGGACATGTCGGGTTCTACCGTCGTTTTATTCAAGATTTCTCGAAAATCACGAAACCTTTGTGTGGGATGCTTGAAAAAGATGTTCCTTTTGTGATGACTGATGAGTGTGTGAAGGCCTTTCACATTTTGCAAACGACATTGATTTTGGCGCCTATTATGGTTGTCCCCGATTGGGAGTCCAATTTTGATATAATGTGTGATGTAAGTGGTTTCGCTCTAGGGGTTGTTTTGGGTTAAAGGAGAGAGAAGCTCTTCCGTGTTATTTATTATGCGAGCAAAACATTGGATCCAACTCAGCAAAACTACACTACCACTGAGAAAGAATGGTTAGCCGTAGTGTTCGCATGCGACAAATTTTGGTCGTACATTATGGGTTCTAAAGTAACAGTGTTCACGGATCACTCGGCCATTCGTTACTTGTTTGCCAAGAAAGATGCAAAGCCCGGTTGATTCGATGGGTTCTTTCGTTGCAAGAATTCGACCTCGAAATCAAGGATAAGAAAGGTAATGAGAATGTGGTGGCTGATCACCTCTCATGTCTACCGCATCAAGAAGCGGATACAAATAAGCCGGTCCATAAAACTTTTCCTGATGAGCAGCTTTTTAGAGTAGACGCTCAACGAGATGTACCATGGTTAACAGATTTCGTGAACTACTTGGCTTGTCGAGTTTTGCATCCCGATTTGAGTCCCTCCGCACAAAAGAAATTTTTGAGTGATGTGAAGCATTATCTATGAGATGAACCTTATTTGTTTCGACAGTGCAATGACGGGTTGGTACGACGATGTGTTCTCGAATATGAGTTTATGGGGGTTTTAGAGGGATGCCACTCTTCTCCGTTCGGTGGTCATTTTGGCGTTCAACGTACAGCGGCAAAGGTGCTTCAAAGTGGTTTCTATTGGCCGAGTCTTTTCAAAAACACATATATCTATGTGAAGACTTGCAATGAATGTCAACGGACCGAAAATATTTCGCGACGACAAGAATTTCCTCAAACTACTTTTCAATAGGTAGAATTGTTTGATGTATGGGGGATTGATTTTATGGGTCCTTTCCCAATGTCTCATGGGAAGCAATACATCCTTGTTGTCGTTGATTATGTTTCGAAGTGGGTCAAGGCCATGGCGACGGCGAAGAATGATGCAAAAGTTGTTATTGATTTCTTGAAAAAAACATCTTTTTTGTCGATTTTGGACACCTCGGGCTTTGGTGAGTGATGAAGGAACGCATTTTTGCAATAGAGCATTGGATACAGTGCTCCTCAAGTATGGCGTGCGACACAAGACATCATTGGCATATCATCCTCAAACTAATGGCCAAGCCGAAGTGAGTAATCGGGAGGTTAAACAAATTTTGGAAAAGAGCATAAATTCTTGTCGTAAGAATTGGGCATTACATCTTGATTAAGCACTGGGGGCATATCAAACGGCGTTCAAAACGCCAATCGGGACGTCTCCGTATAGATTAGCTTATAGGAAGGCATGTCATCTACCGGTTGAGATGGAGCACAAGGCGTATTGGGCATTGAAGAAGTTAAATTTCGATATCAAAGCCGCCGGCGATGCAAGATTACTTGAATTGATGGAGTTAGATGAATTTTGCCTCCGCGCATATGAGAACGCCAAGTTGTATAAAGAGCGAACGAAGAGGTGGCATGATCAAATGATTGAGCACAGAACTTTCGAGCCGGGACAATTGGTATTACTCTACAATTCTCGGCTCAAGCTATTTCCAGGTAAGCTAAAGTCACGGTGGTATGGACCGTATAGGGTCGTGCAAACTTGGCCATATGAAGTGGTGGAGATTCGGAGTGATGATGGGAAGACAATTAAAGTCAACGCTCAAGGAGTGAAGCTTTATTATTGTTCGAACGTGCGGCAAAGCGAGTTTGCCGCTACCGGCAAATAGTGCTCATGAGATAGGCGTCTAGCTAACAACGTAAAATTTAGCGCGACTAGGAGGCACCCTAGAGTTATCTTTTTTATTTTTTTTAGAATTTTAGTTGCCATACGACTGGATTTGTTTGCAAGACTAATTAGGTGTATTTACATGATTTCAGGTAGTTCTCCATTTGTCGGGTGATTTTTCATCGAAGTGGACGATTTCAAAACAACCAATAGAGAGAGTGGTTGAGCGTGTTCCCGTTAGCTCGTGCATTGAATTCAGTTCGTTATTTAGTTTGATCTTTTTCGATTGTTGAATTGTGTTTCAAACAATTGTTAATTAGTGTATGTGTGATTCCGTAATGATTGCATGGGGTTTATACATCCGTTGGGGGTTAAAATTGTTTGATTTTGTCGAAATAGCGTCTCCCTGACCTTGGCGTTGAGCTGGGCGCCACAGCACCAGCTCAGTGCCCTAAATTGTTATGTTTCTAGAGGTGGCGTTGTGCTGGCGTCACAGCGCCAGCTCAGCGCCCCTATATTTGTTCTTTTGATTTCAAAAAAAAAAATCAGTGGCACTAGGCACGGCACCATGGCGCAGTGCCAGTGCCACAACCATAACATTTGGCAAAATGGGTGTTGGACTGGCGCCATAGCGCCAGGCCCAGGGCACAGTGCCTTTATAAAGGGTTTTGCCTTTTTCTCTCCTCTCCCACATCACAACCCCTCTCCTAGCCGACCCTACCTCCCTCCCCATACACTTAACCTCTCTCCACCATCACCAATCTCTCCTACACTTCTCCAAATCAACCCACACTAATAGGTGGACATTAGATTTATTTGATTTCTACACTTTTTGGTCTTCTATTGTGGGTGTTTTTGAGTTGTTGTTTCAACCTCTACAAGGTATGCATTCCAACTATTTTTAGTACGTTGGCAGCATCACGGGATCGATGGACTCACCTGGGAAATTGAGTCTACTATGCGACGGCGGTATCCCCACTTATTTGTCGGTAAGTATTTGTAGTTTAATTTAAATTTCGTGACGAAATTTCACCTAGTTGAGAAGAACTGTAACGACCTGAATTTAATTCGTCGTAATTTATGACGTGTTTGCAAACATGGCTGGCAGCTCAGATGCTCGTGGGACTCGCGGTTAGGCTTGTGCGCACCTGGAGCTAGGTAAATGGTTATTTTTGTATGTTGATTTGTCTAAATTACGGTGTGTGTAAAACCCAGAAATTTTAGCAGTTTTGTTGTTCAGAACGCGATTAACGCACTAATTGTAGCATCTAGCGCGCTAATGACAATTAGCGCATTAGGCCAGAAAATTAGCGCGCTAATGTTCGTCTGGACAAAGAACGTATAACTGTCTGGGCATCTAGCGCGCTAATGCCCAGACCTAGCGCGTAAATGTACCCATGTTTTGACATAATTTATGTGAAATGATTTAAAACACATACAAATGACTTAATATTGCCTATACATGGAAATAGGTCATTACAGGCGGTAATTTGGGATATCTGGGACTAGTCGGAGCCGGACCGGGGGTTAGTGACGGTACGCGGAATGCGGTGTGAGGTGTGTAGTATCCCAACTGAAATTACTTTAGCAGTATTTACTTTTATTTTTGAATTCATTTTGTCTTTCATTAATCTATTCCTGGTATGTTGTAATGGACGGACGTTGAGGCTCTCCCTCCGTGCCATTTCTGAGTGTACGTCCACTAGGCCATAGCACATGTGCCATCTCGGTGAATAGGGCTACCCGAGAGTGTGACAGACACTTGTGGGTACGTCGCACGTTCCACATCGACCACCTAGCAGATCCAGATACTAGCCTTGCTTGAGTGCTACTCGCCGGCAGTAGTCTGTTGGGAGTCTAAAGTATGGCGATAGTCTGACCCTAAGGGCTAGGAACACACACTTTGAGCTTTCACTATTTTATATTCATGCGATGAGCACAGTTGACTGTTTTTATTTTCGCATGTGTATTTAATAGTTTTGTTTAAATTCTAGTATTTACTTGCCTTATTGCTCACTTAATTTCCTTGGGAATACTCACTCTGGATTATTCATCTGTCTTTTCGTGATGGCTTGAGTGCAGATCCTAGTACGAGTCGAGGCAAGGGCAAGCTACCAGAATACAGAGACGTATAGCCAGGCTTGTACGTTTGTATATACATATTTTGTTTTATTTTGGGATTTGGGATTTTGTGAGACACTAGGACTCTGTATTGTTAATATTTTGATAAATTGAGGTACAATTTTGATCTACGATGATATATGGGTTTTCCACACTAGGTCTCAGAGTTAAATGCTTGACTTAATTGCTTAGTAGATGAATTGACATGCTAAAAGACTTCCGCTGTGTTTTATTTGGGATTAATATGATATTAGAGATAGATGATTTGAGGCCATGAACAATTTAAACAGTAAAATTTGTTGTTTATTGAGGATAATAACGACTAAATGGTGGATGAGATGGCATGTGGAACATAGCTGGCGCTGGTAGGCTAGGTTGTGGGCCCGCATCGGTCCCCGTGGCGGTCCATTTGGAAAATGGGCCATTACAGGATGGCACGCTACCAGCGGCACATGTTTTGCCACCGACTGATCATAATTACCCACTTTCGGCTATTTACTATGATGACGCTGGCAAGCACAGTGCGAGGGACAATTTCCCGTCTTTATATGAGGATTGATCTCATCCTTTATTGGTGCACTACTCTTTTAAATCAGGGGAGTTTTTGCTTTCACATCCTATCTCATTTGCTTTTGTTTTGTTTTTCTTCTTTTTACTTTTAAAAAAAAAAAAAAACTATTAGCATTTGTTAGTGTGTCCTTTTCATGCTATTTTCATTTAGAGTTCATTTAGGGCACTGAACATCTTAAATTTGGGGGTGTTTCATGTTTATTCTACAAGTATGTACAAGTCACTTCGAGATATTATTTTAATTTTCTTTCCTTATGTGGCTGACAATCTATGATATATTATTGATCAAACCAATGAGACAATATACCTGAGGAAGAGTAAAGGTCACATACCTAAGTGTTTAGCTTGGCTAGATCGGGGTTTTTCCGAAGATGTCCTGTGTAGGAAGGACTTATGTCAATGCAAAAAGGGGATAAACTTAAATTATGCGAGCTTTGATAAGGATTCAGGGATTCTAGAACTTATTCTAGAGCCACTTGAGGCGATAAATTTCGAACTTAAAGGATTGAAGAGAGGAGTTAGGCCATGTTTGAATGTTTTACACAATATCCTATACTTTCGTCCTACACATTACATTGCTAGTTACCCCGTTGATCCTTGTTTAACCTGAAATTTTTTTGCACCTACCAGTGTCCCGAGCTAAAAAAGCCTTAGCCTACCTAAAAGTTAGATTGATGAGCAACCCTTTTATGATGGGAAAATCTAGTAAAGTTTGAGAGAAAGATGAAATCCACCCAAAAAAAGGGGAATGTAAAGAAAAAGAGTGAATCAATCCACCGAATAAAGTCCGAAGAAAAAGAAAAAATATGGACTGGTGTGATGAAAAAGAAAAGTTATTAGTGAACTCTTAAATGAATGTGTGATTGAATTTTTAAGAGTTTATTCTTGGTGAGAGCTCTATGTATGTAAGGGAATGTTTTGTGTATTCTATTTAACTTTGTTTGAGCTTAAAAATTCACTTTTTGATACACTGAGTCGTGGCCCCATTACAACCTATCAAAGACCTAAGGATTCTTGTCCTTTTAAGTTTAATGATAGTGGAGAGTGGAGCGAAAAATAAGCTTATGGAATCTCATGGAAGTTGATGCTTTAAATGAAGAATTATTGAGGTTTCAAATCCTTTTTGTGAACTCTCTAGAGTAGTGGCGGCTAGAGTTTCAGAACTACATTTGGGTTGTTGAAAGTGAGATCTTGTGAAGGTTAGGTTGAAAGGCTGGGTTCGTGGGCAATTGAAAATCTTTGGGTTGAGTCAATATATGGTTTGAATCTGAGATTGGAAGATGCCACTAAGGTAAGTTGAGAAGTGAGAATTATAAAATGTGAAAATAAATTTGTGTTTGCATACTTAATATTTTCCAATTATGGATGATGCTTTTGATGTTTATTTTGTTGGTTTAAAGTAAATTGCATCTCTTGTTGTGTAATTTTTTCTTAGAGACTAGGAAAATCTTAAGTTTGGGGGTGTGATGTGAAGCGTGATTTTGAGTGTGTTAAGTAGGATTTAGTTAATTATTTAATAAAGTAATTGATGATTTGAGGCTTATTTAGTGTATTTTTTTGTGTATTAGGTTCAAGGGACAACGAGACTAGACGGCAAGCGAGTAACGTGAAGAAATGAAGAAGAAAAATGAAGCTGCTAGACCTAGCGTTGCACGGGTCATGGCGCCGCCACAGCGCCGAATCTAGGGAGTGTATAACATCATGGCGCTGTGCAGGCGCCACAGAGTCAGCACAGCGCCAGGTCGAGTTTCGTTGCATAACATGGGCGTTGTGCGGGCGCCATAGCACCACCACAGCCAGTAAACCCGAGTTTTGCCTATTTTTAGGGTTTTAAAACGTATTTTAGTTAAACCAAAATACCTCTCTATATATATAGTTAAGAGAGATAAGGAGAATCATCTTTTGCTTTGGAGAACCAAGAAAAATGTGTGAAGATTGAAGAAGAGTGATCAAAAATTTTGGATTCTATATTCATTGTAGGTTTGATTTCATGTTTTCTTGCTTTCTAATAATGAATTGTGTTGAATTGAACCCACTTATGGGGTAATCTCTTTTGTTCTAGGGATTTTTGGATCCTAAATTGGATTCTTTTGATTTCAATGTGATTATATTTGTTCTTTCAATTCAATATTTTGATTTGTGTGTTCTTGTGTATGTCACGCCCCAAATCTCTAACCCCCGTTTTAATTCCTTAATCAGGATCATCGACCCTTGACGTGGGACCTACACCGTGATACGTGCACCGACCGAGGCACGTGGCCGAGGTATATTGTATTTTTGTATTGATGTATGTCTAGTGTTATGTATTTTGCAGACTTACTAAGTCGGTTTGTACAATTGTAGGCGTCGAGACGAGAGCGAGACACGCCTCGAGTAGCGTGTGAGCCGAGGAACCGGGTAGTTAGCATTTTGGTAAGTCTTATTTAATACTAATATGAAATAAGGAATTACTTATAAGCCTATGGTTGTGTTGGTTAATGTAAATCAAATTAAAGCCATATAGTTGAGTAAATTAAATGGAAAGCATATGATTGGTCTAGAGATGCACATTGGCACATCTAGGAACTACGTGAGTAATGAAATGGTGTCACTTGAGGTTGAGATAGTGGGAGTTAGTGGGACATATGGCAAGAGGTTGACCATTAGATGTTCCTCGGGATACATAAATCCATGGAGATCAAGGGCTAAGAAGGAACATCACCTTAATATATAATATTAGTGATCAAACAACATGCAAACCAAATCACTCATTCATTTTTGCTGGAGAAGAAGAAGGAGTTGCAGGAGAGGAGTTAATCATCAAGGTGTTGAAGGAATTCATGGGAGTTTGTGAGAAATTCTCAAGCTAGGGTGCTACATCAACTAGGTACACATCCTTTTAGTTAAAATTAGAACAAGTTCTGGTTTTAGGCTAATTCCATATGGTAGATGATTGAGTATTTGCAATTGATTTATATATTTAGATTCCTCATTTCAAGCTGATAATTCAGCTATATTGAAGTTCTTAATTTGGTTTTGAAATCATAAAGATACGAATTTTTGAAGTTGCAAAACCAAAACTAGAATTCTGCATGTTGTATTAGGAATCAACCTGGGTAATTTGGTCATAATCTCCCCATTTTAGATCCAAACCAGTGGAATTTGAAATCTTATTTAAAGGGGCATAACTTTGCTTAACTGAAGGTATTCTGATTCAAATGTTTTTATATCCAAACATGCTCTACAAATAGGTACTGGAATTAAAAAGGAAAGTTTTGAAACTAAACTTTTTAAGGTAATAACTCCCTACCTACTTATCCAAATAAGCTGATCTTTTAGTATGTTGTATTTGGGTATATTTTCTGCCTTGTGACCAAAAATTACATTTTTAGGAACTATAGATTAGGTGAAATAGATTTTCTAAATCCGCTGGTCGGATTAAATTCCAATTAGACCTATGTTTAGTAAAACCATGACATCTCTTTCATTTTAAATCATAATTTTGAAAACTAAACCTTTCCAGAAAGCTAAGAGAGAGACCAACAATAATTGTATTGATGGAGGATTTCGATATTTGGACCATTTCATGCCTAAAAGTGCATTAAAATGTAGGAATGAAATTGAAACTTAATTTAGTCTTTAGGGGCTGATTTAGGAAGATTGGTTTAAAGTCTATTGAACCAATTTGAATACACAATAAACACCACTAAATTGAGCTTAAACCCACTATATTTGAACTAATGAGACATCAAACTCAGAAACCTAGGAAAAATGTACGGGAGAGCGAATACAAGATTTGGAGTATCGGGAGGCCAGTAAAGCTAGGACTTTACTTTGTTGTTGTGAGTATACCCAATGGAAACTTTACTTGGTATTTCATTTCTATTAATTGTCGTCCTTGCATAGTCCTTTTGACTATTTTGCCTTTGTATTCTTATATCATGTTTTCTTTGTGTCTATGCTCACTTGATGAGTCTAGTTTGCATGATATCCATTCATTTGATTTGATTCATTGATTATATCCCATGCTATGTCTATTCTTGACGCGCGCCGAACGCGTCAATAAAATTTAAAAATACCTAAACCAACTATTTGCAGAATAGTGGCAAAGGGTCGATCCCACAGGGATTGGTATTCTTTCTTATGTCAAAAATAACAAAAAAGAAAATCGGGGTTTGATAGAGAATGAATAATTTAATAAATTAACTAATCTAAATATAAACAAAATAATTAAAGCAAGGAGATAAAATTGAAAATAAAATAATTAATAAAAATACCTAGGTCAAGACATACAAGTTCGGTTCGGTAAAAGATTGGATTTGGTCGTCGATTTATATAAAATATGCAAATCAAAATATCCTAGTGTAGCTATAGACCCGGTAACGTACGCGGTTCCTCGCTCTTCCTAATCTCGATAGCCAAGGTACGACGATGACTACTTACCTAATCAAACACATAACCACAATTCAAGTGAATTGGGTTTAATGCGTTGACCGCAATGGGCTTTGTGAAGGCACTACACCTAGACAACCGGATCACTCGTGTGTCCGATTTAGCCTAGATTTCTAAGGTATTCAACCGGTCCCAAAAGGGTCGAATCAATTGGTAGGGTCAATTGCCACTAGTGTGGTCTTATTGCACAACTACGGATGCTTACGACTCACTGACAAATAAATCAAAGTTTAAACAAGTGTTTAACTTTGATTGTTCAAACAATACCAAAGAAAATAAAATAATAATGAAAAGACTGAAATTAAAATATATAAATCTCACAAATCCATTGATATGCGCAGTCGAACCTCCCTCGCAGTCTTGCCTAGGCTAGAGGTTTTAGCCTCGCATCAAGAACACAAAAGAAAAGAAATAAAAAATAAAAAGAATGGGGGGAGAGGAGTTGTCCGGCGAGAAGAGAAGAACCGAGCGAGCCCCCAAAAACAGAGAGGAACGAAATTAAAAACCAGAAAATCCCTAAGTGAATTGGTTTCCATTCTCTCCCACGTGTCAATAGCCGATTGGCTGGAAATCTGTCGCATCGCCACGTGTCGCACTGTCATTGGACCGCCTCTCGTCATCGCGCGAGGTGTCGCCGCATGATTCACGGAGATTCGCGCGTTCGATTGTGTGTGGTGACTCGGCGCCACGTGGCTCCGTGTGATTGGCTGGAACACGTCACCGAAACGCGTTGGACGAGTGAAATCACGCCACGTGGCGTCCACGTGGCTCGTGAAATCGCACAATAGTAGACCGAAAAATTGGGAGTTTGTGCTTTGGCACGGATCTCGAGGCGATCGATGGTGTCGAAACGAATAGAAGTTTGATCTCTGGTGACATGGATCTCCCGCGACGTGTCGACGCGTGGCGCGTCCCCCGATTGGTAGCGGTAATGAAGAATGCCGACGCGTGGCGACACCCGATTGGTAGCGCCTGGTCGTTGGCACCTCCGCTTGCCGACGTGTCATCTTTCGATTGGCCGGAACACCCGTCTCGCTATTCGACCCCCGCGCAACGCGTATTTCGAGGCAAATTGTCCGCATCCGATCACTGCAAGTAAATACTCCATTTTGAGTATTTTTCCGCCACGAATTCAACCGCGCACTCCGTTAACCCTGAAAATAATAAATAAACATAATTAGGCTAGTATTTTGGAGACTTGACAATAAAAATATATAAATAAACTATATATAATATTACATAATTAACGACTCAACAATTCTTGTTGTTTTAAATGTGAATTGAATGATAAATAGCATGATATTAGGCTAGTGAATAACTTATAAATGTTTAAGAGGACTTGTATTCCTTATTTGTTTAGGTGTGTAGATGTGCTTATGCCTTGACAATCCATACTTGATATTTCTTGAAATTTAAAAAGTAGTTTTCGCATTCCCATACTCGATCGAGGTGTACGCGACTCACGGGGTTAAAGTCCCTGGGGATGTCGGCACATGTTACCTGACACTGTATGACACTCGGGGTTAGAGTCCCTGAGGTGGTCTACAAACCGAGGTTAGAGTCCCTGGTAACACTTGGGTTAGAGTCCCTTGTGCTATATGATTATTGAGTCGGAGTGACATGTTTCACTACCGACCGGACATAAATCACCACTATTTAGCCTAGTGTCAGTATCACTTGTTTAACTCTGGTATTTACTCGCATATGATTTATTTTCTAGTTTTCCCATTTATATGCTTTTAAATACCATTTGAATATTTGGAAATGCAAATTAAACTTGTCATCGGGGATTACTATTTTATTCTTGTACTCAACGTCCTTTTTATGATTGTGGGTGCAGAGTCGTCTACCAGCAGGCCGGGCAAAGAGAATATAGGCGATTATCCCTGAGCCCGCAGCGCGTCACTGCATCGATAGTAGGTCTTCTTTTGGTATTTTGATTGTATATGTTATATATGTCTTTCAGATACTATTTGGGGTTATATATTGGGTTGAGCGTTAGTTTCCACGACTTGACTTCGACTATTTTACTGTTTCACTGCATTTTGAGGACTTTATATATGTGATGTCATTTCCTGATTTTCCACACTTAGGATTTTATAAATGGCTTATGCATAAGTTACTAATTGCTTCTGCATAATCTATAAGACTTCCGCTAATTAATTAATTTAATAAAAAGTTTTAATTAAATCTAAATTTTATAAACTTGTAGGACTAATGTATTACTTATCCTGAACACGAGAAAAGTGGCGTCTAGGTTGTAAAGTCTGACTAATACGTAGTTAAGTCCTGCGTGGATATGATTAGGGCTTAATTACTAGATTAGGTCGGGCGGTGCCCTAGATTAGGAGAGGGGTCGTCACAGTATGTTATGTTATATTTACCTTGATCAAGTAGGTGTAGATTCAAGGGTTTCAGAATCACCATGACGATTGGGACTTTTGAGCCCGGATTAGGAAAAACACAACCTTAGAACATATGACGCATCGACCGATAATCATTGACTAAAGAGGCAATTGAATTTGGTTTTTAATGCGGTATCTCACTTACGCTATTCACGATGACCGGCTGAGTCCGGGTGAAATGTTAGAATCTCCATCACCGAGAACTCGGGATGGAGTGAATTGTAGAAAATTTGTCTATCATTACATGAATTGGGAGACTTTATAATTAAATTGGATCGAATGATACAATTTGGGTGAATTAGATTTCCTAAGATATTATATCCATAGCTTAAAACCTATTTTAATTACTTGCAATTAGTTAGTTTAAATTAATTAATAGTTTGTTTTTTTACAAAACCAACTTTTAAGTGTCTAACTCTATTTCTTAATTAGACTAAATATTAGCACATAACCGTCCTTGTGGATACGATATACCCGACACCAACACGAGTTGGTGCCACTATTACTTTGACGTTTGTCGTACAATTGTGGTCGCTGTCACTTGGTCAATTCATTCAACTCATGTATTTGGTGTTGTTGTTGATGTTTTTGTGTTGTGGTTGATGTTGGGGACCTCTACTAGTGTGTATGAGGGTTCCCAAACAATAAATAAGGGCTATGTGTAATGCAAACTCAGAATTCGAATGCAGAATTCTGGGTTCTGCTGCACATAGCGATAGATTTCTCACCTAGCGCGCTAATATTAATTAGCGCGCTAATGTCAAAAAATTAGCACGCTAATATGGATTAGCGCGCTAATTCCCCTGGCAGCACCTAAAATTGAAATTTTCCAAAATCTCCAAAACATTATAATTTGGTCGAAAACATGTTTTAGGACCTCACGAACCTAAGGGAAGGTCTCGGGAGTTTAGGTAGTCGTTTTGGGAGCGTGTTCGAGCCGCGAGGGCAGAATAGCGCGAATCCGAGGTATGTGAGTAAACCAGTTAAGGAAATGTATAGTAATTTATATTTCTTATTTATTGGCTTTATTGATACATGTCTCCTTGTTGGGATTCTATTCGTTATTCCTTGGTTGAGTGTCTATGGCCTAAGTGTGTCGGGAAGGTACTCATGGGATTATAGCTAGTTGGGCTAACGTGAACACTACCTGCGGGGGTGCAGCTACCCAACCAAACGTGAGTTTTCCTCGAGTACTGGATTATTGTGGTTTATTGTGGATTGTTGTGGATTTAAGACCACTTAGTTGCCTCTTTTGATTCCTAGGCACTCATATTTCGTCGTGAATATATGTCAGTCTGTTTATCATGCACATTCTTTGTTTTTATCTGTCTTTTAATGCCCGCATGATATTTGGACTATTTTTACATGATTCATGAATTATTGTTTATATCCTTCTTGTGAATGACAGTTCGTGAAAATCGAGTACTTAAGCCTCCAGGTCTCGGTTTCGAATCGTGGGAGGCGAAAGACTGTGCCCAATATATGTTTCGAGGGGGTTGACCTGGCATATATTGAGGGGGACGCAGATGGTGTGGTCAAGGGTGGCCACACTGCCTTGGAGGTCTCGGAGGAGCCCAGCTCGTCTCGGAGGAGCCCAGCCCACAGTAGGGTATGGCCTTGGGCGAGTATGGCCTTGGGCCTTCACAAACGACCCTAAAAATCTAACTTGTGCCACGCGCCATTTCAGGGTCGTATGTGGGACTCGTCGTGATCCGTATGTCCAAATCTCGGGTGTAGACACTGAGGTATGTTATTTTTTGTGTGATGCTTGTATTATTTATTATACAAAAGATTGAATAATTTAAAATAATTAATTTTGAAAATGTGTAGGTAAGATCTTACCTCGAGTTTCATGTCCGTTGGTAGTAGTCGAGGTTGAGATTGGGTTTAATTTGGTTTAAGCTTGCTTAAATATGGCAAGAGAATTGGTTTGTGAGAGTTGGGTATGTCATGGACGAAGTTAAGATTTTTGGGATTTTGGTGTGACCAAAACCAATATTTTGGACATTTTATGAAGATGGACTATTTTGTCAAGAGTTTGGTTCAATTTGGTGGAAAACGGGCACCGGAAGTCAAAACACGTCAAAATAGCAGTTGATAATTGTTTTGGAGATGTTTTTATACTTGATATTTGACTGCACGAGTCGTGGAAGTATTTTGGTGTTGGTATCGAGTGGTTTCGTGGCATTTATTATTGAGTTTTGAGGATTTAATTGCGAAAATATTGATTTGGAGACATTTTCTAGTTGAAAATAAATAAAGTTTGTCAAGGATAAATTCTTGGAGTCTATGGAAAGTACGTCATGAGTACTACAAGTTCCTTTTCGGTTGTCATGACAAATCATGAGGTTTTCAAAGTTAAAACCGTAACTCTAGTGGGCTAGTTGATAATACTTTGAAATTATTATAAAGTATTATTTTTAGAAATATCTCTCGAGCGTACTTTGGTCGCAGTATTTGTATGGTTTAAGAGTTCTAAACCAAGGATATTATACATGAATTGATACTAAATGATATCAGGAAATCTAATGAAGAGATACGGAGGTTCGAGAACGCGTTTTGGAGTGTTGGGAGGCCGGATAGGTTAGGAATAAGTATGTGGATCGAGGTAAGTAAACCAGTTAGGAAATTGTACAGTAATTTCATTTTAAGCTATTGCATATTGTTGTTCATTGCTTTGATATATATCTATCCTTGGAATTACATTCTTATTGAGTTGTCCGAGGGCAAGTGAGTCAACGGTGGTCCTTGGAAGGAGTGGCGGGCTGAGGTAACATACCAGCGTCATGTCCTCGGGATGCACTGCACTGGTTACTGATTTTGACGGGGTGTGAGGTCTTAGCGTGGCTATTCCAGGAAGTCTCACTATCTTGTAGGTTTAGGGCTTGTGAATGTACCAAGTCCTAGAACCCAAGTCTTGATGTTTTGACAAGACTCAACGACTTATTCGTCGGGACTACTTGCGCCTCTTTGTTTCCATCTTTGGACACTCATGTATCGATTGCTTTTAATTTATTTACAGTCTTTTATTATTCATACGTCCTTATATCTTTCTTGTTATCTGTATGAATATGGACTGATTTATTTATTTCGAAATGTTGTTTAGTATCCTACTGGCGTTACTTACCTGGGCTCGTTATTCTTGTGTTTAACTGAGTGCAGATCCGCAATCGAGTAAGGGAAAGGGGCTAGTACTAAGAGATCTATTGTGAGGAATTTGGAGCGGTTTTTCCCCTCGCATTTTTTTGTAGGTTTTGTATTACTTATGTATATTATTTTTGTCACGTGGGATATATGGGTTTTGTGAGATATTTTAAGACATAGAGTATATGCGGGGTTTTCCACACTCTAGGTTGTCATGACTGATTTGTGTAGAGTTGTTTAGATTTGTTTAAGTTGAAATCGCTTCCGCGTAAACTTTGATAACTTACAAATTTGAATAACTCACTATAACTAATGAAATATGGTTAGGAAGGCTGACTAGGCTTACGTTGACGTCACGAGGATTGACTCGGGTCCACGTAAGTCTAGGCCGGGCGGGGCCCAATTTGGGTTGTGGAACTGGGGCCATCACACTTCTGGTTATTACTTTCTACTTTACTGTACTCACCGTCTAGTTTGTGACGGTGGGTGCAGAGCGGACAAAGATGAGCAAGAGGAAAGGACCAGTGATTGGTGATTTTCTTTGAAGACTTTTTGGAGCGATTTCTTCCTTGCACGACTATATCTTTTGCAATTTTGTTGTATTTATTGTATATTATTGCTTTTGAATACACCGGGATATATTGGGACCGAGTGATATAGGATAAGCGTGTTTATATGATGGTTTCAGGGTTTCCACACTGTAGGTTGTTTAATTTTTAATGAAAACTGAGTTATTTAATCTTGTCTTAAGTTTAATTCCGCTGCAAACTATTCTGTAAAAGACATAACATAATAACTCAATGTTAAAAAATACAAATTTATTAAGAATGTAACTATGTGAGGCTGACTAGGCCTGTGTCGACCTTGCGAGGATCGACTCGAGGGTCCACGTGGGTTTAGGCCGGACGAGGCCCAGTTTTATGGGGAACTGGGGTCATCACAAACAACATAAATCTTTAACTAGAGAACTGATTAGCAAAGCAAGAATCAAACCGAAACTAAAACAAACAAAAAAAATGTCAAATGAAATCAATGACCAACAATACCCCTCTGATTCAAAACAAGAATTAAAGAAAAACCATAAATTATTCACGGATACACTTAAATTGTATATGAGAATCCAAAATTGATAGTAGACCCGATTATACCCTCGATCAGGGTATTTTATTTTGATAGTAGTAGTTTGTTATAAATTTATAATAAATTATAGATAGTAGTAGTTTGTGTTATTTTATTTTGATGGAAGCTGAGGGTATACAGCCGCTGAAACCAAATTGATCGTAGAACCGATTAGTCCCTCAGGGTATTTTACTTTAACAATAGTAGTTTGTTATAAATTTATAATAAATTATAGACAGTAGTAGTTTGTGCTATTTTATTTTAATGACAGCCGAGGGTATGCAACCACTAAAACCAAATTGATAATAGACCTGATTAGTCCCTCGAGGGCTCTTAATTGCCCCGACAAACGAAACTAGTTTGTGTTGTTTTTCACTGGAGAGAATTTGATCATGGATGGAAGAAATTTAGATCTTTCATCATTTCAATTAATATATAGAGAGATGGCATGATAATCATTTGATTAATCTTGGTAATGTTAGTTGTTGTATTTGTTTTGTAAAAGACCATTCACTTCCATGTGTTCTTAATTAATTAGCTTGAGTCGATATCTGCGGCTTTGTTGTGGTTCTACTTGATTTACATTTCAACAATTTTTGTAAGGCAAATGATAAGGGTGATTCAAGGTCCCTTCGGTTGTCCAACCATGGTTGGCTAAGGATTAAGAAAGGAGCTATAAGGCCCCATTGAGAGACACATTGCAAAAAAACCTCACTGTAACAACAACAAACATTTAGGTTTCCCCCCTTTTTTGCAGAAAAATGGGGAAGAACAACATATGGGTTCTTGTTCATGTTCTCCTACTTCAGATCACACATAAAAGTTTTGATTTTTTTAATGCGACATATGATATAATTCTTTCTTTCATTCCCAAAAACAGAACAAAAGAAAAACATGTCCAAAGAATAGGTAGGTTGATATGCTACAAAGGGCTGTGAAATCGTATGTATATCACAATTACATCAAACATATCCATATACAACTATATAGTTAACAACGATATCACGTGTTTATATATGTGTGCGTATATATTATTAATTCTATTAATCACATGACTATACAGGGATTTCTTATCTAGGTCTCCAAATCAATCTATCTTGTGCTTTGGGTAAGGGCAATCTCTTTTTACATGCGTACTTGCCAAAACCCAACATACTTATCTACTAATTAAGTACAACATCACATGCAAATGTAACAACTAATCAACAAGAGAGAATTAACATGCGGCATGAACAATTAATTAAAGAAAGGACAATGTTAGGGTGAATACAAAATTCTATATATTTGTTTAATTAATTAAACACAAACCCCTATTGTATTAAGGGGAAATTTAATTCAAAACCATGCACTAAAGAAATACAAAATAAACACAATTGAGATCGAAACTAAATCTACTTATTAATTAACAAGATCCTCTGCATTTATTCTTCATCAAACGCATGGAAACTGCCAAGGGCCGCATTTTTACAAACTAAAAATCAACAGATGTAGAATGTATACAATGACACAGTTATGGAATTCTCTTAAAAGGTCTCAATCCCTAAGAAACAATCAAAATCATCAAAAACTCACATCCATAAGTGCTTCATAGACCAATAAATGAAGTAAAAAAAATCAAGAAAGGAAGAAAATGGGTGACTTTTAAGAAATGTCCAAGGTCAAACCTCTGAAAGAAGACAATGAGATGAATCAACGCAAGACCTGGATCAAGGCTCGACCACGCAAGCACGGGCGAGTGGCCGAGCGAAGGTCGATTTGCTCCTCGTCCTCCTCGACGCGGCTGACACCGTTGGAGATGAGGGGCTTGCATTTAGGGGACACGACGCAGAGGTGGTCTTCGCGGTTGTCGTAGAAGCGGGGTGGAGGGCGGCGAGGTTGGATGAGAGGCGGGCGGTGGGGGTGTCGAAAAAGAGGTTGGATTGGAGGTGGGTGAGGCAGTGGAAGGGGCAGAGGAGGTCGGAGAGGCGCTGGTGAGCGGCGGAGTTAGAGAGGCGAGCTTCACCTCGACTTCCATTTTAAAGGTTGGAGAGGCCGATGATGCGGTGGGGTTTAGTGGCGAGGTCTTTGTTGCGGTTGAGGTGGTGGAGGATGGCGGCTACGCCGGTGGTGGTGGTGGTGGTGGTGGGGCGAGGGAAATCAACTATCGCGAGGAGGGTCTTTTTGTTGTCGTCGATTTGAGTAGGGTTTCGAATGGGGAAGAAGAGAGAGTCGTTTTGTTTTAAAAAAAATAAAATAAAATCAACAACAGATTAACAGATCTGTCGCTATTTAACATCTTAGGTTGGACTGAAGACACGTGTATTATTGGTTATTTCGAGGTTAGTTGGTAATCTTTCTCTGAAATCAGCCACGGATTAGCAACAACACTTTGGGGCATGTCACAGATATGTCGCTAATTTGTTGTTTTTTAGTCAAACAGACCAAACTTTTAATGTCATTGATTTGTTGTTGATTTGTTGTTGTATAGTGACAGATTTAGTCTGTTGTTATAATTTGTTGCTATTCAATCATTTTCTTGTTGTGGCAATTTCTGCTGTTGTAATTCACGAATAATGATGTCCTCGAGATCAATGGAATACACATACTAAAATCTTAAAATAATTAAAAATAATAGAACATCTTAGAAAACAAGTGCGTTAAAAAAAAAAAAAAGAGAGAGAGAGAGAGAGAGAGAGAGAGAGAGAGAGAGAGATAAATAAATCAAGTTAGTTTAGCGCCGGAGGTCGCTGAGGTACGTGTAACATTTCGCAAGAGAGCATTGAACTGTTGAACTCTACTGCTGAAGGTTGAGTCATGTTTGGGTTTGGAGGGAGTGAAGGTGGTGATGATGGGAATTGATGTAATGGTTAGGGTCATGATGATGATAATCCAAACTGCTTCTTTGTTCTGTCGACCACCCTGCAAGTGGATTGCGAGTAAGTTCCAGCAAGGATTCTCTAACATGATCTGCTTGAACCAGCTCGTTGTCCCTCTTCTGCTAATTAATTAAGAAACACACAAGAATTATAATGAAGTATTTACTATATATCTATCTAATTCATATCTTCTCTTCGTCTTGAATACAAAACTAACTGAATGTTGAATACAATTTTGCTTGCGTTGTTTAATTATTACCTCCACTTTAAACACATTCAAAACCAAACCTCTGAAGGTGGTGACATTTGCATTTGTTACTTCCAAGCCCAGGGAGTTCATGGCTTCCATCAACCGCACAAAGCCGCTTGGCTTGTACTCACAGAAAACCTTCAAGTAGAACTCGCTTCCGTTTATTTGGGTCACATCGACTTGAACCTATAATTAATACTTTCATGGGTAAATTAACATCATTCATTCAAATTAATTATTATTCATATATATATATATATGAACTACTGGAAACATACTTGTTTAATTAGATGAATACCTCCATCTGTTGTGTTTTGTCATCTGAGACAACATAATCTTGGGATTGCTTGGATCTAGAAGTGCTTCTGGATCCCACGTTCAACCCGTCAAGTAGTGAATCGTTATGTGCTTCTAGTTTATTTCCTACACAAATTGATCCATTCTCATTGGGCATCTCTGATTGATGAGCAGTACTGTTAGGGTTGGTGATGTCAATTTTGCTAATATGCTGCTTGTCGACTCCATCTCCATTCGGTAGCTCCTCCAGCTCGTCTTGGAGTTCCTTCACTTGCTTCTGCAGTTCTTTAACGAATTCGATTGCATCTCCTAGGATGGACGCTCTATCCATCTTTAGATAATATGCATATATAGAAAATTAAGGCAAGAGGGCAGGTTAGTGTGAAAAAATATGTGTCATTGCAGTTTGTCGATCAGTGTCATTCATTATCAATATATATATACCTTGGTGATTTTGGGAACTAGTGCTCTGAGGGCATAGAGCCTATCGTTGAGCTTCTTCCTTCTCTTCCTCTCGGCTACTAAGTTTTTTGATTGGTGTCGTCTCCCTGATCTCCCCACAACTTTATGATCGTCATCATCTTCAATTTGGTCGCTGCAGTCTGAGATGGAATCAGCTTTGTTTCCCATCGTTTCCTGCTTTATAGAGTCCTTCTGCTCGTGTCCTCCTGTGTCCTTGGGGATGACACAGCTGGAGGAGTCGGTGGATGCATGTTGCAGCAGCAGCGTCTTGTTGGCACCAGCTGCAGTGCTAGTGTCGACGGCCGGCAAGTCAGGAATGAGTTCCCCGGCATCGGCATGATCGTGATATGCATAAGCCAGCTGATGTGGATCATGATCAGCTTTTGAAGAGTTCCCCGGCATCATCATCATCATCATCATCATATGTCTATCAGACAAAATTGATTCCTCCGCAGACGATCCTTCAAAGGCAATCATATGATCATCCCTAGGTTGGATTAATTCTCCACTGCTGTGGTTCATTATTGTATTTATTGGAGAATTAGTAGAGAGGCGGATTTGATCAAGAGATGAAAGGTCCCAGCAGGAAAGATTATTATTTAGAGTCGTCGTATCATCTGCAGGGAGTAGCGTTGCAGCTGCTGCCTGCTGCTGCTGCTGCCCCTGGGACATCCAACAAGGATTATTATTATTCTTTATTGAAGCAAATGGTAGTGAATCGGAGATTGAAAGATGTTTGTTGGTGTGGAATTCATCGCGATCGTGACGGAGCAGTGGTGGGCTTTCCAGTTCTTGGCCAAGGACGTCGATGCTGCTGCTGTGAGTGCAACTCAAGGCTTCTTGCCCCCATGACCATGAGACGTTGTTGGTGGTCGACAGAGCCGTTGCAAACTCTATAATACGTGGATCCTCAGACACCTGCTGTATGCATGTGTATACACGTCGTATGATCATGATATATATTCATTCATATGATGGGATTTATATTAATAACAAGCAAACTAATTAACTAGCTAGCTAGCCAGTATTTGAAAAGAATTATTAATACCTACCTGTTTTGCCGAGAACAGTTCTATCATTAATGCTCCAGGTGGAGCAACTGGAATCAGAACCTTGGTACCACTTTTTCCCTACATTTTGTTTAGGAAAAAAATAACACTACCTCATTCACTACTACGTACTTCGTACTCTTAATATTATATATATGTATATATTACGTGATCAGATTAATTAATTAGAAGGAAATGGAACAAACTAAGACGTCGACGACGCAGTACGTACGTTAGAATCAGAAAGGCTTATCCATCTTGGTTGGCTTGATATCAAGGCCTGTGCATGATCCCTGTACGTTCGATCAGGAGCTAGCTTTATTAAATTTTCGTCAAAGAGTAAAATTGGTGATTAATTAGCTAGCTAGCTAGCTAGCTAGTGTAGGGCCGTAACGTACATACCCTGATGATGAGTCCTCTAGGGACATTGTAGATGGTAACCGGGCAAGGAGATGACAATGTGATGTTCTTTGGTGTGGACCGATTGTGTCTCTACATGCTGATGGTGATGGTGATGGTGATGGTGGGAGAAGTAGGGGAGTAACCGGATATGCAAACTCTTCTGATCCACAACTTTCGGCTCCGCCACAGCAACAACCAACCAGTTCAAAAATTCTCTGGTCCCCGTCTACTTTCCAAAGAGCACCGTAGTCCCAATTCTTGGCGCTCACAAGATGCCTAAGCCTGTCCACAAGTATTTGCACAGAATCCATTGACCCTGTACGCATGAGAACTGATCGATGATCACAATACTTCTTGTTAAAACTAATTTGATGAAGGTCCTAGCTATAAGAAAAAAGAGAGTAATTAATGACGTAAGGCAGGAGATTATTGAGAGAAAGAGAGAGAAGGGAAGTTAGTAGCTACGGCATGTCGTGGCTGTCCCTATTTTTTTTTCGTGTCTCAACTAATCTCCAATATTTGAGTGTACTGAGAGAAGTTAGGTAAGCATGCGGCAGGCGTGGATGCATGGAAACTGAATTAGCGGCTATGTGCACCCCATAAATTAATTTGGGCAAACCACTTAATTTTTTTCTCTTCATTTCCCAAAATGCCCTTAATTCAAATGACACTTTTACCCTTTACAAATTCCAAAATGACCCACATACCCTCATCTTCTTCCCACCTTGTGCACCCACACTAGTTTCCACACTTTGACCCCGACGAATATTTCGACGACCGGCGACACGAAGTTGCGCTTTCGATCGCCACGAACATCGTAAGAGTCGATTTCTTCGTTGTTATTCTTTGAAAACGTGGATTTGCAATGTTTTGTTATGCAGTTAATGGTTCATGAAATTTTGGATTTAGGTTGTTAGGGCATTGTTGCGTTGCTTTCTTTGGTGGATTTTAAGCATAACTAATGGAGCAAGGACGTGTGGAAGTGACGAACGTGCAAGATGGAGAGGTATTGATTCATGTTTTTTGACCTTTTTAATGTTTCGGGTACACGTTAGTGCCCAAAAATCGCACTGCCGTTCGGCCCTACGGACCGATTGGAAAGCATTTGTTCGATCGAAAAAAGCAGATTATGTAGATTTAGCTCGGTCAACACTGATCGATCAATATTCTTATGTTCGGTTAATTGCATTCGAACAGACGTTGTTCAATCGGTACATTATTACCGACCAAGCATACATTTTTAGTTTGTTTGATTTTTTTGTGGTTTATCATTAAGGGTCTATTTTAATGGTTTTATTAACCATTTTGCAGGGTGATTCGTGTTCTACTTCATATGTTGACCACACATTGGAGTTCACTTCCAACATCCCATTTGGAAGTAGGGCGGAGGCAGTTAAATGGGTTCAAAGTCGAGGCACTAGTATCGCGTTTGTAATAGTGACCAAGAGCTCTGATGCAGGGGGTGATGGGCGTCGTCGGGGAAGGGTAAAGATGGCGTGTGAGAGGTCTGGTTCTTATAGGGGTAACGCACAACGAGTTGGAAAAATGAAAGCGTGTAAAGCTGTGGTTAAGGAAAAAATCCCGATGGACGAGACGGGGGAGGTATTGAGGGGGACATATAGAGGGAAATGTGGCACCAAAAAATGTGGTTGCCCATTTGAAATAAATATCAAGGAACATGTGGATCGCTTATGGCGTGTCACAGTGACGTGTGGGCGTCATAACCACAATATAGGATCTTATATGGAGGGTCACTCATACGTTGGTCGGTTAGATCCGGAAGAGCACGTTGTGTTGGTACAAATGATGGAAGGAAATATTAAGCCGCGTGAAATTTTGGACACTTTAAAGAAGAGGGATGCAACTAATTCATCGACAATGCGCACGATATACAATGTCAGACAAAAACACAGGTTGGAAGAGGCCGAAGGGATATCACAAATGCAACAAGTCATGCATTTGCTTTACACACATGGTTACCTGTCGTGGCATAGAAAAAATGAGGAAATAGAAGTTATTACAGACTTGTTTTGGGCTCATCCCGACTCCATCAAGTTATTGCGATGTTTCCCGCTAGTTTTATTTATGGATTGCACGTACAAGACCAACAGATATCGCATGCCTTTACTTTAGATAATTGGTGTGACGTCGACTGGGTTATCTTTCGCCGTTGCGTTTATATCCGCAGAGAAAAAAAATAACTACATTTGGGCTTTGGAGAATCTCAATAATCTCATGGATGGGTGGGGTCAACCTAATGTGATACTTACTGACAGGAGTTAAGATTGATGAATGCAATTGAGTTAGTATTCCCCATGTCGACTCACATTCTATGTAATTGGCACATTAATCGGGGCGTGGCAGGAAACACAAAGAATATTTTGCACGTAATGAGGACTTCAACCTTTTCTTGAGTAGGTGGAATGCCTTGACAAGTGCCACAACTGAAGTTTCCTTCAATACAAGAATGACTAATTTGGCCGCCGATTATTGTTCTGTACCCGAGTTGCTTGAATATTTGATGGAGACATGGATTAGAGGTTACAAAGAACGCTTTGTAAAAGCGTGGACAGACAAGACATTGCATTTTGGACATGGTACGACTGGCAGAGTTGAAAGTGCACACAATACTTTGAAAAAACGTCTTGGACACTCGCAAGGGAACTTTGAGGATTTGTGGCGAGTTATCCATAGTATGGTAGAAGGCCAACATACGCAGATCAAGGCTTCTTTTGAGATGAGTTTGAATGTTGTGCAACATGGGTTTGGCGATACGTTGTACCGTATGTTTTGAGGATTTGTGTCGCAATGAGGTGGAACGTGTTGAAAATGTTAGTACTGATCCAATTAGGTGTGGATGTGCATTGTGCAGGACATTCGGCCTTCCATGTGCCCACGAAATTGCCACATACCAACTGTCAGGCTCACCTATACCTCTAAACGATGTTCACGTACATTGGCAGAAATTGAGCATGAACCCCGAGCAAGCGGTCAATCGTATTGAATACAATTTCAAAGCTGAAATACAAAAGGTTATTTAGAGGTTTGAAAGTGTCCACACCGAGGATTTGCGCATGCGTATTGTGCAGCAGCTTCGAGAGATTAGTTGTCCGCCATCGGCGTCATTGGTGGTTCCAATTGAAAAATTAAAGACAAGGGGGAGAAATGCCTCACAAATAAGGAAGGGAAAAGTGTCACGTGATGGTAAAAGGAGGAAGGTCATTAAGAAAGACGAGGGTGACATATCTACCAAGAGAGATCCAATAGCCATCACGAGTACGTCCTTCATCCAGAATTGGTACCATTAAGGTTAGTCGTGACGTGCCCCCCAAAGTTAATAGAACTCGCACATGTTTGCATAATATGCGTAGAGATGGTTTTCGCGGTGTTGCCCCTGAAGAATGGTTGGATCACATTGAAAGGGTTGACGTTGACGATATTAGGGGAGATGTCAATTGTGGTTACCGAGTAGTTGCACAAGGCCTTGGACATAATGAAGATGATGTGCATGGAAGCAAATCTGCAATGATGTGTATTGGGAGCTTCATGGCTATCAAGATCTATGGCGCGGAATCCTCGGGGGAGATCACTATGGCAGGACTATATATAGAAGTCGTGCAGCACTACGACGACACCGCAGACACTCCATTTCAAAAGTGGATAACAATGCCCGATATGGGACTTGTCATTGCTACATGTTATAATGTCGTTGTATTGTTCCTATCATCGAGTGGTAGCATGACCTTTCTGCCACTCCGAGACGCACCACCATCTTCGCCAAGTGACAGAGTCGTAATTGGGATGACACACGTTAATGGCAACCACTTTATGAGGGTAAGTTGCACTAATTTTTCTTGTGTTACCTATTTACTTGATTAATCACTCTTTGACATAATACCGAACTACCGCACTTACGCAGGTGTTATTCAAGGTCGATTCCTCTTTCCCACAATTGTATCGGGATGGCGAAAACATATACAACCGGAGTCGATAGGATGGAGTGAAAACTTGAACATCAAACCCCCACTGCAAGTGCTAAATTCTCAAGATGGGTCTCCCATCACAATAGACTTGGGCACACCTTGATTAGGTGTACATTATTTGCACAACACATCATATATTAATGTTTAGATGATGCCATCGTATCGGACTTGCAATAATTTTGTGCGCATCCGGTACATGAAGTATAGTTAGGTGTTGTTTATTAATTTTTTGTATACTCTGATACATGAATGTATATGATGTTTTTGAAATGATGGAGTTATAGGTTTTGTGATTTTTCATTTGTTTTATGATCTGTTCAGTTAACAACGATCGAGTAAAGTGATGCTCGTTATTTGTTGTTAACCGAACAAAATGTTTACTTGTGCATAGTTGTTTGTTCGGTCAAACTCTGACGATGAGTAGTTCATTGATCGGTTATGTTACACCGAACTATGACGTTCAAGTCGGTTTTGAAAGACCGAACAAAGTCATATTAAGTACTTCAATTTTTGTTCGGCAGTATACAACCGATTTGTTTTCAACTGCTCGGTACGAAGGAACCGAATCATACATGTTAATTTGGTTTACAATGACCGAACAATATCAAAACGACGTGCTCGAATGTTGGATGGTCGTGCTCGACCGATTGTGACAACAGTACTCGGTGGCAACTTACCGAACATACCATGAAAGGACACATTTTGAATTTGATTAGTTGTATGTACTTTACCAATGCAAAAGAAACCAAATTCACAGCAAGCGGAAATACATTCTCATTTAAAATACTCGTAATAGCACAACAAAAGTTATTCACAATTGAAATTAAAAATCAGGCACGTCAATTTGAATATGCAAAATAGTACATGAAATTCAATCAGTGGTTGACAAAAAAATCCAAGAAGAAGGGTTTCAAGTCCTGCTCTTCTTGGCTTGGCTCCTCGAAGGTCCTACTCCCATTTCTGATGTGGTTGCCTTCCGCTTAGACGTTGGAGGTTGGGAAGGAGTGGCAGCAGATGTCGTCGAACCCGACGTCACACTCGAACCAACTACAATGAGGTGCTTTAACACCTCGTCCGCCATCTTCAACGTGGAAGCCCTATCTCCAACTCCAGGCGGCAAGGCCTTTGTGACGGCCCCAATTTTCCACAAATTGGGCCCCCGCCGCCTAAGCCCACGTGGACCCCCGATCTCGCGAAAGTCAGCATGAGACCTAGTCGCCTTCCAACCCATCATTATACGTAAATTCACAATTTTAAGTTGAGTTATTAATATTTTGCAAGTTTTACAATTTAGCGGAAGCAATTTCTACAAATAAATAACTCAACGATAATGTAAAAAGTTAGGCAACCTAATTGTGGAACCCGGTAAATATGTTATCATCGAGAGGAGAGTAAATAAGATATACAAAATAATAAAATGAAACAATCTAAAAGTCATGCATATAAAAAGAAAACTATACGAATGCATGATAATGAGATCGTAAAACAATGAAAGGACAACAAGAATGAGTGTCAAAGGAAACAATATAGAGAGGTGCCCAAGTAGTCTAAGACCACCGAATGCGGGTGCCACATGGTCTGGGTCGCAGAGTCGCGCAACGCCAAGCGGACTCGGTCATCGGATACGACATCGCCGTACCTAAAATGTCGCGAATGAGGGATATCAACGGCGCCCGGATAAAGCACATCTCATTCGAATCTTTGTGACTCGAGGTCATGGCCCCGGTTGCGAGCCGGCAACCACTCCAATCAGAGACACGAGTACGACTCACTTGGCCCTCGGACACTCATAAGAGTGAGAATTCCAAGAAAAGGACATGATTCAACATCAATCAAACATGCAAGCTCAAATGAAATATCGTACATTTTCTAACCTGGTTTACTTACCTCAAAATTCGTATATCACCATCAAGACGTCCCGCTCACGCCTCGATTTGCGCACCGACACCCGACTCTACCTCCTAAGTCCCCGGTGTCCATTTATACCAATTAAATTACTTAAATCATGCAGATCGCACTAAAATTAGGTGAAGTACACCTCACCTCCATCGCGCGTCGAAATTCGTCGAAGTCACGCCTCCGATCGGTCCGACAACGCCATCGCGTCGTTCACCGCGCGACGTCGAAACCGCGCCACCGCCGTCACAGTGCCGCTGCCGGCACCACCGTCGCGCCACCGCTGCCACGCGTCGGCGCCGGCGCCGCCTGTCCCTCACCGGCGCCGCCGCTGTCGCTCGCCGGCGTCGCTGCCGGAGCCGCGCCGCCGCCTCTGCGGCTGATCCCGCCACCGCTCGGCGTCCTCCGTTCCCCACTGCTGCACCTCTTCCAGGTACGACGTTCGCGGCCTCCGCGACACCCGCCGACATCCCGCCGTCCACGCCTGAGCTCCAGCGGCCTCGCCTCCGCCCCTCCTCCCCTTCCAAGCCGTGACAACCTCCACAGCCCGTCTTACCCGCTACACAAATAACAAATCACTACAAATAGTAAGCGTGAATCAAATTAATTAATAAATTAATAGGAATGGTGGAATGTCTTGTCTAACTCACATCATAGATGTCATCGTCTTCTTCCGTCCCAGCCTTGCTCCTTGACGGATTTTCAACTCTTGGGTGGGATACGTCGATGTACCACCCCATGTAGTCCTCGTTCGCAGCCCATGAGACAGACGCCCGTTGTCCCCTTGATCGTGCGGACAGTACATGATCTTGTCATCTCTTCCACAACTCGGCTTGGAAACCGTACTTCACCACATAGCTTGCAGCTACCTTCCCTCTCTGTCGATTGAGTAGGACTGTATAGTGAAGAGGGGATCCTTTGTACGTGACCCAATTGCCGCAAAAATCTGTCCGGGTGATAAGGCTCGACAATGCCGAAAAACTTTATGGTCCCCGTGTAGAAAGCCAGCTCCGTAATATCCTCATATGTCTTCAAACTCGAGTACGAGTCCCACGTAACCTGATAGACAAAATGGAAAAAACAAGGATCACACAAGTAAGCCAATACGTAAATCATACCAAAATAATTACGAATTTGTGCACCAAAGTAAAAGGTAACGTCAGTGCACACACCTTGTTTGACCGAGTACTATCAAGTGTTATGCGAAGTCGGTGTACATGATCTAAGTTCAGCCCCGCTCAGACTTCACGATCCACCTTGACACACGGGGAAGGTTCCCAACATAAGTTGGATTCGGGCGTGCTTCATGCAGAACCACATCAAAATGGTCGTGTACCCATCCCTACAAAAGAGAAAACAAAGTAAGTCAGTCGAACTAAAATAAAAAAATAAAACATTCAACAACTTATGGTGAACGCACCTCTAACAATGTCAGATACCCAGCAATCTGACATACTTTCACCTGGGTTGCCGATCACAGTTGTCGATACAAGTATGCTAGAGCGGCTGCACCCCAAGCATATGTATGGACCTCTTCTAAATTCTCCACCAAGGCTAGAAGTTCAACTGGGACCAACGTGGATGTCTTGTCAACGAACAGAGTACACCCCAATAGGTACCACAAGTATGCTCGGGTCGTGCACTCAACCGCAGGAAACACTTGTCTTTTCTCGTTACCTTTCTTTGAAGGCTTTGGCAAATCTCCCCATTTTGAATTCAACCAGGACTTCAAAACCTTATGGTCTTTGTTCAACTATTTTTTGACTTCCTCCTCTGACACTTGGAGTGCACTGACCATCAACTCAATCGACTCATCCCTGGACATCAAGGGAAAGTCTACAATCTTTCCCATCACGGGAATCTTCAACAACATGCTGACATCGTCCACCGTGATTGACATTTCACCGAACGGTAGGTGAAATGTGTTGGTCTCTGGCTGACATCTCTCTACGAAGGCTGCTATCAAGGTCTTGTGTGCCTTCTTGTATGTGCACTTGGTCAGCGCACTCAATCTGGATGCCTAAATAATGCTATGAAGGCGAACTCTGTCTCGGCAACACTTCGCCAGATCCAATTGTACCAACTGCGAGTCATGATTGATACATCTTAGGATGGGTCATTCCTGAGAAACATCCAGGTCAGTACGAGCAATATATATATATATATATATATATATATATATATATATATATATATATATAAAAAAAAGTCTACAAAGTTAAGAAACAATTGAGAAACACTTTGTTCGGTTTGAATCAACCGAACTAAACCCATCTGGTCGGTGCCAGGTAACCGATTGAAATATATTCACTCGGTTGGCAACAACCGAAGAGAATGAATTAGTTCGGTTTGTGTGCAACCCGAACAGAGTGTTTCTAATATATATATCCAAAAATAATAATAAGTCAACAAAATTAAAAAACAATTGAGAAACACTCTGTTCGGTTTGAATCAATAGAACTAAACCCATCCGTTCGGTCTAAGGTCACCGAGTGAGATATATTCACTTGGTTGGCACCAACCGAACAGAATGAATTAGTTTGGTTCGTGAAAACCGAACTGAGTTTTTATAATTCAATTTGTCAGCTATTCCTTACTATTTCAAATTAATTTAATTAAACTCATACGTACCTCACCATTCCATATCGCAAGCGGCGGCATGATTGTTAAAACTCTTCAGCAACTTCTGGTTCTTAGGCCCTCCAGGGAACGGTGTAGAGGTATCATCTGTTGGCTTCTTGCCTTTGGGGGTTCCCGGCTTCGCCTTGCTGCCACCCTTTGCAACAACTCTTTTCCCCACCACAACTACATTTTCTTCTTCTTCTTCTTCTTCTTCTTCTTCTTCTTCTTCTTCTTCTTCTTCTTCTTCCTCTTCTTCTCTTTCGTCTCCACTTTCCTCATCATCACCACTTGATCCTGAATCACCTTCTCCTTCGTCTCCACCCTCCTCCTCTGATTTTTCACCACTATCACATACCTCACCACTATCACCTTCTCCTCCATTTTTTTCCCCACTTTCCCCTTTATCTTCACTGCTTTCTTCTCCACTTACTTGTTCGCCTTCTTCTTCAGATGACTCAGATGAATATTGATTGCTTCTTTCTTGTTCGCCTTGTTGGGTGGCTTCCTCCTTACTGTCCTTAGTTGAGTCGGTCTTTAGTCGTTGAGCTGCATTAACTTGGCTCGTATGTATGGCCAACTCGGCCGCTTCCGAGGCTGGTGATGCGGATGCCTCGTTGGGTAAATCACTAACTTCATTGGCTCCCTTACCCCGTCCCAACTCCTTTGATTTTCTATACGAAGTCGTTTGAGCTCTACGGCCACCCCGCACTCCCTTCAATTGTTCGGCCCCGGTCTCCTCCCGACTGACTGTGTTCTTGGTGCGAGCCATACCTATAACAATAACACAAATAGAAGGTTAAAATCAATGTTTCCTAATTACTCAAACAATTTTAAAACAAAGACAGTATAGCTCTTCATAACAGGTGGTTCGATTAACAAGGACGGAACTAAAATGAACAAGTCAATGGATAGAAACAGACCAAAAAACTCTTGATCGGTCAAGGCCAACCGAACCAATGACTCTCATTCGGTGATGTTTCACTGAACAAATATCCTAACGACCTTACACACAAGTACACAACAATTACTCATTATAAAACAAAGAAGATAATACTCATCAACTAAGTGCTACAGCTAGTACTAGCCGGGTTAAGTCCACCGAGGGAATTTAGTTTACTCGGTCTTCTACAACCGAATGAATTTTATTCACTCGGTCTTACAATACTGAATAATCTCAATCGGTTCAACGTGACCGATCAAACACAATTAGTTTCGGTCTTGTGTGTCCGAATGAGACTATACAGATCAAAATCAATTTAAAACCTCTAAATGCGATTGATTCTTGTGTTACCAACTATAAGTTCTCATAAACGAAATAAACCTACCAATCACATCCAGAAACGAAAAAATACCTAAATCTACCGAATGACATTGAACTCAAATTCGAATAAACGAATTCAATCACATTAAACAGTGTACGAACGACAATGAACGCTTAGATAACAACAATTAATCATCGATTCAACATCCAAATTCAACAAATACGTGAAATTTCACCTTCCAAATTCGATAACACTTCGAGCCCTAGAAAGGAAAACCCTCTGCAACAATGAAGACCTCGAAGTCGATAGCCTGAAGAACGCGGGAATGCGTCGAGATCAAGATGACGCGAAGATGAAAAGCCCTCTGATGAACCAATTGCGCTTCTTCTTCCCCTCCTCTTCACTATTTCGACCAGTTCGATTCGATTTCTGTGTGTGGGATGCGCAGGGGTAATTTAGGAAAGTAGTCAATTTTTTTGGGTGCCCACATCTTCACTGGGTGTGCCCTCATCTTGTGGTTGCCCATATGAATTTGTGGGGTGCACATAGTCGCAACCCTGAATTAGAGGCCCTTAATTAATTACAGACGTCTTCCCCTATTAATTATACTCATGGACCTTGCTATTCTAACCACTTTTGACAGTGTCATATCGACACCGACTAATTGAGCAATACACGTCGAGATGCATCGATTGCATAGTGCCTATCGAGGACGTGGATTTGACAGTATCAAAAGTAGGTGAATATATATATATATATAGTCACCAAGTCACCTACTCTAGACCCTGCTGTTATTCGCATCACTTATGATATGATATAAGTGACTTCATAAAAACCACTGTGGGGTACCAGTTTGATGTCATTTTTTCAAATTCATGCAGACTAGACAATCTAGATTTCCAGAAGCACATTTCTACCGAACCAACATCCTAAGTTAGCAAAAATGAATCAATCGAAGTTTTACACGTCAAATTCGAATATTACGAGTCATAATTTTCTATAATTAGAGCCTAATTCGATGTAATTGATTCATGCCGTCATGGCATGTGCAATGATGCAATTATATTTATTGTCCAACGCACAAGAAATTTTATATTAGTTTTAGTTATTTTAGTCAAGTTTAATTTATGTATTTTTTTATTCAATAAATAGATTTAGGCCTCGTTTAACAACACTAACTGATAGTTGATAATGTAGCTTAAAATTGATAATTTTAGAATTACAATTAGAATTAGATTAATAGGAATTCTATTTAGATAATTATATGAAGTTGCTATTAAACTTTTTTTTTTAGTTTAAAAATTAAGGTAGGTATATTTTGTTTTATTTTAAAAAAAAGATTTATGTAACGACAATGGGAGATTGATTGATTATTAATAAAGAATTTGATTTCTTTTTAGAGAATTAGAGTTTTTAATTCTTGGTGCCCTAAATTGTATTATTCATGGATTTGAAATAATCAATTTGAAAGATTTTCACTACATCACCTAGTTGCCTTAAGTTTAGTTTGAACTTCGAGAAATGTTGCAAAAAATAAGAGAAAAAAAAATATTCATTTAACAAGAGACTCGATCAAAGTTAATTACATAAAATTGCAGGAGATTCTTATTCTTCAAAGATACATAACCATGCATATCAATCTTACAAGAAGGTATCAGCTTGATGCAAGTTGTACTTATTACCATAGGTTACAAATCAAGTTTGATTAAAAAAAAATGGGGAAATGGAGGCAAATCGATGGAAGCTATCTAGCAATTGTGGACACAAATCAAAGCATGCATTCCACAAATTTCTCTAAGTTACGGACTAAAGTCCTCCTACCTATATCTACATTGTTTTATCTGTATATACCTTTATTGTTGCTTGATTTGTTTCAAGACTGAAACTATCAGAAAAGAAAAGGGAAAAAAAAAAGTCTACAACATTCTTGTCCCTTCACTCTGAATCGCTTTCTACACATTCTCTCATCTCCTGCAGAATTTCAATTTGTCAGAGCTTCCAAGGTTAAAACTCAACCATGTCAGGTAGCAATATGCTCAAGATGATTTTGTTCATCTATCGATTGTTGTCGTTCATACTAGAAGAAAAACCCCCCAAAAAAAATTCTGACAAATTAGTGTCGCCCATTTGACCACCAACGGCTGTGACCACCAGATTTTACATGCAAGTTCTTTTGCCCGAGGCTTTGCTTGGGGAGATCCTGCAACTCCATCACCTGTATGGTTCTTTGTTTCTTCGCTGCATTCAAGAAAAGGAGATTGCAATATATCAAAACTGCACAAGTATATATTTCCACAAATAACAGATTTATTCCTAAACCTCAAAAGGGCCGCACCATTCTCAGCTTGTTGGTATCCCTCATGAAGCTTTCTCTTGGCAGCTTCAAGTTTTTGCCGAACAAAATTGTCTTCCGAACTCTTTAGTTTCTAGAATTTTTAAGAAATTGGAAAACATTAGGTAAAAGATTTAAGAAGAATTCATAAATTAGAGGTCTAACTCAAAACTTAATGATTACAAAGAGCATTTAACTTACAATAGTTGGGTCTTGCTGACCAGACAAAGCTCTCCTTTGATTCCCAGTCGTATCTAATTTTCTTGGTAATTTCGTCTCTTTACCAGCTTTTTGCTCCAAACTTGGCCTAGGAGGCCTTGAAGGTGTTGAATCGCTATTAGCAGGTTTAATTTGCCTGGAAACTATCTCATGTTTAGTCATTTGATTGCTCTTGTCCCTCTTCAACAAATTGGACCTGTTGTGAGCTTGCGGCTTTCTTTTGGCAACGTAATCATTTTCTGATACAGGCTTCCTTCCATTCTCACATTTTTTGTCAAATTCCCCACCATTTCTAGGATCTGCACCAGCAAATCCCAAATAAATAATATTGAGCAATGGGCAATATAACATAGGGAATCAGATAATAAATGTCAAGGAACCGAAAATTATTAATGTAAATGAAAGTCCCAACTATTAAGTGACTTACTTCCATCATCATCCATGCCATCAAAGAACTTCAAATCCAACATGCCAGAATACAAAGAAGAAAATCCCAGTCAGCTGGAAGTCATAAGGCCCAAAAAAATCCTTCTTACAATTGTTAAAAGCTCATCTTACTTGTGAGAGCTCGATAGAAGTTGGCTGAGTAGTGAAAAAAGCTCCTTCATCCAGAGGAGGAGAAGGTAATCCTTCTTCCTCATCAACAATTGAAGGATTCACAGAATCTGGAGAGCAATTTGCATCCTTGGGTTCATCTGCACCTATAGGAATATCATGAGGCGCCAGATCTTACCAAGGTTTTGAATATTATGTTGTACAACAAGTCAACAAATGAAAAACAAAAGAACATAGTCCCTACCTCGTGTGGTTTTTGAAACTTTGACCCACTCAGCTACAATTTCTTTCCACCCTCTACGGTTCAAAAATAGATAGTTATAATTTGCATAATATATAATTCACCAATTTCAAGAAAGAAATTAGCAGAATTATTATTGACATTCAATAGATATGTATAGCATGAGTAAAACACCCCAAGCACATCCATAATTAACATGAACCTAGCAGAATACTGAAGTCCCATACTCAATAAGACTTCGGGAGAGGTGTCGAATTTCCATTGATCCATGCTTTCTCAAACCATTAACAGCTTTTCCAATTTCCGTAGCCTGAAAGAAATAGCATCCGACATTGAAACACAAACAACTAAAGAAACCTATATAAATACTGCGAAAAAAAATAATTAAAAACACATTCCATAGTGATCACTAGCAGATTCATGGGCTCAATAACAGATTCATAAAGAAAAATATTTATTAGAGTCCAAAATATACAATTATCTATTTATCTATTTTCAGATAGAGATTTGAGTGATACCTGCAGTATCTGTATGGAGAGTGACATCAGCTGAAGCCTTCTTAATGAATCATACAACACTCCAGAAGACTGCATTGACAAGTAACACATTTCACATTAGACCTACAAAGTTCCAAAAAAAAAAAAAAAAAAAAAAAAAAACCTGAAAAACGTATAATAATTAACTCTTTCCATAATCAAGAGAAACAACACAAAAATAGAAATAAAATTCTTCCAACAAATGCAGCACAAAATAGCTAATGCTCTTTTTTCCTTAAAATGGAGAGTTTTGGACAATTACAAGGATTCAACAACATGAGGTAACATAAAACTATTCGATCAAGAATAACCAAAAAAATCGTTCGATCAAAAAGAACAATCAACCATAATCTACACAAATAATGGACATAAGTAGTACAAATGGTGCAGGAAAGTATGAAACAGACCTCGTCTTCACAATTCTCAAGGACTTGCTTAATTCTCAAAACCTCCCCAATCATTTGATTCTCCTCTTCAATGGCCTCCGTTAATGCCTCAGCTTCATCATAGCTATAATTGCTTCCTCGGTTCTCATTCATCTCTTTCTCATTGGTTGTACAGCTGTTCAGATTGCTTTCCTTCACTCTAACGCCTTCAACACCACTTCCCGTCCCATCAGAATTGCTCTTAAAAGAAACACCTCTTTCTTCTTCTTCTGGGATAGCTAACTCTACTCTTTCACACCCTATGCATCGAGTCAACCGACAAGCGAATAGCTTTTCAGCAATTCCATCTCTCCTTATTTTAAATTCATTAGGGTAATCTGACGCAGCAACGATGATTGCGTGTTCAATAACCTCAAAAATATCAGTATTGCCACGTTGAAAATATTTTCGCCATTGGTCAATGGCACTAGGTTTAGAAGACATACTAGACAACTGAATAAGATCTGAATCGACCAAAAAAACCAGACTTTCGTCAATGTACAATCTAGATGTTGAATGTGAACATCTCAATGCTTCGGATTCTTCTTAAACCAGTTGCCCCAGTCAGATATCCTAGAAAATTAGAGAACAGGAGTTATTTTCTGAGAACAAATCATCCATTTAATTACAAGTGAAAATGTCAAATGCAAACTAAGAATAAAGATGCACGAGATTGCAGGTTTGGTAGGCAAGCGGATAGGCCTTGCAATGTTGTGCCATGCAGATTTACAAGATGTCCAAAAAGATCATCCAAGATTCTAAATCTCAAAAAATGAACTTTCAAAGAATACCAAATTCGTATCAAAATCATGAAAATAACTCAGTATCGCATATAACACCATGAAATACATAGTATTTAAATTATGGATAAAGCAAGCAACTTGAAACGAGAATTTGAGTGGTAAATATGAGTCGAAACAAATCAATCATGCTTCAAAAAATGTGATTTTTTTTTTATCACAAATGGATGCTAAGCGCACAATAAACATCAATATAAGTGTAAAGACTGACATCACAACATTACCAATATTTTCAGTAAATGGGTTTTAAGAATAATTAGCCCTGCGCAAATAAAAAAATTAAAAAGGATCATTACAATAATGATGACAATAACAATATATCACTTCTTTATCAACGTATTTAGTTATCAGAAGCATTTTCCTATTTATTATAAGATGTAAAAAACTAAGTGAACAGGGAAAAAACAACAGCGAGTTCACCTAATTAAAGCTGCCAATCTGCCTGCTCAACTATTTTTTGATTAAAGGAGGCGATACTCCATTTATTATTACAAAAATGGGGTATACAAGAATGGGCTTGCCTGCTCAACTATAAGATTCTAAAAAACTGTGGTTCCACGCTCCCTTGCAATTGATGGAACACAATAAGGTCATTATTAGCAAAATATTACAACAGGATTTCTCCTAGTAAAACCTTAACAGTGGCAGCGGGAATTTTAATTTTTTTTTTTTCTTTTTGTTTTGTTTTGTAGCCATACAAAGTAACAATTCATCAAATTGCTCCACAATTTGTTGAATTATGCAGACCATGTCTCGCCACTTACAGGAAAGACAGGAGAACCTTCGATTCTTTTCAATCATGTTCGAGGGGTAGCATTCCCGAGACTCTGTTCTATGTAATCTGGCAGTTAGCCTCCCACTGATCCAACCAAAAAAAAAAAAAAAAAAAAAAAAAAAGCCTCAATACCAACTTAGTCGAGGTCGGCTACATGGATCAAAATCGGAGTAGTTGTTTGAGATTTTGCTTGATTTAGTGCAGTCAGGCATTAGACGTTAAATGCATTCAAAATCGGAAGCTTTTCAATTGAACAACAAATAAATTACAATCCCATCCCGGAAAACAACAGTAAAGAAAAACTTTTGATTTAGGCAAGTATAAGTAAGTAGAAATTAATGCCTACCCTTACCCTTCGTTGTTGACCAAACAATCTGCGGCTATGAATCACGAGGTGCTCCCGAAACAGTCCGGTGAATATGCCCTAACCTACTTTCCTTCCAATTGATGGAATTCAGCAAGCGAGCAGAAGGGGAAGAATCGTGCGATTGACTGACGAAGGGGACAGAAAAAGAGAGGAGAGCGATTTGCCGATTGGGACCTGATTTAGATCAGAAGAGAACAAGACCGGGGAGGGAGAGACGAACGAACAGAAGCGAGCGTAAAAGAGGACGGATCGACAAAAGGCTAATGTCAACAGACCTTTTTTTTTTCTTTCCTCTACGCTCGATCAAACTAGAGATTAGGTTTCCTAATCTAAATACACACGTGGCACACGTGATGACGACGACGACGACGACGATTGGGGGAAAGCTGCGTTTTTTTGACCGCGGAAGCCGCGTTTTCAATCAACCAGTTTTCTTAAGGAAAATGACTCAAACTCGTACTCCTGTTTGGATACATTTCGATATATGTGATTCCATATTTTTAAGTGTATCGCATGATGACTCAATAGGCGAGTGACTTGTTCTGTAGCTGTAAAATTTGCTTCCCTACCAATAATGCGTGCCCTTAAATTCGCGGACCGTCTTACATAATATACTAAAGAGGACCTCAAGTCCTTAAACAAGAATTCACAAATCTTTAATCACTCCAAACCTCCACCAAGGTAAGAATTGTCTTTGGTTTTCCATCTCAAAAACTTGAACTGAGACTGGAGCATCAAGTCGGATGTTCATTTAGATACTCTACCCTTCTCAAGAATCTCAACCAACTCAAGGTCAAGGCCTTCCTTAAACCCAATGCCTGTGCAACCTTGGGGCCTACAATCCCCTCAAAATCACCAACTCTTAATTTTATGCTCTACGCAGTAGTGTATGTTTCTCAATTAGAGTTTTACCAAGTAAAAAATTATTGTCTCTTATTTATTTTGAATCCGCAAAATTCCTATTTTTTTTATTTTTATGTTCATTGGGATATTGGGATCGTGTTGCCACACAATCTATATATATAAGAAAGTTGTACATGTTGACACATGTCAACTCTACATAGCTTTCAAATTAATGTTTGTCTGATTAATATCATTAGGGAGTTACTATTAGCACCCATATATGTTATATCAGCCTCCCCCATTTAATTTAATGTTATTTATAGCCCTCAATAAGTTAGTTCATGCTCTAAGCACCCCCTTAATTGTTAGTAAACTCTCTATTGTACCCCTAATTTATTTTTGCCCCTTTCTCCCTAAAAAAAAGTCTTGTTTTCATCTTTGTGATTTTCAACCTCCAACCCCATATTGCACGTCATCTTTTTTCTCCCCCTTAACTCGATTTGCTCCATACGCATTTCAAGATTTATTATTTGATCCTTAAAAGCAAAAATTCAACACAAATAAAAGATTCTAACCATTCAAGAATATGAATCAAATCTCAACCAAATACCATAATTAAGACGTTGTAGTTGATGATGAATTGTTGAGTGTATGAACAAAGAGGTGAGAAGGGGTATAGAAATTAGAAAGTATAAGAGAAAATGAGATGAGTCTATGGTTTACTTTGGTGAAATATAAAAAAGTGAAAATTAAGTAGAAGAGGAAGGTGAATGTAGTGAGTGAGATAGGAGTTGAGAATGAGTTGAAGATTTCATTTAGGGAGGGGTGTAAAGAGTGAAAAGTAAAGTTGAGAAGGGACGCAAAGAGTGAAAAGTAAAGTTGAGAAGGGGTGTAGATAGTGGAAAGTAGAAGGGTAGTGGGGGGTTGATATAGGTTAGTGATTTAGAGTTATGTTATTTATGTAATTTTGCTTAAAGAAATTTTAATTTAAAAATGTATTAAATTAAATGGGGGGTTGATATAGAGTAGTGGGGGCTAATAGTCGATGCCTATCATTATCCTAAGTAATAGCTTAAGTACATTATTTTCAATTTCTTTTGTTTTTGTTCTTTTTATTTTTGTACACAATAACAATTTTATTACATCATTCTTTATAAATTTTATATTTAGTTTTTAATTTAAACAACTTTTATTTATAAAAAAATAAATATAAATTCATAGTATTTTCGGGACAATGTCTGGGTCTAAATGTATATGTTCGCCCACAAACCACTCCCCAATACTATTATTCAAAGCCTTGATGAGCAGCCTTAATTAAGATAAATTGGGTTGTTCGAACGCATTTATCAATTGGAGGAATACAATTATTAATTCTATAAAAAATGAATATATAGGTCATCAACAAAAATTAATAAGCATATATGAGAGCCTTTTTCTCTCTCTCAACACATCTAGGTGATCAACCACTAATTTATTTGGTTACCAAAAAATATTTGTAGCATGAGCCCTTTTGTGACTATACGAGACCAATTTACTAATTAGTAAAATCTTTTTTTTTTGCAATATATTTATACATATATTGTAATCAATATAAACTAGAGGCCTCGACCTTAATTATTGTGATGTAATTGGTAATAGTCTATATTTAATTAATAAACATTATTGACGTTAAACTTTTTCTTATTAAGAATGTCTATGCACTTCTCTACCCATTAATTAATGATTTATTATGGCACCCATAAAACTTATATGAAATAAAATACCAATTATTTCTTGGTACATGTCCACTAATTAACAACATAATAATAATTAAAGATTTTATTATGTGCATGAACCTTTAGGATAATTGAACTATTTAATTAAGCTATTGACCAATTGAATAGCAGTTAAGTGTGGGTACATTAGAATTTGGAAGAATAAATAAACCAATTCACTGCAACTACACATGCCTTAATATACCATTAAAAGACAACTAAGAATTGATAATCAAGTCTTTTCGTTTCCTGCACAACTCTGATTACAAGTTGAGTTGTGTTTTTTTGGGTGATGAAATTAAGAAAATTGGATTCTTTGAAAAAGAATACAAACATACCCTAAATATAAATAACAAATTAAAAACAATTAGGTCACATATAAAACCCGCATACATACATGTACCTTGAAAGTTGAAACAATCGTTTTCAATTTCTTAAACTATTGAATATCATTTCCTATATTGCATTTAAACTTAGATAACTGATATCAGAAGTAATTATTAAATTTTATAAAGTATATATTGATTGCAGTTGTTGGTGTGCACTGATTCAATTTGTTTTGCTTTGAGATGAAAATGTGAAATTGTTCTCAATGTAGCATCAAGTGGAATAGCATATCTTCTTATTCCTGGTGGTAGAACAGCACATTCGAGAATTTGTATACCTTTTGCTATCAATGAAGATTCAATGTGCAACATCAAGCAAATGAGTGACTTGGTTGAATCCATTGCCAAAGCTCGACTTATCATATGGGACGAAGCACCTATATATGGCACATAAACATTGTTTTGAAACATTGGATAGGACGTTGAGAGATGTGTTTTGGTTTGCAATGCCCGATAGCATGGAGGTACCTTTTAGTGAAAAATTTAGTGTATTTGGCGGAGACTTCAGGCATATATTACCGATAATTCTGAAAGGAAGTAGACAACAAGTTGTGTCTGCTGCTCTCAACTCGTCATATTTATGGAAAGTTTTCAACATTCTCAAATAATCTAAAATCATGAGATTGCAAAGTGGTAGTTCACATATAAATAGGGATGAGTTGTGATCATTTTCAAAGTGGATTCTAAAAATGGGGATGGAAATATTGGTGAGGAAAACAATGGTGTAATTGATTTTACTATACCAAATGATGTACTCATAAAAGATTCTAATGATCCACTTAGAGCAATTGTCAATAGTACATATCCAAATCTTATAGCCAATGCCCGAGATGCAAAATATTTGGAACAACATGCTTTTCTTGCTCCTACATTGAAAGTTGTGAGTAAAGTGAAAGATTATGTTATGTCATTATGGCCAGGAGAAGAAGTAACTTATCTAAGTTCAGATTATACATATAAGGTGGATGTACATTCAAGTTCTCATGAAGATATGTACACTGATGAATGTTTAAATACTATATTTACTTCAAGACTGTCAAATCACAAATTAACATTAAATGTAGGTGTACCAATGATGATATCCACAATATGGATCAAAGTGTTAGCTTTGCAATGGTACAAGGTTGATTGTATCTCAACTCGGATGACATGTAATTGAAGCATAAATTATTATTGGCAGTAATGTGGGTAGCAGAGTTTTTATTCCTAGATTGGTGCTGACTCCATCAGATATCAAATTAACTTTCAAGTTTCAACGAAGACAATTTTCATAGGTGGTCTCCTTTGTGATCACTGACGGACCTAAATAGGTGTTTGCCCAGGGCAGCCCAGGGCAAACACCAAAAATGAAAAAAATAATAATAATTTGGTTTTAAGTGGGCCAGAATTGTAATAGCCCAGTCCAAGAATTCATCTCAAGCCCAGGTCAAAACCACAACCAAAACAAAGACAATCTTACACAATCGGTCACACATTTCTCCAAAAACAATTAAAAAAAAAAACATATGCTACTTTTGTGCACACGTATCTCGGAGTAAATCTAACGAACCTTGCAGTGACAGCATATATCATGTCTTGTCAATGCTTTTAATGTCATTCTACAACACTATAAACTAAATTTTTAAGCTATTTTGATTTCAAAACTCAAAACTTGTTTGTTGAAGTTCATGCTAATTAGTTCTATTAATTTTTGGAACACATCAAAGCAAAGGTAATTTTTAAAATTTGATGTTTAAATTAATTAATTGGTTGTTTAATGAGTTTCAATATAATTCATGTTATTTTTTTATTATTCTTCTTGTTCTTTAAATCTTATTTGATGTTGAATATTTCATGTTGTTCTTTAGATTTGTTGTTGTTTAGAATGAGAATGAAAATGAAAATACTAAAAAAAATGAAAAATAAAAAATGGGATAGAGTCCGATTTAAGTAGAGAGAAAATTTAGGAGGTGAGAGATTTGATAGTAGAAAAAATAGGAAAGAAAATAGGAGAATCAAAATAAGAGATTGTGAATGTATGGGTGTCGATTGGCTATTATTATACACATATTTTCTAAGCTAGTATTAAAATATCATACGCCATTATGTGGAGCCATCACTAGCTAGTTTTCCTTATTTTTATGTCATACGGATAGGATAAGGACATTCATGCATGTCTTTTAAGCTAGTGCGTTAATTTTTTGCTTTTTTTATTCCTATTATTATACACATGTTTCGTCTTCAAAATATACATATGTCATCCTATTTTCAATAAAACCCAGATTTATTCTAGCACTTAAATTTCTTTGGTAATAAAAACAGTACAATATAAATCTACCAATTAATAATAATTAGTTGTTATTGCTAAGAGTCCAATCCAATTTAAATCAATGTTAGTTGTGATAATGTAAATATTATTCCGTCATAAGGGTTTGTCCAACTAGTAAATCTATCATTTTATCAGCTACAATTACAATTTGGTTTGCTTTGGGTATGGGATGAAGTGGGCCTTACTATTGTTAGCAAATGTGGGCCTTACTATTGTTGGCAAATGTGAGCCTACGGGTAGTATTGTTGACAAATGTGGGCCTTACAACTTCTATCTTGATCCTTGTGATGTATTTTTTGGTTAAAAATAGGACTGTAGTGTAGTGCCTCTGGTAGCTCTTTTGGTTTAGTTGGGCAAACCACTAAGTGGTCTTTTGAAATTTGTATATAGCACATACCTTACTCTATTTTATATATATATATAATATACATGAAAACCTTTCAATGATACTATAATTCTTCCATGCCCTCCTAACAAATTGTGTGGTTAAGTTTTATTTTACTTTATTTTATTTTATTTTTTTAAGAACTTTGTATGATTTGAAGTGTCATTGTATGGTTAAATTTTAATTTTTGTATTAACTTATTATGTCATTTAGGTTAATACTATAATTATAATATGGAACGTCATGGAAGTAAAAGAACAAAGATAATTTTGTCTTTCTTTAAATCAAGTGGAGAAACATCAAGAAGTGATAAACCTTCTACACCAGTTGTTGAGGTTTCAACCCGTGAGGAAGTAGAGCCTCCACAATCTTCAAGGCAAGAAGCTGAAATTGATTAGAATAATCTTGAAAGAGATCCGGGTTTGCACATTCCTATACGAGAATATTATGTCAATGTCCGAGATAATATTAGACGAGCATACATAAAAATGGGTCCTTATCAGCCTAAGTTGACAGAATACCCACGGTCTCAATTCGGGAATTAATATCGTCGCTTTCAACCAAAATGGTTTCAAAAATTTTCATGGATGGAGTATTCACCAGAAAATGATGTTGTGTTTTGTTTTCCATGTTATCTTTTTGAAAATGGTAATAAACCTCAATGCACATTAACTAAGGAAGGATTTAGATGTTGGAAGAGAGTTAATGAAGGGGCTAATTGTCCATTCTTGACGCATATTGGAGGTATCAATTCACCACATAGTAATTCCGTGAAATCAGTTGAAGATTTATCGAATGTTACTCGACATATTGATAAGGTGATAATTGCACAAACTTCAGAAGATGTTCAAAAAAATAGACTGTGGCTTAAGGTTACAATTGAGGCCATTCGATGGCTTAGTCTACAAGGATGCACATTTAGAGGTCCTCGTGAAGCTTCAACTTCAAAAAATAGAGGAAATCTCATAGAAATGGTAAAGCTCATGGGCAGATTAAATGTTAACATCGAGGATGTCATACTAGACAATGCTCCAAGAAATGCAACGTACACATCACCAAAAATTCAAAAGGAGATTTTACAAATTATGGCTAACATGGTGAGGAACAAAGTTCATGAAGAAATTGGAGATGGAAAGTTTTGTTTATTAGTTGATGAAGCCAATGACTCATCTGGCAAAGAAGAAATGACAATTGTGTTGAGATTCGTAGATGGTCAAGGTTTGGTTAAAGAGCGTTTTTTTGATATTGTTGAAGTCGAAAATATTGCTGCTTTAACACTTGAGAAAGGCATATGTAACTCTCTTGCTCGTTATAACTTACTTATCGAGGACTTACGTGGTCAAGGATATGACGGTGCGAGTAATATGCGTGGGGCATTGAATGGGTTGCAAGCTTTATTTCTGAGAGATTGTCCATATGCGTATTATGTGCATTGTTTTGCTCATCGACTACAATTAGCATTGGTTGCAGCTTTCAAAAAGAACCATCGATTTGGGTATTTGTGACAGCCTCAATTCCACAACCTAAACTGGGCCACGCCCGGCCTAGACTTACGTGGACCCCGAGTCAATCCTCACGACGTCAACGCAAGCCTAGTCAGCCTTCCTAACCATTTATCATTACATTTTTAGTGAGTTATTCAAATTTGTAAGTTATCAAAGTTTATGCGGAAACGATTTCAACTTAAACAAATCTAAACAATGTTAGAACAGATGGACTTGCAATGACTCAAAGTGTGTAACACTGCCACTTTCCTAAAGGAAGTTTTGCTATCTAAACTGCAAGAGTCAGCAAATATCCTAAAGGATACGATGAAGTAAACCCACCTTTCACTTTGCGGTAGTGAAAGATGAAAACAAGAAAGCGATTCTTTGGTGAATTTCGAGATAATTTCTTCATCCCCAAACCTCTCCTCTTATAGAGCACCTGGTCATGACCAGTTAGAGTGAAAATGGGGTGGTGGAGAGCGGTGGAACGATCAAGCATTGAATGAAAATGGGGTAGTGGAACAACAATGGAGTAGTGGAGCAGTAATGGAGTAATGGAGAGCAGTTTCAACTGCATCCACTCAGTCACTTTAATAACTACCCATTTAATCTCGAAAATGGTAAAAATTAATGGTAAAAAGTTTTACCCATGGTTAGCTTGCACACATATACACGCACGCGCACGTGCCTCGTGCCAAGTGCTAAGTGCGCCTATAAAAGCGCCATATGCGCCGCGCGCGCGTGTGGCTCACCTTGCATAGCACTTGTATTTTATTTTACACACACTGTGGTGCAAGAGTACATATATACTCTTTAAACTTGAAGTTCCTAACCAATGTGGGACTAAACATTTATTTTGAAAATGTTCAACAATCCCCCGCCATTTTCAAAATAATCGATTATTCAATCCACGAAATCTCAAACATTATATGCATAAGTAATGGTATCTTGCGATTTGAACCACTAATTTGTGAAAAGTTCATTACATCATATCGAATTACATGGTAGATCAACTTTGAACCAATTATTCTATTCGATATGTAGCATAAACATATCACGCATATAACTTACACCATCAAATAGCCATAAATATCCCGACACATTCAACATTGGCCTTGTGTCCCGTATCTTCTAGTGAATGTCTTTGGAGCCAAGCCCTTGAACTCCTTGAAGCGCCGCACTTCACATCCACATAGGTAGTCTCCATTCTAGTACCCCGCAATTTAAGCACCTTTAGAAGACTATTAAGATATCATCTCAACCTCCTCTCTTTACATGCAGTACCGAGCACTAACAACCTTGGGATGGTTATTAAAATTTAGTGCTCACAAAATCACTCTTATAATGAATTTGATCGCATTGAACTCAAAACTTAACGTAATGTTAGGCGTCGAGTTGAGTTTCCACTATTGGTGACTGTAATTCATGGGCTTGAAACCCATCCCTCTTGATGTTTTATTCACCAAGTCTCTTGGCAATCCTTTAGTAAGGGGATCTGCCAAGTTTTGACTAGATTTCACATAGTCAATCATGATAACTCCTCTTGTTATCAATTCTCTTGACACAACTATGTCTCAGTCCAATATGTCTGGATTTACCATTGTACATTTGGCTATAAGCCCTTGCCAATGTGGCCTCACTATCACAATGGATAGAGATTGGAGCTACCGGTTTAGGCCACAATGGTATCTCGTGTAATAATTCACGTAGCCATTCGCCTTCTTTTGAAGTTCGAGGCCAATGCAATAAACTCGATTCCATGGCGAACCACCATTAAAGTTTGCTTCTTTGAAGCCCACGAGATCGCACCTCCAGCAAGTGTGAAAATCCACCCACTTGTAGATGCATGATTTTGATCTTTCACAATCCAACTTGCATCTGAAAATCCTTCTAAGACCGAAGGATATCCACTATAGCATAAACCATAGTTAATTGTTTTCTTCAGATATTTCAAAACTCGTCGAATTGCAAACCAATGCAACTCACTTGGATTGATTGTAAATGCTTTCAACTTGCCTACTCGCCAAGGCAATATCCAAGCCTAGTGCATGTCATTGCATACATTAAGCATCCAATTAATCTAGAATACTCCAGGTTGTGAAACTGGATTGCTGTATTTTTCACTAGCTCAATACTTGAATATAGTGGGGTAGAAATAGGGGCACAATTCAAGTGATTGAATCTATTGATAACTTTCTCAATATAATGAGATTGAGTTAGAGTAATACTCCCTCATCTCTTACAATCTGAATCCCGAGAATGACATATGTTTTCCCATATCTTTCATTTCAAAGCGGCTTGAAAGAAACATTTTGGTCAACCGAAATTGTTCCAAGTCGGTTCAAAAATCAAGCATGTCATCTACGTAAAGACAGAGATAATGACACCATTGCCTTTTTCATCAAACTTGCTATATACACATTTATCGATTCATTTATTTTGAACCCAAAAGCAAGTACAATGTAACGGCCCCAAAACCCGAGGTCGCCACGCTGGGGAGGCGCAGGCCAACGGTCCGTCCGATCCTTGACCCACTGGGTCCCACGCGCGCCATCGACGTCATTTTCCACAACACGGCGATATGCGTGTTAACTCCCTTCGTTAAGCAATTAGTTCGACAGTTTAATCATTTTTTTATACAAGTGGGTCCCACATACGACCCTAAAATGACACGTGGCACAAGTCAAATTTTTGAGCCGTTACATACAACCTGGTCAAATTTTTGGTGCCACTGTTTTGGTGCTTGCTTTAAACCGTACAATGATTTTCTTAATCTGCACACTTTATTCTCATGATGGGCATAATAAGTATATTTTCTCATCCAAATCTCCATTTAGAAACGTTGTTTTAACGTCCATTTGGTGGATGACCAAACTTGTTTATAGCTGCAATTGCAATAAGTAATCCGATAGTAGCAATTCTAGCTCTTTGGTGAATAGGTATCGAAATAGTCTATTCCATGTTTTGGGTGAAACCCTTAGCAACGATCTCACTTTGTGTTTTTCAATGGATCCATCAACTCTTCTTTTCCTTTTGAAGAGAAATTTGCATTTAATGGATTTACACCTGGAGGTAGATCAACTAGCTCTCAAGTGTTATTTCCCATTATTGAATCCATCTCATCATTTAATGCCTCTTTCGAGAAAAGTTCGCATCTCTTTCTTTCATTGCCTCCTCTAATGTTTGAGGATCAAGCATCCGTATTAAAACAATACGAATTTGTCTAGTTAATGTTTCTCTACTTCCTTCAACTAGGAATGTATAGAAATCGAACCAAATGACTTAATTTTCCGAGCTCGTTTGCTCCTTCGAAATTCAGAACTTCTACTATTTCTTTGTCATTTTCAATTTCTATGACTTCCTTCCTTTTTGGTTTTCTTCATGAATACTTTTGGGAACATATTTAAATCTTGTCTCATCAAAGATTGCATCCCTTGGTTCAATTACAAGTGTTTATCGAAATCGAATTATTAGGCTCAATTACCATGAACCTATATGCCTTCTTGTGTTGTGCATATCCAATAAATATGCACTCCACTCCCCTTTCACCCAATTTCCTCTTTTGGGTTCATGTACTTTTACTATGCTTTCTGACCCCAAACTCTTAAATAATTAAGATTTGGTTTTCGCTTATTCCAAAGCTCATATGGGGTGACTTTATTCCTCTTTTGTGGAATTTTGTTCAAAATATGGCATGCGATCAAGCCAATGCCTCTCCCCAAAATCCACTACTCAAACCGAGTTTGATAGCATAAGCATTAACCATTTCGGTTAAAACACGATTTTTACGCTCACCACACCATTTTGTTGTGGTGTATAAAGAGCGATAGTCTCATGGACTATTCCAGTAGATTCAAAGTACTTTGGATCATAGTACTCTCCTCCCCTATCGACCTTAAACATTTTATAAAGGTCTCACATTGCAATTCGTTTACGCCTTATAGGCCTCATCTTTGGAATGCAACAAATAAACATAACAAAATTTGCTATAATCATCAATAAATGTTATAAAGTATTTATTGCCTCCTATTGAGGGTGTACTATGTATGTCACATACATCGAATGTATTAAGTCTAGCAACTTTGAATTTCTTTCAACATTAGGAAATGGATTTCTAGTTATTTTCGTTTTCATGCATGCATTGCAATTTCCTTCATATTTATCAAAATAAGGCAAGTAATTCCAGATTTACCATATCATATAATTTCTGAAATGAACATGTCATAATCTATGATGCCATAAAAATGAAGGAGACTCAACAAGATACGCGAGAAACAACATTCTTATTAGATAAAGCGATTACATTGAGCTTAAACATGCCCTCATAAGCATAACCCTTCCCTACATATACCCTCCTTGGAGAGTACAAACTTGTCACCTCAAATACAAGCCTAAAACCAAACTTATTCAAAAGACCACCCGACACTAGATTCTTCCTCACACGGTGCATAATACACGTTAGTGAGTGTTACGATTTTGCGAAGTAAATTTCAGATCAACACTACCTATGCCTTTAACGAGGACGGTAGCATCATTTCCCATGTACAAGACAATATTTTCATCTATCGCCTCCATGGTCTTGAAGAACCTCTTGTTCTTGCGAGACATGTCGAGTAGCACAGAATCAACCCACCAAGCCATATCATTTTCAACGACGTTGATTTCGGATATCATAGCAATGAGATCATCATTGTCGTTACTGCACCTTTTGCGCCGCAGAGGAAGCATGATTTTTTCCTTGCTTCCTCTTCCAATGATAACATTCGGACTTGAGGTGGTCATCTTTCCCCATGAGAACCAACAAGTGACTTTCTGTTTCCTTTGATTTGGTTTTGGTTGTTCGATTTTCCGAACCGGTAGGCTTTTTGAAACCATCGGGCTTGTTAGGCCGTTCAACAGGGGCTTTTTGAACTTAGCCGCTTCCATCACATGCACCTTTGAAATCTCCCGAGCATTCTCGCTTCTTTTTCATTTTCTGCATGCGACAATCCTCTTCTACACGAAGATGTTTAGCAAGTTCATCAAGAGTTGTGTCCTCTTTTTTATGCTTAAGAGTTCGTTTGAACTCCTTCCAGATGGGGGTAGTTTATCAATAATAGAAGACACAACAATTGTTTCATCCATGGCAAGATTGTGTTGAGAGAAATTATTTCTAATCCTCTCAATTTCACGAAATTGTTCCATGACAGACCTTTCATCAACCATTTTAAAATTAATAAACTTTGATATAAGGAATTTCTTACTTGTCGCATCCTATTTATGGTACCTTGCCTCCAGTTTCTCCCAGCTCCTTGGCGGATGGGACGTCATGGTAGAGGTCGAACAGTGAGTCCTTCATGGCGTTCGAGAATGTGACCTCTGCAGTGTGGTCATCCGTCTCCCATTTCGCCTCTTCCCGATCTCGCTCGACGTTTCATCGCCGGACTCCATAGGTTTTGGTGTATCCGAACATACAACAGATGAAGCGCCACCGGCCAGAAAATGAACTCGCTTCGCCACCTCGAAAATCGCCTCCATCGAAGCGATCCGACCTTCACAATGTTAGCCGATAGCTCTTTGATTGACGAAGCCATTGCAACGACAGAAAAACTTCATTTAGATTGTTAGAACAGATGGACTCGCAATGACTTCAAAGCGTATAACAACGCCACTTTCCTAAAGAAGTTTTGCTCACTAAACCGCAAGAGTCGCAAATATCCTAAAGGATACGATGAAGTAAACCCACCTTTCACTTTGCGGTAGTGAAATATGAAAACAAGAGCGATTCTTTGGTGAATTTCAAGATAATTTATTCCTCCCCAAACCTCTCCTCTTATAGAGCACCTTGGTCATGACCAGTTAGAGTGAAAATGGGGTAGTGGAGCAGTGGAACAGTCAAGCATTGAATGAAAATGGGGTAGTGGAACAACAATGGAGTAGTGGAGCAAGATAATGGAGTAATGGAGAGCAGTTTCAACTGCATCCACTCAGTCACTTTAATAACTACCCATTTAATCTCGAAAATGGTAAAAATTAATGGTAAAAAGTTTTACCCATGGTTAGCTTGCACACATATACACGCACGCGCACGTGCCTCGTGCCAAGTGTTAAGTGCGCCTATAAAAAGCGCCTAAAATGCGCGTGGCTCACCTTGCATAGCACTTTTATTTTATTTTACACACCTTTATGGTGCAAGAGTACATATATACTCTTTAAACTTGAAGTTCCTAACCAATGTGGGACTAAACATTTATTTTGAAAATGTTCAACAAATGACTCTACACAAATCAGTCAGGACAACCTAGAGTGTGGAAACCTCGTATATACTCCAAGTAAATATCTCACAAAACCCATATATCCCATGTGTCAAAAAAAATCAATATATATAAGTAATACAAAACCTACAAAAATGCGGGGGCAAGGCCGTTCCAAAGTCCTCAAAGTAGATCTCCCAGTGCTGGCCCCTTTCCCTTACTCGATTGCGGATCTGTACTCAGTCAAACACAAGAATGACGAGCCCAGGTAAGTAACACCAGTAGGGCACTAAACAACATTTCAAAATAAATAAAACAGTCTACATTCATGCAGATAGAAAGAAATGTATAAAGAACGCATGAATAAAGACTGTAAATCAAACAAAAGCAATCGATATATGAGCGTCCAGGAATGCAAACAGAGAGACGCAAGTAGTTCCGACCAATAGGTCGTTGAGTCTTGGCAACACATCAAGACTCGGGTTCTAGAACTCGGTACACTCACAAGCCCTAAACCCACGAGATAGTGAGACTTCCTGGAACAACCACGCTAAGACCTCACACCCCGTCAAAATCAGTAACCAGTGCAGTGCATCCCGAGGTCATGACGCTGGTATGTTACCTCAGCCCGCCACTCCTTCCAAGGACCATCGTTGACTCGCTTGCCCTCGGACAACTCAATTAGAATGGAATTCCAAGGATAGATATCAAAGCAATGAACAACAATATTCAATAGCTTAAAATGAAATTACTGTATAATTTTCTAGCTGGTTTACTTACCTCGATCCACACGCTTAATTCCTAACATATCCGGCCTCCCAACACTCCAAAACGCATTCTCGAACCTCCGTATCTCTTCCTTAGATTTCCTTATATAATTTAGTATCAATTCAAGTCCAATATCCTTGGTTTAGAACTCTTAAACCATACAAATACTACGACCAAAGTACGTTTGAGAGCTATTTCTAAAAATAATATTTTATAATAACTTCAAAGTATTATCAACTAGCCCACTAGAGTTACGGTTTTAACTCTGAAAACCTCATAATTTGTCATGACAACCAAAAAGGAACTTGTAGTACTCATGACATACTTTTCATAGACTCCAAGAATACTCAAATCGAATCACAAACGGAGAAGTTACGAATTTTCTAATATAGCATGTCAACTTGACAAACTTTATTTATTTTCAACTGGAAAATGTCTCCAAATCAATATTTTGCAATTAAATCTTCAAAACTCAATCATAAATGCCACGAAATCACTCGATACCAACGCCAAAATATTTCCACAGCTCGTGGAGTCAAATTATATCTATAAAAACATATCCAAAACAGTTATCAACTGAATTGCATTAATTCAAATCATCAAAACCCTAGCCCGCGTCGGTGAAATTTATCCCAAATTGACGCAAATCAATCTAATACACCAATTAACGATAATTCATACCAATTTCTATCGAAACCTCGCGAAAGAAATTGAAAAATTGTTAGAATTTTAGGAAAAATGCCCAACATTGAGAATCTACCAAATTGCGGGCTGAATACCTCGTTTCTGGCGCGGAAACTTAACTCGAATTGACCATCTTGCGATCCTCTACTATTTTGCGGAAAGAAACCGGACGAAAATCCGATGTTGAGAGTTCCGTGAGCGAAAACCCAAATCGAGGGGTTTAGGGACGAACGTGTTCGTTCGTTCAAGTGAAACCAAATGAGTTTTTTTTTTAATTTTCATTTCATTGTTTATATATATTTATATATATAATATATATATTTATTAATTCCCGAAAGTCCTATTATGACGTGTTTTAACTTCCAGTGCTCGTTTTCGATCCCGTTTTCTATCAAATTGAATCGAACTCTCGACAAAATAGTCCATCTTCATTAAATGTCCAAAATACTGGTTTTGGTTACGCCAAAACCCCAAAAATCTTAACTTTGTCCATGACATACCCAACTCTCACAAACCAATTCTCTTGTCATATTTAACCAAGCTTACACCAAATTAAACTATATCTCAACATCGACTACTGCCAACGGACACGAAACTCGAGGTAAGATCTTACCTACACATTTTCGAAATTAATTATTTTAAATTGTTCAATCTTTTGTATAATAAATAATACAAGCATCACACAAAAAATAGCATACCTCGGTGTCTACACCGAGATTTGGACATACGGATCACGACAAGTGGGTCCCACATACGACCCTGAAATGGCACGTGACACGAGTTAGATTTTTAGGGTCGTTACAGTATTCTTTTTAAAGATGACATCTATTGTTAACCTTATAGGTTCTTCTCCAAAACGCCTTGCAGAGTTACAAGCTTTTCAAGCGGGGAGAATGCACGTATGGTGGCTAGTGGTGAACGTGAAACTGGGAAAGGGGCTAATCAGATTGGAAACTTACAACGAGCAGGAGAAACGCGTTGGAGCTCTCATTTGATTATATTTGCAGTGTGATCGATATGTATTGGGCAACTATGCAAGTGCTTGACAAAATGGTTGGTGATGGATCTACGGATGATATTCGTGGTGAAGCAAAAGGTGTTTTAATGATTATGAGAACTTTTGATTTCGTGTTTATGTTGCATGTGATGCATAGAATCATGAGAATTACAAATACGCTTTGTCGAAACTTGCAAAAAAATCTTCGGGCATTTTGAATGCATTAGATTTGATTGCAGTGACAAAAATACTTCTTCTGAGATTACGAAATGAAAGCTTTGATCATCTTTTGAAGTGTGTGGAATCGGTTTGATGAGCTTATGGAATTGAAATTCCCGATATGAATGCTTGTTACAAAGAAGGCACATGTCGTTCTTGTCAACAAAAAAGTCTCATCACAGTTGGACATCATTATCACTTTGATGTATTCAATTTCGCAATTGATTATCAGTTGGAAGAGTTGAATTTTAGATTTAATGATGATGCATTGGAGATTATTAAGCTGAGTTATGCTTTGCAACCAAATGACAAATTTAGATCATTTGATGTTGATCAAATATGCATTCTTGCAAATAAATTCTATCATGCGGATTTTAGTAACCAAGAAGTGCATTATTTGAGATGTCAATTGGAGCATTATAAAGTTGATGTACTTCACCATGAGTATTTTCATAATTTTTCATCAATTTTTGAATTGTTGGAGATGTTAATACGGACAAATAAGTCGCATCACTATAACTTGGTTGATAGATTGATTCGTCTTGTTTTGACTCTTCCCGTATCTATTGCATCAGCAGAGCGAGCATTCTCAGCTATGAAGCGTATTAAAACTGATTTATGAAGTAGAATGGAGGAAGATTTCTTGACATATACTATGGTCATTTATATTGAATGAGAATTCGCTGAAAATATCAATGTAGATGCAGTGATTGATGAGTTTTATTCTATAAAGAAGAGGAGAGCACAACTTAAATAAGTTTTTTCTTCACATTTTGATATTTACATAATTTATTATTTAATATTATTTTTTATTCTTTACCAAATATTATGTGATTTTATATTCGGTTCTCTATTGTTTGTGTTTGCAGGCATTACACTTTTCACTGATCGTGACATATTTGTAACACGTTGACATCAACTTTTCACTCTCAAAATTTAAGGTACTTCAATTGAATTCATCAATTAGTAATTTTATTATTTTATTAGATTTATTATGATGGTTATATTGTTCAAATGTGTTTTTTATTTATTTGTTTACTATTTTGCGGTTATGAGATAAACAACATCAATTTAAAAAACCACCAAAAAAAATTTAATGTACGTAGTGAATGTGTATGTATATTAATGTGGTATAATTTACTTAAAATTATAAAAAAATGAACATTTAATTATAGCTCAGGGCTATAAAAAGTCAAGGTCAATTTCTATCGCATGTTGATATATATTTGCCTCAACATATTTTTATCCATGGATAAAAGTATGTTGCAATTTCAAGAGTTAAGAGCAGATCTGGATTGAAAATTTTAATATGCGACAAAGAAGATAATTTTTCAAGTTGTACTCTCAATGTTGAATACATAGAATTCTTCCAAAATTTATTATGATAATTACAAATACATCATTCTTTATGTAATTTATATCTTTTGTGTTTTAAACAATGTTCATTATGATATTAATTTTTTTTAAAAAAAAAAAACAAAAAGTAGATTCATAGTGTTTCCGGATAATGAGGAGCAGCCACGTATATAAGTTTGGATTTTAAATTCGCATCCTGTTATCATCAATCCATCCATCATCATCATCGGTTTGCAAAATGGTAGCCCCTGTCCGTGCATTGCCGACTCTACCAGCGATTATTACAAGTCCTCTCTGCAACTGCAATCGATTCCAACTCTCTCTTCCCAACATTCGCAACACTACTACCAAATGGAAATGGGGAAGCTATGTAGTTTTGCGAGCTCTAGAGAGAGAGAGGGACATGGATCGACAGAAGAAGAAGAAGAAGAAGAATTTAAAGTGCTAACAACTGTAAGAAGCAGATACAACGAGATATTAATAGTCGAAACCACTGAATCCCGATTTTTGCTTCTAGACTCTACCCGTAAGTTACTTGCATCTTTCTTTCATCTTCATATTTATTTCTGTCATTTTGTCTTGTCTCTTAATTTAGCCCTAATTTAGTTCCTTGCATCTGGCTTTGCTCCGTAATCATAGTGTCTCTAAAGTTACACCCAACTTGTTCTATCAAAATCAGTGACTAGTTTGTTATCCAATTCGCAACATGACTGACAACAGATAATGTTCATAGCATTCTCAACAAGGGGCGGAAATGGACTGGTAGTTACTGGGTATTGCAATCTTCTACCCTCTTTGTTTATCTTATTTTATTTTTGTTTTAATTTATCATGTATATTTGCTGTCCTGTACGCTGTACCTAAGAAGTGAAAACATACATAGAAAGACACCACACACGCACACACGTATATTTCTTAATTTTCAAGTTTTTGGTGTTATATTGGATTCCAAATGATTGTGCTATTGCTTGTTTACGGGACGCTTAAAACAACATCTTTTGACACTTCATCTCTCTTATCTTCCAATGCTAATTACCATTTTGAAGGTGAATCCATCTATTAGACAGTTGAAATATAGCAGCATAAGCAGCCTCAATCCCAAATTAATTGGGGTCGGCTAAGTTTTCTTAAAAATGAAACCTTGCCGAGCAACATCGAAAGAATGTCGAATCAGAAAAAAAAAAAAAAAAAAAAAAAAAAGATCAACTAAGCGTTTTTGAACTGCAAAGAGGACTAGGTTATTAAGCCAATAAAATAAACCTTTCGGCGGGAAAATACTTTTCAGTAAGGTTTGCAATTTGCAATCCAATCCAATCTATGCGGATTGCAACTTTTGCAATCTAATCCAATTTAACAAACTCAAATTTTGAACCAATTAGACTAAACGGACTGGATCAAATTGGATTCGCGGATTTCATGAACACCCCAAGTTTTCATCCTCTTTCACAAGCTTCTTCTTTGCGCCCAAGATCTTCTGTTCTAGCAATTAATATTTCTACTGTTTTTGGTAATTTTTCTGTTTTTTCATTGATTAAGAAATCAAAGAAAAAGGACGCTCCATTCACCCAACAACATAACTTCAGTCCCAAATTAATTAGGGCCGACTAAATGGATCAAGCTCTTCCATTGTGCTCGATTTGGCACATCCGATGCAGCGCGTCGCTACATTGGAACGCTACAACGTTTATATGTGTTTCATCTATTTCATGAAGAATGACAAAAGTTTTATGCTTGACGTCAATCTATCACAACCCACATCCATTTTCCAAGAATGGAAAATTGGCTTGGGGCCTCCCTCCCCCATTTTCCGGGTATGAAAAATGGGTTTGGGACTTCCCTCCTCCAATTTGCGGTATGGAAAATGGGCGTCAGAGTCCTCCTCCTTTATCTGGACTTGAGATCGGCTATGTAGCACGCATAGTGTTCTACATAGGTGGAGTTCCAATTACCGACGACAACAATAGAAAACAATAACTTTGTCTTTTCCAATTAATCACAACAGTATGATACTAAGTGCGTGTAAAGCAAGTGCATGATGCGAAACGAGAAAGGCTTGCTCCTCTAGTTCAATATGATACCAAGTGCGAAATTGATAACTATGTCTTCTTTAATTAAATTAATTTAAAAATATCTATGGCTCTTTAGTTACATGCTACGATGAGCGTGATTATGTCTTAAAATGTATGACATTGTAACATGTGTGCACATTGTGCAAGCACAAAACTATCTTTTATGACCTTTTTTATATATAAATTGTCGAATTCATCAGTTAATCTTGCATAGTTCGTAAATTCTTCTTACTTCACAAGTAATGATTCCATATTCTACAAGTAAACAACAGCAACAAAGCCTCAATCCCATATTTTGCAAGTTTGTCTGATATCAATCTCTTACATTTGTATTGTTAAGAACATTATAGAAGAAAATAATTACCACTCTAGCTTGATATGATCTTTTGGTTAAATCATAATCCCACCTCTTATTTAAAGCCTATAGAATGTTCTATAGCTTGATATGAATCTATTTTGATATTTGCTGCTAGCTTTTGTTGGAATCTTTCAATCCTTTTTTTAATTTTTCTAATTTTATTTCAATGTTATTTTTCCAATTCCTATGTTTTGGTAATTGTTGCAGAAAAGGAAGTGATTGACTCCTATCAATTAGTTGCAATGAAGGAAAGAAATAATTTACTGATGGGTTGGAAGTTTTCATAATTATGAATATCCTTGTAACTTTATATATAGATAGCTCTTGTAACCAAAGAAGTATGAATGGAATCATTCCCTCTCCTTTCCTCTCGCAAATGTAGGTTATGAAACCGAACAACATATATCTTTAGATGCTTATTTTTCTATTTCCCATTTTTTTCAATCAACAATCTTTACTTGGGATCCATCACATTGATTGGGACCGTGCTATGGAAGAAAAGCAATATCCTCATATATCCATCTTCATTAAAGGGCATGAATTCTTTGCATTGCGTTTCTATTTACTCTTCCACTGTGTTGATGAGCTTGTTTGATCAAAATTATACATATATAATATCGACATTACCTCTACATTTTTATTTACATTGGCCATCACTTTGCAGGATGAATTTGCAAGTCTTCCAGCAATTGTGCCTAGAGGTCCCATTGCAATTTTAGGTTTGGTAGTCTACTTGTTCTTGAACTTTTCTTTCTTTAGAATGCTACATGCCTTGTGCGACTATTTACTATTGAAGTTTCCATGGGTTCACTACACTAGTTTCTTGTTTAGGGTGGTGGAACTTCAGCTCATTTGATACTTGATTCATGGCCATCTTTAAAGCTTGAAGGTTGGGAAATTGATGAGCTTGTAAGAGATTTTATACCTTTATTCACTCGTTTTCTAGACTTTCTTGAAGAGTTGTGGCTTTGTATTAGTCACTAACTTACTGACATGATGTTGTATTTGTTCCCTAACTAAGGAACTAAACTTGCATTGCCTACGCCTGAAACAAATAAATAGATTAGGAATTACGATAAAAAAAAAGATTTGTAGATTTGCTTTCTTATTGCCAATTTTCCTTCTTTTGTTAGACCTTAAGATGTCCCATGCGACAACTGCAACCAAGGGCGGAGCCAGCCTTAGAGAGAAGGGGGGGCCAACCCTTTATCATGAGTTTAAGACTGGCTTTGACTTGATCTTATATGTGCTTTAAGTGTGTAACGTGGAATTGCTTGAATTGTCAAAACTTGATTGAGTTTTTAATCAATAAGGAGTTTCTTTCTTTCTTGAAAAAAAATCTAAGGTAAAATCATCAAAATATTTGAACCAACATTCCTTAAAGATCACCAACAAAGAATTGATTAACTGATTAAGTATACGTGAGGGCATCAAAACAAACTATAATCCGGAAAATGGGAGCCTTTTTTGTTGTGTTTACTGTTTATTGTGCAGGTGACTTATAGTGGGACGACAATTAAATATATTTTAATTGTTTTTGGGTTTTGGTGGACATGTTGAATCTTCAATTCATGGAAAATGAATTTATTCTTAGTAAACTGTGGAAATAAAACTGAAAATAATTTTACAAATCTTTAATTCTTGATCCATGCATGAAGAACAGTTTTCAAAAGAAAGAGAAATCGAGGGGAATGATTTAATTTATACTAGTTTTGATTTGAAGGGGACCAAATATATATCTATATATATACATACATTTTTATTTTATTTTTGAATTTTCTACATATACATCGTTAGATCAGCTACGTGGATCAAATACTTACATTCAACTTCATTTAATGTTGTTGATGATGTGCTTTCATAGTATTTGAGTCCATTGTTTATGCTACCTAAGCTATCTAAAGTCTATACTCTATATCCTCTAGGTCCTAATGTTTCTACTATGTCGAGTTTTCTAATCGGGGCATTTCCAAGTCGTTTTTGAATGTGTCTAAACCACCGCAACCACCCTTCTTTGATTTTTGCATCTATTGGTGCTACTTCAACTTTTCTTTGAATATTCACATTTCTTACTTTAACTCCACCTATGTAGAACACTATGTGCGCTACATAGCCGGTCCCAAGTTTGGATAAAGGAGGACTCTGAAACCCATTTTCCACACCAAAAAATGGGGGAGGGAGGTCCCAAACCCATTTTTCATACCCGAAAAACGGGAGAGATAGACTACAAGCCCATTTTTCATTCTTGGAAAATGGAGGAGGGTTGCGATAGGTTGACAACCAGCGTACAAACTTTGTCATTCTTCATAGGGGTGAATAGGAAATTAGAACTTTGGAGAAATCCATTAGAATCTAAAGGCTTTAAGTTGAGCAGGATGAAGACCGAATACATGTACTGTGAATTTAAAGATACTAGACGTAGAGACGATGTAGTGGTAAAACTAGGGGAAGTAGAAGTTCCTAAGTTGAAGCACGTTAGATATCTAAGATTAATCATATAAAATGATGACAATATTGAGAATGATGTCATACAAAAAATTCAAGCTGTGCGGAAGAAATGGAGGAGTACAACAAGTGTTATCCGTGATAGAAATATTCCTAACAAGTTAACAAGAAAATTTTATAGGGCAGCACTTATGCCGGCTATGATCTATGGAAGTGAATGTAGGGTGGTAAATCAACAACAATTACATAAAATGAACGTAGCAGAAATGAGGATGCTTAGGTGGATGTGTGATAAAACTCGTAAAGATAGAATACGAAATACATAAGTTCAAAAAAAATGTAGGAGTAGCGCCAATTGACACAAATATTAGGGAAGGGCGGTTGCGGTGGTTTGGACACCTGCAAAGATGGTTACAAATGCCCCTACTAGAAAACTTATAAACTGAAGAAATTCGACGAAGTAGGGGTAGATCGAAGTTAACTTGGGATGCATTAATTACGAGAGATTTGAATGGTTTGAAATGCTCGCTATCAATTGCACTAAATCAAGCACAATGGAAGAGTTTGATCCATGTAGCTGACCCCAATTAATTTGGGATTGAGGCTATTGTATTCATATTTCTTACTTTATATTCATGGGTGTTATCAGGTATCACGCATCTACCTTAAAGTCCCCATCTCTTTTATGCTCTTATCTATGTATTGTTTTTCTTTTTTTACCACTCGACATTCATTCCAATAAAACATGACTAGCACTTTTCCCTTTTAGAAGGTATAAGAGCAAAACAATCAAATCAACCTATTAATATTAGAAGATTCAAAAGATTCTTCCAATGTTCGTTTATGGAATTCAAGGTTCGAAACTTCAACTTCGCCTTAAACTTTGCCCAATTAAAATTTAGAAATAATTCGAAGAAGTTAACTTCGACGAGGGAAGTTTGACAAAAATTCGACGGCGTATGGAAGTTTATTGAATTTCACTTTAAATGCTAGAAAACTCAAATTTCTTTTTAAAGATATTAGAAATATACTTATTCATACAACAATAATGCATAATAATCACAATAAAATTGTTTAAAATAGTTATTTTGCTATAAACACCCAGTTCGCAACACATGGACATTAATATTTGTTTTTATATTGCTTTATATATTAAATTTTGACTTTATTTGCTACTTGATGTAAAAAGAAAATAATTTTCAAATTTTATTTTATTTAGGGGTAACTTCGATAACTTCCCCAAGAACTTTGTTGATATCTTTGAATTCTTGCATTTTTCGTCTTTTTTTTAATGGTTTCGATGGAAAACATCGCACTCGATCGAAGTTTGGCGAAACATGTCAAAGTTTCAGGTGAAACTTTGCAAGTTTAACATTGCCACATAGTTTCGCTTTCCTATTTTCATTATCGACAAACTTCCACTAAAGTTCGCCGAAGTTTGTCGATTTTTCAAACCTTGATGGAATTCATTAGAACAAATAGATTCAAACCCTCTATAGTTCATTCTTTAGAACTATACCAATTTTCATGACCAAAGCTAAGTTTCCTTTCGTTTAATAAGGATATTTTGGTCACATATCATCTCTATTGCCATTTAAAGAAAAATAGGAGTAGCACCAATTGACATAAATATTAGGGAAGGATAGTTGTGGTGGTTTGGAGACCTCCAAAGACGGCCTACAAATGCCTCCACTAGAAAACTCGACTCTTAGAAACCGAAGAAATTCAAGGATGTGTATACCAAAGCTAACTTGGGACGCATTGATTATTAGGGATTTAAAGGATTAAGAAAGCACACCATCAATTACACTAAATCAAGGATTTGATCCATGTGGATCGAGGCTTTGTTGTTGTTGTATATCACACCTATTGCCCTCCTCCACTACTTCCTCCCAGGTTGACTTCTGTGATTAAGTTCATTTTGTAACTTCAGTTCCCCTAATTGTACTATTCTATTACCTTAATCTCTACCATTCATGAACTCATGCCTATATTTGGTCTTAGGCATCTATTCGGGTTGTAAAATGTCAGCATGGATTTCAAATTGCGTGAGAAGATCTTGAGAATTCTCGCTTATTTCTAAAACATTTATTTGTTATCCAACTTGAGTTGTTCTTTTCTTTTCTAGTATAATATGGTGATTTTTTTTGAAATAGAGAGTTTGTAGCTTTAATATGTGGTTTGAAAGGTGTTGATGCAATTTTGAGCAGTTGATTGATAAAGCAAGAGAGTATCTTGGCTTGTGTAACTTAGAGAGGTGCAATCAAGTTGGTGGTGTTTTGTGTGTTCATGTTGGTGATGCACTTTCTCCATCTGCTACTGTTCCGGGAGGATTTGCTGGTAAGGTTTATTAATTTCTTGTTGTTTACTTTTTGTGTCGGCTTGGTGTTGTTGATTCAAGTATTTTTCCTGTAGACATTCCGGTTCATGACACTTATTTTCAACTTGCATGTTCAGGCATTGTGGTGGACTTATTCTCTGATGGAAAGATTTTGACGCAGTTACAAGAGGTGCAGTTTTTTTTTTCTCCTCTTTTAAACATTCCTTTGATGAAGCATCATTTACGCCATTTACCCATACATTTCTCAAGCACATTTCAGTCCTAATTTTTAAACATCATTGTTAAAAGTTAATCAATATTTAAATTATATGCTTACTAGGATTTAGCGATTTACATAGCCCAATGCAAATTGAGGAATTTAATTGTTAAAGCATACTTGAATAGTTTCACTTCTATTCCAATACCTGTTTGTTGCATGAATTGGCATTTGTCATGTATTGACATAAGAGTTATAGTATCCATTCATTAAATGGAGTTTGGAACTATAGAACCCTTATCTACCATGAACATCCTTAACATGAATCCATTATGGTGAAGGCGGCCTAGTTTGGATTGCTTGGGTAATATTCATTATTATGCAACTCTTTTGTCGGAGTGCCTTGTTCTGATCCTTTTCCTTTTATCCTTTAGTACGTATTATGGGTTGATAATATACAAATAAGTAGCACTTGGCTTCTTCTTCTTGTTCCAAAAAAACTCCTGGCAGTAACTTGCAAATTTCAGATCAATATTAGTTGAATAATCCTCTCTAAAATCTCTTTTTACACGTATGTCAGTATCTTGAGATCTTCTGAGCTGAACTAATTAGTGATTATAAGCTTGAAGACTCGTCTTGTAGAACAGTTGAAGAAAAGGCCGTTTACTATGGATTAACCCTTGATAAAGAGGAACAAAAGCGAGTTTTATGTGTTTGGTCTTGTGCGGAATGCTTTCGTCTTTTTGAGTTTAATGTAAAAAAAAAAAAAAAAAAAAAAAAAAAAAAAAAAAACTTTAGAGAAATTTAATTTCCTTCCTTGGGATTCCCTGGTAAAAATGCTTGCAATCCTGGTGCTTGAAATGTTAATTGATGAAATAAGAACAACTTTAATAAATTGGAGATCATCATTAGTGTATTTTTAACTTCTTCATGTGGCAAATATGAAACATCTTAATGTTCTTCATACAACAAATCCTTTATCCCAAATTAGTTGGGGTTGGCTACATGGATCAAACTCTTCCACACTTTGCTCGTTAATGCGTCCTTGTAAAGCTTGGTAATTCTTTCTTTTGAAGTTTATTTGTTGTTTTCTTTATAAAACCTAGTAATTCTTTCTTTTGAGGTTTGTTTATTGTTTGCTGAAAGCTAGCGTGAAGATGAATCATTAGTAAATTTGTAGTCACTTTTTCAGTATGATTTCTTTTTGTCTCCACAGGTTGCAACATGGTTGGAACTAAACAATAGGTTGATGTGCCATGGTCGTATAATGGTGAATTGCGGAGGGGTGCATGCTGAAACAACTGATCCTAGCAATGTGGCCGCTCATGCAAAGTTATCTCAAAAGGGTGACTTGTGGATACAAAATTCTACTATTAAGGCGATGTGTAGTGCTTTTCCAGGCAATGTATGCTTCTACCTTCGAACTATTTGTCACCTTTTGGGAAATAAATTGTGCATCTTGTTGAAATCCTTATATTTTGGTGAAAGAATTTAAACTTGGCCCAATGAGAGATTCTGGTAGTATTTGTTGGGGCATGTGCCTTACATTGTTTCTATTATTATTTTGGTTAATAAGATAGAAGATTCCATTTGATGTTTTATTATAATTAGTTGCATGTTTACCGTATATTAAGATCCATAGATATTTACAGGGAACTATAATGAATTAAGATTAGTGAGAGATTTGATTGATGGTCATGTGATGAACATATGTATGAGGATACGTATCAAGATCATGAGTACTAGTTAGGAAACAAGGTACTTGAATCGATCTGTTATGAGAACACTACATAGATTAAGTCTACGTGATTCTCATGATAAGTACACCGTTAGTCCTTCGACTTGAGATTATTAGATGCTTCAACATTAGCGATACAATAATTTGACATGATCAAACGTCGTCTTTAACCGGACAATTATAAAGATTTTGATTAGTTACTGAGTGAATAATATGAAGGTGCGTAATCAAGATAGAATTTGTCCATCTCGTATAGAGAGATATCCAGTGGGTCCCTCGATATGTTAGATTGATAAATGACTTAGTCCAATTGAATTTCATGGTGATCAATTTCACTTAGATGTTTTCAGTCTACCCGGAGATCGAAACTGGTACGCTTGAGCTTGTAGGATGACTTTTTCGTGTCTTATGTTTGATCAAATGACATCATATGACAAAAGGACATGCTATACATTGTTTATTAAGTTGTATCTATTTAATGATCTTCATGCAACATGGATAGTTTTAATGTCTTGCTAGAGGTTGCTTATAACTTGTGTACCAAAATGTGTTTTGATTCACTGCCAAAGTTGTATGAGCCTATTGGTCGCACACAAATAAGGTTTTGCGAAATTTTAAAATGGTTTAGAACGATGAATTTTATATGTAATTTACTTGATCGCGTATATAAAATCATTGTATAAATATACATTTCAAGAGAGAACATATGTACGAAGGAATTAGAAACGAGGTAGAGTTTTTGTGTGTTTCGGGATTTCGGGGAGAAACAAAATTGTTATGCATTCTCTCGAAGCTAGCACTTCAAATCTCGATCGTTGTTCATGTGAGGATTGCTGATGAAGGATGTTCATCTTTGGCAACGTCTGGAGATCGGTCAACCTTAGAAATGAATTTTGTGATTGAGGTATTGTTTTATTTTCGTAGATCAGTAGACCAGTTTTAATGGAATTTGTAGTCATCCGTGTTGGGTTTTTTCGAAAATCCGGTGGTCTCGAGAAGCTCGAGTTTGATGCGTTCGTGCGGCGTTGATGAAAACGGCCATCTTGTGGTTTTCGGAAAGGACGGACCCAAGATGCAACGATAGCAACTCGAACCTCTCTGCACGCCGCAGCCGTCGTCTCCTGCTTCACCGCGTTAAAAAGCGTGGCTGCGGTTCCAAAGGATGAGCCCCCCTTGAACCTCGGGACAAGCCCGCCTTCGCCCGCCTCGGGACTCAAAGATCCGCTCCTTTCCTCGGCCTGGAGCCTGGGATTCAGTCGCGCCTACCAAACAGATTCTTGCCGCCGGAGTTTGGACGCTTCCTCAAGCATCTCGTGGAGGGACGAAGTAGTGCTCACTGGTTGAGCCACACAATAAGATCCTCTCCATCGCACGTGGGCATCTTGATCTTCCGTACCTCGGCCCTCCACGGTAAGGTGGTAGATCGGGGTTGTAGGCCTTCGGATCTCGTGCTCGCCGAATCCGAGAACCCCCTGGATTCGGCATCTGGCCGTCCGATACGGTCCCGAGTCATCCAGATCTAGGCCGAAATGTGAAGCGCCAACCTTAGAAATGAATTTTGTGATTGAGGTATTGTTTTATTTTCGTAGATCAGTAGACCAGTTTTAATGGAATTTGTAGTCATCCGTGTTGGGTTTTTTCGAAAATTCTTTTGAAATCTCCGCCACGTTTTGAACCCCAAACCCAACCATATTACCCTCTATATTATTTTATTTTTGGGTAAGAAACTGCTTTTTTTTATTAGTGCAAAGATTACCCTGGTATAAAAGCTAAAAGATCTCGATGCCTAGACATCTGGAGCAGAAAATAGCAAAAAAATGATCAAAAGAAAGAATAGACGGCAGTCCCTAAAAACACGTCTACTCAGCATTTTCAATTTGTTCATTTTTCTTGTTCCGCATCTCTCTTTCTCTTTAGGGTTAAATTGGATTGTATGCATATCCTTATCAATCTCTAGACTCATCCAAAGATGGCTTGCAAAAACCTTAGTTTGGAAACTCTACACAATAGAGATTGAAGGAATTTGATCGTGCGGGTAAGATAAGTTTGAGCACATTGATTGGGAAGAGTATTAAAGGATTATGAAAGCACATCATCATTGCAGTCTATCGAGCTGAGTGAAAGTGTTTGATTCATGTACTCAACACCAACTAATTTATTTCTAAGGCTTTCTTTTAATTTCTTTCCATTTTACTGAGCCACCCATTTCTTTTCTTTCTTTCTTTTTTTTTTTTTTTTTCAGAAACCTGTTTCTTTTCTTTTCTTTGTGAAATTCTGCATGCTTCACAAAACTTCTTTTGACCTGTGTAGGAAGTGGTAATTTTCATGTTCTAAGAGGGAGTTTTAATTAAATCCAATTATTAATGTGGTATACCTAAAAATAAGCATTAAATCGAGTAGAGTGGAAGAATTTGATCTATTTAGATGACACCAACTAATTTGGGATTGAGATGTTATATACGTAAAAAGTGTAGTTTAAATATTTTGGACATATAGTTATTGTTTTTGTTCGTTTGTGTTAGAAAGAATTTTGCACCTTATGCACTGCTTTCGTCATATGTTCAACAATTTCAAGGTCTCAAACGGTTGATTGCAGTTAAGCTGGAAGAAAGAGGCAGGTGGCGAGAACTACCTTGCACTCACAGGACCTATGCCTGACTTAGATTTATGGTCCAACCTTGTTCCAGATCATTTAAAGCTGAATGTGAAACAATGGAAACCTTGTATGCTGAAGTCGCTGATGGCATGATAATTGTTTGATGCTTGTGGTTAGTGATCTTACTTGGCATCTCCTCTCTTTTTCCATTTCGATTTTTATTTTGCTGTTGATATGCTTATCTTGTGCTCTTACATGTTTGCCATGCAAACACAGATCCACGGAGTAGGTTTAAAAGTATGTTCTAATAATTTTATATGATTTTGAACTTCATTCATTGCATTGTTACTTGTACAATATGGTGGATTTTTATGATTTTGAACAAGTGAGTATGTAGGGTCCAAATCCAAGATTGTGGGTTCTAATTTCTCACCTGCAAATCATGTACTTCCTGTAGTTGTTTGCTTGCAGAAAGTTTCACGAGAGCACAAAATGTATATATAGCTAACTTCAGCCTTGGGCTTGATTAAGTTTATAGTAGGTGACTTGAGTTTGTGTTCATTGCAGAAAATGCCAGGACAATTTAAATTAGTTGACTTGGAGATTTTCCATGTGTTGAGGATGTTATAAAGGCTCAGTTCCAATATGGGCGACACTCTCCGTGGCTGTAAAACTTTTTGCTAGATGATGTTATGCGATCGCACAACTGAGACTGATATTTTTAACAGAAAACTAAATTATCATGCTTTGCCGTGCTCTTTGTATTTGTTATATCTCATTGTTATTGTATCTCATGGTCGTTGGGCTTCACCCTCAGTTTTCTGAGACGTGATACCTTGATTTATTGATTTTTTTTTTTTTTTTTTTTCTTGAACTTTCAGTTTTGAGTTCTTACTTAAATTGTTTAGGTGGGTTTTTCGGCCCTTTAATCTAATTGAAAAAAAAAAAAAAAAAAAAAAAAAAAAAAAGATCTGTTGGGAGATCTAGTAGTGAGCTAGGCTATCATTTCTTCATGGTTTCGTGAGGGGAAAAAAGCGATAAGAATAGTAAAATGGTCGAAAATATCAGTAACAAATTAACAAAGGAACAAAAAGCGCACAGAACATGAAAACCAAAGCAGTTGATTCAAGGAAATCAGAAAACAAAAGGAAAGCCGTACGTAAGTAAGGCCATATAGAGAGATAGATGGATTAATAAATTTAAAAGTAGAGGATCCTCATAACGACAACTCCACCCCGGAAACAAGAATCCCATCAGTGTCTGCATAAAGCCATTCCCCATCGCAAATTCGCGTTCCTGCAATTGTTATCGGCACATGCTTCTCTCCAAAACCCTTCTTATTTGCTTTCATTGGATGGGAAGCCAATGCTCTCACGCCAATGTCGCATCCATTTATCTCATCCACATCTCGTATGCACCCATTCACCACTATTCCAGCCCATCCATTGTTCTGTGCCTGCTGCACAGGATTACCTCCCAAAATTGCACAACGCATGCTTCCGCCTCCATCAACAACCAAAACTCTACCATTCCCTCTCTCCTCCAAGAACTCACGCACTAAAACATTATCCTCAAATACCTTAAGAGTGACTACTGGACCTGAGAAAACCTGTCGCCGCCCATATATTTGGAAACATGGTTGGAGTGCGCGGAGTTCGCCACTTGAGATTAGCTGTGGGTTTGCATCACACACTTCTGCGGTTGCAGCCATTGGTCTTTTTTCTTGTTGAAACCTGAACAACAAGTTTAAAAAGCAAAAAAGAGAGCAAATGGGCAAATTAGTTATGCAACTAAAAGGTTACCCGTGTCAGTAACTCCTGTGTATGGTAGATGGACAAAATGCCAGAATCTTGTCAAAAATTAAACAACAAAAATGAGTCATATCTATCATTGCCTTCCTACTGCAAAACCTTGTGCAGAGTAAGTTATAGATCCACAAAACAATTGTTTGACCATTGAAATTAAAGCATACAAGAGAAAATTGCAAAGATCAGGGCTGAGCAAATTAAAAAAACTGCCAAAATACCAATTTAATGAATGATATCAACGACGAGAGCATGAAAAAAAAAAAACAAAAAAAATCTGAAAACCATAGTCTGCTGTGATTACAACATAGATTACTAGCAGTATCAAAACCTCCCTTCAAGAAGAATAGACTATTAAAATTTCATTAATAATAATGAATCTGCAACCTGTTAGAACACTGGTAATTGATGGTAAAACTGTTAGCAGCTGCATGACAGGTTATATAATACCCTCTGTCAGATAAAGACAAGTTAATTTTGATAGTTAAAACAAGTAGCCTTTGAGGTTTGAAGGGTGCGATTCCTTCTTTCAATGGCTGTTACGTTTCTGCTTTCTGGCAAAAAACCTAACAGTTGTTAATGCTACTATACTCTATTCTAATATCCACTCGATCAGTAATAGTTGACATAATCTTGCCCCCAAGGGGTGTGGTATAGTGGTAAAGAAAAGAACACTTTAATTGTGACTAAAGGCAAGTGTCATGAGTTCGATTCTTGGCAGCGACATTACATTTCTTTAGTTTCTCTCGTGTTATGGGGTTCAGGTGTCTGACTAATCCCATAGTCGAACCAAAGAGTAAGGATAGGCTGAAAAATGGCTCGGACACCCATCCTTATAAAGAAAAAAAAAAAGTTGACATAATCTTTAGGTAAAGTCAATGTTAGGATTCCAGCCAAACACCAGCGTGATGACTGGGCCATAAGTTTTATTGAAAAGAAGAGAAAAACATTGTTGCTAGCTTGTTTGTTTCATTCGTTTTCTAGTTCTAAAAGCATGCAACTACAAAAACAACAAACGACTAAGTTGGCCTAGTGGTAAGGGTGAAGGCGAGACTATGTGAGTTAGAAGCATGATCTCGAGTTCAATTCTCCACGACAACCCCACTAGTGGTCTCTTTCTACAACCTCAGGTCCCATGTGACAAGTCAGTCAGACGACAAGCTTGTGGATACCCATGTTTAATAAATAAAAAGAAAAAAAAAGAAAAAAACAGCTGAGTGAAGTCAGGTTTTAAGAAAACACAAATATGTAATATTGAAACTTAAGGTGTTGGTCCTCGATAAAAACTTATAAAAAGTGGATCCAAAGAAGATGAAGAGAGCCGCGCCTCTTTTGGACATTAATTTAGGGCACTTTTGGTTGGGTGGAAGCGGCAGCGGGAGGTGCCAAATTCGTCCCTACTTCCTTGGAGGACTAACTACGTAAGTAAATGTCCTTACAAACAAAACGATGCCAAAAACTACACATGGATGAAGAACCCCAAAAAAACACATGAAATTGAATTGAAACAATTAAAAGAAGGAAAAAGAAAAGAAAAGGAGCCCTTAAAATTGAAGGATCCCCAACAAACGCACGGATGCAAAAAATTTAGAAAAAAAAAAAAAAAAAAAAAAAGTTGAAACGGAGAGAAATTTAGGGTGACAGGTGAATTGGTAAATCTAGAGAAAATTGAGAGAGAGAGAGAGAGATTATGCATGGTTGTAGTTGAGGATCTAAATAATTGGAAAGGAAAGCGAATAGATGTGTCGAAGAAGAAAGTGAAGAATTGATACCTGAGGCGGTCCTCCCCTCTCGGCTGGGGCGTCCAATTCCCAACCAACCAACCACACACAAAATAATAATAATCATATGATACATACCACTACTGGTAGGTATTAGTAGCTGGGGTTTTTCACAAAGTATGGTAACAATATTTTTTTATTCATCAAATAGGGAGTTACTTTAAAATTACAAAAGTAAGGTATGTCTCCTTTTGAAAATAAGCTATTGATGATGTGGATGTATGGCGTGATGTGTTTGATGAGGTGGAATGAATGTCTCATTTTCAAAAGGAGTCATCTATACAAAATACAAAACTGTCTTAATTACTCTTCTCCAAATGACTAATTTGTTCAACTCGAGGTGGAGAACCCATGCAAACGACATGTGCGTATTGAGATGGACAAGCTGCATCACGTACGTATCTCGAGGTAGAAAACTCATGTAAATGACACGTACGTATCTCGAGGTGGACAACCGCGCCACGCACGTATCTTGAGGTAAACAACTCATGTAAAAAGACATGCACGTATCTCGACGTAGACAATTCATGCAAACGTCACGCATGTATCTCGAGGTCGAGAAGTAATGCAAACGCTACGCTCGTATGTCGAAGTGGTCGACCCATGCAACCTCGTGCAATTCATGCAAACGTCACGCACGTATCTCAAGGTGTGCAACTCATGCAACCTCGTGCAATCGATGCAAACGTCGCGCACGTATCTCGAGATGTGCAACTCATGCAACCTCGTGCAATCGATGCAAACCGTGCAAAGGTCACGCACGTATTTCAAGGTGAGCAAACCAATCAATGCAAACGTGCAAATGTCACGGACCAGTGCACATAACACTCCATGTGGCGTCCACGTGGAGTGTTAAAAAACATGAAAGGCTCCGAATGCGCCATTCATGTTATGGAACAAACCACGTGGACGCCACGTGGGATGTTCAGAATACATGAATGACGCATTTTGAGAATGCGTCATTCGTGTATTTTCAACATTGCACACTAATGACGCATTTTCAAAACGCATTTTATCTTAGTTATGGAATAAAAAAAAAAATACTCACTTATTTTACTCATTTAAACTAATTTTTGTTGTACATCTATAATTTTTTTAGGTATTAGTAATAGTGCATTTATAATTTTTTAGATTTGGGGAAAGTGGTGGTGAAAGGGGTAAAATGGTAAATAGCAAGGGAGCGATTGTGTCCAGATACGTAGGACTAAAGAATGTGTGGCCGACAACGAGAAGGAGAAGGAGAAGGAGAAGAGCCCCTTGCTTTTTCTTATTAGTTAGCTAGCTAGCCAGCCACCTCGATCTGTCCTTAAAATTTTATTAATTTTTCCAGGAGGAAACAGTAACACCATGCCAGCTTCAGCTTCCTTGTTCAATCTAATTCCCACCTGTGGATTCTTATCATATCTGAAATCTCCCTCATCTTCCTCCAACGACAAACCACTGCTCGGAAGAAGAAGTACAAGTAGAAGAAGAAGAAGAAGCATTAATGCAGCAGCAGCGCCCAAGTTCAATCTCGCCCAAGTGATGGGCGGCAGAGGCCTCTGTAATGGGGAGAAAGGTCTGCAACTAGAGCTGCAGAAAACTCCTCCTACTCAATTACTAGGCAGCAGCTCTCCGTCGACGTCCATAACAAGCTATGATAATGAAGCAGCAGCAGCAGCAGCAGCACTGCCCCAAAATGCTTTTGAGAAGGAGCTGATGGGTCTGACCGGAGGATTCCCAGGCGGTGAAAAGGGGCTCACCAATTTCATTCAGAGCACCAAGTCCATGTCCAAGTCTAATTGGGCCCCCCAATTGACGAACGCCAAGCCCAACCCTCCTCCCTTGCCCCTCCTCATGCCCGGAATGACCGCAATCGTCAAAAACCCCACCAACCCCTTCTACATGTACTGTGGGATCATTCAGAGAATCACCGATGGCAAGGCCGGCCTCCTCTTCGAGGGAGGAAACTGGGACAAGCTTATCACCTTCCGCCTCGACGAACTTGAGAGACGAGACAGGGGCCCTCCCATGGTCAATCCCAAGTCTGCCGTCCTCGAATCTCCTCCTCTAATTCAAAAGGATGCTTAATTAACTGCTCCGCCTGCCTATTCATCACTACCAGTATATTACTATATATTATTATATGTTATATATGTATGTTTGTTTATCAATTCAACCCCTACAACAATTAATATTAATATTAATATTCTCACACTCAAAAACTACTTACTACTTATTCAGCCTTTTATTGTCTATTTATATTTAGATGCACATCATCTACATAAACAAATGCAACTAATGAAATGGCACTAATCAATCACCTGGTTTTAATGCCCCACATAAAGAGAGTGAGTACCATCTTAAAATACTACCATATGTTTATGTATAAATAATAATACAAATAAAACAGGCTCATGTTCATTAACAATAATAAATCGTAAATTGATCAGTTATGGCTTGGCTGGGACATAGTAGCCTCTTAAAACCAACATTTTTTCATTCATTCTTTCTACCCTTTCCCATTTTTAAACAAAGAGAAAAAGAACACTTCAGATTGTAGAGTTTCCTTCTTTTTTCTTTTTTTTTTTTTTTTAATACAAAATCTCTCTAGCGTTGCCAAGATATGAATGTCTTAGGTTTATACAATCTTGCGTTAGCATAACACACAATACACGTATTATTTTCACACTTACAAAAAAGAATCCATGCAATTAAGAGGAATTCCACAATTGCTGAAACGTTCTGAGACCCATCCACTCTTTTCAACCTAGTGCACCCAACGTACCGTGGTGGTGGTGGTGGTGGTGAATCTGCATTTTCTGTAGCTTCTCCTCTCTAGTATAATAATTCCAACTCTCTCGGATCAGAAACCCAAGCAAGAATTTCAGCCCACATAACCAGATCAGAATGAAAAAAAAAAATGCTATTAGCTCATCAAGGTTTCCATGGCGCAGGAGGAGGTGGAGGGGTTGGGAACATTGGTGGCACTGCTGAGAATATAGTGTTCTTATCAATCCCAGATTTCTCACCTGACAATGCCACTAGAGCAGCAACTAATCCAGCATTTCCGGCAAGCGTAGGCTCAGTATAGTTGTAGTTAGAACGGACATCATGGAAACCATCATGCTTATCAGGACCTGCTACCATGGCCCCAACCAGCGTGTTAGGATTAGGCCTCGGACTGTCCCTCCACTTCCATCCTCCTTTGCAATTGTACCTAATGCGACCCTTAGGAATTGATGCACCCCTGTGGTGAACATGTTTTGGATAATGATTACCAAATCCAACAACATAACTCATTTTCCGAGGATTCTTGCCAAGGATATAATCAATCTGCCGAGACACAAACATGATTATTAGGTTTCTAGAATCAAAACCTTCCCGAGTCTCTCCAGAAAGTAGCATACCTGTGTTTTGGCAAAGTCACGTAGCACCTCAGTAGAATAGAAATTTGGCCCACAATACCAACCAGGTGTATCAGCTGCTTCGAGGTAATCACTGTATAGTGTAGCCAAAAAGGCAGCATTAACCACGTACTGAAGGGGCTGCGGCCTTCCATGATTCAATTGAATCAAACCTCCTGCAACAAATCCCAAGAATTGTATCCCAAGGTATTAGGATCGAATGTTTGTTTAACAATGTCGAAGAAAAATCAAAGTCAGACGACAACAGCAGGGATCCCCAACCTTTAGTTCGATTGAAGCTAGTGAAAACCGGCAAGTAGGAACACATGATTATGTTGGTCTGGTTGTGAAAGGTGCCCAACATATCCTCATAAGGGTAACCGGGACTCAGGAAGAGTCTCAATCTACTAAGAAGGACCTATAAACAAGTGCCACATCAGTGCTAAATCATATAAAATCCTTAAAAGATTTGATTCAAGGATGCAACAACGAACGAACGAACGAACGTAACAGACATCCTATACTGTTTTCTGGACGATAATACTCCATTATCAAATGAAGATGAAAAAAATGTATAGACATATAACAATCAAACAGAGAAGTAGTTCAATGCTCCAAAGTCAGCAATAAGACAAACAAATTAAAAGATTTTTTGTCGAGAAGGTATATTAACTATGAACACTTGTCTAAACAAGCAACAGAAGAAGCAAAAGTGGGGGTAATAAATTAATAAAGAGAGTTGGAAAAATTGGGTAAATTCAGAAGCTAATGGGTGAGGGTGAGGGTGAGGGTGAGGTAGGCAGGTAGCTTATTGAGAGGAAAATGAATAAAGAAAAGAGAAAAAGAGACCTGAACTCCAGCGAGCTTGTTATCCCAGCTGAGAACACCATAATCAGGGCCACCCCAAAAGGCACCAGCATGCTTGGCCAGCCCCCGAGTGGTAGCCAGTTGAAGATAGGTGGAATTGCCAGTTGCATAGTACAACCAGGCTCCACCCCACAGGAACTCATCCCAGTAACTGGTGGAATTGTAGAAAAGAGAAGGGTCAGTGCCTTGAGCGCTGTATCGGCCTCGCTGCTCCCTAGCGTACTTGTAGAGGGTTTTGGCGCCGTGAACCAGTTTCTGGGAGTAGGTCTTGGTGTCCTTGAAGACGATGGAGGCAGCAGCCAAAGCAGCGGCCATTTCACCGGCGAGATCGGAACAGGAGTGACACTCGTAGACCTTGCGTGGATAATCGATGTCCTCGGGGCGGACCCAGCAGTAGTGGTCGTTGGGGGTGGGGCCCTTGGAGGTGTCTCCCTCGCCGACCTGAGCGTAGATCTTGTCGATGGTGTCGGCGGAGGAGTTGAAGGTCTTGAGGAGATAGTCGGAGCCCCACTTGATGAGTTCCTTGGCGTGGTTGAGCTCTCCGGCGGCCTCGTACTTGGCGCTGTACTCGATGACGCTCCAGCTGAGCATGGTCATGGCGAAGGAGGCGGGGAAGTTGAACTTGATGGCGTCGCCTGCGTCGTAGAAGCCTCCGACGAGGTTCTTGTTGACGGAGTTGTCGGAGAGGCCGTCGCGCATGCCGGAGTTGCCACGCCAGGAGACGTTGTTGTGCTTGGGGAGGGGGCCGGCTGGTGAGTAATTAATTCATTAATCTAGTAAATGATCATCATCATCAGATCTGAAAATTAAACTACTACTACTACTGCTCCTACTCACATCTCTGGGCATTGAAGAACATGAGGGCCTTGTGGAGGGCGAGGGTGTAGTTGTCTGGTGGCGCGTGAGAGCGGTGGTGGCGGGGGACAGTCTTGACGATGAGAGTGATGAAGCCGGCTAGGAAGGCGGAGACGAGGATGGTCCCAACGGTCCAGACGAAGATCTTCCGGCTGACGATGATGCACCCCAGATCCACGTACTTCTTCTTCTTCTGCTCGCCGGGGCCGAGGAGCCAGCTCTGCTGAGTCTCGTCGAGAGGCCTGGAGAGGGCGGCTCGGTCGAAGTCCTGGAGGTTGCGGCTGCGGTCGTCGTCGGTGGCGGAGTCGGCGGTGTTGATCTCCAGGGGGCCACCCCAGGGGTCACGCCCGTACATGCTCATATGCTAGATCTTCGATCTGATCTGATCTGAGAAATCAAGGGGCAAGGGGCAAGGGGCAGGGCCTTAATCTTAAAACGGAGGAGAAACGACAAGTGAGTGATTTCAGAAATTAAGGAAGCGTGGAAGCAAAGTGAGTCCACCCGCCCCACCACTCTTTCCTTTTCCTCCTCTCCTCTCCTCTCAATCTGAATTGGGGGAGTGTTATGAAGAGTGAGTGAATTGGTGAGGAGCGGAGAAAAGCAGGTGAGGTGAGGTGGGTTTTCTCTTTCGGAATTAGATGGAGGTTGTGACTAGTTTGAGTGAGTGAGTGAGTGACACTGCCCCACCACTCTTTCCTTCGCTTTGGTAGCACCCAACAAATTTACAGCACACTCCAACTCTTATTAAATTATCAAATTTGACAACCCAACCTGTTTTTTTTTTTTTTTTTTTTTTGGACTAGAAAATCCACTAACGTCTACTTCAATAATACGATTCCATATTTCGTATCGTCGTCGGCCATGCTGCCTATAGCACTGCTAACGTACGCATTTCTTTTCTTTTCTTTTCTCTTCTCCTAACAAATAGTACTAAACAATGAGGAAATATTAAAGAATAAGTGAGCATCAAAGTATAGGGTCTTTCACATGTGGTGTTAGCTTTAATTTTACTTTTAAAAAGAGTATAGCCATCGATTTTTCTTTTTAAAAATACCAAGAGTGTAGCCAAAGACAGCAGGCGGCGACTTGTAACGTGGGCTAACGCTGACGCTGAGATACTTCTACCACCGACACCGACACCGACCTTGCAAAATCTATCTTCATCTTCTTATGTAGACTGTCGGTGGCCACTTATTCTTATTATTACCTTGCTTTCCCTACAATTAATGGATACTCCATATAGTAACTCTTTTCATTGCTAAAAAAAAACAAGTTTCAACAACTGACCTGGGTAACATTTGTATGCAAGTACCAAAAGTGCCACCTCAACTTTCTCTAAAATGCCAACAATAATAACAATTACTATACAAACATTTTAGGAAAATGCTAGAATGACATCCCTAATGACACTTCTATGACGCTGACGAGTGAATCCCACGTAAAAATGAGTGTGCTCAAAATAATTTTTAGTGCATAACACGCGTAGTTTGTATCTCGAAGCGCGCACGACGGCTCTTATGAATATGAGTCAGCACGCCACGTCACATTTTTTTTTACGTAAGACACACCCGCCACGTCATAGGGGTGTCATTCTAGCATTTTCCAACATGGTATGCTTGAACACACTTCTTAACGGTTTGTTTTTTTTAAAAAAAAAAATACTTCTAATTATACTGAGAAGTGGCACATGCACTACATGAGGTATACATATTAAGTACCATCCTTACAATTATACAGATGACTGCACATAATGTACACACATACATAATCTTCTTTTTCCACTTCGTAAAGTTGCTCTTTCGCACCTCCCTGACCCTGGCAATATTTTATTCATCCTTGCACTGTGTGTTTATGTGATAAGTGTGCACACTGACGAGCATACAAGCTTATATTTGCATCAATAGGTGTAGTACCTCATTGGACCCCAAATATAGCCCAGAAAGGAGGATGATGTCTCTGCAGTCCAAGACTACTAGCTAGCTTGTTATAGATCGAAGCTGTGACTATTAAAATGGAAGATCGGTTCGTTCCTTCTCCCTCTTATGTTTTGCGACCTGCATTCTTTTGCAACACTCGATTGAAGGCTTTGAGGACCACAAACAATAACGCCCACATCAACATGACCCCATTCCTCAGATATGGAATTGAATATTCCTGGTGTACCAAAACCATTGAAAACTTAATTGTAAGACGAATGAGGAAATTAAGGTTCAACATACTTTCTTACTAGAGAGAACATACAACAAGAGGCATGATATTCATTGTTCGATGGTTCGTAAAATGATCTAAATCAATAAAACACAAACGGGTTGTCCTACACTCCTATTCATTGCACAAGCATAAGAAAAAGTGAAGCCACCCCCCAGTTATTATAATATATGATCTTGCCAGCTATTCGAGGCACATTTCATCATCAAGCACAAGCTTCCAGACAATAGGAATCATCTAATCACCAAAGGAGCAGTGCACTTAAGCACATTACATCATCATTTTTGGCTCCGATGGTTGCAAGTGCTAGGTGAGATTGATTGCAAATTCTACTTGCAACTTGCAACTTATAGACCATATAATCAAGTGAAATTTTCTTCTTCTATACTTTTTTGTTGTCACATTCATTCACAAACTCCACCAGTCATTCAAAGTCGAGATATTAAATCAAATTAAACATTTAGCTTATCATGTTAGAGTAGCAAGCATTAAACCATTATAAAGGCAAAGTTCATCTTTAAGTATAAGTCATTAACTACCAACTCTGCTACCTGCAAGCACAGGGCAATAGCTTAAATCACTCCTAAGCAGTTGTGCCTAATTCTATTCCTCCACAAATTAATGTTAGGAGACAAGCCACTACTTATAACCAAATCAAGCAACAGTAAACTTAAACAGAACAAAATGCGAAAATATAGCAATCTCAACAAGTACCAGTCAGTATAAAAGTTAAGGAAGATATGCTAGATTGATGCAAACTCAGATTCTGCAAAAAGGATATAGCATCACTGGAACCTTAATTACCTCTGAAATCTGGCCTACAGCCATAGTGAGTTCTAGTTGAAGTTTCAAGAGTTATTGCCTGAGGTGCTCCGGTGGATTTCATTGTTTCATTGTACGAAACTTTTTCAATCTTTCCGCTGTTACTCACACTTTCTTTGAAGCTCCCCCCTCTGTCCCGGAAATGCCACAATAATACCACAAGACCACCAAAGATAATAACACTACCTATCATGCATGCCACAAAGAGAAGCCCTTTGTACCACCAAGAAGATATATTGAAAGGTACAATATAATAAGAGTCTACCACGGCTAATAAGGTAATAAAACCAATTGTCGATATGATAACATAAGTCCCAGACCATGCATTATTTCCTGTGCCAACCAAACCAGACATGTCACTCCTAGCAACAGTAGAGAAGTAGGAGCAGTTCACGCTCTTGCAAACTTTACCACTTTCCTGCATCATTCATTAGAAAATACTCTATGAAATTGGAAAAAAAATAAACTTGTGTTTCCAAATCAATAATTAACTATAAGAAGACTAAATGAAAGAGACCTACATCTGCCACACGAAATTCTGATTCTTGAGTGACATAAATTTGAATCTCAAGATGCAGTTTAGCAGAGAAAAAAGGGCATATCGCCTCCAACTCTGAAGACGAAAGAAGACAAAGCTCATCCGATTTTTTCACAGACCAAACAAGCAACACTTTTTCTGTCAAGCATGGCTTACTCTCAGCAACATGGTGGAATATGTCCCTCAAGATAGCCAAGAAAGGAGACACACCAATTCCTCCAGCTACTAGAACAAGGTTCTCATACCTGGAAGAGTATTGATTGAAGAAAAAGTCGATTCAGTATAAATACCAATGAAATAAATCGCCAAAGAAAACAGCTAATAGTTTCATCTACAAAATGTCTACATATTCCAAGCATTGCTGTTACAATATTTAAACCAAGGTTAACTCTATAAAAAACATACATTAGAACAGTATTACATGTGACATTATTTGCCAAAAATCTGTACTTTGGAAATAACAATGATCAAAGTCAGTGAGATTGAAGAGGGCGACCTTGAGAAGATTGAAGAGTGCCACAAGAATCATACATATCCTTGCCAGTTTTGGCCATTATAAGCATTTTTATTGTAGAAACAATTAAAAATCAACTTGGGCAATTTCAAAAGTATTAGAAGTACTACAAAGAGAACAAATATTTAACCCATTAATTCTTCCTGTCTCTAAAATACTACGAAAGCAGTTAGATCCAAGAAGAAGGCACATACTTCAGGTGGTATGCTGACTCATGTCCATAGGGGCCCTCAACTGATACTGTGATCAAAGAACGAGGTTGCAATGGTAATTCCTTTGGTGGCTCCTCTGAAATGCTAGATATATTATCTCTCAACTTCTTCGTCCAGTCCCCAAGTACTTTTATGAGAACAGCAATATGATTTTCACCATCCAGAGGACTTGAAGAAACACTGAAAGGATGCCACTGTAGCCAAGACAACTCTCGCACTTGAATAAAAATAAAGCTAAGGGCATTGTACTGCAAGTCTGCATTATCAAAACTGCAAAGTAAGCACAAAGATGCTGATTTGAATGTCTTCAATTAAAAGGAAATTTCGAGTTATACTTTTAGGCTTTGAAAGGACCAGTTCTACGGTTCCACATGGGAAGCATGTGGCAGAAATGATACCAACGGTTTTCCTTGACTGGCAAAACCTCAGAAATCGATCAAGCACAAAAATAAATATTCCTCCAGCAGCCATGCTAAAAATGAAGTCTCCAACATGAAGTGCCAAAAAGACGAAAAATACTACATAGAGTTGATGAGTGTAGAAGAACAACTCAAAATACTTCTTCCTCACTGGATGAAGTGATGTCACCCACATGAATAAACCTGCTAAAAGACTAATAACTCCCGGAAGATTGGCAACACCGATGTTTTTCCACTCCATGACCTGTATCGATCAGTTATTATATCAGTACAACATTGCTCCAGCATTTGTAAGAAAGCATTCACAAACATAAAGAAAGCAGATATACATGCAGTCAATGAATACCAAAGATCGAGAATTTTTTGAGAACTTAAAAAGGTACTTATGAACCTGCGAACAGTAAAATTGGCTAAAGCATTCAATTAGTTAGACAATAAGAGGTAAAAAAAACAGCCTCCGTTCGCACTTGCAAATGCACTCACTTAACATTCTATATCAAATTAATGGAGATTATCAGCTAGTTTTGCCGAAGGAACCCAAACTCTTTATATTTTAAAAATTTTATCTCATTAATTTTAATGAGGTCAGTTTTAAAACACATGTGAATGTTATTGCCGGGGGCGGATCTACATGTATCTTGCCCTGGTCTATAGCCCAGGGCAAGATACATGTAACCCCTATATATACATAGGCCACTTTTTTTTTTTTTTTTTTTTTTTTAAGTTTAGCCCACCCATTATTAAGATTTTTCAAGCCTAATCCACCCAAATAAAAAATCAATAAAAGAAAATAAATTAAGTAAAGTTCATTTGTCGACATTCAATTAAAAATAAGGAGTCAAAAACATCTCGGGTGAAACATCGCTTGCTAAAAAAGTAAAGGGAGGTCGTGTGTTCTACTCCCTCTTAAGCAAAAAATAAATAAATAAAAAAGAGAACGAAAAGCAAGAAAAATGTTTAGCAAAGTTTAATGTTTATTTCATTGATTCAATAAAAAATGTTTGTTTCATTGAACCGGTGTTATTGAAATAAAATTAGAGTGAGCTAGTTTTGGCAGAGACATCATTTGCCTAAAGGCAATGTTTCAGGAAGTGGTGATTCGATTTCCATTGAAGTAAAAATAAACGAGCTAATTTTGGTGGTGGAGTTGTTGGTGTAACAACGTAATTGAATTTGAATTGCACCTCCATCGTCCTGATCGGAATCGAGATGAACTTTATAGTATAATGTAGTTGGTAGCTATATCATCTTTCTTCCTAGAGAAAAATATAATTAACACTTGCTGATATATTTTCGAAATTCTTTATTTAAACAAAAAAATACCCTACTATATACTGTAACTCAGAAAAGTCACGTATTTGTTGGCGTCCCTTTAATAGGCATCAAGATGCGTGCAGGCACACATGTCGGGGAAACTCAAGAGATGTCACTAAGTGAGTGTCAACTTTTCTACGTTACAAAAGTATTTTTAAAAAAATATTTTCCAAAAAAATTACATATTAGTATTTAAGTCTAGCCCAGGTCTACTTAAAATCCTGGATTCGCCCCTGGTTATTGCTAAGGGGTTTTGAGAGATAAATTAAACTAGAGATACTTGAATATATTCAAGTTTCTATTTTATTGTCTCGTGTGATCCTTCTCCCATATGCAATCACATTTATTTATTTTTTTACAAATTCCTATCGATCATCCCATTCCATGCGACTTTCAGAAAGTCGATATTTAATTTGATCACCACTCACCAGCAATGTAATGAAGTTTTATTGTATGCGCCGAGTAACATGCACATGTATAGGATAGACGGCGTACACACCCAGCTAATGCATTATTGCACATAGAAATAATAATTAAGAAGAGTACATATATAGTGCAGTTGATGATATATATATATATATATATTAAGCATATGTATATAGTAACTCACTTGACGTAGAAGGCGGCCCTGTATTGCCCATGCCACTAGATAGCATAGGGCGTGCAAAGTGAATATGAGCATAGTAAGATGCCCCAACCACACATGATATCTGGTGGCATGCTCAAAGGGGATATCTATGAGGCGGAGGAGAAGGGAACCCCTTGCCACTGGTAGAAACAAAAAGGCCAAGCAAAACAGTCCGATTGAGCCGAGGCGAAGACCAAAGACTTCCAAAATCAAGCAACTGGCCGGAGAAAACAAAATTAAAATACAAACGTGCAGGTTAGAGAACATATATATATATATAGAGAGAGAGAGAGAGGCTGGGGCAGTGAGAGTGTTTTGATAATTATATTTGTGATATCAAAGAGCTAGAGAAAAGATTATTAATTGATTAGTAGGTACGTACCTTTCAAGTTTGGCAGGCAAGCCGAATTGTGATATTGAGTTGAGAGTGCGAGTGGCGTAAACATAGATGGAACAGAAAACGTAGGCTGAAAACAGGAATATCCCGATCAATTCCGCGGCAGAAACCACTCCTAATGGTCCATCCACCAGAATTGGGAAAGTCCACAACCTCAACCTCGGAAATCTGGCGGGGCTCTTCTTTCTGCAGATGCAGGCAGAGAGAAAAGATTATTAATTAATTAAGCTCATGCATCGATCAGCTGACAATATTAATTAAAGAGAGTGAGAGTAAGAGCGAATTCGGGATTTTGTATAAAGCCATGTAGTGCCAGTACGCTGTCCTGTGCATGGGCTTAAAAGCCTTAAATACTAATTTTTTTTTTTTTTTGGGCTTTTTTTGGGCCTTGCCCTGGGCTACAAGCCCAGGGCAAGGCCCACCTGGTACGCCCCTGCATGCCTACTAATTTAAACTAAAACGACAGTAATTAAACATACTCATCATCAATTGAAGAAGAGTTTAAATGGAGATACGCAATTGCCAGAAAAGCAAGTATCAGAAGAGGACCGCTGAATGTAAAGAACAAACTTCCTGTGATGCCAAAAAGTGTTCCGCTGGAAGCAGTGATCCATTTACGAACCAGGGCTTCGCCCAACTCGGTCGGGTAAAGGAAAATAAGGGCAATCCAGGCTAAGAAGATGCTCCACATTACAAGTTTGAGCATCCATTTGGCGCCTAATAACACAACCACCTTCGCAAGGGGCGCAGCGGCCGTGCATCCGTGTACGTGTTTGACTGAAAGAAGGGGTACTACTGCTGCTGCTGCTTCTTCGTCCATGCCACTGCACTGCCTCAACTACTACTACTACTACTCAACTCACTGCACTATACACAACAACACGCGTCCTCAGATGACAATTAGACAAATAAATAGCGGCGAGGGCGAACCTACCAGTGGCGCACGCCTCTCGTTTCCTATGTATCATGTGTGACGATGACTAGACCACAGATGAACCACAAACTTTCCAATAATATTGATGACCTCTCGATCGATCGTCCAATTAAACCCCACATTCACACACCTAGTTAATTATCTCCCCCCATTGCAAACAACAAATCGACTTCATTCATTCATATATATATCTGAACGCACGGGAACCACTTATTATTTTTCGCTATTTCTCGGCTCGGCGTAACCTCGTACATACGCGCTGGTGATATATGATATGTAATGTAACCATAACCAAACAAAGTTTATGTATGCTTGCTTTTGTTCCAATTAATCGAAGGAAGGAATGTTGTTGGGCACCACTGATTACCCATGCATGGGATTGGGAACGGCTGGATTAGGGAGTAGCCCACAGGCACAGATGGCCCAATCTACACCACCTGATGACTCCCTCTCCCACGACCGTCATTTTTTTTGTTGTTATTTTTTTATTTATTTATTTATTTGTTGTGTTGACGTATTTGTTTTTTTATCATTATTACTAGTGGACGAGCACGCGCTCCGCACGTGATGCACACATTTATTTGAATCAAAAACTATGTAGCGAAGCGATGTCCATAATCTTATCCTCATAAGCTTCGTGTTGTCAGTCAACAACGTTAATCAATTCATTTTCCCTTCGCAATTGATGCGCTTTTTCTCCTTATTTTCGTTGCTCTCTCACTTTCACATTATGCAACAAAATCATTGAAAGAAGATGATATAAGCATTTGATGACACTTTTGTCAATAAAATTATTTTGCATTTAATTGATTGTAAGGGTGGATTGACATTATATATATTATAGATTATTATTTACACACCCAACACCCCCACATCAAAATAGGTGTTAGATACCTTTTTATGGAATTTTGGCCGGGTAGGGGTGCTCAGCGGTTTTGCAAAATCATCCAAACCGCCCAAACCGTCGAAACTGGTGCGATCTGGTTTTTTAAACTAGCGATTTGGGGGTGGTTTAGAAAACTTGAAAACCGCAACTCCACAGTTTGGTGGTAGTTTTCATCTATGGAAAACCGCGGTTCACCAATCACAAAACCACCACAAAACTTGAAATTGAATGGAATGGAGTTGAACTGTGACGGCCCCAAATTCCAGACCGCCTTGCTACCCGCCACGTCGCATCCCACGTCAACTAGCCTTGCCACATCATGGCCCGCTTCTCTTGGACGCCTCGCGACCTAACGAGTTGCTTACATTTTTCCAGCTAACCTTAGTTACGCTAACTAACCTTTACATAAGTATTAATAATTAAGTTAGCCAGTTACTCAATTTATCAAGTTGACCTAAAATGAGTTGCATGGGGGAATATTCATGGTATGCGTAGGCTTAATTATAACGAATGATAGATGTTGCATGAAGGATCGCATGTGTGATGAGTCTCTTCTTCTAAACAGAAAGCACCGCTTAGGTTTAATCCCGTAATTAAGCCCTAATCCCAACCACGTAAGACTTAACTACGTATTAGTCGGTCTTTCTTTCCTATATTTCTCGATACATGCGTTCGAATGAAATACATATGCATGTAATGTTATCATTAGATTTCGAGTTAATTAAAAATTTTATCATTTTAATATTATCACGAAAATTTTAAAGGTTATGTGGAAGCAATTATTTTTTAAAAATCCTAAGTGTGGAAACCAGGAAACAACATCACATGCATATAAATATCATAAGGATAATAACACAATGAGATAAACGAGTCTCAAGTCGGGGAACTATACGCTCAACCCAATATACAACCCAAAATATACTGGAAAGACATAAGCATAAGTAATACAACAAAAGTCGAGTCATACACAAAATGAGATAGGAGAGTTGCCAAAATGCTCAAGGAAAGTCGTCGATCTTCTCCTTCCCCCCGTCTTCTTCTTTCAACGGAACTACACCCACCGTCACGAGACTAGACGATGAGTATAATGATATTTAAGTAATAACAGGAGAATTCTATACTACATTTCCAAAATGAAAGAAAGGTATTTAAAAGCATAAAATAGCAAAAAATTTGTTGAATCAAGTAATGCAAAATAAACACCACAATTAAAAATGTATAGACCGACACATGCTAAGTCGAGATGATCTACATCCAAATCGGCGGTGAGAACTATCACCTAGCGTTTTCCACTACTATATGGTGTTGTGCTCTACATATTTTATCAATTCTATCAATCATCAAATGGTGGAGATGTGCTCTACATGTATAAATCATCTATCTCATTCTTGCCGACAACCCTAAGGCCCATACCCGTGTGTCGCGCGAGTGTAGTGGTGAGTCTTGGGACAATCCTATAGATTTAAGTCCCCGTGAACCACGCCTCGTGCAATGGACACTAGATAATCCCTACTTTAAATTTTCAAGGATCAATAGTTCTAACTCTCTAGGATTTCAAAACTAGTTAAGCTACAAAGCCCAATGAAATATAATACAAGTCTAATCCATTACAATTGATCCTAATAGCATGTTTTTGATCAACTATATGTCAAAAATATTATCAAGCTTAGGGATTTGAATCAATGAAATACTTCACAAGGCATTATGTTAACAATATTCAATAATGAATAGAAACAAGAACAACATGATGTGAGCTTACAACTAGCAATGTCTACAAATAGACTATAAATCAATAAGAGTCAATGAAATGAAATAGAGAATTCTCACAAACTTTACTTACACATACACTCGCAATCCTAGCAATATTGATCGCTACCCGCCTTGGAGTTCGCGTGTCCCACACCCAACATCGAAACCTAATGTTCTTGGATATTATTAAACTGATTTAGGTGTGTTTTAGTTCTTAGTTAAGTGTTTGGACCAACCAAAACTAAAAAGACTCCAAACACTTATCAATAACTACCTATATGCATAAGTTCTCATTTTCAACTCCATTTTGACAAAGAATATGACCATATTTTCAAAAACTATTAGTTCTAAGTTGTTCATCTCTATTAGCTTTCCAACGGCATGCGGAGCATCAAAATCCGAGTTGAAACGAGAAAGTTATGGTTGTTATACGAAAACATGAAAAGTTGTCCGTCTGCAGAATACATAGAGCGTTATCTATTATGGATAGCGCGCTATGTCTATGATCGCATTCATTTGCAATCGGGATTTGGAGTTTTTGATCCCAAATCCCACCCAGGTCATCTTCATTGCCAAAAACTCCCTGAATGGGGTACAACCACCTCAAAAACAACAATAAAACACCAAGCACTTCAATATATTGATCAAAATTTAGATTTAAACAGCATGCAAGAGAAATGCTCAAGAACACACTTACACCTTGAAAAATCATAACTTGATAATTTGGAAATCTAATTTAAAACTTCTTAGTAGCTGGATTATTAGAATTTCATGAGGAATCCAAATATGAACTTGGATTTCATAAAAGAAATCATTTTTTAACTCGATTTTGAAAAATTAGTTTCATATGAAAAAACTCAAACTTTGTCAAAACTTGAAAATCCGAAAATTGGGACATGTAATCCAAACCAATGCTTCAATTTGCTTATAGACAACCTTAAAAATATATTGAAATTGATTATAGGTAAAAGCCATATGATCAACAACCAAATTCATCAAAGATTGTATGCTAGAAGTAGTCGAAGTATACATGGGGTTGTAGCTAGACTTGTTTTTTTATCCTTCAATTTGTCGAAGAATTCCTCTCATAACACCATTCAAAATTTCAACCCCAAAACCAAGCACATCTCTAATTTTTTGTTTGAAAAACATGCAAAATGAAGAGAATACCTACTAGTATTGCTTTTATACTTCTAACTTCATCACTTACACACACCCTCATCACTATGGTGATCACATGGTCATAATCCACTCCTACATTTCCATCCAAAGGTCCTAATTAGATCTAGCTCCACTAACCCATTTTAAGTGACACACAAAAATTACACACATGTGCCTTAGCACGTATCTCGATGCATGTCTAATGGTGGTTGCTTTTTAACCAAACTTTAAGCCACAACTAAATATACATATGTATATTCAACTATAGACACATTAAATTAATTTGTTTATCACAATTGAGAAATTATGACTTACCTTATCAATCCATACCCCGGTCCACATCGATTCGCATTTCGAGGCATGTCCCCGTTCGTGCATCAAATGATAAATAAATAGACTACGTAAATATCGGTATACGATACACACATACATCACACTAGCCATCCATCACATAAAAATATCATGCATCTCGATATTCGAGCCGAGTAGCTTAGGACAAGATGTACCGTCGTTGGGCCACGTTAAAGGTCGGTGATCCTTAATAACAACCAAATTTGTTATTAGAATTTTGGGGTCAACATTAAAGATGTCCCTAAACCGAAGTTGGTAACTTAGTTCTCATGATTAAAGGTCTAACAATTAATTGAATGCGTTTGATCAGATATTCGTCAAACCATTCGGGTATGCACATGTGGAACAAAATGTTCAATGATCATTCTTATAGACATGTAATAATCTTTAGATGTTTGATATTGAATTTTTTCAGCATTATCAAGACGGATGGTCTTGATTAGGTTGTCGAGGGAATTGTGCTCTTAACTTAATGATTTGTGCTAAAAGTTTGGCAAATGCAACATTACGGGTCGAAAGCAAACAAACATGTGACCACATAGTTGACGCATCTATCAAAATCATGAAATATCTAAATGGTCCACAAGTGAGGATTAATAAGTCCACATATGTATCTTTGAATGCGTTCTAAGAAAAGCGAGGATTCCACAATAATTTTACTTGGGGATGCTTTAACTATTAATTTACCTTGAGAACAACTAGCACAATTATAATTACTTGCTGAAAATATTTTATGACTCCTTAAAGATGTCTATGTGAATTATCAATTATTCTTCGTATCATTGATGATCTTGGATGACCAAGTCGGTCATGCCATAAAATGAATGTCTTTGGATCATTAATTTTCTTATTTAAGACGACATTCGTTTCGACATGCCTTATATGAGTAAAATATAATCCAAAAGATAAAGCCGATAATTTTTCTAACGCTTATTTTTTCCTATTTGAAACCAATGTGACATAGAGAAATTCTCTATCATTTTCATTTATGGTTTCAATGTGATATCCATTTTGACGAATATCTTTAAAGCTAAGTAAATTCATTCTAATTTTTGAGTATAAGGCATTGTCAACATGAATTGTTATACCCCTGAGGCAACATAATATTTGCTCTTCCGTAACCATTAATCAAATTAGAGATGTCGAGATATTGTTTGAATATTAGCCTCAACTAAGTTCAAGTTGGGGAAATATTTTATTTTTTAAGGATTGTGTGTGTTGTAGCACAATCAACAAGATAAATATTGCTCATATTTGGTTTATGATTTGAACACATGATTTGATGATACATCTAGATAAACAATTTTTGATAAATTAGGAAAAAAAAGACATTTCATTTATAATAAGAAACTAGTACATAAGAATTAAAGGCACAACAAAAAAAACTAGTGCATAAAATTATAGAAATTGAGAAGCATTACATGTGATCATTAAAAACATCAAGACTAGTGTTTGGATCATCATGAAAACTTGGGACATCCATATAATTAATGTCTCACGATGAGCCATCTCCAAACAGTGAAGTTCATCTCAAATGTTTTGTCTTTCTCCTTTAAGGACGCTTGATAAAGATCAATAAATTTTTTAAGTGTATGACATACATGAGTCCAATGGCATTTGGACCACACCGTGACATGGTTGGTCACGATTACAAGCATGCTCATTTTCAACAATATTATTTCCCTTATTTTGAGAGACGTCATTTCTATTCCATTTATTTTGGAACTTATAGCCACGGAATTTAGAATAAGCTTGCCACGATCTTTGCCGATTGATCATTTTCCATTCCACATCCGTTGTTTTTCTTTTTCTCGACTGTTTTTATGGTCATTATAAGATGCAACATTTGCTTCATTAATTGAAGCGGAACCACTTGGACGAGAGTTGTGGTTCTTCAATAAGCTCTGTGATGGCCCTAACTACTAAATAGGTACCGCCCGACCTAATCCCATAAAACGAGCGGTCATCATAACGATAAAATTAGTCAATCTGTGGCCCCGAGTCGTCACTCGATCGACGATCGTTGCAAATCCTCCGTTATAGTAGGAGGCGAACCGCCATGGGCTCGCATTTCCTACCCCGCGTGTATCGGCCATCTGGGTCTCGCAATGGATAGCGAACGCGAATCGCCTTCGACGTGACATAGCGCATAAGTAGATATATGCATCTAGCAATTAACAAGTCCATATAAGAAATCCATCATCTCACTGTCACTCACTTCCCAACTAATAGTTTCTAGGCAATGATCATCTGGTTTCCACAACTAAGTTATGTATTTTATGCATTTTGGTCTCTAAACCTATGGCTCGATACCAACCTGTGACGACCCCAACTACTAAACAATGCATTGCCTAGGCTTAATCCCGTAATCAAGCCTTAATCCGAATTGCCTAAGACTTAATTGCGTATTAGTCGCTTTTTCGTCCTTATATTCCTATAAATTCATGGATTAATATATTATCAAATTTAAAGGTAAAGCGGAAGCATTCATTCCTTACAATGCCTAAGTGTGGAAAACCAAAAAATACAAAGATCACATGCATGTATATATATGAAACTATTCACTCAACCCAATGTGCAACCAAAAATGACATAAACAATAATAATAATACAACAAAAGTCGAGACATACAAAATGAGTGAGGAGAGTCACCGATCTTCTCCTTCCCGATCTCTCGCTACTCGACGGACCTACACCCACCGTCACAAACTAGATGATGAGTATAGTGATATTTAAGTACTAACTGGAGAATTTCATGTCACATTTCCAAAATAAACGAATGATATTTAAAAGCATAAAGTAGGGAGATAAATTGCTTTGAAACAAGTAATGCAAATAAATACCACGGACTAAAGATGTAGAGAGACAGACAAGGCTAAGTCGAAATGATCTACGTCCGGTCGGCGGTGAGACCTATCACCTACCTACCCTTTCCCACTACGAAATGGAGTCGCGCTCAACATATCTCACATACATAGCGGAGCTTCGCTCTGCGCGTTACAACATCAATCTCATGCTCATACCTCGTGTGCCGCGCAAGTGTAGTGGTGAGTGCCGAAACCCCGGTAGATCCATGTCCCCGTGAACCGCGCATCTCACGTGCAATGAACACTAGATAATCCATACTTTAATTTCAAAAACAAATAAATTCCAAAAGTCTAGAATACCAAGACAAGTTATGATACAAAGCCCAAAGGAAATCGAATATAAGTCCAGTTAAATGTAAATTATCCCAAAGTAGCATGCTTTTCATTGATCATTTCGAAAATGACATCAAGTGTAGGAATCGAGTCAATGAAACAATTCATAAAGCATCATGTCACAATATTCACCCATGAATAGATACATGAACAACATGATGTGAGACTTCAAGTAGCAATATCTACCAATAAACCAATAAATCAATAAAAGAGAATGAAATGAAATATAAAATTCTCACGGTTGTACTTATAATTCACACGTTTGTCCTAGTCTATCGATCCTTCGACAATTCGAAATGCGTACCCAAATGCCCGAGGTCTCCCTTAGTGCCATATGAGTTAACAATTAATCCATTGAGATTCACTATTACTTATTTAAAATTCCTAAATGGGTCGAAATCGAATTCAAGTGACTCCAATATGTGACACTTTTTCTCGAGATATGTGTGTGTGAATCTAGGGGCATATCTAGTGGTGTACTTTTTTTAATTCTTTAACTTAGGCCCATGTTATATATATATATATCATAGATGTGGCCACATAAAAACCACACATTACCAAATAATTGCCCATTTAATATAAATAATTGAATCTTACCCAATATGTCGCTACCTCGGTCCCACGTCAACACGCGATTGAAAGCGCGTCCCCGCATTCGTCTCGATATCTCGCATACCCGTAAATGACTTAATATTCTACACATATACAAGTACACTAGGCATACAACACACAAATATAACATTTACCTCTACTACGGTGCCTCGGTAATGACACGAATCTCATTGCGTGTCCCACGTCACATGTCATTTTGTCATGATTAACGAATTAAACTCGGATTAATTATTTGGGCCGTGACAAGCTCATTATTTTGTTCAATTACCACGAGACAAAAAATTCATTTAAAGTACTTTTTAAATTGACGCTCGACATTGTTGTTACAACAATGATTCGAGGCATGAAAAATACTGAATGTTTTTTCCATCATTGCCTCATCGGATATAATTTCTCCTCATAGCCTCAAACGAGAGGTAATATTAAAATTGGTGGAGTTATACTCACTGACTGCTTTGAAATCTTGTAGCCTAAGATTCAACCAGTCATTTTGAGCTTTTGGAAATATCACTGTCTTTGGATGATCATATCGCCCTCTCAAGCTTAACCACAGGGTGAGAGGATCATTTATAGTGAGATACTCACTTTTCAGACCTTCATGGAGATGATGATGAAGGAATATCAGTGCTTCCGCACAGCCTTGCATTGATATTTCATTTCCTTCTATAATAGTTTCTCCTAAGTCTTTAGGTTGGAGATGTATCTCGGCATCCAGTTGTCATGACAAATAATTATTGCCAGTGATATCGAGAGCAACAAATTCAAATTTTTGAAGGTTTGTCATAGTCTGAAAACATGTCAAGAAATTGGGTAAATAATTTTTCTCTTTTATATAAAATAAATAATATACGATTAAATATATGTTCACAACTTGAATATTAATATACAAAATGTACTACTTGTATGAGTTGGTGGGACAACCTCCAGGTTGGGTTGCGAGACGAAGTCTACTTAAAACCATGCGTCATCGAACGGGATAATTCGTCTACCTATCAATATTTAGCTTTACCAGGGACAAGACTTATTATCCACTATCAACTCAAACTCATAGCACTATTTGCAATATAAAAACCAAGAATAGAGCATAACTAATCGTTTGTAGTATAGCGAGAAAACTAGTTACGTCACATATTGACTTTTTAATTTCTGATGTAGAATATCATACAAGACGAAACTACAGAACATACTTTCACAGTCGATGACGTTATTATGTGTAGTGTATGGATAAAGTATGCATATATAAGTGATGCATATAATAAAAAGAAAGCAACCATGATAACATGGAAATAGATTGAACTTATTTAAATTAACAAAAAATTATACCTTCATAGCTTTGTTTCCTTAGCAAGCCTTCTTGAACTTCAAGATCTCCCCTTTGTGCAAGAGCATGCTCGTGTTGATAACATGTTGTAAATTGAGTTGGAACTTGCTAGAAACTAGAGAAGGAAAATATGAGACTTAGAACTTCTACTACTACAAACTACTACTACAAAGGAAGAGAAGAAATGAGAGAGTTGGAATGAGAAGTTCTTAATTCAACTTGGTGTGTATTTATAATGAGGTTGACACCCTTGATATAAATCATTTGGTGATGATGATGAATGTACCTTAGACAATGTTTACAAGTAACACATACATCACATGTCGTACAACTCTTCACAAAGCAATATTGACAACACATGGAATTGTAAGTACATTAAATATGAATGCAAGTAAGAGCAATGCTTGATATTACAACTCAATGACAAAGCCATGTTTGACAATGTGGTTATCTAAAATTTTGGTCATTTGTTCATGAGGGCCGCTAAGGGCACCCCACCATTTAATGAGGGCACCCAGTTAATATGGGCACAAATCGATTTACCTGGGGCACCCAAAAATTAAACCCAAAATACCGAAAATGCCCCTCGTGCAAAAAACCCTCTCACCCACCCTCTTGCAAACCCCTGGGCACCCCACCACCACCACCACCACCACCCTCGTTCACCGAATTCCTGGTGAAAGAATTCATTTGTTTTGAACCGAGCAGTGAGAGGAATCCCCGAAATCGTGTTCTCCGTCCCTCGCCGTGTGTTTCTCCTTCGTTCTTCTAGGTTTCTGCATTTTGTAGGGTCCGTTGTGTGAGTCGATTTCGTCTCCAAATTAGGGCTCGGGTGAAGATCGACGAATTAAGTTACATTTGGTAGAGTAGATGTAATGTGTGGTAGAGTAGATGTAATGTGTGTGTGGCGGTTTGTTAAAATGTAAAAAAATTGGGAAATCGTGGTTCTCGGCCACACAGGCCAGAGACTGTGTCAACCGTCTCGGCCTTGGCCGAGACATAAGCTAATATTTTTCGGAACTCGCGGTCTCGGCCACGTAGGCGGAGGAAGAGTTAACCACGTATCGGTTGTCCACTTCCGAGAGGGTCTCCGTAGGCTCGGTCGTCATAGGACGAGAGTCAGGCGAATTGAAATGGTCAATTCATCTCGGTGGCGTTCAACCGAGAAATTTAAATGGGACTCGGTTATACAAGACCGATATATTGGAACACTTGTCGGTCATGAGTGACCGAAAATATGGTTTGTTTCACGAACACCGCTTGACCGAGACATCGAAATGGATGAATTTGAACATTACAGTTTCAAAAAAATCTCCGTAGTAGTCAAACTAACAATACAAGATTGAAAATCCAGCACGACAATTTGCACCGAACTTTAATTAATTATAAATCTCCGTAACATTCAAACTGACTATAAAAAAGGTCCATCCATAAGTAAACAACAATTAAAACACAACACAACATTTGCATATACATAGAACATTCGGACGAATTGGCAAGCTTACACCTACGGTGTATCTAAGTCTACAACAGGTATGGTGGCTTCATGATCAGCGATTGCATTGGGCGCGATGTCTCGAAAAACGAATCCATCTCGCCAACCTTTGGTTGATCCTCAACGTACCGATCCCACGATGGATATAAGGATGGCGGCGGCGCATTCACACGCAACCGCACCTGTCAAAGTGAACAGTAGAACATAGAAGATATTGTCACAAACCCGATTAAGGGGGAAACAAACCATTTCACAAAAAAGTCATAGAACTTACCCTAACCCAATGGATATTCCTTTCATTCGCCATTGCAATGATAAGTCTCTTGTGCAATGACGACGTTGGAGTACTACGTAGAGGTAGGAATGTGGAGGCACTCCCATGCGAGAGGTTTACGAGAATGACATTGAATGCGGTGGATACCAACAATCCCATGTCTGGAAGTGTCAACCATTCTTTGAAAGATGCCCCCTCTTGATTCTCCGGGCAATGCACCGCATTCTTGATAGGCTCGAAACTCGAGCCAAGCACTTCCCGCCATAGGTATTCATACCCGATAATCTCATCGTACATCCGTCTACGCACAATCCTCCACCCGTCCACGTCCGCGAGTCCAAGCCCAGAGGCTATACACCTATATCCACAGTTCCCATCGGAAACCACATCGATAATGGCATCAACATGTGGCAACCAATATGGTTCTAAGCAATGACTATAAGCCATGTTAGATCCACTTTGCGTGCGTCGACTGGCACGACGCATTTGTGGAACCTTGCATTTCTTCTGCCTAGAAGCTTTTGTGGAGTGGGAGGACTCAAATCCGATTGGAGATTGGGGTGCTCTCCCACATTTGGGTGCCCCGGTTGGAGACCCCGGTGTCCTCACACCCGCATCCTCAACTTCCCGCTCGCACTCCACAAAAGACGATGGTGGACTAATCTCCCGAGCCGCTCACTTTCACTCCTCCCCCCGCATCCTCAACTTCCTCCTCCCTCTTATCCAATCTTCCCGCGGTGTCGTGATTGTGCCTCCCACAAATCATCGTGACATACCATAAGGAGTCGGCATTCTCCTTGACGTTAATTTGGAAAGGGCATCCACATTTCTTCGTACTAGTGTGAGTCCTCGCCTTTTCATCATTCCTTGATTTCTTTAAAATTTTTGCCGCTTTCCCCTTCCCAACTCTCTGAGCCAGTCCCCTATATGTCCCAGACCTGTCACAGGCAATTTTCACCCTTCCCCTTCGCTTAACGCCCCCGGCATCCGAGCGCTTCGTTACTAACACAAACTTGTTCTCGCCACCAATCGTTGAAGCCATGAAATTGCCGCTTCTCGAGAGGGAATGGCTTAGAAGGTGTAAAAGTGTCCTTATAATCTGGAAAATTACAAGATAACGGCATTACCTGCAATACAAACAGTGTAACATTATAATCAACCAAAATGTACAGCACAATCACAAAAAAACCCAAAAAAATCGGTTCTCGGTTGTACAGTGCTGAAACTTTCTTCATAGTCTCGTTTACGTGAGACCGAGAGTTAGCAGAACCCTCGGTCGTTCCAGACCGTGACCAACCCTAAACATCTCGGTCATCTGAGACCGAGACGTAACCATATATCTCGGTCCTGCGAGGCCGAAAGAATCGCGCACCCAGACAGATACTTCGGATAACCGCAAAAAAAACACAAAAACATTTGCAACATTACCTCTAGGACGACCTCCTCTGGCACCGAAGCATTACGATCCTCCATTATACAGTGGAAACAACTTCGGATTTGAAGAAATTACCAAACCCTACGTTGACAAACAAATCATCATTTTCATCATTATACGCAACTAAACAGTTCACAAAAACCCGAAAATGGTTGTCAAACATTGTTACCTCGCTGTCGGACGAGCAAGAATCGATCAGCTCTTCGCCAAACGCAATGTGGCTGTGGCTTTGTGGTTGAAGGTTGCTGGTGGGGTGCCCTAACTCCTTGTCGAAATGGTTTGTGGGGTTTGAACCATTATATATATACAGGGGCAAAATGGTCTTTTCCATTTTTTCGGAATTTTTACAAATTAACTGGGTGCCCTCATTAAATGGTGGGGTGCCCTTAACGGGCCTCTTTGTTCATCCATATCATAACATTTACATTATTATTATTATTATTTTATTTTTGGAGAAGTCATTTTTTTAAGGAAAATGGCGTTAGGTCCGAAGAATTTGATTAAAACAAACGGGCGAGGAAAATGAGAATGGTATTTAGTATCTTGTTTGAGATCCACCTTGGTTAAAGAAGGAGAAGAAGGAGAGGGAAGAATCGCGATCGAATGGTAATCTCTCGCTCTCAACTCAATTTGCTGGATCCATTTTCTCTTCGGTTTCCCTAATTCCTAATTACGTACGTACGCTGCTGCTTGTTTTCAGGCGAGCTCTCAGTCTGAGTCTCAAGACTCTCAACAACCACCATCTGGGTTACAGCTCTACTCTTACTGGCGGAGCTCCTGTTCCTTCCGCGTCCGCATCGCTTTAAACCTCAAAGGCACCCCCCACCTGACCACACCCATCATTTCAAGTCTTGTTGTGTTTCTTTTTCTTACAATTACAATTGAAGAGACAAGTTTATGGATGGAGTAATATATTACTTTGTTATAGGGTTGGATTACGAGTACAAGGCCGTCAACCTGTTGAAAGGGGAGCAATTCAGTCCCGGTGCGTCACCATTAATTAAATTCTCTCCTTCCTTCCTTCCTTCCTTGTTTTATCAATCCAATACACATTTTTTAATCTTTATCCCACAGACTTCTCAAAGCTCAACCCTATCAGCTATGTGCCCGTTCTTGTGGACGGCGACATTGTAGTTGCTGATTCCTTTGCCATCATATTGGTCGGTACACATCCACTAACCACAATGCTATCATTCATATATATCAACCCCTCCTCCTCCTCCTCCTGCTTTCTCATGCATGGTTTCCTTTTGCAGTACTTGGAAGAGAAATATCCTCAGCATCCGCTCTTGCCTCTCGACCCTCAGAAGAAGGCCATAAACATCCAGGTCAAACTCCCACTCCCGCCCACACTCTCCCAAATTCATTTCCTTCGTTAACTGATTATCATTTCTAAATTCCTCTCGCACACACCTGCTTAATTAGGCTGCAAGCATTGTGTCCTCAAGCATACAGCCACTTCAGAATATTAGTGTTCTTGTAAGTATATTCGTGCCCATATTCCTTTCATCATTCCATTTCCATTTCGATATGGTTTTTGAAGTAACTATGCTCTTCACCTTTTGTTGCTTTTTCCAATATCAGAAATATGTTGAGGACAAGGTGTCTTCTGAGGAGAAAATTGCTTGGGCGCAAAATCATATAGGAAAAGGCTTCACAGGTAGTATGAGCGTGTCTTGTCAATTCTCTACTTGCAATCATTCATTGCCAATAAATTTAATGTCCGTTATCATTTATGTGGTAGGAATTGGGAGGTATACCCCCATTCGCTATTTTCTGGAACGAGATCCCCCTTCTCAAGTACAAAGGAATATTTTGTAGTTGGATGAGGGCACTCACAAATATGATGAACGAAATTCGATTGGATTGCCATTAGGCAACAACTAACTCTTACATTAATAAATTAAATATTATGGGAAAGCTAATGCCCATATAATGTGTGCCAAAGCCCACATACCACAAACATATCAATGTAGTAACGATATACTTTCAGTTGTAGTAGAAGTAATCTCATTCGCATAGAAAATATGGAAGAAAATTAAGATGCATTGGAATTAAAAGTATTTATAGCACTAGTTTAAGATAATTAGACATGGCAATTAGAAAGAGGGATGAGTAATAATCATTTTTTATAAGAGACAAGCTAATCATTAGTGGTAAATATATGGGAAAATTTGGTCGCAAAATGATCAAGTGGAGCTAAGAAAAAAAAAAACTTGACTTTCGATAATGCAGAGGGGGAATTGAATGAAAAACCTTCATTGCCCTAAATTGTCTTGGAGAAGTGTTTTTTTCCCTTTCTTTTTTGGAGTTGAGTTGAGTTAAACTGGTAGATGCATAATTTATGTTCCACAGTTAGCTGTAACCAAGTAAGTTTTTAAGCTTCGATATAGCTGCTACTATTATGGCACTGATATGTTGCTTGGTTTGTTATCCTAAGTATGCATGTCTTGCTGAAGCTTTATTGAAATCACCATCACTTCATCAGTAGTATTCATGTTCAATTCTTGATAGGTTAATCAGTAACTGTCACGAGGGGATCAAATTTCTATTTTGCATTGTAGTCATATAGTCTACATGCTGAGAATCTCAGAACGTGTGGGCTACACCATTTCCTTTTAGACCACGTTTTCTATAATAGAAATGCCTTATTGTTTGAGTCTTGTATTTTGAAGCAAAAAAATCCATCATTTCAAGTTTTCCCTTCTTTTTACTTCCTATTTTGCTTTGCTTGAGTGTTACTAGTCATGGTGATTACTTGGCTTTCATAATTGTTTTGGATGTTTCTGTTTCAGCACTTGAGAAGCTGCTTCATAAATATGCTGGAAAATATGCTACTGGAGATGAAGTGTTGCTGGTTTGTTTCTTTGAATATCTAATTTGCTAGTCAGTCTTGTTTCATGAGTGAAACTCTACCTTTGACTCGGTGAACAATCATTTATGAACAAAAGGAGAATTGTTGAAGGAACTTAAAAACTATTAGAGGTGAAGGTGGAGAAGATGAAAATCAATTAAGATGACAGTTTTTTATTTTTCTCTGCAATACATGTGCCACTCCATCTTTTTCTCCTTACTATATAGTTTATACTTTATTCTAGATTCTGGATGAAGAACCTGTACATATATATATTTTTAAAGAAATATAAGAAACGGAGCACGGAAATAAATTTAGAAATCTACAAATAAATGAATGAAAATGGTTCTTCTTGGGTTATAAAAAAGGGTTCTTCTAGCCCCACTCTTGTCTTGGAGGAGACATAAGAGATGCCAGCTTTGTGTAACTTAATGTACAAATCAATGAAGATTGTTTATTTTCCTTTATTCTTCCTAGTTGTTCATTATCATTCTAAGGTGACTTTGTACATTCATTATTGTTATACCTTAAGCTATAATTAATTAGTAGTAAGATAACTAGAATATCCGTATCAAAATGTTGCCAAGGTGTTAACACGATCAACTATTGTCCTACCTAGGTGATAGGGGGCCTAAGGATTGTCGAGTTTGTGAAAATCAGATATTTATTGCAATATAAGAGCAGCCAGGTTTTTTCCCGAGCTTAATATTGAGCATTTTGCAAATTAGGTCAAGTGGAGGAATGCATCTACTGCACCATATGACATACATCCATTAAAGTTGAGGTGTAGTTAAATAGCATATGAATAGATATGCTCTGTGGAATTGAATGATGGGCAATAAAGAAACAAAATGCTAATAGAATTTGTGTATAAAAAATGAGAATGTTGAGATGGATGCTTGATACACTTTTTCGAAAGAGAAAACTCCTCAAGCAAACAAATATGAGAAAACAATTGAAATTGCATACATCAAATATAAGATGTGATATAACTGGTTATAGTGGGTTGGACTCGTACAACAAATCGGGCGCAAAATATAAAAAAATGAAATGATAGGGATTCTTGAGAGAGATCAAACATAATTTCTCCTCAAGAATTTTATTGATGAACAAAGAAAATATACCAGTAGTAAGCTAAAAATGTGAGTTTTTTCTCTTTCCAGAAATACAAACTCTCTCAAACCTCTAGTAAGTAGTAACCCGAAATCCCTTGTACAATTCTCTTTCATACATTTCATTTCCCACATGTTTTACTCCAAACTTTCTTTGCTCCAACTTCTTACACCTTATGAAACTGCCACATGTGAAGTGGTTCCAATTATATTTAGCTTTTGAAATTTGAAGTTGTTGCCGTCACCTTGAATCTGTTTCTCACCACTTCTTTCTGTAAGTGATAGGGAGTGGAGGCTTATTTAATACCTGGGATAACACTGATAAAATCATAACAAAAAGATATCTTCCAATGTAATGTATGGTTGTAGCTCAATTAGAGGCTTTAGAGTGAATTGCATAAAACGGATTTGAATAGATGATTTTATATGTATATTATGTATATTTGGAGAAAAGGCCACAAATGTTCTATTTAAAGCTTTTTTTTTGTAAGATCTATCAAAAGCTTTTAAGTTATTCTAAAGCATTTCTTGTAAACTTAAATTCTTGGACAATTAATAAAAATGTGTTTAATGACTTTTATGTGAGAGGTTAAATGAACTTTTTTGAAATTTGAATAGATTGTTCTTATTTTTATATTTTGGAGTTCTATACTAGGATATATGAATACGATTAGGCCTAAAAAAAGAATATGATTAGAAAAAGGGAAAATCAGCAGATCCAATGAAGTTTTTTTTTACTCGAGGACAATTGTGGGGTTAACCACCCTAGAATGTGTTTAATGTAATAAACTCCTGTTTGGGCTTATGCCCCATTTTCTTATCCAAAAAAAAAAGGTAAGAATGATTGATATCTTGAAATTGGTTGCAAAATGCTTCCAATTATTAAATCATGGATAACACCCTATTTGCATCAAGACACTGGGTTATTTGAGGTGAAAATGCCTATATGACTTGATTGTGGTTATAGTTAATCATGAACCTATATCATGTAAACAATTAGAAAATGTTGAAGCTTTTGCTTTTGTTGTTGGAACTCGGAATTTTTTGCTAGAGCTTGCATGCTTCCTTTCAAGTTTCATATTCGAATACATTATTGGTCATATTGCATAGTAATTTTGCGATGATAGAGACACTATTTATAACTAGTTTCACATTTGATATTCCCTAATTTATTGTGAATGATTGACAGGCAGATCTGTTTCTAGCACCTCAGATTCATGCATCAATTACAAGGTTCAATCTTGATATGGTATGAGTCTGACATCTATAATCCACTACAACTTTCTATTTCAATTTATAGGTCGTTAGTTTTCCTATCGATTCGTTACTGACTTGTTTAATATCAAAGAGAATGTTTATCGCCCTTTCTTTTCAAGGCTAAATTGGTTAAAATATCCTAACATTTCACAACTTTTATTATTCTATCCAAACATTTCTACGTTGTTTGATTTGTATCCTAGGTTTCTTTTGAACCTAAATTCAATGAGATGGCTCCTAAATAATGAATTTCAAAAGCCACCTCATCACCCATAATTACCAAATTCATTATTTAAATTTATTATTTAGATGTCACCCATAGAGGAAATACCCATAGAGGTTTGGAAATGCTTAGGAGAAATTGGATTGACTTGGTTAACAAAACTTTTCAATAAAATTTTAAAATCAAAACGGATGCCAATGGATTGGAGAAGAAGCACGCTTGTGCCAATCTTCAAAAACAAAGGAGACATTCAAAGTTGCTCAAACTATCGGGGAATTAAACTTATGAGTCACACTATGAAACTTTGGGAGAGGATAATTAACAATAGGCTAAGGAGAGAAACAACAATATCAGAGAACCAATTTGGTTTCATGCCTGGGAGGTCAACTATGGAGGCGATTTTCCTTGTAAGACGATTGTTAGAAAAATATAGAGAAAAGAAAAAAGATCTTCATATGGTATTCGTAGATTTAGAAAAAGCATATGATAGGGTCCCTAGAGATGTTCTTTGGTGGGTTCTAGAAAGAAAAATAGTGCATGCTAGATACATAGACACTATTAAGGATATGTATGATGAAGTAGTAACGAGTATAAAGACATTTGGAGGAGCTACAAAAGAATTTCCCATTACGATAGGACTACATCAAGGATCGGCTCTAAGCCCATATCTATTTACTTTAGTTATAGATGAACTAACTAGACATATTCAAGAGGATATACCATGGTGTATGCTATTTGCGAGATGATATTGTCTTAGTGGATGAAACTAAAGATGGAGTGAATAGGAAATTAGAACTACGGAGGAATGCATTAGAATCTAAGGGCTTTAAGTTGAGTAGGACGAAAACCGAATACATGCACTTTGTGAGTTTAGAAACACTAGACATCGAGATGACGGAGTGGTAAAATTAGGGGAAATAGAAGTTCCTAAGGTAAACCACTTTAGGTATCTAGGATCAATCATACAAAATGATGGTAACATTGAGAATGATGTCACACATAGAATTCAATTTGGATGGAAGAAATGGCGGAGTGCAACAGGGGTGATTTGTGATCGAAATGTTCCTACTAAGTTAAAAGGAAAATTTTATAGGACCGCAATTAGGCCAGCTATGCTCTATGGAAGTGAATGTTGGGCGGTAAAGCAACAACAATTACATAAAATGAACGTAGCAGAAATGAGGATGCTTAGGTGGATGTGTGGTAAAACTCGTAAAGATAGAATAAGAAATATAGAAATTCAAAAACATGTAGGAGTAGCACCAATTGATACAAAGATTAGGGAAGGGCGGTTGCGGTGGTTTGGTCACCTGCAAAGACGACCTACAAATGCCCCAACTAGAAAACTTGACTCAATAGAAAGCGTAGAAATTCGACGAGGTAGGGGCGGACCAAAGTTAACATGGGATGCATTAATTAGGAGGGATTTGAATGGTTTGGAAAGCTCACCATCGGTTGCACTTAATCGAGCACAATGGAAAAGTTTGATCCATGTAGCCGACCCCAGTTAATTTGGGACTGAGGCTATGTTGTTGTTGTTGTTGTTGTGTATTTAGATGTCACCTTAACATTTTAAATTCATTGTTTAAATGCCACCTCATCAAATTTAAGGTTCAAAAGTATCTTAAGGTATCCGCACTTCACCAAGTACAAAGAGGGTATCGTCTTCAGAGCCTGATGTCGTGGAGTGCACATTGACGACAGCCTGATGCTGGACATTCAAGACTCTCCCTTATCTCAATTTGTTGTCCCGGCAATACCGTGGGTATTGTACATGCGATAGCAACATGATATTAGTTTCTTGGTTGTCTTCCTTGAGGAGAAACCTCGAAACTTCAGCCTTACCCCCTCCTTTTGACATCTATGGGTCCGAATACACAATAATACCAATAAGGCAGGTTCAACAAGTGTTGCTGAGCCGATCGCAGCCGTAAGTGTACGGGTTGATTGCAATAATAGTGTTACCAACTAGTGTTTGAAACAGATATCGATCCTTAGCGACGCTATAAGGGTAATTTCAGTCTAGACCAACAATAAAGTTAGGAAACTATTATTTTGTTATTTTGAAAACTAAAATACTGCTAATCTAAACAACAAAAGTAAATATGATTTGCTTCGAATGAGAGAAAACTCCTAGAAAATTAACTTCACCAAGGTTGTAATCACTTTGCGTTAACTTCAATTGATTGTATTATCTAATTGCATTAAAATAGGCAAATTTCCCTGTAAATCGCCGAATCCCATTATCGTGGTGACTAATATCCTAATGCTACACTCGGAATCCACCTATCGGTGAAATGAAAGTTATCAAGACAAAAGCTTGCATTTGGTGAATTGGAACACTATTAAATAACCAAAAGAGGCGGGAGTCTTGGCCTCTAGCAACATCAAAATGAGGAATGTCTCATTGGACGCATTATAGAATTGGATATTTAAACGGGAGAGAGGTCATCTGCGGGTCAGAGTCATTAAGAGTAGACTGTTAGGCCTGGACTTAAATTCACTTTTCACAGGAAGAGGAAGAAGGTTGGGCGGAGTCCGACAGAAGTGGTGGGCTTAAAAACGGCCCATGTGGGCACCTAGTAGGAGCCAAGCCCAATTGAGTGCACATCACATTAGTGGTGGCTGCGTTAACCTATTTTGCATATTATTAATAAATATTACTATTATTAATACGTACTACTAAATATTAGAAAGAGAGGGTATAGATAGATAGGTGGGGAGACTAATGAAGCATCGATTCGCTTTTGTTTTGGCTAATAGTAAGAGTAGGAGAGTCCAGCCTCTCAAAAGCCGAGTATTGTTTTGTTTTGTTAAGTATTATCATCAATAAAGTTTCTAGTACTCTCTCACTTTTGATCATTGTCTCTGTTCATCTTCTTTGTGTTCTTGATAGAATTGGAGTTCTATCATAGACATGGAACAATAAAAAGGATTAGTTTGCAAGAATTCTTTGTAATACTACCTTTAATATCCATAGAAATTCATTTCATCCACTTGCCAAATTATGAATGAATTTTCAATACAAATTGGTAAAGGAGATAAAATTCTTTTTGGGGAAGATAAATGGTGCGATAAGATGTACCTTTCGAACTATGTGGACGTAATGTGAATGAATTTCAGCAAGGAGTACGTGGCTATCAATAATTGACCAATAGAGGCATTCGTGGAACAACAACAAAGCCTTAATCCCAGTTAGTGGGGGTCGGATACATGGATTAAACTCTTCCATTCACTCGATTTAGTGCAACTGATGGTGTGCTTTGCAAATCGTTTAAACCCTTCTTAATCTAAGTTAGCTTTGGTCTACCCCTACGTTGTTAAGTTTTTTCTGCCTCTATTTGGTCGAGTTTTCTTATGGGGCATTTTGTAGGTCACTTTTGGTAGTTTAGAAACCACGACAACCGTCCTTTCCTAATCTTTGTGTCAATCGGTGGTACTCTTACTTTTCTTTGAATTTATGTATTTCTTATTCTATCTTTACAAGTTTTACCACACATCCACCTAAGCATCTTTATTTCCGCTACATTCAGTTTATGTAGTTGTTGTTTCTTTACCGCCCAACATTCACTTTCATAAAGCATAACCTGCCTAATTGTTGTTCTATAAAAGTTTCCTTTAGATTGGTTGTTATATTTAAATATCATATCACACATGTCGCACTTCTCCACTTCTTCCATTCAGCTTGAGTTCTATGTATAATGTCATTCTCAATATTGCCATCATTTCATTTGATTAATCCTAGATACTTAAAGTGGTTCACCTTATGAACTTCTATTTACCATAATTTTACCACTCCATCATCTTGATGCCTAGCATTTCTAAACTAACAATGCTTGTATGGTTTATGTCGTAGCCTTTAGATTCTAACGCATTCCTCCAAAGTACTAGCTTCCTATTCACTCCATCTCTTGTTTCGTCCCCTAGAACAATATCATATCCAAAGTAACATAGACTATGGTGTATCCTCTTGAATGTGCGTGGTTAGTTCATCCGTAACCACCAAAGTAAGATATGAGCTTAAGGCCGATCCTTGATGTAATCTCATTTTGTAATGCAAATTTTTTTTGTGGTTCCTCCAAATGTCTCTAAACTTGTTATTACTCCTTCGTACACATCTTTAATAGTGTTTACGTACCTAGCGTGCATTCCTTTTCTTTTTAAAACCCACCAATTAACATCTCTAGGAATCCTATCATATGCTTTTCTAAATCTACAAGTATCATATGAAGATCCTTTTTTCTTTTCTCTATATTTTTTCCATCAAACTTCTTGTAATGAAAAGCGCCCACGCAATGGACCTTCCTTGCTCGACGCTAATTTTTTCTCTGATATTGGATACCCATGGTCCTTGGACAAAAAAAAAAAAAGGTTTGGTGGCCATTAATGTAATTACCCCTAGTTTCGAGATTGGTACTTGATCATGAGGCGGTCTGGAGAGGAGGGAAGGTATTGGTGTTAGGTCTCCTGCATTCTTTTTTAGTTAGGCGTAATTGGTTAAAATATTTTAACATTTTACAACTTTTGTTATCATATCCTAACCTTTTTGAATTTGTTATTATATCATAACCTTTCTTGATGGCAAAACTCATCTTTTGGTCCCTGATTTTTCAACCTTTTATACTTTTAGTCCCTCGACTTTCAAAACTATACATTTGGTCCCCCAGTTTTTCAAGTAGTGCAAATTTAGTCATTCTGTTAGTTGGGCGGTTAAAATTGATGATGTGGCAAACTCAACTTGCCACGTGGCGCCACGTGGCCGATTGTTATTTGAACCGATGGTTCAAGTGAACGAAACCGGTTTTTAAAAAATCAAACCCAAGTCCCAATAGTTGTATTCAACAAAGTTGAAGAATAAAACCCCCGCACCCTCCTCTTCTCTGTACGACGACAAGAAGGGCTTCCCCGCCGCAGAGCTACTCATGTTATGCCTTCTCAATCCAGAGCTATGGCTCACAATCTCTGAAGAGAAAGACACCGCCTCGTATTTGGGCTTCAAAGACCCGCAAAAATTACCATAAAACTTGCTCGAATTGTTCGAATTGGCAAACGATAACAACTTAGGAGGTGAAGATTCGGGCTTAGTAGTCGACATCTAAGACCCCCAACCGTTCGTCTTGTACTGCTTAGTGGGTCTCAGTCATGACGATTGAGTCTCCGCTGCTCAATGTGGTGGGGCACCAAAAATCTTCACCAAATGTAGCTTCGATTTGTTGCATCGTTAGCTCATCGAATGCGTCAATCAAGTAGTTGTTGATGACATATGGGTCGTCCATGCCCTATAAAATTTGAATCAAAGTAAAAAAAAACAAAAGTATCTTTACTGATCAAGACTCAATTTTTAGTAACAAAATGGAACATTCGTTGTTAATAGTTACCAGTTGTGATGTCCAACGAGAAGATGAGACCTCCATTGATTTGAGAGAAAAAAAAAAGGGAGACTGAATTTGATTTTGGAGAGCACACGAGCAGAGGAGGCCAGGAAATGAATGTGAGTTTTATAGAGGTGGTGTGGTTTTTTGAGCACGTGTGAACATTTTTTGGGTCGTCATCAAATATGAAGCCTGATTGTACAAATGATGGCCCCTAGTTTACACGGATTGATGAGGCGGGATGGTATCGCATTCAGAGAGGAGGGGGGAAGGGGGAGGGGAGCCAACAGAGAAGAAGAGGGGGTGATAGGTTTGGGTTTGGTTTTTTTTTAAACCGGTTTGGTTCACTTGAACCATTGGTTCAAATAACAATCGGCCGCGTGGCGCCACGTGGCGAGTCGAGTTTGTCATGCAATTTCAACTGCCCAACTAACAGAATGACTAAATGTGCACTACTTGAAAAGTTGAGGGACCAAATGTGTAGTTTTGAAAGTTGAGGGACCAAAAGTATAGAAGGTTGAAAGTTGAGGGGCCAAAAGATGAGTTTTGCCTTTCTAGATTGATAAACTTGTATCCTAAACCACTTTTTAACTCCAAATTTGATGATGTGACACCTAAATAATGACTTTAAAAGCCACCTCATCACTTATAATACGAAAATAATTGCTAAATTTATTATTTAAACTCATTACTTAGATGCTATCTTATGAGATTTAGAGTTAAAAAGTGACTTAGGATGCAAATCAAACAATTTAGAAAGGTTAGGATATATTAACAAAAGTTGTAAAAAGTTAGGATATTTTAACCAATTTTGCCTTTTAGTTATGGTATTCCTGCTCGTCTGTGTTAAAGTTTCTGTAATTGTGGCAGCTATGCCTCTGTGTTAGCTTATTTAACAAATAGCAACCACTGTTGGTTCTTCATTTATCCAATGACCTGAGGCAGCATATGTAAATTCCCAAGACATTGCAGCTTCCATAAATCTAAGTTTACAATTGAAGCTGTTAAGTTATGTTGGATTCTTCGACTTTCACCAGAAGCTAATAATGGGTTGATCAGTAAATAGAATACTATCTTTATTTAAGTACACATCAAAAGCTATTCCAGAGTTTACCCAAATGCAATTTTGCCTTATACCATTTCGTGGTTACATTTTTCAGATTCCGGTATCTTGTTCCTCGTTTAAAATGTTAACTTGTGATTGGCCAAAAAAATGTACTCTTTGGCCAAGAGAGCTCTGGGTCTTCAAACGAATTTTCTTACTTTGCAGGAGGTTCCATATTGTATGGCTGTTCTGCTGGAGCAGGATAAGCAGTTTATTAATAGTGATCCTAACTCGGCTTAGTTCACCAAAAAAAAAAAAATGTTGACTTGTGGTTCTGGTAATTAGGAAATGACATTATTATTGTTTTTTGTTGTTCGTCGTTATTTACCTCATCTTCAATTTCTCGTACAGGCTCAATTCCCTCTTCTGTCCCGGCTGCACGAGGCATATAACCTGCTGCCAGCATTCCAAGCTGCATCGCCTGAAAGGCAGTCAGATTATTTGAAACCATAGGTTTGTTTTTGCTTCCTTTCTTGTGCAGTTAATGATATTCCGATGGAAGTAGAAGTGCGATTATTCAATGAAAATTCGTTAATTTTTCCCTAGGACGAAGAAAAGATCTCTGGTGTGAAGAGGGTAGGATTAAGTTGTTGAGACTGTACCTTAAGTAGGTGATTAGCATTAATCTGGATCCTAATTAACTCGAGTCAAGCTCGTGGTTAATCCCGACGTGTCTTTATTAGCTATGTGCAGGTTTGTGTGACGTGTTAATGTGAATTAGATTGATAAATTGAATTAGAAATATCAAAATCCTAAAGTTGAATCAAATGATTTATTGGAACCATGGATGAACTTCGAGATCCGTGCGAGTTTGAGATGGAGTGAAGGATGGTGTTATCTTAGTGACTGTGTCACACATTAAGAGCACCTCCATTAGATTGATGCAAATCTCAAGGAAGATCAATATATATATAAGGAAATTCTACAATGCTGACTTTTTTAAATCACCATGGATGGTGATTTAAAATTTTCACCATTGAATTTAGATCCAATTGTGAATATGAAAACTGCATTTATAACTCTTAAATGTGTGCACAAGTTCCAAGAAGATATATTCATCTTTGGATCTATAAATCCAATGCTCAAAGTTTAAAATCACCATCCATGGTGATTTTTCTCAATCAATATAGTAGAACTACCTATATATATAAGCTAAAATCATTCAAGCTTATCAACTGTTCGATTGAGTGAGAGAGGAGCTTGGGAGAGAGAAGGGTTTACTGGAGTGATCTAGAGGAAGAAGAAGATCAAAAATCGGTTGATTTGGATATCTTCACAGCTGAATTGAGTGTTATTGGTGAGTCTCTAATCTTTTTCATCTTCTTTTCTTCCTTCTTAATCAATCTTGGGGGTTTTGGCATAGGAACTGATTAGGATCCGTTCTAATGTGTTTGAAGGTTAAAATGGCTTCACTAGAACCTATTTGTATTGAAAATTCAGTTATTTAAGTGGGTTGATTTAACTGTCCAAGTTTTGGAGCTTTGTTCTTGATGGTCATAGTTGAATTTGATGATGAATCTCTTGGGTTTAATGATATGGATGGTTTAAACTCGATGTAAGACCTCGATTAGGGCATTCTCTGGTGCTTTGAAGGTCATATGGACTGGTAATAGGGTTCGAGGCGTGACCAAAGCGAGGAAGTCATTTTTTAAGATCACGACGTCCCGTTGTGGGCATGAAAATCACATCGCTGCCTACAACACCAACTGAAAAGTCTTGCAGTTGCAGTCCGCGTTGTGAGCGACGCTCTGCAACTGCAAGACCAAACGCCACTCACAATGACGTGAATTTAATTTAGAAAAAAATTGAGAAAAATGAGGTTTGGGTCGTGGGCTTCGAACGAGACTTGGGCTAAGGTTCTAGGATGTTACTAGGACTAGTCTAAGCCCTAAATTGACCAAAATTACCTAATGTTTGTGTAGATTTACCTGAGGTTCTCTAGGAGGCTCGAGAGATCCGGAAAGGTTATAAAACACAAACCAAGGTAAGCGGGCCTCTTATTCTTATTAATTATGCATCAAAAATTAGTATATTTAGTTCATAGAGTTTTATGTTCCCTTTTTACAAATTTTTATTCTAGATATAGAATAAAGCAAATACAGAAAAAAAAAGAAGAAGAAGAAGGAAATCCATATCTCTCGAGAACTCCCATTTTCTCTAGGAATCCTTGCTTGGGCAAATTCTAACGAAGCTTTTGACCGGAAATGGGGAAACGTACTATGACTTGGTTGTTCTATATAAATTGTTCGGAAGTGGCGTGATAAGGCGGATCCGGACTGGGGGACGAAGAGATTCGCCATGAATGAGTTCCGCACTCTATACTCATTACCCTCGAGTTACCTTAATTTCTCACTATCTAGTTAGAGTTGGTAGCTCACTTATGCTTGAATCCATCGACATAATCACATGTTGTCCAACGTATGGATTTCGCGGTCAACATTCTTGAGTAACGTGAGAGTACGACTTTGGTTATGACAAATAAATTAGAAGTCACGGGTACAGTTGCAATTTAGTGTTTAACGTGCATTCAATTATATATTGTTTATACTGCTTTCAATGCCATTGAATAGATATTGTCAGATTCATATCGTTATTCATTGATTCATTGATTGTTAGTTGATAATTGGTGTTTACGAGTATCACTTACTGAGCAAGTTGGAGCACTCATCCCAATTTAACATTTCAGGTTGTAAGCCCATCGCTTCAGACAAAAGGAAAGTGAAGGCTTATGAGTCTTTTGGTCTTCTCTGGGATGTAATTAGTTTCTTTTGTGTAATATATACTGTTTGAATTATTGTTTTGTAATATCACAGGGTTTGGGTATGATTTTATAACCGACTTTTATTCCGATTTACTATGATTTTTTTTAGTATATCTAGTATAAATACAGAAAAAGTTTTAATTTTTGTTGCGTTTTCATTTTATTATTTCAATATTCAAGGTATACATGAAATGTTTATCAGGTACTAATGACAGACTTCTTGTCACTCTAGCTAAGTCTGACTGGTGTACCGGGGCTTAATTAGGGTTTCAAGCCGGATATTGTCTAATCGAGATAGGTGATGCAACAAAATCCATAAACGATTTCCATGGCCATATATTGACATGGCCAAGTTGCTGCTCTTCTACTCGTCGACCACTATGGTAAATTAAGAAGGTTGTTCTACTGTGGATTTGAGTTTTTTTTTTTTTTATGTTTTTTAATTAAAGAAAAGTATGTCCAATCAGCATAGGTAACTTCTTGTTAATGGAATTTGTCAAGAGGGTGTGCTTCGCACAACGTTTTTCACTTTAAGGGTTTTAATGGCTCATAATCACTTTAAGGATTAATTTGGCTAATCACTTCTAGTTTATGATGGTTTTTAGTACCTTATGCTCCCTTTTAGACCTTCAAAGGTATGCGTTTTTTAAAAAAGATCTGCATTTTGCCAAAATATCTATGATTCTATGGTGAGAGGATGTGGCATTACTTGCCAAAGCAAGGTTTAGGGCGGTTGTGAATTAGCCTTTTTCTTACATGGCAAAGTGAAGTGTCGTGTGGCCCGTTCATTTGCCATGTAGTTGGTTTTTGCGTGAACTTGACAATTCAAAGTTGAATCAAACCAAACTCGAAAAGTCGATATGTATTACCAACATAAAGAAAAAGGCAATAAGGAGTTTGTGATTAGATTTGCACAAAAAAAATATTAAAGTTTGTGATACATTTAATAAAACTCAAAGTTTGTTTTAAATTTGGAAAAAATCTAATAGTTTGTGTTTTTTAAAGTATTTATTCGGTTTTTTTTCTCCTAATCATTGCCTTGGTGTAGTGGCTAAAATGAACTAGTCGCTCTCGCTCACTTGCGTCTACATGAGGTCATAGATTAATCTACTAATTTTTTTCCTAATTTTTTGAGGCACGAGGCGTGTTTTTATATAGAATTGTTAAGGGTAATGTTGAACACCATAATGTACAAAAGATGCGCATTTGGGTGTATATTCTTAAAAATACTGGTATGTTTTTGTATGTTATAGCATGGCAAATTTTGCTATTTTGATGATTGATATGATAATGATTAATGATTCAAGTAAAACAAAGAAATGTAGATAAATAAAGGTCCAGGCTATTCAGACTCCACTTTTTACTCATTTTACCTCTTTTTGAATTTTTTTTCAGCCCCTAGTGAAATGATCCAACTATTCCTCCATATGAAAGAGTTTTACTCACCCATACCCTACTCACCCTCCCAGTCACTCCTTTTTCAAAATCTCATTCTCACCCCCAACCCGAATCTGACGAAATCTGAGCAAAACCACATCGATCGACGCCATGAGTGCATTCATCATCTCTTTTAGTGTCGATGTCGAGGTTTTTTAGAATTTTTTTTTCGAGTCGGTATTGTTTGTGATTTTTGTCGTTGAGTTTAATGCTTCAATTTGGGTGTTAAATCTTGTATTTTGGGTACAAAATCTCGATGAAATCGTTAATATCAAACGATTCCGAGCAAAACTCACTATTTTTTTTTGTCATTATCATGTATTTTTTAAGAGTTTTGAAATTTGTTGTTCGTTCTTGTTACCTGCGGGTGTCATCCACACTGGGCTGACACCTCTTTAAAGGTCTCGGCTGGACCCCTCTATGACCAATTAAAACCAAGTTCACCTTGCATTATTGGTCGGCGTCGGTCGAACCCCGCAGGTGACACTTTTCACTTCTTTGACACAACACGACCACATCCGACCTTGTTCAACGAAAAAAACACACGAACGACACTTGATGAAGTGCTCTACAATGACTAAAACCGAGAAATGGAAAGAATTGAGGAGTGTTTGGGATGAAGGTGGGAGATGAGGTAAATATTTGTTGAGGGTGAGGGGTAGTTTTGAAATTATTTACAAAAAGGTAAGGTAAAAGGAATAAAAAATTTAAAAAATAGAGTACAATGAGACGAGGTGGAAGTTTTTATAAAAGTACTAATGTTTTTAGTTTAAATCCGAAAAATAGGGTGGTTTTTTTTTTTCCCCAGAATAGGCAATAGCGCCTTTTCAAAAGGCGCTATCAAAGTGGGTAAATTTGGTTGCTGACGTGGACGGTCCACGTAGGACCGCCCTTACACAGATAGCGCCTTTTCAAAAGGCGCTATCTGTGTAAGGTCGTCCACGTGGACCGGGTTACACGGATAGCGCCTTTTGAAAAGGCGCTATCCGTGTAACCCTTGCGACGTGGACAGTCCACGTGGACATCGATGGGTCGAATATCGCCTATGGGTTGTACGGGTTGTCCGCCTCGCAATACGCGCACTACGTGTAACCGGTCCACGTGGACATCGGCCGTTTCGGTCGGCGCCTATGGGTTGTACGGGTTGTCCGCCTCGCAATACGCGCACTACGTGTAACCGGTCCACGTGGACATCGGCGTTTCGGTCGGCGATTAGGTTAGGTTTAGAAAATAAAGTTGAAGGTTGAAACCAATGTATATATATATATTCAAAATTGGTTTCTTTTGTATACAAATATAAACTCATTTGGTTGTAATTGTCGAGATCGCTCGACTACGACACGACGACGACACGGCGAGGACGGAGCGGCGAGTACAACGCGGCCAAGAACAACGTCCGCGGGGACGTCGCGGACCGGACAGCGGCGGTGGCGGAAAGATCGGCGAGTCCATTTAGTGATGTGGCGGTGAGGTGGCGGTGACGTGGCGCGCGGCGTGTACGAGATAACGCTTTTCAAAAGGCGCTATCGTACACATGTGGCCGCCACGTAACCGCCACCTCACCGCCATGATTTCCTATCGATAACGCCTTCTCAAAAGGCGTTATCGGATGTTGGTGAGTTGGCGGTTACGTGGCGGCCACGTGTACGGATAGCGCTTTTTGAAAAGGCGCTATCGTGACACGCCTGACGCCACGTCACCGCGTCACCGCCAACCTAACCAAACCAACCACCTAATAGCGCGCTTTTCAAAAGGCGCTATTGCCTACTTCAGTAATAAAAAAAATCCTCTCTATTTTGAGAAATTAATTGTAAAGTAACCCTACTTTTGGAAAAACGGGCGAAACATCCGAATAGACTTGGACTAAATAAATGGGAAAGTTCCGTAGAAAAAAAAGGGTAACATTCATTTAGCAGGCGTATGCTTCCTTCCTTGGCCAAAATTCCGTAGAGAGAAGGCACGCGGCAGGCGGCAGGCGGCAGGCGGGGGGGAGGAGAAGATAGAGACGAGGGACCAATCCGCGTTTCGTTTGGTTGTCAATATATACCATACCATATATATATATAGAGAGAGAGAGAGAAAGAGAGAGAGCGAGAGAGGGGGATTTTGTTTTTGAATTTTTAGTTAGAAGTACTAAAGATTAATTAGGGTTTTGTTTGGGTAGGCATTTTGTTGATGAACAGTAGCAATAGCAGTAGCAGAGAAAGAGAGGGGGGGATGTCCACGACGGTGAGGTTCACAGAGAGTTCTTACGCGAAGCAGGCGGAGCAACTGAAGCGAGACGGAAACACTTACTTCAATAAACAACGCTTTGGAGCCGCCATTGATGCTTACACCGAGGTACGTACGTTTCTTTCTTTCTTTCTTTTCGCTTATTACTTGATATCAGATCCGATCGATGCCGATTTCTTTCCTAGTAGGCTATTACCTTGTGCCCCGATGTGGCTGTATACTGGACCAACCGTGCCATTTGCCACCGCAAGAGAAAGTACGTCTCTTCTTCTCCATTCTTTCTTCTCCTGCAAATTTATTTCTTATACTCAAGACTACCAAATTTCCCTCCTTTGCTAGTGAATGGTCCCGCGTCCAGGAAGATTGTCGCAAGGCCATTCAGCTTGATACCGCCTCTGTCAAGGTACCCTTATTTACCTACCAATTTCTTTTTCATGCAGATCCTCTTAGTTTGCTTCCTTTCTTTGCTTGAAACTCTACTCTTTTCTTCACTAAATATCACACTATTCAAAGTTTTCCTTATTTACCTACCAATTTCTTTTTCATGCAGATCCTCTTAGTTTGCTTCCTTTCTTGCTTGAAACTCTACTCTTTTCTTCACTAAATATCACACTATTCAAAGTTTTCATATGATTGTAATTGGGTCAAGGTGGTTTACTTGTGCTTTTATCTTATGTGCTCAGAGTTTCTCTTTAATACATTTAACATTCCTACTTAAAAACATGCATATTCCCTTAAATATGTTCCACTTGATTTTTTGTCATGTGTTATGACTATTTCAATTACTTTTCTTGAGCAAGATGCAGTTTGTATTCTATGCCATGTGACCGTTGGTTTGGTTTATTATATCTATTTTAGTCCTTATTTCACAACCAACTTTGGGCATGCTCATTTCCACATGTGCTTCTTGGATTTGTGTCGTATCATGAGTCTCATGACTTGCGTCTTTATTTGATAGGCTCACTACATGTTGGGACTTGCGTTGCTACAAATGAAAGACTATGTTGAAGGAGTCAAGGAGTTGGAGAAGGTTAGAAGTAAATTAACTTTTTTATGTCTTTTATTAAATAATTTTGAATTTTTACCTGTTTTAGTTTGAGTTTTTTAAAGCTAAGTGTTGTGTAAGTGAAGAAAATCCATTCCTCTTAAATCGAAACTTAACTTCATGTCTTGAGATTGGAAAGCATACCAATAATGAAAGCACTCTGATACGTTGATGCTAATACACGAGTGAATGAGATTAGCTACCTTAGTCATTTCAACCATGTTTTGACGGAAACTATGTGAAAGAAACTTCTGAATTGACTTCCGAATTAAGCCTTGGACATATAATACATTTGCATTTGATATTTTTAGAAAGAAAATATTTATTTCATCATGGTAGGCTGCTCCAATCCCCTTGTAGGGATTGTGATAAGGTCCCACATAGAGTTTGTAGAGTTAGTTAGTGGGGAATACTATATAAATAGGGGTAGAGAAATATTGTAAGGCATGGAGTACATTTGTTTTGGCTTAGAAACTCATTTGAGTTCTTGGAGAGTCCAACCTCTTGAATGCTGTGGGATTGCTTGTTCTGTGGTTCAGTTCAGCAATATATCTTCTTCTTCTCTCACATTTCTCTTGTTCTTTATCTTCTTTGTTAGTTCGGTCCATTAAAGTCAGGGGTTCTAACATTGGTATCAGAGCACACTTTCAAACATGGAAGCTCGATTAGATCGAATGGAAGCTCGATTAGATCAAATTAAAGAGGAGCTGAAGAAGATTTCAACCATTGAAGTGTCGATGGGGGAGCTTAGATATGAGATGAGGTTTATGTTTAGAGGGTTGCATCAGAAGCTTGACGAACTTCTTCTTCATCGCGGGATCGAATCAAGCGGCACAAGGGAGCATCAAATCGAAGAGTTTTGCGGTACGAAAGCACCAGATCCGCCAGATCCGATGACGTTTGAGTTGATTCGGGTAGTTGGAGATTCATATCTAATGGCGATTGAGGTGTTTCCAAGCCGACGCTTCGGATCTCGGGTGAAAAACAGTCACCCAACCTCAAATCCAAGGCAAATTCAGAGATCCAAGGGTTGGTGCTGCGGATTGAGATCGAATTGCACTCGTCAACCAAATTTTTGTCTAGATCTAGCTACGAGTCACCAATCTCACCACGATCCTCACGGTTTCCATTCTCGAAGACGCGTCTACATATCCAAGATTTGTAAGTATGGATGACCGGTTCTTTGAAATCGATCCACCGCCATGGCCACCGCCTTGCCCTCTTTATTTGTTGCCTTTTCTTTCACTAGCGATCTGCATTTTTGTTCTCTCTGGTACGCGCAAGTTTTTTGAAACAAGGGCTCGTTTGGAGATGATTTTGTTTAGAGAATGGCATTCTCAAGGTGCTTTCATGGTGGGATCATTGACAGCACATAAGAGTATGGGTGGTGGGATCATTGACTGTAAGACGATATTTACACCACAATATCATGTTGTGGCCTTTGATTTTTCTAGTTGGATGCACACTCCATTTTACAATTCTCAATGGAAGTTGCTAGATCGATCGACTAACTCAACATTCAAGGAGAGTCAAATGGTCGTTGTTATGTCTTCCATTTGTGGTAGCTCTGCACTTCTTCACTGTTTCCTTATTGTGCAACCATGCACTTTAGTGATGGGCTTTTTCTCATTTTTGACTTTTACTTGGGGAGATGTCTTTGATACTTTGTGGGTACTCCATCCTCTGCAACTTGCTTCCTCTTCTTTTACTGTGACTTTATGGTATTTCCTAGCACAATTTTGGGTGTCTCCTTGGAGTATACAGTCAGCTCAAGACTGTAGGGCAGACATGAAGACGCCTTCGGTAAATCCTGCAGAGCATTTGGTATTCACAACAATGCTCACAACAATGCTCATTGTGTTTACCACTTACGCTATGGAGAAAGTGATTGAGTATGTTATCTTTGATCCTACAATAGTTCTTCCTCATCATTTTTGGACATTTATTGATCACTTACATCCAATCACTACTTCATTTTTTATGACAACCTTGTTGTGGTCTACATCTGGAGGAGTTTTTCATGTTGCCTTCAATGTGTTTGAAGAAATGTCTACGAACTTGAGTAGTGCGATTAGTCATTCTATGAAGTCTTTTCCCCTCATTTTTCCTATTACTAGTGCTGGGGATCTTCATTACGCTCTATTTGACTTTCATTACATGGGTCATACTTTGTTCGGGCAGCTTGTGGATTCCTCTTTGACATTGAAGTGGGTTAGTCTGCTATTCATTCTTGATGATGATATGGTCCAAGGGGAGTGGGGTTTGGCTTGCACAGTTAAGACAGTTGCATTCAGTTTGGTCGTGCTTCTTCACTTTTGGACTGATGTAACTATCAGTATGGCTTGGTTGAGCATCAAAGTTGATGAATGGTGTAGGTTGTTATTTAGTTGCAAGCGCAATATGGATCCCGGCATGGTCATTTCATCGCACTCATTCACATACCTTCCACCACGAGGGTTCACGTTCGGGCATATCCATCTTCTTCGGTGATCACTTCTTTAGCTACCACCTTGAGGACAAGGTGGATTTTAAAGGGGGGAGTAATGATAAGGTCCCACATAGAGTTTGTAGAGTTAGTTAGTGGGGAATACTATATAAATAGGGGTAGAGAAATATTGTAAGGCATGGAGTACATTTGTTTTGGCTTAGAAACTCATTTGAGTTCTTGGAGAGTCCAGCCTCTTGAATGCTGTGGGATTGCTTGTTTTGTGGTTCAGTTCAGCAATATATCTTCTTCTTCTCTCACATTTCTCTTGTTCTTTATCTTCTTTGTTAGTTCGGTCCATTAAAGTCAGGGGTTCTAACAGATTGCATTAGAAGCCCGTGGGATTCCTCAATGGAAAATGAGAAAGCATATTCCGTCTTTGAGATGGAGACATTTGTCTATGAAAAATTAAAATGAGCCTTTGAACGTTTTTAGTTTTCTAGCAGGGTTAGTTGTCACCTATACTATTGTAGATTCTTGGGGTGTTAGGAAATATAAATAGTACATGAAGAGCAGGGCTGATTCTAAGTATTAGGGGTCCAGGGCAAAACATAATTTTGGGGCCCCATATTATAAGTGCTAGTAACATATATGTGCTTCCCTTACAATGCTAATAATATTTCTAAATAATTTTGATACAACGTTTTCTCTAGGCTTGAAAAGTTGTGATGATTTTATTGACGGAGTTAAAAGGAGGTTAATATTCTAGAGTACCTTGTCTATCACTTTCAATTTTTTATTGCCAACAAAGCGGGGAGATCCTAAAAGGGCACAACTTGAAAGAAAGGACAAGTTCTTATTGACTTGATAAGACAATGCAAATCACACAAAAGCATGCTCAAACCATGCATAGTGTCATGATCAAAGCCTGAAACACACCTCGAACAAAATATTTCGAAGTAGCTAAAGTATTCCTAAACTTATTAAATGAAACGAGGAAAACTCTCAAAGATTAGAGAATAGTTGAAAGAGCCACTTGTCAAAGGATACAATTAATTTAGTTTGAAAAGTAATAACTATTATATACATGTAATTTTTTTTTTGTAAAAAAAAGGGACTGCCATCTGAGGGGGGCCTGGCGTGGTCGCACTCTTTTTCTCTTTATCTAAATCAACTTTTAACAGGTGAATACACACTTACAATGAATATTTTTTGTGCCAAAAAAAGAAAGGTTTGATTTTGGAATTTGTCTTTTTTATTTATTGCAAGCTCACAAGGAAAAATCTTTCCCCCTTTAGAGGCATTTTTGTCCCAATTACAAGCTTATTGATGCTCAGTGGACATACCTAATAGACCATAATAGACCCATAAAATTTAGGTGGGTCACAACAAATCCAAATAGTCTAGGTGAGCTTAGTGGGCACAACAGCCCACATAACTGCAAAGATCTTGATGACCTGGATTATTATAACAAGATCCATGATGGACTTGGACTAAGTATTTACCAAATCCTAATCAATCTCATAGAGGTAGGACAACAAACCCACCACGGAACATACACAACATAAACAAATAGTCAAACTATTTGAAGCTAACATAGTTAGAAACACACATAAGCGTAGACCACTTGAAGCATCACCGTACGGGGTTCTATGGTTTGGGAGTCAGTTTTCTTGAGTGTCCGTTTGAGAGAAAGCTTTTTGGAATTTGTCTTAGTCCTTAACAAAAAAACGTAGTTGTTCATTTTTAAAAAATTTAGGCATGAATAGGCCTAATCCAAATCAATAGACCATGTAAGACCAAACCAATAGAAATGGAGGAGTGCTTAGGTGGATGTGTAGAACCACAATTAGGTCAGATATGCTTTATGAAAGTGAATGTTGGGCGGTAAAGAAACAACAAGTCCATAAATGAACGTAGTGAAAGTGAGGATGCTTAGGTGGATGTGTAAAATTACATTCATAAGAACTACAATATGTTTGCATGGTAGTTAAATGATGTTTGACCTTATAAGAAAAATGATGAGATCAAGGTGGTTTAAGAAGGTGGGAGTTCGAGCCTAGAGAGGCAAAATAAGTTGGTTTCTTACTTATAAGAAAATTGATAAGATCAAGGAAAATTTTTTCCCTTGGTATGGGTTATTTAATTTCTTTTTATTAATATACACAATTTCTGTTCTTCTCAAAAAAGTGTATGCAATCTGTTCAATTTGCTTAAGATTCAATTTCCGAATTTATTATAGCTCTCTTATTAGATTGTTGTGTATTGTAATACTGACTTTTTGAATGGGATATAACCTTGCTTTCTGATTTTACGTCACAAAATGTGTTCTACCATTTGTTCACATGCATAATGTAAAAAAGTCAAAGCATCTTGATAGTACCTCATATAGAGTCTCATTTAGAGTTAGTTAGGAGTAAACACTATAAATAGGGATGAGTTAGTGAGATTGGGCATCTTGAAATTGGAATGTAATTCGGCACTCTTGGAGTGATTGGGTTGAGAGAGTTTTAAGACTCTTCTCCAGGGTTACTTTTGTGTTCTTGTAAACGTTGTTGAATTCTTAAATCAATTGATCTATATCGATATTCTATCAGTGGTATCAAAGCATCAACATGGGGCCGAAGATTGATTCTCGGATCGACATCTCGGAGGAGCAGATGAAGCAGATCCCAGTCGTGCTTCAGAAGATTCCGACGTTGGAGAGTGCCATTGATGAGTTGCGCTCGGAGGTTCAAGGATTGATGCATCAGATCAAGTCCATGCGTCTTCATTCCAACATGCTTGCGTCTAGATCTAGCCAGATTGACGAAGCCATTAGCCAAGCACATCAGATATGCGCCAATCCGCCAGATCGGCAGCGTCAAGCTGTTTCGATTTGTTGGTGATCTAGATTTGGTGAAGATACAATCATTCGATCTCAGATTTGACGTGAAATTGAAGATCCGAGAGGTGGTGTCGCAGATCAAAGGTCCTTTCCTTCAACTCCCAGATCCACCGCCAGATCTAGAGTTTTCCAAGGTGTTGCCGACCTCTGACCCACCAGATCCACCACCTACCACACAAGGATATCGACAGATTCAACTTCTTTTCATTGAATTTAACAACCAAACGGTCTTGATATTTTCAAATCTTGCTTCATCTGATCCTAGTTCAGTAGTTATGCAGTCTCGTGTAGGAAAAACGATGTTAAGGTTGTATTGTCTGCTTTTGCATGCGAAGGCTCACTATTTGATTGCACCACCTCCTTGGTCGCCGCCGTCGTTACTAAATTCAGCAATCATTGTCACTGATTTCGCATTCGACAGACTTGATCTTCCCTTCTTTCTTCTTGTTCACACGACTTTGAATTTGGGGAAGATGACTTGTGGTGATCAACACGACGTTCGAGGATATCAGATGATGGGAGGAACCACAACTCATCGAGCAATCAGTCACACCTTTTATGTGTACGATTGCTCCTCAAACGTTCACGTTCATATGCTTTGCCTCTTGCCATTTGATTATCCTCGACTTGCGTACTTCCTATTTCACTTAAAGGAGTTGGGCCATTTTTGTTGCGTGACATTCGAGAATCATCCAAGGGTGCCTGTTTTGTCTTCTATTCTTCTATGCATTGTGGTTGTTCTTGCTGTTCTCACAACGTTAACCTCTTGTTTGGGGAAATTTTCGATGGCCGCTATTCCTACAATATTTCATGAGGCTTTCGGGCATGCGATGGTTGTGGTTGCACATTTTTATGTGATGCTTTTGGTTGTTCGTACGTGGAGTTGGTGTTCTCAACGAGGTACCCTTATTCCATTTCACAAGTTGGACTTGGCATACATTGTCATATATAATGCCAATCTCTTAGTTATCACACCTTGCATGAAGCTTGTTTGCATATATGCTGAAACTCATGGGAAGGGGATCGTTATATGCTTTGCGATGCCTAGGCAATGGATGGCAGTTCAACTGTCAACTCATTATTTACTAGTTTGCTCCCAGGATGAGTTGTTTGCTATGGCATTGCATTTTTTTTTGGATTGAGCTGGTGCACTGAAGCTCAGGCCCATCCCCTTGGCCTTCATGATTGATTGTATTTGGATTTACTATCACTTTATTTCTTCAATGCCTACATCATAGGATTGTGGTTTCCCTCACATTGTGGGTGTTTTTAAAGGCATGTTGGTGCAATATGCCTATCTGTTGGTTGCATATGAAGTGTTGGCTGTAATGTCCTTGAACAATTGGGGGTCATGGAGCACCTTGCTTGCTGGTGGTTCAGTGTACTTGTCCCTCTTCTTGATGGCCAATCATCTGTCAACTTTTGCTCTGCGGCAGGCCACGTGGTGGGTTTTAATTCTAGCATGGTTACCTCTCCAATATGCACTCTCTGGTTGGTTTTTATATGCTTTTGACGCCATTTGGAGTGCACATCAGATGTTCGATGAAACGACATTGGCAGATATTGCACCTTACATTGTTTTCTTGGCAACTTTGCTTCCTCACATTTTTGGATTTATGTTCCTACTATGCCATTTTTTTTTCTTTCCACCTTGAGGACAAGGTAGATGTTTAAGGGGGGAGTAATGATAGTATCTCATATAGAGAGTCATTTAGAGTTAGTTAGGAGTAAACACTATAAATAGGGATGAGTTAGTGAGATTGGACATCTTGGAATTGGAATTGGAATGTAATTAGGTACTCTTGGAGTGATTGGGTTGAGAGAGTTTTAAGACTCTTCTCTAGGGTTACTTTTGTGTTCTTGTAAACGTTGTTGATGTTGTTGAATTCTCAAATCAATTGATCTATATCAGTATTCTATCACATCTCTAGTGAGATGGATAAGGTGTCACTTGCCTAAGGCATGGTTGGGGGTTGTTGGAGTCAAGGGTGTTGTAATTAAGTTGATTTATTACTAAACAAGTGGTAGCTCAATCGTTTGGTATGTGGTTACTTGTACAAGAAGTTGAGGGGTTCATATCTCATCATTCATCAAGGCTTATAAGTTGGTTTCTTTTTTTATGAAAAAAAAAGTGTATGATGTAAATAGGTGTAGGAGTGCGTTGCCCTTCCATCTTTTTCTTATCTTTCTTCCTAAAATAGAGTGCAACAACAATGAAACCTCAATCCCAAATTAGTTGGGGTTGGTTGCATTTCCATTTCTATCGGATGTAGTTGATGGCGTGCTTTCATAATCCTTTAAATTTTTATCTTATTAATACATCCCAAGTTAACTTAGGTCTATCCTTATACCACCAATTTCTATTTTTTAAGTAGGTGTGTCAATTTTTTGTTTGACCTTTTAACTTGATTTTGTTCGGCCCAGAAAAAGGTTGGACAATTTTTTTCAAAATCCAGGTCAGATCTGGGCAAGACCATCCAAGCTCGATAGGGATGCAAATGGAGAAGGTAGGGGATGGGGACCCCATCTCCATCCTCATACCCATCCCTTTGCGGAGATGAATTTTTATCCCCATCCTGTCCCCGTCCTCGTCTAATCTCTGTGGAGAAATTTTTTCCCCATTTAATTCTCCACTGGGGATTCCCGCTTGGATTCTCCTAGAAAATCATTGTAGGAAAATATTTCTCCCCACTTAATTTTTTTCAAAAAAGAATTATATAAAGTAAGGTGTCAAAGACATACATATGTATATGTGTATTGATATTTTTAAATGGTATTTATACACGTAATATACATATGTCTATTGCTAGCATAGGCGTATATATTGTAACATGATATATAGATTTTAATATAGGCGAAAGCGTGTGTACTATATATTTATTAGAAACCATGGAATATTATATATACATATTATATATATATATACACTCGTGGATATCTTTTTCCCATACCCTTTCCCGTTGTTGGGAGTCCCCGTTCACCACGGGGATTCCCCGCCTCACTTGCATCCGTACAGCCCATACTCGATCAAATTTCAAGCTAGCATGCTTTACATTGAAAATGTATTGTCATACATTACATAATTCACAAAAACAAGCATCGATAAAAATAAGGAAACCACATAACACATATAAAATGTATTATTTTAATTTTGAGACAAGCCTCTGTTGCTTGAGATACCATTATGTGTTTCACCATTTAAAAAAAAACAATTGCAATAAATCGAGCTCAATTGAAGAGTTTGATCCATGTAGCTGACCATAACTAACTTGGGATTGAGGCTATGTTGTTGTTGTTGAACAAAAAAACATTATGTGTCTTGTAATTTAAAATAATAAATACTTGGACACTGCTTTTTTAAAAATTAACTAAGATGAAATTATTTTATTTGTAATTTTTAATAATTTTATTACTTAAAAAAGGTTTTCAACATAAAAGTAATTTTAAAAAATAATCGACAAATTTGGACAATTCGTCAACTCGATTTTAAAGTAAACCGGGCTTTGGCAAAGCACACTTGTCCGAATTTAAAATTAGGTTGGGACCGAGCAACAATTATACTTGTTTTTATCAATGGATGCTCGGACCTAGACTTGTCTAAATTTAAAAAATCGACACTATTTGTAAGGCTTTTGCAGGCCGGCTTTGGATTTGTTCAAAGTTCAAATCATTGCAATCACCCTTCCCTAAGTTTTGGATCGAGTGGTGTTACTCTTACTTTTCTTTGAATCTCGGTATTTCTTATTCAAGTTATGCAACATACACCTAAGTATTCTCATTAATCATTTTCGCTACTCCCATTCAATGTATGTTTTGTTTCTTTTCCCCAACTCCCTCACCTATAAAACATAGTTGGCTTAATTATGGAGCATGGGCCTATATAATTTTTCTTTTAGCTTAATTATGGGACCATGGTCCTATAGAATGCTATGATGCAGTAACAGACGGTGGGATAATATTAAATGGTAAATCAACTTACTTGATGGGCTTCCTCAATGATTTTAATCTTTGTAAACATAAAAAAAAATCGACAAAAAAAATCGCAACATATGCATCAAAAGTGAATTTTGTGTCTCTTTCGAAAAGAATTGATTATGTGCTATTCTCCAGTCCATGACAATGTGGCTTGGCATCCTATAAGAGTATTGGCTGTTCATGTAGCGCGGATGCTTGATATTGATTGTTGAATGGAGTTCGAATCGGTTGCAAGTGGGGCAGGGATTGTAATTACCGTCCCCGTCCCCGCGGGGTGCGAGGCGGGGATTTATTCCCGCAAATTCCCGCGAGCGAACTTTGCCGCCCGCGCCTCACCCTGTAGGGATCCTCGCGGGGCGGGAAATTCCCGCGGTGCCCCATCAATTTTGTAAAAAAATCTATTTTGATTTTCATTCTTTGGTCATTTTGGCACTTAAGTACTACTTTCTCAATTTTTTTAAGAAACTATTTTTCTCAAATTGAATGATTAATGTGGATTTGTTTTGTTGATTGAGTTACAAGTTATCATACTTAATTAAATATATAAAATTTTCAAATCTAGTATGGCAAATATATTTCAATGATGTTCTAAATATAATTTTATATATCTTTACGATATACGATATAATATATATATATATATTATAGAATTAATTTAAAGGTAAAAATAAATTTTATTGTTATAGATCTTGAGTTTTATTCCATATATTACATATGTTTTAAGTAAAAAAGTTATATATTTTTTTTGTAAAAACATAAAAAATGGAGAATTCTATGCAAGGGATGCGAGGCGGGGAATCCCCGCGGGGTGAGAACAATTACCGTCGCCGGGCAAGATTTTGCTCCGTGCCCCGCCCCGCGGGGAACAAAATGCGGGGATTCCTTGCCCCACCGGGGCGGAGCATCGCAGGGAATAGGGATTCCCCGCCCCACTTGCAACCCTTAGTCCGATACAAGTTATGCTTTTTACTTGCTATATATAGAATCATAGATATAGATATAGAAGTGTTTTTGTTTTATTTCCTTTCCACATATAAAGGATTGTTTTGCATTAACAACAGATGGATAGCAATTTCTTTTCTGCTTCGTGAGATAGTTTAGCTTTTCCTTTGAATGTCGCTTTTCATGAACGATGATTTTATTGGGTTTGATTATTGTTTCTTGAAGAACGAATTACTTCCAGTATTAGGATGAGATGGATGTGAATTGTGAGGAGCTGCATTTAGAATCGGTGACAAAGAATTGAGCTTGGAGCGTAGAGGGAAGCTTTTAAGCTAGCTTTATGAGAGTTGCCGTGCTTTATGGAACATTGCTATGAACAATTACAAAAAATGCTTTGTGTAAAATGATTATGTGGCACAAATGTAAATCTTATTCAGGTACCACGATATCATCAATAAAAAGTACTGATGTTGTAGATTGAACCCCCGTCTGCCTGAGTATTGTGTATTTCCTTCTGTTTGCCACACAGGCCTTGGAACTTGGGATAGGTGCAAAGCATAAGGGTTGTGCATTGGAGGACATCTGGCTAGAGCTTGCCAAAGCTAAGTACACTGAATGGGAGCGTCAGTCTAGTGAGCGATCTTGGAAGTTGCAAAGATTGAAGTATATATTAAGTTTCTTTTGTATTGTTTTAAAAATTTACCTTTGGCATCCATATTTCGCCCATTAACGATACTTGTCACTAACCTTGATGTGGGTATTGCTACAGAGAAACATGTGAGAAAGCTCTTGAAATGCAATATGCACTTGATGCTTCTAATGCTGATGGAGCAAATGATGAGGATGCAAATGCATATCAGGAACATTTTGAGTCTCTTGGGGAAGTATTTGCCATAGCTTTAAAGGACGATACACCAACCGAGGTGAGCATTTGGGGGTATTTTTTAATGAACTGCTCTTTGTATGCTTTCTGTTGTACTGACTAGAAGCACACAGATCCCGGATTATCTATGCTGTAAAATCACACTAGACATTCTTCGTGATCCCGTCATCACACCGAGTGGGGTAACATACGAGAGGGCTGCACTGCTTGATCACTTTCAAAAGGTGGCCTTTGCTCTTTTGCATATTTATGTATTTGTATTATTATTATTATTATTATGTGCAGCTGTATGTCAAATTCATCTGCTCTCTGTTTGAAATAGTTGGGCAGGTATGATCCAGTTACACGTGAACCACTTGATGAGCACCACCTCGTTCCGAACCTGGCTATAAAAGAAGCAGTGCAAGCGTTTCTGGAAGAGCACAATTGGGCATATAAGATAGATTGAATGAGGTACTCTGAGAAGGAATAAACTGGTCCTTGTTCTCTATAACTTACCATGCAAACTAGAGTTCCTAAATGTTTTTGCGAGTTGCCTCTATTTGTTCATTAGAAGTTGTCCATGTTTCATGTTTGAATATAGGGATGCTCGTGTCTAGTGGTCTTGTGCGTATCATGTAATGTGCCCATTGTTGTACAGAGTTCTATTACAGATCCCTGGTGCTGCTAATTGTACAGTTTGAAATTGAACATGGCTGGAGAGTACATGGGTTAAATTCATAGGTTGGCATATCTTAGAATAGCTTTATTTTGCATTGTTGTCGTGTAGAATATATTAGTTTGAACAGGACTAATACAAAAATTGTTCCTTGAGATTTATGTAATTATTATCATGATGCAGACTCATATCAAATTGCGAATTGCAAATTGCTCGAGTTTTGATCTGGTTTCATATGGTATGAAAGATCAATTTTTGGCACGTAGTAGTCAGATAGTTTTTTCAGTAGTTAATAAATGCAGCTTAATTGACGCGAAGTTTTTCGCAAGGTAAACTGTATATGTCAGGCCCCATATGCTTATGGAGACGACCCCCACCCTTCGTTTTAGAGGAATCGAGTTGCTATCCACTCGACGAATTGTGATATTATTGCCCATTGGTTGCAAAAGTAATTAAGAAGATTGGATATGTAGGTAGGTGAGTGGACGAGCAGTCTCATATCTTGGTCGCCGCCGGACTCACAACCAGCTGGAGGACCATGCTGAAATTCAGGAAAATGAAATGACTACCAAAGCAAATCAAAGCAAGCAAGCAAGCAAGCAAAGAAAGAAATGGCGTTGGGTTGCGGTGTTCCAACTCCCACAACCACAACCACAAGGCTGCTGCTGCGAATTGGGATTGGGAAGGCTCCTCCTCCTTTTAATTCTCTGCCTCGTCCTGCTCCTCCTCGCCTTTGGTACACCACTGTTGTGCAAGCATCTCTCTCTGCCACCACCAGTGACAGCACCAACAAGAGCAACAGCAACAGCAACATCTTGGATTTGAGTGACATTAAGGGCAAGTGCCAGACATGGAAGTGGAAGGGACAATTCTCCATCAATTTCTTTTTCCACCCTTCCCCTATGGGTCCTTCAGCTCCACCTTTGCTCCTTGTTCACGGCTTCGGGGCTTCCATCCTCCATTGGCGCAGGAATATTGGGATTCTATCACAATCTTACAATGTGTACGCCATCGACCTGCTTGGATTCGGCGCTTCAGATAAGCCTCCGGGTTTTGCTTATGCCACGGACTCATGGGCTCAGGTTCATTTATTATTTATATCCTCTCTACCTACCTGCCTAGCTACTTACTTCACTTGCAATTTTCTCCTAACCACCACCTTTCTACTTATTTCAGTTGGTCTTAGATTTCCTGGATGACATTGTTAAGATACCCACTGTCCTGATTGGGAACTCCCTTGGCAGCCTTGTCTGCGTCATTGCCGCCTCCGCCTCCACCTCTGCCTCTGGTATATATATATATGCACATCACTAAATCTTAACGCTTCAACATGCACTAGTTTATACTATATCATCATATTAATAAATTACCTCTTGCACGTATATATGTAGTAGAATCAAAAAAGCAAGGCCTCATTCGAGGGCTTGTGCTTCTCAACTGTGCGGGGGGCATGAATAACAAAGCCATTGTTGATGATTGGAGAATCAAGCTGTTGTTCCCTTTGTTTCTACTGATTGATTTTTTACTCAAGCAACGTGGTATAGCTTCTGCAATCTTTGAGCGCGTCAAGCAAAGGTACATTAACATTGCTGCTAGCTAGTTGCATTTTACTCTCTTAACAATTTTTATTTGTATACATTAACACTCTTCGATTGCCTGTTGCAGAGAGAATCTGAGGAGCATCTTACTTTCTGTGTATGGAAATAAGAATTCCGTGGATGAAGATCTAGTGGAGGTAAAATTAATGGCCTACTATGATTGCTAGCTAGTTAATTTGTGTCCCAACGTGACTTTATGTTAAAGAGTCCTACTAAATGCGCGCAGATAATCAAGGGCCCAGCCGAAGATGAAGGGGCACTGGATAGCTTTGTCTCCATAGTGACGGGACCCCCTGGGCCAAACCCTGTGCAGCTCATTCCCAAGCTTTCACTTCCTATATTGGTTTTGTGGGGGGATCAAGACCCCTTCACTCCTATTGATGGTCCCGTCGGGAAATACTTTTCTTCCCTCCCTTCTCAATTGTCTAATGTTGAACTTTTTATGTTGGAAGGAGTAGGGCATTGCCCCCATGATGATAGGCCTCAACTGGTCCATGAGAAGCTCCTTCCTTGGTTGGCTGCTCTTACTGCTTCATGAGTCAGGTTTTTCTCTTAATCAGTTGTATTCACTAGTTAATTGGAGATGCTCATCTCCATGTGCTTCTCTTTTCTCTAGCTAGCTCTTTTTCTTTCTTTTCCCCATATATGTTTTAAACAATTAAAAAAAACATCCTAATTATCTTATGGTTTCTCTTTGGCAAGGTCAGTACTCAACCTCCACATAACAAATGTAGATGTGAATACTTCTCTCTCTGAAGTGGATGAAATTAGACTCGTTATGCCTTTTCTTGTAGTGTTATAGTTTCAAAAAAATTTCAAGACAAAGGCATTTCATTAGAAACCTTTTGCTTTCTTCAGGTAGCTTCTGTTATCTCATCCTCGTGGGAATCTAGGAAGTTAATCGGCATGCATCCTTTTGAAACAGAAACCGGCACTACAGGTTCCTAGTCGAAATGTATTCCTACCGATGTACAGAAAGCTCTTATTATATTTTTGGCTTTTTGATTCAAATTGCTTTTGTTTCCCCTCTTCCTATTGTAAATACTCTTGCTCAATTCTCAATTAAATAAATAAATAAATAAATGGAGTACGTCTGCTGTGACAGTAACCAGTAAAATGAAGCCTGTGTATTCTCTCCAATGTTCTTACTGGTGGTAAAGATTCAGAGACAAGCTTGTATGTATTAAACCGTCTTTGGCATGCATGCATGTTGGTTTCTTTTGTGCATCCCATCTTTTTGGGTAAGCTTGTGTTAATGCATGCGTGTTGTCTCAATGGATACCTTTTAGAGTTCATCTTCGGTCTTTTTAATTTTGAATGTGAGAAGATAGATATATATAATCAATACTGGCGAGACATTGCATATGAGAATACTGTGCAACATCCCATTCAGTTACATACTATAATTAAGGCAAAACCTATCATTTGATCCTGAACTTTGTATTTTTTTTGCTTTAGTCCCTAAACTTTTATTACTGCACGTTTGGTCCTTAAACTTTCACAAAAATCTACATTTTGTCATTCCACCATTTAAAGTGCTAAATTTCGCCTACGCGGGTAACAAAAGTGTTGCGTGACTAATCAAGAAGAGTAAAGTGGTTTATATTATTGAACCAAATAACTCACATCGACCAACAAAAGCCAAAAAAAAAAAATTAATTTCTCTCAAAAACATAAAAAACTCAAAGTTCAGGGATCAAAAACATAAAAAACTCAAAAGTTCAAGAACCAAATGTACAACAATAAAAGTTCAGGGACCTAATGCGCACTAATAATAATTCAGAGACCAAAAGCATAAAAGACTCAAAGTTCAAGGACTAAAAATTATATTTTGCCTATAATTAATTAATGGTGGTTCAACAATTGCCAAATGCTTCGGATGGCTCTTGTGAGCCAATGTGTTATACATCGAGGTCTATGTATGCCAGCATCTCGAGACACACATAGATGGCACTTGTGATCCAATGTGTCTTGTCGTGTGACATGTTATGTGTCTCTTGCAACTAATATAGCGCAAAACTAAATTTCGAACCATGCACTCACAATGCGGCCCCAACTGAAGATGGGGACAATCCTTAGGCGAGACAAAAAAACCTCGACAGCGAGGGAACAACCCCAAAATTAGGGGCAAAAGTCACACATTGGCGGAGACCACACCCTAGCAAACGCTACCTAAAGCCCATAACAACATATGGGCCTGCCCAGGCGTTTATCCGCGGTCCGTGAATCTCACTAGTATCAATATTGTCCTCAATTTAACCACATTTGGATCACAAAGTGCGGAGTTTTACTCCAAAAGGTCTCGATACTATTTGGGGAGAGATTACCAGTTAAGTACTTCTTTATTAAGTTACACTTAAATTGATGCGGGACTATATTTTGGTCCACACATCCCAACAAAGACAAATACTACTTGCGGACGACAATAAACATAACCGAGAGAGGTAAATACTTACTATTTGGAGTTGTTTTCGCTGTCACGAAATACCAAATCCAACATGAGAAGTCAGCGTGGAAACACAATACCCTCTCAGCCATGACACTAGCTCACTTTTGACAAACCTCGTTAGATAGATTGTTGTTGCATTGAGGAACCAAGAACGTCAGTGACACTCCCAAAAACTTCCTCTTAAGCCTCTTCAGATCTGGCTCGCTTAACTCTGTCATCCCCTTCTTCTTCATATGTTGGTCATTATGAGCATTTTTTTTGTTGCACTCGATATATGAAAGCTCACTAGGCCCCAACTTGTTGAAGATGTATGAGCCGAAATAATAGTCTTATATTGGTTAAGTGAAACTCTATAATGAAGTATGTGAGTGATATCTCTCCTCAAATAATCCTAAGGCCGTTTTGAAGTGCATTAATATGGTAATGTGGACTTTGTGGTGTCCCTGTAGCATTTTTCTAAAATCTTTCATGTGCTTCTATTTTTTTATTTTTTGGAAAATATAATGTTTCTAATTTTGTCTTTTAGAAAATTTAGAAAACGGCTATGTGCACTCCGGCTGTTTCTCAGGGCACCCCGTTAAGTTTCCCAAATTGCCCCTTTGTTCAAAAATGAGCACCCCGCCTGATCGGGGCACCCCTGTTGTTTCTCAATGCACCCCGATTGTCTATGTCTCATAAGTTCTAGAAACAACATGTTGTCTAGGTTGCACATGTCCGAAACTATTCTCAAGTCTCCGTATCCAATGACTGTGACTAGTACCATAGAGTACATATATATGGTTTCGGTTACTTTAGTCCGAGACTCATGCAAGAGTGTCGACTAGATACAACCGAGACCATATGTAGTGTCTCGGTCATGTGTGGTCGATCACTTCGCGTCTCTGTATAGTTTGAAAAATGAAGAAAATACAAAAAAATCAAGAAAAAAAATTTATCTTGTTCTACGTCTGCATCTCTCTCTTTTTCTTCACCCGTTATATATTAACAGTGATACAAACATACCGAATCTAACAAACCCTACAATACAAACTGACATTATTATCTCCTTCGAAATCGGTCAACTGAGTTCATTCAACTCCGCGTATGTACATGGCTAAGGATCGATTGCACTTGTGAAAAAATTGAAGGATTGAAGGTGGGATGCGTGGGAAGGAGAAGTTTTTCAATCGTGAGTGAATTGTTGGATTTGAGAGGCCATTTTTGACATTTCCTTCAAAATCAATTTTCACAAAATTTTTGATCGGTGCCTTGATCATTACTTGGGGTGCACATAGCAAGACTCAAAATTTAAGGTCATTTTCCTTGTATTAAACCCTAAACTCAGTCGTCCTGCTTTCTCTGTGGAAAGAGCAACACAATGCCGCGAACTCCTGCAAATCACTTGCCTTCCAACGATGACGAAGAAGAAGAAGAGTCCATAGAAGAAGAAGAAGAAGAGTCCATAGAAGAAGAAGAAGAAGAAGAAGAAGAAGAAGTTCCAGAAGAAGATGAAGAAGAAGTTCTGAAGAAGAAGAAGAAGAAGAAGAAGAAGAAGTAGATGAAGAAGTTGTTGAAGAAGAAGATGATGACGATGGTGAAGAAGAAGAGGAACCACAGCAGCAATCGAACCGAGTAAAAGATGAAGATGAAGAAGAAGACGATGAGGCATCTCCCACCGAGGGCCTTACTGCCATCACTCCCACCAAATCCTCCAAACGCATCGCCTCTCCTGTGGATGTGGATCACATCAACCCTAAGCGACTCAAAAACCACCACGATGACCACAACAAGTCTTCCTCCCAACAACGAGCTACGTGGACTCTCGAAGATGAGTTGGTCCTCTTGAACGGCATCATCGACTTCAAGAAAAGCCACAATCTTGATCCCTTCTCAGACATGGACGCCTTTTTTCACTCCATCATGCATTCTCTTCGTCTTCAAGTCTCTACTCAGCAGCTCAAGCGCAAGATCCGAGCTTTAAAAGACAAGTTCAACACCTATGCCATCAGGCCTACTAAGAATGCCAAACCCAATCACTCCCAATTGTACAACTTGTCCATGAAGATTTGGGGTCAAAATCAAGATCAAGATGATGATGATGAAGAAGAAGAAGAAGAAGAAGAAGAAGATGAAGATGATGAAGATGATGAAGATGATATCATTGCCGCCAAGAGAACCCCTCAACAACAAAGTGACAACAACAACAACAACAACAACAATTCCACAGCTTTTTTGGTTTCTCCACAAGTGAACCAACACCATCAAATCTCTCCATCCCATTATCCATACTTGACTGAGTCATTTCATTCATCTAAAAATTGGACTGGAGGAGGAGTGCCGGGGTTGGGGTTGGGGTTGGGGTTGGGGTTGGGCTTGGGCTTGGGCTTGGGGAGACCCTTGCCAAGGAAGGAATTGCTTTGATTCAAAAATCCAAAGCTGAGGACCTTGACCGCAGGTTTAGGATGCATCAAATTCAGGAGACTGAAATATGCTTGAATCGGATTGAGCTGATTTGCGACCAAACCAAGCTTATCTTAGATGCACTCAAGTCTTCAATTTCTTGAAGAGAGGATTCGATTAGGTAACCGCTTCCCTGCTTTTCGACTTTCTTTTGAATCGGATTGCACTTCTTCCACTTATTAATATGCATTCTTGTGCTAGCATTACTGTTAAACCTTGGAAATTAACATATTTTGAGCATGATCCCGAATGATTTGGTTTTATTGGGTTCCACATTGTTCCCTCCTTGCAAAAATCCCTTCTCCTCAGAAAAGGTGACGTGCATATCTGGTTACGGACCAATTAGTTTGATTAGTGCACTTTTGTTCTTATTTTTATATGATTTCGTTCATTTAATTTCCTTGTTTGTGTTTCCTTTTATTTGATACATAAAAATAAAGGTAAAATCAGTAGATAATATGCTAACTCTGGTTTTTCTTTTTCATGCTCATCAATTGAGTTATGTCATGGTGTATTATGTCAATGTTCACAAAGGCAATTAAATGGCAGCTATGCTTAAGAAATAAAGGCAGCTTTAATAATAGTGTTGGATGAAATAGAAATGGGTTGGAGCTGCACTTTGAAGTTGCTTTGATGGATGGTGTTGACTTTTACCAGACCTTGTCCATTGATTTGCTTAGGCACCATCCTTTCACCACCACAGACCTAAGGCAAGAGCTATAGATCAGACTACTGAAGAAATGGTCACACAGTAACACTTGTCAATGAACCACATACCATAACATCATAATGTATAGGATGAGACTCCAAAATCTCGGCCAGTCTGGAAACGGTGTACTTGTAGGATGTTGTCAATCTTATCCAATTTCTTTTGATGTTAATCCAAGTACCTTTATTGAACCATAGTTGTGAGAGTATTTTCATTGTGTGGTTATGGAGGTTCAAGGAGGTTAGGTGGGTGCTTAGATTGATTCGTGGAGTGTGCTTTAACTTGTAAAGATAGAATAAGAAATGCGGAGCTTCAAGGAAAATTAAGCATTGCACCAATGCTAAATTTAAGGAAGGGAAGTTTTGGTGGTTTGGACGGATCCTGTGTGCAATGCCCTATTTTGAAATCTCGATACTGTAGAAATTGAAGAAATTCGAGAGTATAGGGTAGACTTAAGATAACTTGGAATGCATTGATTAGGAAGAATTTTTAAGGGATTATGAAAACACACTATCAAATGTGTTAAATTAAGTGGAGTGGGAGATCTTAATTGAAGGAGGATTTAGTGGTTCTCAATAAAAGAAAAAAGAAAAGTGGAGTGGAAGAGTTTGATCATTGTAGCCGGCTCTAACAAATTTGGGATTGAGGCTTTTGTTGTTGTTATTGTTGTTGTGGTGGTAGTGGTTATATCTTATGGAGGATCATTGTCTACTTAAGTCCCCTAGATTGCTTTACCTTTGATGTTCAATAATTTTTATGAAGCATGGAGTATAGGCAACATCCATAAATTGAAAGTCATAATGCCCAACTAGTCACATTATTATTTATTATTGAGGAGCCGGATTCTTGAAATCTTTGTTTCTAGTTGAACAAATATAATATTTTTAATCTGTTGCAGTTACTGATATCCCGTAATTGTTTTAAGGCTTTCCTATGACTTAAGTTTACTGTCTAATCCATGACATCTCCTTGGCTTTATTGATTCTTTGCTCTGACAATCTTGATAAAGGACTCCTGCTGGATCACTACATATTCACCACTTAAAAGTTATAAAGATTGGGGTTGGTTATCTTGATATAAAACCATATAGTGAAAAATCCATTATGTTTTTTGAGTTCCCTAAAAAAGGATTGAGGCTCATTTTTCTGCCATTGTATATCTTTTGGTTTATACAATCCTTGAGCTCGCGGCATTCACTTCCTTATTCTGTATTTGGATTTTCGACCCTCATCTGCTCGCTTCTTGCGTCTTAGAACCAAAATGTTGTGCATCTCACCAAAACCTCTTACTTGTTTTTGGATGCAGTTGGTGCGGCTTGGCTAATGCAGTCTCCTTAGAATGACATGACTTCCTTTTGATTCATTTTGTGAACCTTGAAGATTTTTTGTTGGTTGGATAGCTGAAGAGCTTTTACTTGGCATGTCATTATCCTTTTGTTTTTTGTTTTGTTTTTTTTTTTTTTTTTGGAAACAATGGAACTGTAGGCAAGACAATATTTGTGCTACGCAATTATTCTTTTCTTTTTACTTGAATTCTTCAAATGTAAGGTGCAATTTTGGATGGTAGCTAGAAAGGGTGAATGTTGCTTTGCAAGATATGCTTGTGTTGGACAAGTAATGAAACTAACGAGGCTTCTATATGATGCTGGTTTTTGAATTTAATGTACACAAGATGATTTGCATTTTGGGCAGCCAGGCCGTAAGCCAAACCAAGTTTCCATCTTCATTTATTTATCATATATGGAACATATGTGTTGACTGACTATTTCCCTTTTTCCCAAAGCAGCATTGTCGATTATCATAACCAGCTTCTTGTTGCGCCTATTTACAGAGAGAACTTGGGCAAACATCCTGCAGGATTCCCCCATGGAGTTTCCAGAGTTTTTTTTACTGAATGTTTTTGAAATGGTTTGGAATCAAACTCAAGATCTTTGATAGTATGTACATATACATTTTATTTTTTTTTTCTTGAGTTTGAGTCAAAAAATCCACCTATTAAGAACACTTTGTGCGCTACTCTGTCTTAAATCCGGATAAAGGACTTTGATGTCTATTTTTCATATTGAAAAATGGGATGAAAAATGGGTAAGGTAGGTTTCAAACTCATTTTTCATACTCGAAAAATGGAGAGGGGGCACCAAGCTCATTTTCCACTCTTGAAAAATGGAGGAGGGTTGCAATAAGTTGACTACCAGCGTAAATTTTTTGTCACTCTTTATGAAATGGATAAAAAATATATAAATGTTGGGGCGTTCTATCAGTATCTAGCGATGTTCTTGAATGATTTGGAAAGCTCACCATCAATTGCACCTAATCGAGCACAATGGAAGAGTTTGATTTATGTAGCCGACACCGATTAATTTGGGACTTTGAGATATTTTGTTGTTGGAGTGAAACCGATAGCATGTCTAAACTATCTTTTGGCAAGTATCATTTTATCGAGATGCTTTGACATAGTAAATATCCAATTATGATAGAAATATATTTGCCATGCCAATTTTAAAAATATTATATATTTAATTTAAAATATATTTGTAATACCAATTTTAAGAATATTATATATTGATATTCAAAAAAAAAAAAAAAATCAATCTCTTAATCAGAGACAAAATGGTTGGCCCACCCCTGTTGGTGGGGGGTCGAAAAAGCGTTGCCAGTTAGTTTCACAGTTGAGGAGAGGAGGCGCGAAGAGTGGAAGTTGGTCGTCCATTCAGGTTCACGAAGGACGGAAGGAGGAGCTGCTGCTGCTGCTGCTGCTGCTAAGGTTCTACACTTACAGTAGATCATCAAGCGAAGCGATGGCGGATCATCTCTAACTGTAAGTGAACCTTCAAATCTCTGTTCATAATAATCCTTCGATTCTGAATGATCGAAGTTACGTTCTCCACTCTTTTGTTGATCGAACCCTTATTGTAAAAAAAAAAAAAAAAACCCTAAAACAGTTCCTAGTGTAGTGTGTGGGTTCTTGAATTGATTGGCCGGCGTGCATCGTTTGGTGCTATTTTCCCCCTTTTAGCTTGAAATGCCAACCATAGAGATCCAGATCTTACTTCTTTTGCATCAGCTTCGATTTTGAATGAAAATGACGCGTTCCTCATCGTAATTTCCTCTACTGAAATTACCTCTTTCTCCATCCTATCCCGTGGATGCTCACAGCTGCTAGACTCTCCTCTTCTCCATTTCAGATTACAACAATGGATGCCAAAGACGCCAGACGTTCCTCGGATGTAAGTTTTACTTTCAATCTCTACATAACTTCATTCCACGATATGGGACGATGACATGGCAGTGGCACCGCACCGACCTCATTTATGTCCATTCTCTTCTTTGCATTACCTCCTATGCATATCTAACCATTCACTCCACTGTACTGCCACCATCAACTTGAGATATATTCAATCAGATTGATGTAGGAGACAACATTTGCAATTGTTCAAATGTTCTTTTTTTCGCACTAAGCAAAGCTTGTACAACAAAAGTAGAAAATGATGGCTCCTACCAAATATTCCAGGGTCCAACAAACGAGCAAACAAGTTTTGGCAGTAATTGTCTCCCTCATTCCCAATCACAGAATAAGATCTCCATTGGAGTTCTAGCAGAGCCAACTCAAAAACTAAATTCTGGGGTTAAGGATGATGAGCCAGCATTTACAAGTGCAAGAAATGAAGCTCAATGCAGGAATTTGTTGGAAGAGAATTTCAAGCAGACTGCCACTAAATATTTACCAGGGGAGACGGCCCAAGTATTACAGAAGAATAGTTATACAGATGAGCAATCCAACGACATAAGTTCTCAGCAGAGTAGAAAGAAGGCTAAGAACAACATGGAGAAGAATGAACAACTTGCAGGTGCAAAAGTGCGAGAAGTAATGAGCTAAATAAAGAAAAACAAGAAGAAAAACAAGGCAAGAGAGCAGCAGCACAAAGAAGCAATCAAACTCTGAGAATGAAACTCTCTGAGATATTAGAAACTGCTTCTTCACCAACCAAGAGGAGTGTGAGCTTTGAAACTCCCAGCAAAGTGGAGAAGGGTTTAAAGCTCGAGGGCCACTTTCATCAAAACAACATTAAAGCTGCAAACTCTAGACTGGACACGGACACAATAGAGAATGATTATGTTGCCCCCAATGCAGACGAAACCAAGAGGAGGCCAGTGACTCGCTTGCTGATGAAAAAGGAAGCTACAAATAAGCCAATGTCAGTCCGAATGACAAACCATGCGATTGGAAATAGAGGAGATTTGCCTAATTCCTCCATAGGTGGACGTGGACGTGGACTGAAAAGGAAAAATATATTTTCCTTCAGTGAAGAAATATGGTCACAGAACATAAATGTTGCCAGTGACATCAATACTTCCACCATGATTTACAAAAAGGGCGAGAGAAACAACAGTGGGCTAGATCAGGAAAAGAATTGTGCTTTCCATGCTGAAAAGAGAGAACGAGAGAAAACAGAATTGCCAGCACAAAAACCAAGTGCTCATGGTAGGGCAGGAAACTCCTATGATCATTTATCTCGAGATGAGCAAAAGGACCTACATCCAATGAATGGAGTGGTGAAAGAAATCCATAATTCACCAGCAAGAAAGAAAAAATATCAAAAAGATGTTAATGGTTCAGAATTGCCTGGAGAGGCAGGCCTTCAAGAAGGTCTGCATTGCTTTTCATTAAAAAACAATGAAGAGATCCACTTTGAAGACAATAACCAACAAATGGGAGTGGAAACACCCATCCAAAACCAAAACCAAAACCAAAACCATTCTCCTCTTTGCTTATCAGCAGCAAGAAGAAAGCAAAGTGAGCATGGTGCTCACTCTCCTGCAGCAACTGAAAAACAACCCGAGGGAAAAGATCTCAGTAGCTCCAGGACCTTCTGGAATTCAAAAGCTAGTTCTTTCAGATTTGACGTAGAACCAGAATCCTCTGTATTTTCTCTTCCCCTTTTTGAACACTGTTTTTTCAGAATCTATTTTAATGCCAGATGCAAGTACTTATTCCATTCTACATATTCTGTTGACTTAGGATGGATTTGAAGAGTTTAAGACTCCAACCATCAGGAAATCACCCTCTGACGAGGAGGAGAAATTATCAGATGGGATGCCTAAATCATCAGCAGAGCATGATATTGACAGCTTTGAAGAAGATCACGCCATAAAGAAAGGTTCAAATTCTCCACAGAAAACTAAATATCATTGAATTTTCTGCATGCACACAAGTAGAGAACAGCGAGAAAAATAAACATTTATTTAAATATGATGACATATTTATTATATTTAAGAATTTACTCTACTGTTTTAACGCAATGGTTCACTAAAAAATAGTAAAAATTCTCCGCAAACTTTCCACTAGTGTTACTTAAAACAGTAAAGGTATAGTCCACTTGAAAGGATTTTCTTAGTAATAAAAAACATGTTCTTGAGAATGGAATTATTCATTCGCTCGTCGTATCTACTCGTAGAAAGTTTTTAAGGAGAGAGGAATAAGGAAAAAGTTAAAGAGGAAGAATGTTCTCTTGAACGTGTGTGCATCTAGTTTTAAGTTACTGAGTGTATTTGGTGGTAAGTGGTAACTTTATGGTAGGTTTCATTCAAGATTTGGGAAAAGCAAGAGTTATTAAATAGAAACGAGTGCGCAGAAATGATCATGACATGTTTCAACGTTCTCAACTGCCAACAAGTCAATGAGTTTCCATCAATTTTCATGGAATTTTGAAAAAAAAAAAAAATCATTTTAGGAGGGTTTAAATTTTTTTTTGATTGATAGGTTTACTTATTTTCTGATATCACATATTTAAAATGTGGAACCACACTATACAAGTAACGGAATGAAACAATCAGCTAAAGCCAGTTGCACCTTCGAAGATCAAAAGCTAAATCCAAGAAATAAGACTCATTTTTCATATGAATGCACTTACAGACATCCTATTAATTTGATCCTTTGCCGATTATCATGGATGGTCAAAATTCAAAATTTTTAAGACAAAGAACCTGCTTCTACTAAAAGTCCTCAAGCCCAGCACTACCTTACTGGTTGCCAGCTAACAGTTTGGTTGCACATAGACCTGTAAAAATGAAAAGCTTCAAGTAGATAAATGTGGAAAATGAACTTCCCTTTTCATGTATCTAGTCGTCATATGCAGAGCCAAAGCCAGCGAGGACTCCAGAATCAGATGACTATGAGACATCATTGTTCTTGCTCCGTTCAACCAAAACACCACATGGACAAGGAGCCGTTAGAACTAAAGAATTTAACTCACCATTACCCTCTTTGAAAGGTAAATTCCACTCTTCTTCGATATTCTCTGCTTGTCATTGTTCTATAACAATCGTCCTCGGTATAAAACCGGTTCCTTCTGATTTTAGAATTTGCAGGGACTCCACAGAGTAACGGACGAGAGGGGCCTTCAGATGCACAAAATGGAGATAGCTTAGCAAGGTCTTCTCTAACTAAATACGTTGCTAGTGAGGTTTTTCCTTTATTAAATACAAAGTTCTAATTAGTATTAAAGCTTTTTGGCACAAAAAAGTTGCCATACTCGACCTATTGAATCATTGAGTCTTCGTCCATCTCCAATAAGATTTTGTTTTTCTTTTGAAACATGTCAGAGCTGTTGCCCTCTTTGCTTCGGCTTTGGAAAGGGTTAGGACCAAAATGAAGTTACTAGTTATCAAAAAGAGTGCAGAGGTTTTGGAATCTGTCGCGGAGGAAACAAAGTTGCAGCTACAGAATGTTGAATCACAGATTGCAACAGATATGTAGGGTTTGCATCTTCAAAGTTTTCCAGTATAAAAATATTGTCTGCGATTATTCTTATCTTTAATATCATCACATTTGCAGTGAGAAATTCACATTACTTGGGGAATCCAAGAGGAGAACTCTGGAAAAGAAATTTCAAGGTAAAACACAGTGATTTCCTGGGTTGTTTTGCTACTTAGGTCAGACTATATAGTTGCACTTGTTCTTCATATTTGTCTTACACAATAAACCTTAGCAAGAACAACATATTGTGGTCCACCGAAATGACACTTACACGGGTTGAAATTTGTACTAGAGCAACAAGAATGCCTGAGAGTCATGTATGAACGGTTTAAAGAAGATATGAACAAACATTATGAGGATCGCCAGACGACACTGGAAGAACTGGAAATCTACCAAAGGGAGCAAAAAGGGGGCGCTGGGAAACTAAGTAGGTTATTATTTTATCTTTATTTTAGTTTACTTATTTTAGAAATCACCATCATCACTCACTCATTTCATCAGTCATATGTATGGTATGTTCATTGTTTTTATTGATCTTTTCAACACCTTTCATATCATTGTCTCCATGTGGCGAGTGGCACTGAACCTAAACAGCCCATTGCTGGCTCAGTTTTTCTATCCATTTACCCTTTTCCACAAAGAACAATCGCATATGATTTCTACTTAGCAAATAAATGACATAGATCCGGCTTTCCCATCACCCAAATATAATACTTTGATCTGATGGCTATGCTTCTAAAGTTCTAATTACGATGTCATGGATAACCTGCTTGCAACTTTGGGTACAGAAGAGGCCTGTGTGTCATGCAATTGTCACTATTTTATCAGATATCTCATCACGTCTCACAGATGCAAAGATTTGATAGCACTGACCAAAAACGTATATATGGATAAAAAACAACCTATAATGGCACAATTTTGCCGTCGCATTAGAACCCCATCTTCATATTCCTTATTTCCATTCTTTTCAGTTGAATCTGAAAATCAACATGGTTCATCAAGCCTACCTCATATTTTGAGTTCCAAGCTCTCTCGGAATATTTTAAAGCTAAATTTCTTTTTCCTCATTGAAATAATATTTATCTTTATTTATTTCGCTTAATTTGCTATTTTCTAATGTTATCAGAGTCACTGCACAAGAAGCTTCTCTTACAAGTGGAAGAAGGGATTGGCAGTCAAATTAGTGATGCTGAAAGAAGAATCCTGATGGTTCAAAAGGAAATATTCTCTCTTTTCCATAATGCTTGGTAGACTAGGTTTTTGAAAATCGTCATGCTGTTCTACATAAATCTCATGCTTATCTTGGTAATCAAATAGGGCTAGCACAATCTGTCTATAGAAAAACTATGCTGGGAATCCACACAAACGAAGGCACATTTGCATATATATATATAACCCCTCACTCCTTAAGCTACTGTATAATCAAATAGGGCAACCACATTTGCACGTTTACATATATGTTGTCCTTCGTACTTTGTATAATTGACAATTCAGCTACACTGTTGTCATCAACTGTTTAAATGATTTTTTTTTTCGCCTTAAGATCTGGTCAACTATTTTGATTCTTACCTCAAGATTCCTAAGTATAATATTTCTGCGACGCATACTATAAGTCAAGTCAAGAATCAGGAGTACGATGAATATTCTTTTCAGTGGATTTCATGAGAAAAGACTTGAGATTCATAAGATAACGAACTAAAATCATCTGCAAATTGGAAACGTCACTTGTGCTTTATAACCCCTCTATGGAACTTTTATCTTTCGGGCTTCTGTAGTCAATTTTATTAGACCTTAGAAGTGCTAAATATTTTGTTAATTCATTTACAGGTTGCTCAACACAAGATGCTCCAGTTGAGGCATGTAGTAATGGAGTTCTTAAGCAAAGATGACTGAAATTTGTGATTTTTCTTATGCCACTCCCAGAGACAAACACAAGCTCCTAGTCGGGAGGACAGCCCAATTGTGTAGCATGACAACTAAAAGCTCGTCTCCAACATTCTAGTTCTGGTACCCCTTTAAAGCTTACGATTGTGATATTTTCTGCTTTTTGTTTCATAATCCATATTCCATTTCTCTTTATGAGAGGTTTCTTTCTGCTAACCATGCACTAATCAGTCAGTATATTTTAAATCCCTTTGTTCGCAACCACTCAGAATCCCCAATGCCAACTGTTGTGGTGGCAACAAAATAAGGAATAATTCAGAACATAACATCTAACAGTATTATAACCAAAGTAGGGAAGAGGGACAATAGTATTCAGTGGGTGGCAAAATCTATTACCATGCGAAGTGGATTAAAAAGATATCTTTTGTCAAAGAGTTAAACTATAGAGGACAATAGAGTTTTACCAAAATAAGTGAGAGAGAAAGAAAATTTACTCGGAAGGCTATTACTTCCTTTCTGCTATCCTTTTCTTCATATCTTGAGCTGTGTTAACCTTGGAAATGAACATATTTCAAACATGATCTTGAATGGTTTGATTGGGTTTCGCATTGTTCCCTCCCTGCACAATTCCATTTTCTGAGAAAAGGCAATATAGCTGGTTACTGACTAATTAGTTTGATTAGTGCACCTTTGTTCTTATTCTTGGATGATTTTGTTCATTTTGTTTGTATGTTATATTTCCTTTTACTTGATAAAAATAAAGGTAAATTCAGTGGATAATCTGCTTGCTCTGGTTTTCCTTTTTCATGCTAATCGATTGATTAGCCACTAATCAAACTAATTAGTCAATGTCCACAAAGGCAATAAAAGGGTAGCCATGCAGATGCTAAAGGAATAAAGGCAGCTTTAATAATAGTGTTGTGTGAAATAGAAATGGCTTAGAGCTGCACTTTTAAGTTGCTTTGATGGATGGTGTTGACTGTAACCAAACCTTATCCATTGATATGCTTAGGCAGCATCCTTTCCCCACCAGTGACTACTGAAGAAATGACCACACGGTAACACTTGCCAATGAATCACATACCATAACATCATAATGGTGATGGTAATTATAACCCGTTGTCTACTAAAGTCCTCTAGATTGCTTGTACTTTTGATGTTCAAGAATTTTTGATGAAGTATAGAGTATAGACCACATCCATAAATTGAAAGCCATCATGCCCACCTCATTGCATAGTTTTTTTTTTTTTTTTTTAATTATTGAGTAGCCTGATTCATGAAATCATCCTTTCTAGTTGAACGAATATAGTACTTTTAATTTTGACAATATATATAGTACTTTTAATCTGTTGCAGCTTCCGATATTTTGCAACTATTTTAAGGCTTTCCTATGACTTAATTTTACTGTCTAATCCATGACATCTCCTTGGCTTTATTGAATCTTCGCTCTGACAATCTTGATCAAGGACTCCTGCTGGATTACTTCATATTCATCACTTAAAATTATAAATATTGGGGTTTGGTTATCTTGATATATTAACCATATAGTGATAAACCCATGATGTTTTTTGAGTTCCCCAAAACAGGATTGAGGCTCATTTCTCTGCCATTGTGAAAGAGGGTGCATACCATTTTTTTTTTTTTTTTCGTGATTGTGTCTTCAATAATTTCTTCGTACGTTTTGCCTATCTTAATCATGTTTCCAGTTCTTGGATTCGATCACAAGGCAAATTGGCAAAAAACTTTTTAACAAATCCATATATTTACATGTATATCTTTTGGTATATACAATCCTTGAGCTTGCTGCATTGACATCCTAATTTTGTATTTGCATTTTCGACCCTCATCTGCTCGCTTATTGCATCTTTGAAACAAAATGTTATGTATCTCACGAAAACCTCTATTTTACTTGTTTTGGTTGCAGTTGGTGTTTCATGGACTTGCAGTTTGGCTAATGCAGTCTCTTTAGAATAACATATGACTTTCTTTTGATTCATTTTGTGAACCTTGAAGATCTTTTTTTGGTTGGGTAGCTGAAGAGCTTTTTACTTGGCATGTCAATGTCCATTATTTGGAAACAATGGAACTGTAGGCAAGACAATATTTGTGCTACGCAATTATTCTTTTCTTTTTGGGCATTAGTCAATTGCAGAAGTGGAGCATAAAGCTCATAGGAGTTGATGACTTGAATTCTTCAAATGTAAGGTGCACTTTTGGATGGTAGCTAGAAATAAGGGTGAATGTTGCTTTGCAAGATATATATGCTTGTGTTTGACAAGTAATGAAAGTAACGAGGCTTCTATATGATGCTGGTTTGGAATTTAATGTACACAAGATGCTTTGCATCATGCATGGGTAGGCAGGCCTTAAGCCAAACCAAGCTTCCATCTTTATGTATTTATCATATATGGAACTCATGTGTTGGCTCACTATATATTTCCTTTTTCCCAGAGCAGCATCAACTCATAGCGTGGGAGAGCTAATGTTGGGGCAAGCTTGTGCCAGCTTCTTAAGGTTGTCAATGATCATAACCAGCTTTGTGTTGCGCCTATTTACAAAGAACTTGGGCAACCATCCTGCAGGATCCAACTGCCAAAACAACCCACCAATGATCATCTTGATTGTCTCCTACCTATCTTCTTCTCAACTAGTAATTAATTGCAGAACTAAAAACAGGGAAAAAAAAATTAAAAAGACTAGTACCAACAGGGTCTGTTACCTGTACCACATAAGTTACCATGCATGAGTTATCTTCAAGATTCTCAACCACCCAGCCTGATTGCAGGAGCAGTCCCCGAATAGAATTGCTTCGCTTCGGTTGCAATCCGGCAGCTATTTGTTTAGGCAACGATGCCACTGCGACCACCTGCAATCATCCCAATCAACCAAATAAATATTAATATTGCAGTAAAAACAGAAGCTAGCTAGCTAGATGTGGGTAGGCATTTGGTGGTAATTAATTAGTTAAGTTACCAAGGTGCCGTCGTCCATTGTTTCACGACGTTCATAGACAATAAATTCTCTATTCTTGAAGAGGGGTTTGGAGGCATCGCCGAATCTAAGACGAATGATGCTGAGGTTTTCTTCCAAATCCTTGATGTACTTGGCCTCCACCAAATCGGAATCCCATTGCTGCATGCATGTTAAGTAAAATGAGATAACGAACTAAATTAATTATACTACTTTTGTCCATTTGACGACCAGCTTAATTAGATTGTCAAACCTCGTCGTTAACTACTATTTGGAAGCTTAATTATTTGTTTTATATAATGCCACACAATAAAGGACAAAAATCTTCTTTCTTGAGAGTGGTTTGTATAGTTATTCCTCTATTATTATTATTATAAGCACAGTCGTTTAAGGTCCGTACCCTTCAGTTCAGTATCAAATCTAATTAAGGCAGCAGTAGTAAGAGGTCTGGACTGGATATATATATATATATATATATAGCAATGGAACAGAACTATAAAGCCAGTTTTTGTTTACATGCACTCAATTATGAAAAAACACATATATATATATATATAAACAAATTAAGTAAGGAATTAATATCTGACCTTTGCAGCATCGATTGCATTAGCTACAGTGATGAATTGTTGAGGAGAGAGTGATTTAAGGACCCAACGGCTGCGGAAAACGTGAAGTGAACCTGACCTACGCTTTGATATCTCCACACCATCTTCAAGTGCAAGAAGCTTCCATCCGTCCTCCACCCCATCCCCATCCCCACTGCCCGCTCTCTTGGAATCCGAAGCCGAGAGCAACTCTTGGATACAACTTTCACTTGCAAACTGGACATACCTCCTCAGTGATTCCTCACTTATGGACCTTCATTCATCATCAACCAAAAACACATATACACATATATAAATTAATGATCAAGCAACAACATATATATATGCGCATGATTAAGAACACGACCGACAAATATGTACAATTTATCGATTGATCTCAACCGATCAACTTGTGTGTGATTAGCTAGGTCCAATTACCAGCAGGACTGAGAGCAAGGATGACGGGCGCTCATCTTTTGTACTTGCGCAGTTGCAGGGCATGTATATACAATTGACTAGCTAACTTCTCATATCATCAGGGTCTCTTATTACTCCTCTAGCTTGCTACGTCCATGGATGGATATATATATATGCACAAATGAATGAATAGATAGAAAGATAGATATAGAGGTGGAAGAAGTAAAGTACTAGTTAGTGATATGATTAGTAGACTAGTTATAAGGATAAAATTAATTACATTGTTGATTGTGGCACATGCTATGCCAGAACAACCTCCATGATTGAAACTGCACGTGCCCTCCATATATCTACACTGCTAGCTAGTGCTACGTACCTTTTCTATATACTTCTCTTTCCCTCATCTCATATAAAGAAAAGATTCTTTTCTTGTAAAGCAACAGTGTGGAGGAGAAGCTAGCAGACGCGCACCTATGCACATGGTCTGCTGAGCAACACTCAGCTTCACAACAAAGAAAGAAAGAAAGAACCATAATTGATTAGTGTTCTAGTGTTTCCTCTACCCTTACATACATGACTGCTCCTTCACATTCACATAGTGACCCACCAACAATGGAGCCTCATGTTTCTGTGGACCATCTCTCTTTCTATACAACACTTTCTTTAGATTATACTTAAGAAGCTTGTGCCCCGAATAGGGACTTGAGTCTTGGATTATGTCGTTATGTGTCTGATTTGTCAGCCAACACCAATGCTATAAGACGAGCAACACATGCAAATATATAGAATAGCAATATCAGGATACCTCATGCAGCTGGGCATGTATGTTAACTTAATAAAACAATCAATAAATTGCTGCAAAAGTTGTCCATCACAATATATTATATTGAATCTAAACAACAGCTAGCTAGCCCCACCAGAAATAAAAAATAAAAATAAAAAAATAAAAAAAATAAAAAAATCTCAAATTAATTAGAAGCAAGCTTAACTATATATATATATGTCCACAATCCAATTCCTAGCCAATTCTACTTTTCTACTAAATCTCCTAATAAATAACAAATTAAATGCATCTTTGGGATGAAGAGGAACTAATTAATTTAGAACGTTAATTGGCTTGATCCAGGAAACCTTTTGCTTTTAAGCTCTCGACTGAATCTCTGATGGCTTCTTCAATTGGCGTGAATACTAGACCCAAATCAATCAACCTCTTAGCCGCATCTTTGCATGCCATCATCCCTGGTTGTGTTTCCTCAGTAAACCTGTGGCTCAGTCAAATAATCGCCAGATAAAATATGATTTAGACGGTGTCTCTCCATCAAAATAACAGATAGAAAATTAAATGAGATCATCAACAGATTTAGGGCCAATGCAAGGGAAATAAAAAATAAAAATGCGATCATTGCAATCTAGGTCTTGATAAACTGGTGACAATTTGAAGACCACACAAATCTAAATCCATAACTGAAGCAAACATTGGCAAGTAGCAATACTAATTAAAACCATCAAATGCTAATAACATTATAATAAGCTCACAAATCCAAGTATGACACATGACTCAATTGGTCGGATTACTTGATACACAAGGCCTAAATTATTGGAGCCATTCAATGCGCATAGTAAGGCGTATACATCAGCAGACAAGCTTTTCAAGCTAAGTTAAATGTAATGGGAGCCACAAGACTCACAGGAAACCAAAACATAACAATGAAAAAAATGAGGGATCTATGGTAGCTAGACATACATAATTAACATGATAAAAGAACAAAAGTACTAAAGATGTGTAGGAGGTTCAAACTTGACTGGTTCAAGAGGGAGGTAACCCTCCATGCTGCGGTGGAGTGGCAACACAAATACAAATTAATGCCACATTGATGAACTGGACATAGAGGGACAGACGAAATGACTTTAGTCTACTTTGTATGATGTGAATTTATTTAAGGAATAAAACTGAAATTTCCCGCCTTCATGGATAGGAACATCAACATCACAACATTTAAAAAAGAAAAGGTCCTATAAGTTGGCCAAGCTGTCTTCTGTATTATAGAACGGGTGTCCCAGCCGAATGCAACACAAGATACCTCCACAGTTCTTCTCCATCCAATTCAATCTTATCCTGAAAAATTCAGAGCTTTATACCACCAATAACATCAAAAGCAACACGTCCTGAACTTATTCGGAATATGAAACTCCATAATTCCTCTTATGTCGCCTTGCTAATTAGCAACTGCTGCTAGTCAATCCCAATTTAATCTTAAGGAGCATACTGGCGTATGATCTATTCATTGCAAGTCTCTAATCATGATTATGATTTGTGGAGAACAGAGGTGCAACCAAAAAATCTTTGATACTTAAAGCTCAGCCAACTGATGATAATAATGTTATGACTAGGAAGACAAAATTCAGTAGCATAACGCCATGAATAATGAAACTGTTGAGAAATCATGTATTTAATTTGACCACCAGGTGGAGAATTGAAATAAGATCAATGATTTCTACTATGTACTTTCAAGTATATTCAATTAATTATTGCAAGTGTCTCTTTTCACCACTTAATATTCCATCACCAGAGTCTATCATGAATATTTCTGCTTTCATAAATTGTCTCCCAAGTGATCAATAGTGCATAGCACACTCCATTTGGAATTTTCCAGTAACGGGGCGGGTTGAAAAATGTCATTGTATGAACATATAATGAGACCTCTTGTCAAGAATTTGGCAAAACACAAGGTAACCATAATTGTAGACGTGCATTTAAGAGCCCGTCATAATTAATTAACTAATTAAGCACGATGGATGTCCTGAACAGCATGAAGGTTAATATATAATTGTGCAAATGAAAAGTAGTTTCATAACAAGAAAGGAGCTTCGTTCCATTGCCATTAACCACTAAAAGCGTCCCCCATAGAGAAAAAATCAAAAGTCAAAGATCAGTATATATATTATATTAACAACAACAGTAGAAAAGAAGTGATAATAACATTTTGTTGTAAAAAGGTAAAAATGAAAACGCGTTAGCAAGAAATTACATGTGAAAGAAGTCATTTCCAGTAATTTGAAAGATTTTATTAATTAGTTTCAAAGGTTAGCATTAGCAATTGAATTAAAAGTGCACATGACGATGATGACGATGATGACGATGATGATGATGATAAAGATTAGTAGGTAGGTAGGTAGGTAGGTACCTGTGGACAGGGAATTGAGGGTAGAGGTTGGAGACAGTTTGTGCGAAATGACGGAACTGGTAGATACCATTGGTGCAAAGGTATCTCCCAGAAGCCTCCGGAGTCTCAAAAAGCAAGACCTGCGCATTGGCTACGTCCCTGACGTGCACCGCACCCATCCAGTGATACTCCTGGGAGTCCTTAGACCCCATTAGCAACTGCTGAAGCACTGCCGAACTGGCATTGAGACCGGGCTGAAGGAGCGGACCCAAACACGTGGAGGGGTTGATGGCGACCACGTCCATTGCCCCCTCGTGTTTCTCAGCGTAATCACGCGCTGCTTTCTCCGCCAGCGTTTTGGAGACAGGGTACCACTTGCCGCGGGAGTAGCAGTAGTCCAGATCGGTCCAGGAGGACTCGTCCAAGGGGCGGGAGTTGGGCCAGGCAGGGTTGGGGACGATGGCGGAGATGGAGGAGGTCAGTACCACTCTCTCCACGCCGGCCTCCTTGGAAGCTTCCAGAACGTTGAGGGTGCCCTGGACGGCCGGCTCAAGGAGCTCCTGCTGAGGGTCGGTGGGGTCCTCCAGAGAGCAGGGGGAGGCCACGTGGAAGACGCCTGAGCAGCCACGTATGGCCCGGGAGAGAGCGGGCGCGTCGAGGAGGTGGGCATGGAAGATGAGGAGGCGGTCGGAGGAGGCGCCTGGGAGGGAGAGGAGATGGGAGTAGGAGTCAGGGGTAGTGGATGGGTAGACGGTGGCGTGGACAGCGTAGCCCTTCTCCAGCAGACGCTTCACCACCCAAGACCCTATGAACCCGTTCGCACCAGTCACGCACACCACCTTCTTCGTCGTCGTCGTCGTCATTTCCTTACCTTCCTAATCACTCGCTCGAGTTAATTAAAGAGAAGATCGATGGATGGTTGTTAATTAACTAGTAATAATTGCGTACGCCAAGGGATTTCGATGTGCCCAAATCACAACTTCCATCTTCCAATAATCCAAATTGGATGAGATGGCCACGCCCACGCATCATCATCATCATCATCATCCATCCATCCATCCATCACGCTTCTATCTCTATCAAAACTTAAAAACGTGATGTCGCCGCATTATTGGGCCTCCACTAAGTAGATCCAATAACGCACCGCCTCACCCTTGGTCCACTGAGCCCATCACTATCTAAAAGCTTTAGGAGACTCCACTAATTAATACGCGCTCCACATAGCTACCTAGCTATCTAGGAGGACCACTCCACTTTAACTGGCCCAAAACTACTTCTACCTACTTCAATAGCTAGTTTTTAATTAGAACAACTTCATGTTCACCCCCCTAATTAACCACTACATTCATAACGGTATCCAATTAAGTTATTTTTTTACGCAACTGAACATTATTTAACTCTTTCGTAAAAAATAATAAAACAATAAAAATTAGTCCCTTAGTCCAAATTGCAATTAATGAATGAGAAGGCAGAAGAATCACGGGATACCTGAGCATGCATGCATGCATGCATGGAGTGGGGATCACGGTCGCCGCGTGACTCATCGTGCTATCTATCTATGCATGCTGTAAGGTTGGTGTTCTTTGTCCTACCTGCGCAACATTAGTTGAGTCAGTCAGGAGACAGTCAGAGTTGGTCAACATGAACCAACCAACGCACGTACGTACGGGCCCTACTATTACTTATGTAACATGATCATCATAACTATCCGTCCGCTTTAACTTAATCGATCCATCAAACAATTCACTGTTACAATAAATACATTAAGGCATCCGATCCATCGATGGTCCACTGCATCCATCTCTTGCTTCTGATCATGATATACTATATATATATATATATATATATATATACACATTCGCGCGCGCGCCTAAATACATACGACACGACGGATGGACAGTCTGGTGGTGGTCAAGGAGTCAGTTCGTCAAAATATTGACTTCCATTATTAATGGCATCCAATGGCTCGATCATGTGGCCCATCTTTGCCTGCTTTATATATTCACTCTTTAACTCTTAATTTTCTCAGTCAAGTCAAACTTCAAACTTCCTTCCCACTCTATTTATTACTATTGATATTGTAATCAATTCGTTACATGATATCGAATGGTCCCGCATATCATCGTCCTCATCTTTCTTCAATGCTATTATAAAATCGATCAACCGAGTTGCCACTAGCTCTTGCGCCTCATTTAGTTTATTTTGCTAAACTTACGAGTAAGATTTTTCACATAGGAGTTAATTTGCAAGAGAATTCATATATATTTTTATATTTAGTTCCACTTTAAATTTACAATGAAGTTGCAAATTTAAAAATAATAAAATATAGTAATTGACATAAATACTCATCAAACAATAAAATAAAAATAAAATTAATTAATAATGAGCTAGGGTTAGTTTTGTCAAATTATCTTCAAAGAGTAACTCCTTAGCTTGAGGTATAGTCCCCTTGAGAGTGTGAGTTGAAAAATAACTCGCAAGGAAGTTGGGTTCATCAAACCAATCAAACAAGACTTGCATGCACTGCAAGTCCTGCAAGTCCTTGGATTTGGTCACTAGGACCTATATAATACTGTCCCTACTTTTGCTAGGTGGGTTAACTCACATGTGTCAAGTTTTACTTAAAGGAGAGATCCATTCTTATACATATCATTTTTATATACCACGTCCCACTTAACAACGTGGGATTATACCTCCCCAACACTAATAGCAAGTGTAATAAACTAATTTAAACACGGAGATCTGTACTGTAGTTCAAAATCTAGTTATTAATTTGTCCATACAAATTAAGGAGTTAATGACATATATAGTACCATTAGCTAGAGATAATGATCGAGTTAATTGATTACGTACGTCGCTCTATATTTTGTTATGCTCAAGCCACATAAAAATGCATTCATACAGTACCCTATCTAAAAGGGGGATGTCTTTTGTCTTCGCAAGAGTCCAAATTAAGATGGCTACTTCAATGAAATCGATCGTCTTAATTAATGTGTGTTTACGTGTATGTCGAATTTGTAGTGTTTATAATTTTTATTTTTTTGAATATGGTATTTAGAAATTCTTAAATATATTTTTTATAGTAAATATTGGGAGCAACTACATCAATACTTCATTTGCAAAAAAAAAAAAAAAAAAAAAAAAAAAAAAAAAAAAAAAAAAAAAAAAAAAAAACTACAGCAATATTTCTCCTCATAATAAGCCAACAGGTGTAGTGACTTCGGGCTTACACGTCGTCAACAATCAACATTACCAAATGCGTACATGCAACTGCAGCAAATCCGCTTCCCTACATAATACAAAAAAACTAATGAACCACACCCATAGTAGCTACGAGTCCTCGAAAGATACGTGCATGGGTTTTGTGGGATACATTAATTACTTTTGTAGTGGAGACCCAAGGATCGGGAGAGACCCAAGGATCACGACAATCTACATGAAAAATATGTCAAGTTAATTAATGACTTCATTACTTTTATAGTATATTATATATAGAGATCGAGGTGTGCTACAGTCGTACGTGACATACATATCGACCACACTTATATATATATATAGCATGTGTAAATTAACTGCCCTATTTTTGTATATAGTCACACGTAACGGGTAGCGGAATGCAAAATTCACCACCCTATTCTTTTGGAGTTATCTTTCTTGTCAAAAGAAACTATAGCTATATTTTACGCTTTTGATGAACCACTTTGCTCTCGGGATTGGGAGTCAACTGGGCATTGTTTCATGTCGGGATGGGCAGAGTAGTGCGCCCAACCCGAGTGCAACAGGGGAATGGTCTTTAAGCAGTGGGACTCTTTTTGATAAACACTAGCGATTCAATGGGCAACTCTAGGATTTTTGTAAAGGTGTTAAATAGACCCATTTTTTTGTAAATAAGAATACAGATAGAGTAGGGACTACAAAAACCACACGATGTAAAGTTTTTTGCCGATCTTGAGTTTAATATCTCTTCCTTTTATCAAAAAAATAAAATAAAATTACTGCATGCATATATACAATATGGGTGGATAATATAGATAATGGTGCGTGGGGTGATAAATATGTATGAGTAGCAACGGCAAAAATCCGGATTCAGACAAAATTGGGTCTAAATAATTAACACCCCCTCTATAATATATGCGTTGTCTAAATCCGACCAAATTTTAAATTCTAACAAAGTTAGCTTGTACATTCATACTTGTTTCACTTTAAAATCGAGTTGTTTAATTGTCCAAATTTTGTGGCAACATGAAAGAACTGTTTTTATATTTTAATTTCTTAAATATAAAATAATCGAAAAAAATAGTCAATATTGCATCGATTAACTTAAATAAATGGAGTTTAAGAAATTGATATTTAAGTTTCATTCAATTACTCATGTAAATCATTACAATATTATATAAGATATATTATCTTAAGCAGTACCTAAATGTTTGAAATTTAATATAAAAATTAAAATTTATATTGATTGATATTTTGTTACTACAGGGGAATTAAACTTATGAGTCACACTATGAAACTTTAGGAGATGATAATTGACAATAGGCTAAGGAGAGAAACAACAATATCAGAGAACCAATTTGGCTTCATGCCTGGGAGGTCAACTATGGAGGCGATTTTCCTTGTAAAGCGATTTTTAGAAAAATATAGAGAAAAGAAAAAAGATCTTCACATGGTATTCGTAGATTTAGAAAAAGCATATGATAGGATCCCTAGAGATGTTCTTTGGTGGGTTTTAGAAAGAAAAGGAATGCATGTTAGATACGTAGATACTATTAAGGATACGTATGATGGAGTAGTAATGAGTATAAAAACATTTGGAGGAGCTACAAAAGAATTCTCCATTACGATAGGACTACATCAAGGATCGGCGTTAAGTCCATATCTATTTACTTTAGTTATGGATGAACTCACTAGGCATATTCAAGAGGATATACCATGGCGTATGCTATTTGCAGATTATATTGTCTTAGTGGATGAAACAAAAGATTGAGTGAATAGGAAACTTGAACTCTGGATGAATACATTAAAATCTAAAGGCTTTAAGTTGAGTAGGACGAAAACTGAATACATGCACTGTGAGTTTAGAAACACTAGACATCGAAATGATGGAGTGGTAAAATTAGAGGAAGTAGAAGTTCCTAAGGTGAACCACTTTAGATACCTATGATCAATCATACAAAATGATTGTAATATTGAGAATGATGTCACACATAGAATTCAAGCTGGATGGAAGAAATGACGGAGTGCAACAGGGGTGATTTGTGATCGAAATGTTCTTACTAAGTTAAAAGAAAAATTTTATAGGACCGCAATTAGGTCAGCTATGCTCTATGGTAGTGAATGTTGGGCGGTAAAACAACAACAACTACATAAAATGAACGTAGCAGAAATGATGATGCTTAGGTGGATATGTGGTAAAACTCGTAAAGATAGAATATGAAATATAGAAATTCAAAGACAAGTATGAGTAGAACCAATTGATACAAAAATTAGGGAAGGGCGGTTGCGGTGGTTTGGTCACTTGCAAAGACGGCCTACAAATGCCCCCACTAGAAAACTTGACTCAATAGAAACTGTAGAAATTCAACGAGGTAGGGGTAGACCAAAGTTTACATGGGATGCATTAATTAGGAGAGATTTGAATGGTTTGGAAAACTCACCATCAATTGCATTTAATCGAACACAATTGAAAATTTTGATCCATGTAGCCGGCCCCAATTAATTTGGGACTGAGGCTATGTTGTTGTTGTTGTTGTTGTTGTTGATCGATATTTTGTTAGCTAGATATCTATTAGGGACCTAAGTTAATGCTAGGATAACTTTTCAGGACATCCGAAATGGACAATTGGTTGTAAGTATTTATTCAATACACATCGATTTGTGTGTACATAAACATCAATACGCGCATAAATGAATAGACGTCAACAATCGAATGTTCATTCTGGATGTCCCAAAAAGATTCATCTTAATATTTTCTTATCCGTTAAATATTTTCTTCAAAGATAATATGAAATATGGACAAGGTTTCAGTTCGAGCCAGACCTAATTTTTAATTCAGACAAGAAAGTTTTTAAATTTTATTCAATTTTGTTATAACTTTAATTTGTTCGAACCTTTTTTATTTCGGACCCAACAAAAATAAGGTCGAGAAGTCCGAACAAGGCATTGTAAGGCCTAAATATGAAATGGAGATGAATGGAGGAGGAGAAGGGTTGACGTGGTCAAAGTGGCCGGTGAAAGGTGGAGACCACAGCTAGCGTACTGGTGGCATTATTAAATGGGATATTAGAACTGCATATGTGCATATGCCTCTTAATTATTATTGATCACAATTGATCCATCGTCATCTTTTCATCATCACTGATTCTCTCGCTCTCTCTCTCTCTCGATCGTACTCTACGATCGATCGATATATACTTGAGTGATGACCGTACGTGTCTGTGTGTGACATGGCGCGCGATCGATCATGGATAAGTGGCAGCGGTTGTGGTGATTTGACGATCGATCGACCGCCAAAGTGGCCCAGACCACCAGATATTCCCATTCAGCTAGCCGACCCTTATAATTACTAACTTACATGCATCAGTGGCCATCAACATATATACATATATATAAATATATATATGTATGTATATGTACACACAAAGATGCGGTAGCTGGTCCTACCTAATTATTCCCAATTTCATGGCCTCGTCTGCTAGAATCTGTCACGGACCTCGTCCCCACCACCGCCCACATTTAAACCTCAGCCTCCATCCCTTCTAACTTATTTCATTTATATATATGCTTAAGAAACCAACGCCCTCACAAAGACAAAAAATTACTTTTTCTTTTTCTCTAACCAAAAGCCAAAAAAAAAAAAAAAAAAAAAAAAGGACATATTTCTTGTATCACATATATGTGGACGTTATATAACTTTTATGTATATTATTATATATTTGAAAATGAAGGGGATATAGTGTGGGAGACCACATGGATGTTTATAGCTATAACGAGACACTGGTAGCCTTTTTTAAACGGAAAACAACGTTACATTAGAGTCTAGTACGAAGATATTATCTCATAATTATCGAGCGGACCGGGAGCTGAAAAGATCGATAAGAATGAGCGGATGAAGATTATTCATGTACAAGGAAATGGTGGAAATCAAATTAAACAAAAGACAGACCGATCAACCGACCACTATATCATATATCATCAAAGTCTTCAACGCAAATGTATTGTATCCCGCACTGTCAGATTGGTCATGCCTTTGACACAAGTTTTACTTCCAAATAAATGCCAAAAGTGCTCTAGCTATTAGAAGATTGTGCGTGATGTATTGTTAAAAGTTAGCTGTAGAGGCAGGCAGACCAAGACAAATATTATATCCATGTCACAACAATTCAAGCCGCTGCAGGTCTTGCTCTCAGTCGCGTCTTGCCTTTTGTCATATATATCAAAGGAAGGAAATTATGCACTATATATATATATATATATATATATATATATATATACTCTTTTCTTTTTCTTTTTTATGGTGTTAAATTAGCTTTGGGGGACTATATATATAATATGACATAAAAATAATAATGTACGTTAATTAATCCGAATGGGTTGGTCCAACTTACGCTAAGGGTAAGCTTGAGATTGTGTGAGTTTGGCGCCATGTTCGATTTTTTTGCTTCATCAAATTGTTTGGGCTGTTGAAGTACGTTTAGGTCGATTGCACCAGGACCCCGCGGGAATAATCAGGCCCGCATGAATACCCACAAATATCAAAATTAATATATAAATAATTAATATACATGCATAAGAATATATATATATACTTAATTGGGTATGTGGAGCTAGGACGAAAGAGAAATGACCAAGAGTTGGAGGACCCGAGAGCACCGCTAATGGGCTACACGGCCAAGCTGTCACGATTCTTGAGAAGTCACTCTCACGTCTCTCCCAATAACTACTCACATCGATCCGCGGAGATCTCTTTTAACATGTAGAGTATTGGAAACGAGATGTATTACGTAGTATCTATATATATACACTCACACGTATACTATATAAGAAAATTCTAGAATGACACAACAGGTATGTCACGCGAGTTGTCCATACGGCCTTAACCCACACGTTATGCACTAAGATCTGTATATGCTCATGTCTCGCGCATGCAAGACAATTCAAAGGCAGATGAAGAGACTTTAGGTGTGATGTATCCGTTGCATAATGTAGGCCTTCAAGCTACGTACATGTGTATATATTAGGGGTGGACATCGGTTTCCCTAAAACCGCCGAAACCTCCCAAACCTCCCAAACCGTATGGTTTGGTTTGTTTTTTAAAACTCGCGGTTTGGGGGCGGTTTGAAAAACTTGAAAACCGCAAAATCGTGGTTTGGTGGCGGTTTTCAATTCTGAAAAACCGCGGTTCACCAAACCAAACTGAGGGTAATTTAGTAAATTTATTTAATTCACATTTTAAAACCTTAACCAATATAAACAACTTAACCTTAACCAATATAAACAACAGTCGTTTCATTTTTTCATCTCCATCTCAAGATCCTAAACATATTCGCCTCCACCAGTTAAGGTCATCCGTTGCTGCCTTCCACTAGTCGTCGTCACTGCCGCTTCCCACCAGTCGCCATCGCCATCTCCTACCAGTGATCTCTCACTGTCGCCTCACACCACTGTTTTTTTTTTTTTTTTGGAAAACATGTAACAAGAAAAACCGCGAAACCAAACCGACCAAACCGCGCAAACCGCGGTTCGGTTTGGTTGCGGTTTTGGTGGTTCGCGGTTTGGTGGTGGTTTGCAAAATGACCAAACCACAAACCCTTGGTTTGGTCGCGGTTTGGTGGTTTTCACCACCAAACCGCGGTTTGCCCACCCCTAGTATATATAGATGTTTTTTTCAGAAGTATATAGATTTTAAATTCTTGCGGCTCTTGCCCTTTGCTCTCTCAAGTTATACTATTTGGAAGCAGCTAAACAAACACCACTTTTTGGTAAATATAACCCAAAAAAGTTTCATATTTACCCTTCGCGTGCAAAATGACATTATTGCCCCTTCATATAAAAAGGTTTTTCTTTACCCATATACGGTCATACCCTACTCACCCTCGCTCACCATACCCCAGTCAGTCAACCAAACCTCAATCTTGAATCGCACTCTCACCTCCGATCCAAATTTGACAAAATTCAAGTGAAACCGCATCGATTCGACGCCGTTAGTACATTTTTCAACTCTTTTCGTGTCGATTTCTGAGTTTTCTTGAGGTTTTTTATTGTCTTTATTGAGTTGGTATTTGTATTGTTGTTGTTAGGTTTAGGGCTTTTATTTGGGGCTTGCATGCATGAATCTTGCATTTTGGATATGAAAAATAAAATGTCGAAATTGAGCATGTGAAGCGATTTCGAGCAAAATTCATTATATATTTTTGGTCATTTTCATATGTTTCTTTTAAGAGTTTTGAGATTTTTTTTTTGTTTAGGGTTTTTGTCCTTGGTAGACCTCCAAAGAGGTCTCTGCTGTATTTAAAGTAAAAAATAAAAATAAAAAATTGTCCTACAAATGAGTAACAAAATACTTTTAATTAGTAAATAGTGGAGTTGATTTAGCAGCTTTCTTACAATTATTAATGTGCATGCATAGACACAAGAGAGAGAGAGTGAGATTTTGTACAATTATATATATATATATATATATATATATATATATATATATATATATATTGGGTGGGCCCTTGTTTGACATTTTAACCGTTTGTTTTCTTCTCTCTAAGTCTTATCCTTGTTCTGTCTTCAATCTTCTCCCACTACAACTTAATTGGTTGGGTTGGCGTAACTAGTACTAGTACCAGTCGTCTCCAGCTAGTTCCACTCCTTAAGCCTGCAACCCCTCATCTCTAGCTAATTCCTTGTATAAATTTAGGGTCTTCGCTACCTAGCTAGAGATTAATTAATCAATTATCTTTTGCATGCCTGATGCCTCAGTACTCGAATTATATACATATAATTAGGTAATTTGGCAAAAGAAAAAAGAAAGAGTATATATAGTATAGGTAGGTAGCGTATGGCAATTGCAGGAGCCATACCAATGAGGCAGCAGCAGCAGCAGCATGAAGAAGAAGAAGAAGAGGAGGAAAAGGACAGTCACGAACATGACATGGTGATGCCGGGCTTCCGCTTCCATCCCACCGAGGAAGAACTCATCGAATTCTACCTCCGCCGCAAGGTCGAGGGCAAGCGTTTCAACGTAGAGCTCATTACCTTCCTGGACCTCTATCGCTATGACCCATGGGAGCTACCAGGTATTATATTATATTATATTATATTATATTATATTATATTATATTATAAGTTGATTTTTATATATATAAGATGATCGAATCGACGATGTACGTACAGCATTGGCGGCCATCGGAGAGAAAGAATGGTACTTCTACGTGCCTCGAGACCGAAAGTACAGGAACGGAGACCGACCAAACCGCGTGACAACCTCGGGATATTGGAAGGCAACGGGAGCAGATAGGATGATACGAACGGACAATTTGAGGACGTCGATAGGGCTCAAGAAAACCCTAGTTTTCTACTCGGGAAAAGCTCCTAAAGGCATCAGAAGCAGTTGGATCATGAACGAGTACCGCTTGCCTCACCACGACACTGATCGCTACCAAAAAGTACACTTATATATATATATATATCATCCATCCATCCATCCATCCATCCATCATCACCAGAAAGAGAGAGAGAGAGATCCAATTAATCACTCCTTAGATCTCCTTCTCACATGCACGCGATTGCTCCTCTGCGAGCCCACACCTAATTAATTGCACATATTCATTCATTCATTCATTCATTCATTCATCATCATCATTTCAAAGCATATAGAGAGGTAGATAGCTAGCTAGGTACGCAGCTGATTGTGAGCCAAATTTAAGAGATAGAGGTAGCTGGACCTGCAAAAGAATTAATTCACTTCACGAGACACAAGAGAGAGATGAGAGAGAGAGAGAGAGAGAGAGAGAGAGAGAGAGAGAGAGAAGATATGCCTCAGACTGATACTCGATCTCCTAACAGTATATACAATAAGATCACCAAGTTCATATATATATATATATATGTATTCTTTTATGTACATAATTAATTCATGATGATGATGATGATGATTTCCTTAATTATATAGAATACTAATTTGATGATGATGATTGATGGCGTACGTGCAGGCTGAAATTTCTCTATGTCGAGTGTACAAGAGAGCGGGAGTGGATGATCATCACTCTTCCTCCTCATCAATTAATCCTCGTTCTCATCATCATCATCATCACCAATATTCCTCTAAACCAATAATAACCCAATCATCCTCATCATCGGCTGCTGCCGCTGCTGCTGCTGGCCGAGGACGACACAGCAATAAGCAAGCCCAGCCCCCCGTTGACTGTACAACAAGCACCAGCACTACTGGCAGTTTCCAATCTATCGACAGGCAATCACCACCACTACCACCAATACACGACCTACTCCAGCTGGAGCAGCCTGATCACGATGGAATTCATGACACTAGTGCTAGTGGCGGTATTGGTAGTATCATCACTACTCTTGGGCTGACTGTTAATGCCCCGGATTTCACCCACAAAGCCCCCGCCACCACTCCCACAATACTTGCACAACAACAACAACAACATGATGACGGAACACTACTGCTGCAGCTTCATCAATATCATCAGCAACATCCCCATTGTTCCAACAAGCACCAATATTCACCATCTTCCTTGTTTGTCGACCCAGCTGCTTGCAGCAGCACCAACTTCTTCATGACTTCAAATACTACTACTACTACTTCTTCATCATCCATGATGAGTAGCACCGCCATATCGACCGTGGACGAGCTTCGTAGAGTGGTAGACTACCAGCAACAATTCTATGCCCACCACCAACAACAGCAGCAGCAACAACAACAACAACAACAACAACTACTACTACTACCACAGCAGCATCACGAGAATCATCACCTTACCCAATTTCTGCAACTGATGCCACCCCAAGTAGTACTTCCCAACGCCGCCACTGCCACTGCTACTACTCTTCACAATTCACTGCAGCCCTCCTTGATCTCTGACAAGCTTTATTGGGAGTGGAATCCCATCCCAGACCCCGGCCAGTAGAGATTACGTACAAGACCTAGCTAGCTATAACCTACTTCTCTCTCTCTCTATATATATATATATATATTACCCCACTTTAGTCATATAACTTGATGATCTAGCACTAGCTTAATCAATTACCTGCAAATGCAATGCACATATATAATTAAGTAATTGATGCCAGGCTACAAAACTAATTAATTAGTGATTGCATTTCTATATATGCATGTAGTTGTTACATCTTACTTTTCATATATATCATTTACCTACTCTTTGGAATTATATCAGTAATAGATTCATCAAAAAAATTATATTAGTAATAGATTTCAACATGTCCAGTTATTACATATAATTAACCTGTTTTTATGTGTGTGTGTGCGCACCTATATATTTCATGCATGTACATACAATGTTTTTTGGGTAATTCGAATGTACAAATTTCCATTTCATCAAAAAAAAAAAGTACAAATTTTAACAACTGATAGAAATTACACACATGACCCATATATATTTGCTTAATATATATAGGCAATTAGGCATGTGCTTAATATATGATTATATATAATTACTTAAAAGTTATAGAACTTGATTCTTTTTTATTTCTATAGTAAATTTAATTAGCTAGAACTAGATCGATCATATATATTTCATGAATTAACAATATTAATATTTAAAGATTATTTTTTTGTTTGGTTGGCTAATATATATGGCGGAAGGAAAATCCCCAAAAAAATATTAACTATAATTAAGAAGGATATATATAGAGGAGCCTAATTAATTAACATCAATGCATAGGGTATATATTTGGGTTCCATTGTAGAATTTCCCTTATATATTATATATGTATGTGATTAACTGCAGACCGATGTACATTCATACATTCTATTTGTGAATGCAGGCAATGTGATGAAAATAATTAGTTGCAGACACCAGTTACATATTAAGATAAAGATAATGTGAACTGAATAATTACCTGCAGACAATTATTAAAATTAATTTTCCTACTGGAACACCCTAGCTTGTGGTACGTGGGTACTGGGCACAAAAAGACATTAGTAATGCACAATAATTATAATTAAGGAGCTATAGCTAGCTATATATATGCATGTTCGAAAGGTTTTTTTCTTTATAAGTAGCTCTTGTGATGAGAAACGTGAAGTATATTTATTGAAAGGGTATCTACATACGTTTTGTAACATTGTATGGATATAATGCTAGGGTCCCTATAGTGCTATCTAAATATATTAAACCACGTTTTGTAACATTGTATGGATATAATGCTAGGGTCCCTATAGTGCTATCTAAATATATTAAACCTACATATATGGAGGTACTGCTTGTCTCCAATTCTCTCACAAAAAAAAATCCTACATGGAGGTTATGCCTCGATCACTGGTACTACTACTCATGCAAGAAGACACTAACAGTGAATTCATTAATTAATTTAATTACATCGAAAGCACGATGAATCTATGATCATGAAATAACATGAATATCAAAATGTATTTTGGTTTGTAGCAAAAAAAACATATATATTTTGGTGTACAAAGTTGATGTATACATAAGAAATTCGATTAGATATTTGGGGAGCTCCCGTGGCTGACCATCTGCTATCGATCATCAGGAGCAGGCAGCACCAACATACATGTGTAGTGCTTACCTAGAGATTAATCCCTGGTCATATAGGTCTATATGTTATATATATATAGATCGAAATATTAATTAATTCTATATACACATGCAATTTTCACTACGTGAATATCAATGTGACTTTACTTATCCAAGAATTGTGCCTTTCAAATATTGTTTCTTATATCTTTGACAAAAAAAAAAAAAATGTTTCTTATATATTTATGCTCAAAGACAAAGGTTCTTTCATTAATAGCATTGTCCTTCTCCAAAGGAATTAAATAAATATTTTACCTTTAAAAAAGAAATTGATATTTTATTTATGTGATCGATGTAGAAAAAAATAAAAAAACGACCATAAAATTAAAGGGGCATATAGCTAAAGCCTAAAGCTCAATTTTTTAAATATTGAGATCAATATTCATGTTGGTATATATAGGCACACTGCAACAAAAGACACTTTCAATGACTCAATTTTTATATTTTTTTATATGAAAAAAATTATATAAGAGTTTGATGGCTTTATATATGGAGCGGGTTTGGTATGTGTGGTGGGCTGGATTTGGGTTAGATTTTTTTAGGCCAGGCCTCGGCCCAAACCGGGCCCATGAACAGGTTTAGTATGATGTTATCTCAAATAAAGTCCAAGTACAAGTGCTCTTGGCGCGCGCGCGCTTGGGAATGGGCCTGGTAATTGAATTGCTTAGCGGTTACTGTTAGCCCATATAGCCGGCGCCCTCTTCTGACTGACCGATCGACCATCTTTTGATCATCACATTGATTAGGCCACTACGTGTGTGTGTATAGGGATGGCTTGAGAAAGTTTGAACAGTGCAATCTGAAGAAGACATTCTGCAAATATGGATTGATTTAATTGAAAGCATATCTTGTATTGCACTGAATTGAGTTGAGTGGGAGTGTTGTGCACGTCAATTACGCAGCCGTTGCAAACTAATTCAACATTCTCAAGTTAGACGATGCACAATAATTAGAACATGAATAAAGGCGCCCATGAAGCACATTTATATATGTAGAGGTTGTATCACTTATTCAAGACTTCAATGACATGACATGAGTGCAATTGTGCATTGTGTTTAAGCTCATCAGTTTGCTTCTCTATCACAGAGCGTGCGCGCTTTAATTTTCTTTTGAGACAATTAATGGAAGCTAGCTAGTTAGCTAGCTATATGACAAATTCACAATCAAATAACACTTCTTCCTTGGATTATAGACTGATTTGGAGGTAGCAAGAAAAACATGCATTCTCTCCATTTGCAATGCCTTTGCACTCATGATCCACTGCTCAACGAACATACAACTTAATTAAGCTCTAGTAATTACAGTGAACACCTTAATTTGTGCAACTTGTTCAAATCTGATTGAAACACCAACAGCATAAAATGAAATTAAAACGAACATGCAGCAGGCAATGAAATTAACATCATATTTTTATCAAGCCAAATTTAGTAGCAAACTTGTTGTGATTGCCATCCAGCATTTCACTCAAGCTACAGACAATGTTATTCTGCTTCAAAATCCTCTGCCTTAATTCCAATCTCTTCTTCAGACCATGCCGAAAAAAGTCTGGGTACTCAGCTACTTCGTCGATCTGTCTGCCCATCACCTCTACCAAAAACTGAATTCTTGGCGCCAAAGAATTCCGAATACTCTTGATCAAAATAGGAGGATAACCAGTGACCAAGGCAACAATGTGTGCATCTCGAAAGCCACATTCCTTGAGGAAAGCAAAATTGGGTTTGAGAATCTTGTCCACGTCTCTGCACAAAAGTTGGGGAAAGTTTAGCGCAACCCTCTGAATGTGGGAATCAGTAAGACCAATGGACTTGAGAAAGTCGAAAGTAGGACGAAGCCTTCGCTGTACGCTGTAACCCAAGATAAAGGGATTCTTAAGAAGAAGGGCGGCAATCATACCGTCCTTGTTGAGGCCAATAGTTTTTGCAAGAAAATCGACAACTAGGCTAAGTTTGGAGTGAATACTGTAAGTGATGAGGCGGGGATTGAGCAGCAGAATCTTGCCGACTTTGGTGGGGGGAACACCGAGGGACTCGAAGAATGCGAGCAGCGGACAAAGTTTGTGTTGGACGCTGTGGGAGAGTATGGGAGGAAATTTGGTAATGGCAGAAGTGAGGTCGGTGGGTTTTGAGGCCAAGGCAAGCAGGCAGCGTGCGGTTGGGAGGATTTGGTGGTGCAAGTCAAGAGCGAGGAGCTTGGGGCATTTGAAAACAAGGGAAGGAAGCTTTCTGTCGGGAATGCCAAGGGTGGTTTTGAAGTAAGACCAGTTCTGGGCGGCACTCTCTCTTTCCACACCTCGAAGCCTCTTGCAACGACTCAGCATCTCATTGATGCACTTCTCATCGACCCCTTTTTCCCTCAAGAACATCTCGATGCCTCCTCCTCCTCCTCCGCCGCCATTTCCATTGCTAATTACCCCCACCACTTCCATGTTTTATCTAGCTAGCTAGTTAGTAGAAGCTGATGATAGCGTACTGACCTGCATTCATTCATTCATTCTTTCATTCAGGATATAACAACAACAAGAACAACAACAATACAATTATTAGGGGAATTTGTGATGGATGGATGGATTCAAAATAAGCAGACAAAGAAAGAAAGAGTAACGATGGATGGATGCTAACCTGATTAGTAATTTCTTCTACTCTATCATTCTTCTCCGCATCTCCATCATCTCCGCCAAAAACGAACGCCCTTATCTCTATAACCTCGGCCTATACAAAAACCAAACAAAGTAAGTTTCTTTCTCATATCTGCCCTTCTTCTTTTGTTTAATGACCACTGCGTCCCTGAGGCGACACACAGACTTTGGTTTGGGGGGCTCGCTCATTCACTCTAACAACACAAGTACATCTATCTCCCCTGCCCTCCTCCTCCTCCTGCCTTTCCTTCTCGTAAAACCCTAATACCCCCAATAGTATCGACAGGAAGCAGTCTCGCGATGGCAGCATTAGCAGCAGCAGCACGTAAAGGTAAAGCCTTCAAACTCCTCTTTACCAATCTCTCTAATAAATCTGAAACCCTCGCCAGTAAACTCACGGCGCCCCCACTCCACCACCATTACTGCACTTCTTCTTCTTCTTCTTCTGCTCCTACTCCTCCCGAACCTATTCCCAACAGGCCTTTGAGAGGCCGACATCCGACCACCAATACCAATCCCAATCCCAATCCCCATCCCAATCCCAATCCCAATAGAAGAAGACGCTTTGGAGATGACCACCCCACCCCCACCTCCAACTCCACCTCCAACTCCACCTCCACCGATGATGGATTCCTTGAAAGGTTTAAGCTTCGAGATGAGAAAGTAGCAAAAGTAGTACAAGTAGAGAGCAACAAGAAAACCACCCCTCCAGAAGCACCGCCACCGCCATCTTCCCCTCCCGATGCTGACGACATCTTTAGGAAGATGAAGGAAACTGGGCTCATCCCCAACGCCGTTGCCATGCTCGACGGCCTCTGCAAGGACGGCTTGGTCCAAGAAGCCATGAAGCTCTTCGGGCTAATGAGGGAGAAGGGCACCATCCCTGAGGTTGTCATCTACACCGCAGTGGTCGACGGCTTCTGCAAGGCTCACAAGTTCGATGACGCCAAGAGGATTTTCACCAAAATGCAGTCCAACGGCATCTCTCCTAATGCATTCTCCTACACCATTTTCATCCAGGGCCTCTACAAGGGGAACTGCCTTGACGATGCCCTCCACTTTTCCCTCCAGATGCTCCAGGCCGGCCATTCCCCCAATATCCCCACTTTCGCCGCCCTTGTCGACGCCTTCTGCAGGGAGAGAGGAGTGGAAGACGCCCGCGCCCTCATTGCCCAACTCAGGGAAAAAGGCTTTCTTCTTGATGACAAGGGTGTGAGAGAGCATCTGGATAAGAAAGGCCCCTTCTCCCCATTAGCGTGGGAAGCACTGTTTCCCAACAACAACAACAACAACAGCTACAACAACAACAACAACAACAACAGCAAGGTTTCATCACAATCCTATTCTAATAAATTCCTGTGACTATCTATCTCAGATTCTCAATACAACACATCCATGTATTAGTCTTTGTGTTTTTCTTATGTCTTATTGGCTTGCTTTATGCAAACTGTTTTCAATTTCATCTTGTATTCTACTTTATCATGTTATACAATATGATTGAATGTATGTATTCTCACTCACTCACTCACTCACTCACTAGCCACTGCCTACCTTTGCCGACGGCCTTAATAGTCTCCTCCTTGCATAATGTCATGGTGAGCACAACATGTTGTAAAATTTTTGGGTGCATTATCACTTGGGTTCAGCCTTTCATTCGTTTTTGAGTTTCATGTATAAACAAATGGACATCAAGGAAGCAATTAAGTTAACAGACATGTGATTTAAAGAATGGGCAGGAAGGATCATGGGGGGGGAAAGAAGCTGTTGAATGGAAACTTAGCTTAACACCTTTTGAAGCAATTAACGACATTTGAGCTCAGATGCAGCAAGGGAGGGATGAAGAGTCAGGAGAAACTGGCATATATGATTATGAATGATGACTATATATATTCACCTCAACTAGGAGTTATAGAAGCAGTACAACAACACACACACACACACATATATATATACGTGGAGTTCACCTAAATGCGGAACTTGCAGAAACTATTGGCCTATCAAATTCATGTTAAATTAAGTGCAAACCGGAAAACTCAATAATTCTAGCGGATTCAAGGTCAGTTATTGATATGAACAAAGAAGACACTCATCCGGATTCATGTAATAGCCCACTGTCTATATGGGGGAAGTGTTAAAAAAAGGTTTAGCTATCAGAATTAACACAAACTTTCATCATTTTTGCATAAATAAACTCGGACGGGTTGGCCTAGTAGTAATGGGAAAGGCGAGATTATGTAGGTTAGGTATAGTGATGGTGTATTTGCGCAATCCCCATGCCCATGGGAGTGAAAGAATGGAGAGAAGAAATGAAAGGAAAAATGTGGGTTTGAGTGGTGGGGTGGTGTAGATTCCTATGCAGGCCAAAAGGGTGTGTTGGTTTTAATTTTGCATAGAAGAAAAGAAAAAGGGCACAGGAGAGGAGGCCCAATTGAAAGATAGAAAGAAGGGAGTGGGTGCGGTGCGCGGGGAATGGTGTTGGACCCGACCCATTACACGTAACCTCATCATGCTTACGCTTTAATTCTCATCTAGTCTAGTATCGATGATGCCTTAATGAATTGGTATAAAATATAAATTTGTGGGGCTGGGCTTGGCTTGGATTGGCTTGGCGTAGTTGATTCCGTCCGTTTCAACGCATTAAGGAAGGAAGGGAAGGGAAGGGAAGAAGAAGGGAACACCCCCCATTCGGTCGCTCGGTCGGTCGGTCGCTCATCAATTGTTATCCTTGGAGTTGGAGGTGGATCATTGCAACCGCATAACCCTAAGATTTGGATGGAAGGCGGGGGTGGTGCAGGTCCAGGTCCAGGTCCAGGTGTAGGGGGCCCCAACAGTCCTCGGACCGTGGAAGAGGTTTTCAGGGACTTCAAATCCAGACGCTCTGCCCTGCTCAAGGCGCTCACCACTGGTTTGCTTCCTACTCTCTTTACTCTCTCTCTCTCTCTCTCTCTCTCTCTCTTTTTTCTTTTTGACTAGACTTTGGCCTTATTTGGCCGCAGATGTGGACGCCTTTTATCAGCAATGCGATCCAGGTACCCTCACCCTCACCCTCACCCTCACCCTCACTCTCGAGATTCTGAATGAATGAATTAGTATTTTATTTGTGTATTTGATTGTAGAGAAGGAAAACTTGTGTTTGTATGGGCACCCCTATGGTTCCTGGGAAGTTAATCTTCCTGTGGAGGAGGTTCCTCCCGAGCTCCCCGAGCCCGCCTTAGGTATTAACTTTGCCAGGGACGGTATGCCCCAGAAGGACTGGTTGTCTCTTGTTGCCGTTCACAGTGATGCCTGGCTACTTGCTGTTGCTTTCTATTTTGCCGCCAGATTGAGGTTTCACAAGAACGACAGGTTCCTCCCTCAACTTTTTCTATCATTCTCTACAACTGTTACAAACTTTCAAATTCAACCTTCAAAACTAAATGACTCATTATCCAACAACCCTATTCCTCATTAATTCTACAACCTGCTCTCAATTTATCAACTCCCATTATGTAATACCTCCATCGAGTTGCTCACTCAATTACTTTTTGTCGCTTACTTCTAATTGGGTACTAAGCAACAATAAGCTTTTTGGTATTGCATATTGTACACCAACACCATGATAAAGATGGGAGCCACCTACTAGACAATAAGCCATATAACGTCATTACTTCAGGGGGATTACGCCCTACTAAATGGATGAAAATAAGAAACTAGGATAAATTGGATATATGGTAAAGTAAGATTGTCTGTAATGTATGTTGGAATGATTTAATTGCATTATTCTTTTATTAGCATAACTTAACTGTGCATTCCTAACTTCTTTCGGGCAAGTGGAGCATATGAAACATGACTTAACTCGCCTTGCTAGATATTGAATGGTAGTCCTGGGATTGCACCTAACGCGTCATTCGGTTTGGGTCGACTAATTAGTCAGAAGGACTAAGCTATTCACCGAAGACGGTTTAACTTAAGTTCTCCCCAATCCCCGTTCAATCCTTTTCGAGGCTGGTAACAATTCTCCATCTTTAATTCAACCAACATCAAAGGTATAAACATCATCATTCTACCTTAGTACTAGTACAATTAAATCTCTCCAACATACTAATGAAAGAATAAGGCAAACACGATTGTAGTTTATTATCTTTGCCCAGACATAATGAAAGCTTACGGGAGATCAAAAATTCTGATTTTTGCCCAGACGTAATGAAATAAGGCCCTAATATGTATAAGATCATCAGTAATGTACGTGGATTAGGAATTGGTGAACATAGTGGAATGAGAACAAAAAAAAAAAAAAAAAAGATTTTTGGGTCTTGCCGGCATCCTTGTATATAGTCTATTTTTGCTTTAGCCCTTGTTTGCTTTTGTAATAGTAACACCTTATTACTCATACAAAAGATGTTCTGATAAAAAAAGTTATATTTAGTATTGGGTTCCATTACAATAGACTTGAGGATAGGAAAGGACTGTTTCTTGTACATATTAGGAAAGCCATGCTGGATGGATTGCATTACTCAGATTTGCACATTCTTGTACTAACCTAGAAAAAAATTAGGTTTTTGAGCAGAAAAAAGAGAAACTATAGTGATTAAAATTGATATTATGTCAAGGAGTTGTCGGTACGTATATTGCACCTTCTATTTAATTCAAGGTGCAGCCATGACTCGCTTGGTTTAAATATTGTGGTACTCGTGTCTGATGCATTCTCATCCAGACATTTGTGCCAACTAAGCTACTTACACTATAAAGAGTTGCTTTTCCAACAGTTAATCTTAACGTGGATTGACCATATCCATTAATTAGTCTTTTTTTTTTTTTTCTAAATGTTTTCCATGGCTAATCTTGTCTTTACTTACTGAAATTGGTGGTAGTTGAACTCAAACTTCTTTGTTTTCATTTCCCACTTCTGGATAGCATATTTTCCTTCTTAATAAAGTTCATACGCTTTCTTCTTCTATGAGATGCATTATAACTTCATTCAAGAATGATGTTTTAATAAGGTAAAAGGGTCTAAAAGCCGTCCTCTACACCTAGTGAACTGCTTTGTGGTCTATAAAATACATTTAGATCTTTTTCTCCTTTATAGGAAATATACTTTATTTGTCAAATGAAATGCATCGTGCATCATTATGGTCTATATCATGACAAGAGAGGCTAAGGCGGCCACTGAAATGGTTAAATGAACGGCATAACTATAGACATGACCCTTTTCCCGAACTAAGACCATATTCTATAATGGTAACCTGGAAGTATTTCATGTCTTTGAAATACTCGTTGGTTATGCTTGAAACAAATATGCCAAATCACAGAAGTAGCTGTTTAGCACTCCGGATATTTGTTTTCTTTTGTTGCATCTACTTGTGGAATTCTCCTGCAATAACCCCTTTCACTTCTGAGGAATAATCCAATTCCAATTAAGTATAGCATATGTGCCTAAATATGGAAAAGAATGGTTGATGGAAGTGATATTCCGATTCATCTTCATTGTTACACAACACCTAGGGGATAACATTAACATTTATGCGAGTGCTTCTCTTCTTTTTTTTTTTTTTTGGAGAATATCATCTAGATCCAGCTCGTTACCATTTCGGTTGCAAAAGTTGTTGTCCACCATCTTCTTTTTAGTTTTATAAAAAGCATCGATGGTCAAACTCTTCCCTGTTTGCTCTCTACATTGTGTGGCATCAAATACAGCAATTATTTTGGATAAGTTGGAGCAAGTAATGGTGCTATATATATTCTGCTCTAGCATTTCAAATTGTTAAGCTTCAGGAGCTGCCATAGCAACTAGAAAAGATGGTCGGAGTCAAATACACCACCTGAGCAACTAGAAAAGAGCTTCTGAATTAAACGCACTGCTTGCTATGTCCGCATCAGACATTTATCACGATCTTACTGATTTTGATGCAATTTTGCATGGCATTCTTATATCAAATTTCAAGATCGAAATAAATGTTTCCTAACAAAGCTCACACTTTATGTTTTTTTTTTTTTTTTTTTTTTTTTGGACTTGGATTGCAGGAAGAGGCTCTTCCAGATGGTGAATGATCTTCCAACTGTGTTTGAAGTGGTGAGTGGAAACGTAAAGAAACCATCTCGAGAAAAATCAACAGCTGCTCCTGCCAGCAACAACAAAAGCAAATCAAGCACAAAGGTGGTTTTTAGAATTTATGGTTCTGAAGCCTCATAATAATGTTTTGTTTTGAAGAATATTGAAATTAATGTTGCATCGTAATTTTCCTTTTCAACATAACTGCAGTCTGAATCGCAAACAAAATCGTCGAAGATAGCATCCCCAAAGGATGAAGAAGAGAGCGGTGGTGAAGAAGAGGAAGATGAACAAGGAGCAACGCTTTGTGGAGCCTGTGGGGATAACTATGCGAATGACGAGTTTTGGATCTGCTGTGATATGTGTGAGAAGTGGTTCCATGGAAAATGCGTGAAGATCACGCCTGCAAGGGCGGAACACATAAAGCAGTACAAGTGCCCAGCCTGCAGCAACAAGAGGGCCAGAGTTTAAGAAGTTGATGGTAGGTAGGTTAGAGAGTAGAAAGGGGGACGGTGAAATGGTAAAAAAGGAAGCAGCAAGCTAGTAAAAAGGGGGGGAAGGGATAGTTGGGATTTAAATTGTGGAGACTTTTGGTTTGTTCTCTTTGGAATTGAAGGGAATTTGTGCAGTCTTGAAAACTTGAATTTAATTTTGAAACTTGTTCATAGAATCATAGTTGATGTCTTCTCTACAGGTTTGTGACCTGGTTATTTTTAAGTGTAGGCAGGAGTATTGTGCATGTGTGTGTGTGTGTGTTTTTTTTTTTTTGTTGGTTTAGTATATTTTTAGGCAGCGTTTTGTACAGCACTAGTCAGGTTTTTCATGGCGAGCCATATCATATGATCTCACTTGGATGTGTGCCCAATTCTTGAGAGTTCCCTCGTTGAGTGTATCAAGGGATGTTTTGCGTCTCTTGCAGTAATAATGTTTTCAAATTGATTGGTCACTTTCAAAGGCGGCAGCTTATAAATGCTTTCATTAAAAAAACTCGATTTAAGTAAAAATTTAAAAATTCGACGATGTACGTGTAGATAAATATAAATGTGCACTGTCAGTTGCATTAAATTGAGCTTAATGGAAAAATTTGAATTATAAATTATAACACTAATTAGTAATTTTTTTTTTTTTTTTTTTTTTTTTTTGAAAAAAAAAAAAAAAAATAAAAGTAGGCAGTAAGAAGGAGAGGAAGCAAGGGTTGTCGAATCTGGAAACGGGGAGGGTGTTTAGTAGGTAGGCTGGTAGGAAGAGAAAGGATGGCTCAGTCGGTATCCTGGTTGAGATTGGCAGTGGCAGTGCGTGGTGGTGGAGGTGTTGGTGTGGTGAAGTGTTGTTGGTCGAGCAGCAGCAGCAGCAGCGAAAGAAGAAGAGAGTACTTGAAGGTGGAGGAGGAGGAGCTGATGAAGCAGTGCGAGATGAGCACCTTCAAGTCCTCTGGCCCCGGCGGACAGCATCGTAACAAGCGTGAGTCTGCCGTCAGGCTCAAGCATCTCCCCACCGGCATCATTGCCCAAGCCGTCGAAGACCGTTCTCAGCACAAGAACCGCGCTTCCGCCTTGGCCAGACTCCGCACTCTCTTAGCTCTCAAAGGTCTCTTCTTTCCTTAACCCTCTCATTAATTACTTCAAATTCAAACTCAAACTCAAACTCAAACTCAAACTCTCTTCTTGTCTTTCTGAATTAGTCAGTCAGGAACGAAATAGACCTTCATAATTACACCCCTCCCCCTGAACTACTTCAAATTCTTCCCTCCAAATCAAGCATTAGAGGATCAGATGTTGGCCCCCAGATTGGCCCCAATAACCCCAAGTTTCCCTTGGTACGTACATACTACTCTACTACTTCAAATACTTTAATTTCGACTATTTTATGCTATGCATTGCCATCTGTCTCCTTCTTCCAGGGAATGCAAGCTCTGCTTGATCTTATTTTTGCTCTCAATGCCTCTATTGCAGATGCAGCCAAGTTTTTGGGGTAACTAACTCTTCTTACACTCAATCCAACATATTGCTCTTCTACTAGTTGAGGAAGGTCTTTTACTTGTATGCATGTTGCTCTTGTAGTGGAGTAATGAGCCAAGGTTATATTACTGAAGAAAGAAGAATCAACAAAAAACTTGCTTCATCGTGTGAAACTTTTATATCATTCTATAATTGTATTGCTTTTGCTTGCGAGTTGGAACCAAAACGGTTCATGCATCCAAAGGCGTCGTCTTCATTTTTCTAAAAGTGAATCAAACAGTGACAAGTTTCATAAATGGCGTAAGAAACATAAGCTGTTATCTGCCTCCATAAATCTGGATAAAACAATGATAAAAAGAAAGAGATAAGCTGTTTGCAACCAAAAACATCAACTTATCCGCTTCTTAGTTATGTATTGCTAACCATTGCATCATTTGAAGAGTACCTGCCTTTGTCGATATCTGCAGGTTAAGCACAGGGGCACTATCACGGTTGATACTGTCAGATGATTCTCTTCGCATTGCTGTAAATGAACTGAGGGCATCTAAGGTACTAACTATCTACATAAATCTTCTTACTTACAATATTTAGATGTTTTCATTGAAGAAAGATGCCTAGTAATTTTAATATGTTGAAATGTGCTTTGCTTCTCTCTTTGATTCCATTTATGCTTATAGGAAATATCATCTCTTCATTTAGAATTTTATGCCGAAAAGACATTTTTTTCAGGTAAGAGATATATTTGCTTTAGTAAAAAGGTTTTACCATACAAATGAATGCAAATTCAAAGATTGCGTATAAAAACAAAAAATAACAGGGACATGCAAGGAACCATCATGCATGGCAATTGCATCTATCATCCTACTAGATTGTTTCATCCTCTATTCCATTCGTCATAAGTAAATCCCAAGCACTTCTTAGCCAATAACCAAAGTATGACTTTATGTCTGATAAAGCCCCACATGTCCTGCCTTCTCATGTTTGTCTTCTTGAAGATTCAATCATTCATCTCTAGCCAAAGATCCCACAGTATTGCTGTAACGCCTGCATTCCATGCAATTTTGAAATTCTTGGATATGCCATGTAAGCCTTTTCATTGAAGAAAACCCCCCAACTATCAATAATTCCATGTTTCTCACCAAACTCCCTCGGCATTGCATTCTATATCTCCTGTGAGTAGCTACACTCCCGAAATAGACAATTAATAGTCTCGCGAGCATTGCAACACAAAACACACCAATTAGGAGAGTTTCCATGTGGGGTAGTCGTCTTTGGAGATTTTCGCATGTATTGATCTTTTTAAGGGCCACTGACCATTAGCAAAACCTTTATTTTGTGAAATATAGGTGCATTTTTAATAAAAGAAAGGTTGGGGAAAGGTTGGTTGTTTGGCGATGAGTTGAGTCGGAGGAACATGGATTTACAAGAAAAATGGCCACTGGAGTCTAATGTCCATGATATTTTGTCATGAACAGATGGAGAGATCCTAACGATATCCGGTAAACTAATGCAGTTGGTCGGGTCATTGGTTTCCCCATCAGTTAGACCTCTAAGAAAATGGAAGTTCCAGCTAGTAGGGTGGAGACTTTCAATGAATCTTGGTGCTTCAAAGATAGGTTGAGCAGAGAAGAGAAGAGGCTAAATAATGGAAACTGAGTACACCAAAAATCTTCCCAAAATAAAATGTGATCCCTTTTACCAACTATGAATTTAAGAAATGGCTTCATCACCTGACGAGTAGAATGAATGAATTGTTGAGGCTCCACAATCGATTAGAATTACGACATCTCGCCCCTTCGAACTCCCGTACCTTGATCGTGCGAGGGTCGGAACTCGTCAAGGCGTGAGCGATAGCTCTTAAACAATGCCGCACTCTTCTTGTTCCCCTCTCTTCGGAGGTGATTATTTGTACTCATCGCTAGTGTCATCGTTTACCAACATCACGTTCGGCACTGCTGGGTCGACGACGATGTGAAGCATGCCATTTCTCATCGCAATGCGGTAGCGAGCCGAGCTTCCGTCGAGCACGTGCTTCCGTCTCCGTCAGCGCTTGAACTGGCGAGAGGCACTCGAGGTGTGACGGTTAGGGCTAGACGAACCGGACGAAGTGGGACTGTTTTGGCCGTCGAACTCACCACATAATTGGATTTCGTTGGAGAGCATTTGGGCTCTTAAGCGGGCCCTGAGGAAATGGTGTGGGACACCCAGTGGGCGGACGCCCATCCGGTTCCTTCTAGGGACTTTAACCAAAGAATGCCTCACTTCTTATAGTCCTACTCTACCACTATAGGCTCTCTTGCGCTATACCATGTGTGGGTATATCACGACCTTACTAGACTCTTCTATGGGACCACTTAACTACCTCTGTCCAGGCTGCCCTTGTGCTGACCCTGTGCCTTTCTTGTGGATATACTTTCTGTGGGCTTGGAGTGGGACTTGGTCTCCACCTCTTGTGTCTTTGGGTTGCTATCAGAGACTTTCAATGAATCTTGGTGCTTCAAAGATAGGTTGTGGGCTGCTTGGCAATAAACAACAGTGAATCATCAATCATCCATTATCCATTGCGTTGTGCCTGCTGGAAACAACTTTTAACCATATCTCCTTTTTCTCCTTCTCAAGTCTCCAATGCCACTTTGCTCCCAGGCAACTTTCCTTTCTCTAATGTGTCCAACTGCTATCCCAGCACATTCCTTGATTTACACACATCCCTTCACTTGACTAATTGTATTATGTCCTCATCTTGGCATTGCTTCCACCAGAAGTCTCCCATATGTTTCTCCACCTTTTTCATATTTGATCTTGCATTTTGAATATGGACATATATTAGCTTGGAATTGCTCCTAAAATTAGCTGTAGTAACAAGTCTGTGGATCCTTCAGTTTTTATATGACGCAGCGGCTTGTGTTGTGCTTTTGTTTGATCCTGGAGAGCACACTCCTTCAGCCCCAAGTGAAATGATGATTCTCATTTTAGCAGTTTGTTTCTGAATAAGCAGAGATCAGTAAAGGATCATGCACCATGAGATGCACAAGGTGTTTCTTGTTGCATTGTGTATGGCGTGAGAGTTCATGTCAAGTGATAGGCCCTCAAGGACCTTAAGGATTTTGTTTTAGCACGAGCCTGTCTACTAAAGTTTCATTTGATAATGCTATGAAGTGGAAGGTAAACTGATCTAGCTTTCCCTTCTATAGAGTTCCAGGCCAGAGTTGTTTTTGGACAGTTGGCCAAGATATCAATACCTTTATTGATAATGTAGTCAAATCTGGTCAAGTGTCTTAGATTAGAGGAAAAAAGGGCTCTTCCTGGTAGGTCATACATGCATTTTACTTGCTTGTCACTAAGTTGCTCTCTTTCTAAGAAATACATATTATTTATTAACATGCTTAGAAGTTGACGGGGTTGTACATTTACAAAAAAGCTTAGAACGAAAAACAAGAAGGACCAAAGGTCGGAAACTGATAAACCAACCATTAACGGCAGACAAGATATTCTTCTATCCAGCTTCTGGTCTTCTACATATGATTTGTGAACTACTTGGTCATACCTAAATTTTGATTTTCCTTGTCGTGGTAGTAAGCATTGCTTTCTGCTAGATATCAATGGCATCCGTGTGTTAATTACATTTGATGGACAGGGTGTAGTTTCCACTTTTTTTTATCTGGATGGTATTGAAATTCTTATCAGTAGGGCTTTAAATATTCGTTCATTAATTCCTTGCAGGGTATGAAGCCTCTCAAGTAAGATAAATTAGAAGAACATTATCTGTGCCTGTTTGATGATTATACATGTGCATTCTTATTCATTTAATTTTTGCTTGTGTATCCGAATAATGTACCAATCCTGAATAAGTTCAATGAAACTTTTGTGCAAAGTTTTGAATTAAGATGTCATTGATTTATTTCCACGGTGTTCTTAGAGAATTTCCATTGTACCGGTCTTTATGAGTATAATTACTGTTTCTCGAAGATACGACGTGCTTCTATTCAAATTAATTTTTCGTCATCAGTAGGTGTAAAAATCCCCTTATGCAGGAGGGACTTGAATAATGATGATGCCGGAAAATAGAGGTAAGCTTTGAAGAGAGAAAAAAAAAAAGTAAGAATGATCTGTAAATGGGGCTATTGGCAGTCACGAAGATATTTTGCAGTTAGTTTAGGATTAGGTGTCTGGTTGTATGAGCTATATAACATACAAATTGGGTCCGTCCAGGGCAAGAGTACTGATAGATTAGACACTCCACAAACCACAAAAAGTGATGATGCATTTGTACATTTTTCAGCCACTTCTCACGTGTTCCTGAGCATATAACTCTGCTCTCTCTAGCTAAATCACAAATGGCTGAACTCAGTGGCCAGTACTAATTTTATATGATTTCAGGAGTACGGTTTTTATACCGAAAGAAATGAAGGGAACATAAACAGTTGGATTCAATTTTGGGTCATTTTGAGTTCTGACAGTAATTAGCATGGAGTTTGAAGCTGAGAATGAAAATGCAATTTCAATTGCATGCACACCCTTTGAGTTTCCAGACATGAGACTGAAAAATTCACATGGGCACACTGTGATTAGTCAAGGTAGGGCCGGCTGGATGCCAGACCCGAATAGGTGAATGGAATGGCTTTATGAAATGTGATTATATGTTCTCTCTAGGCCTTCATAATTCAAACTTAGTTGATTGAGATGAAATGTTGAAAAGAGACTCAAAATCAGTCATGCCTTGGAGAGATTACTTAGCAATCTTTTCTTTATGGAGTATCCTGAGTGTTCTAATCCAAAAATGTCGATGATGCATGAGATCACGGTAGCATCTTTTCGCCGTGGGGTTAACTTAGTGGATAATCACCCATCGACCAGCAGCGCTGCACTGCAGCTGTATATATATTAAGGACAAGGAGCCCACATCAGTTGAGCAGGCACTATCACACTGGATAACTAACAGGGGTGCCCGGGAAAAGGGAAGGTCTTGTCAAGTAGAAGAAAATTTATCTCCAGGAATAATCATCAAAGACCAAATCCACTAAACCCATGGGCAATTAATTAATGGGAGGTGTGATATCTTGTTGAAGACTGTAGGCAAGAACCGAGGTAGGTTTTGTTTGGGATGTCCGCATCGGTTAATTTTGACTTCATAAAGAAGTACTTAAGTGTCGATCTCTCTTACGGATACAGGTGCGGGCAGGCTCAACAAGTTTCATATTTGAAGAGAAGATTTAGCAGTATTATATTGATTAGTAAGTGGGATGAGCTTGGCGGTTTTGATTGTGATCTTTCATGCTTCATCTAGATTCTGATCATGGAAACAATACAACAAAACCATTGGAGTAGGAAATTAATCATCAAAAAGCTTGGAATCGATCAAATCAATTAACTTCTCTTAAAGTCCCCTCTTCTAATTTCCAAATAACTCTCAAATGGATTGTTGTAATTATAACTCCACTCTTCTTCATGACGTTCTTTCATCTCCGTAGTAATGACGCTGTCATGTTCTCTCATTCTCTCCTCCTCATCACGCACAGTTGCTTCTTCATTGTCAAACACCACCCACTCTGTGCTTATTGTGGTCTCTAGCTTACAAGAAAAGTTAGGAGAAGAATAAGCGCTTTCTTTTCCTTCCATGGCTCCAGTGTCTTCTATTTCTTCAATAGCCGATAACTTACCTGGCTTTGATATAACTTGAACATTGTGATCAATTGTCCGCCGATAGGCTGAAGCAGTACTAGTTTTGGTGTGCAAAGAGCTGCTTAATGTCCTAGTTGTTGCAATTGGTGGCGATGAAGACTTTAAGAATTCTTCCATGGCGGAAACATGATCACTTGTGAGGATTTGGACGGACGGGTAATCCAAGTTCTTGGTTCCAATGATCATTTTGCAGTTCTCGAAGAAGTTACAAAGCTCGTAGCTCTGTGAAGAAGCTTTTCTCAGTACTTGAAGAGCTGAGAGTCGAGCAGGATTGTTAGTGAAAGTGAAGAATGAATCAGCTAGAGCTGCTACTCCTTCAGAGAAACTTGCATAAACCTGGAAGCTCTCTCTCAAGATGTTGCGCATGGCAGCCCAACTAACACAATTATTAGAAGTGAATATCTCTAGCGGTGAACACCCGAGTACCCTCCCAAGAAACACTTGACATCTTGGCAGTTGATGGAACGCCATCTCCATCACCTTCTCCTTGTAGAATCTGAACTCCAACCCTTGGAACATAATTGGCTGAAGTTTTCCAGCTTGATTGATCATCCATCCCAGCCGTTCTTCTAGGAAAGAGGCATAACCATGTAGGAAAGTGATCGAACGGTGATCATGTGGACTTGTAGAGAACCACTTTGTAATTGTACTCAATTGGAGGTGGCCCGAGAGATGTGCGTCGCGTAAGTCCTGCTCAAACTTTCGGTTGCCACCGCGAAGGAGACGATGGACTAACACAAGGGTCTTGAGAGCAACGACCGGGTCTCGAGTTTTGGCTAGGCGATGAGAGATCCTTTCAGCTAGGTAAGAGACTGAGCCTGGGGAATTTGATACCAGGAAGAGGATCTCGTGCATTCGTCTATCCTCTATGGGGGAATTATCATGGCCTGTAGCACGCACGACTGAGATATCTATGCTTGATAGGGCACCATCGCGGTTGTAAATCATTGCCTTGCCAATAGACGCGTGGTCCTTCACTGATCCAAGAGCTAGACGGAGCTTCCTCTGTACATCAACCACCATATTCTCTCCTGTATTGATGTTTTGGAAAATTGGAATGGGGAAGAGATCAAATTAAGTTCACTTAATATTATAGAGCCCGAATGATCAGGTCATGGCTAGATAGATATATGCATTATTCATGCATGTTTGGTATATATATAGATTTTTTGTAGCGATGCCGGGCAGAGTTGAAAACTTTTGATTGGTGAATGCCATCTAAGATGGGGACCCTTCTTCTCCAAATCTTGTTTCATATATATCCAAATGGAGCTGTGCCAACTTGTGACTTGTGAGCCAAAGTAGTCAAATTTATATGATATGATTAAAGAAAGATTCTTCTCTAGCACACATAGCAATTTGGGAGGAACAGTAGCAGTACTTTGCCACTGAAAAAAATTAGAAAGCCTTGGATTCTGCCTTTAATACTCCATCAAATCCTTCATATATTGATTGTCATTGTTGGATGGATATGAGTTGATTATATATCATGAGATCTTAATTAAAATAGGAAAGAGTAAGCTTTAAGATACTCATTAGTTATGGCTTTGCATTTATGTATTAAAAATTAGTTATTAGGTAGGAGTAGAGGTTAAAATGTGGTTGAAAAAGAGCACATAATATTCGAAGGAGAGTCAACCAAAAGGCTGTGTTGGTGGGGGAAGAACCACATTCCTTAGGAATCAGGAATTTGATTCTTCTTCTCCTCTCTCTCACTTGTATACTCACTAAATGCATCAAAGCCACCTTGCAATTCACTCTCCACCTCACAATAACCACCTTGTTGACTTTGAGACCTTTTTTCTTCTCTTCTTTTATGTTCATGGTCGATTCTTCCTTGATCGATCAACACTTACATCATTGTCATGATATGCCTTTTGTTGGAAGTAGCGAGTGTTCCCAACCCCAAATCTTCAACTCCTTTTGATTGCTATATATCCACGAAAAGACACCACTCTCTCTCCCTCTATCTATATATTTATTTATTCATGTATGGCTGCTATGACAAACCTCCAATATGTGTAATTAACTCATTTGACTCCTAAACGACTTGCAACATATTAATAGGTCCTTAGTTTGATCATTATAGATACTCTGCACTTTAAACCCCTGTGATACGACATGAAACTATATATGCTGCTCATAATCTCATGTACTATATATCATGCTCTTAATTCCTTCCCACTTTGGATTTATAATGCGTGCAATTGTGTGAGTGCTAGGCGGACCCTCTTCATTAGCATATGTAATTATAAAGAGTGGCACCTATGACTCATCGTGGGGTGTTGGATTCTCTTCAATCCAACATAACTCCTAGGCCTAACCAGCTCATGAATTTTTTTATTTTTGTTTTGAGAAATACCAGCTCATGAGTCATGAATTATCCATACAAGCGAAGTAAAAGAGGGTCTTTTATGTTTTTTCAGCAAGGAACATGTGTGCTCTCGTACGCAAACTTTTCACTCACCGCTCGTTCTCATGTATAGGTGAAAACATGACAAACTAGTGAAGCTACCAATTGTTAATTGGTGAAAGAGAGTCTTATTACCATGTTATTGAAGTCTGGATTTGTCGGGTTTGTTCGAGTCTCAACTTAAGTAACAACATCTCGCCATTCATATTAGTTAGCTTTTGACAACATTGTAGCTCTAACAAAGTAGCCCCTGGTGCTCAAATTAAGCTCTTTTTGCTATGGTTGCCGTGGGTAATGAGACCTGCTTTGATGAGCATTGATGATATATCGGACATCTTGCACCTAACAGTTTTATATTATGAATTGATGATAAATATATCTTGCATTTCATTTTAGCTTCCACTAGTGCATGCTCTGCCGCTCATATAGAAACGAAGTGTTATAGTTGAGGCCCCTAGCTAACAGTTGCGCTGTTTAAATTCAAGAACAGCTCCTAAATTAATGTGAAGAAACAAACATATATTGATCACTGAAAGAAACAACAGTAGAAGAAAACCATTTGAAAAGAGCCAGTGATGTGAAGAGGGCAAGGAGAAAATGGGTGAAATGCAAAGAAGTTGTAGGACCAAGTGAGAGAGACACAAGGTATCTGAGGGAGTGGATGTGTGTAGAAGACAACAGCAAGAAGAACAAGGCCAACAACTATATATACTAGCTACTGTTAATATATACACATGGAGCTAGCTAGAGTTCACCATGCATATATATATATTTATGTTTTCATTAATTAATGAATGTACGTAGCCTAGTGAATGTATGGAGTGATGATGATGACTTGATCGCACGTTGATTGCTCACCGAACAGGACAGTTGCGGTGCATGCGGGATGGTTGGTCGCGGATGATTAAGTTTGACAAACAGAAGCAACAATTATTTTTTTTGAAGAACATGGCTAGTCACAAAGGCAATGCATGCATGATTAGTTTGAGGAATGGTTGTGTGCGCTTATCCAATATTACCTAGGCTAGGTTACTCTTACTCACTTGTACTTTTCTGCTTTGGATGGATAGATACATTAGGATAGCAGAAAACATATATAGAAAACTCCATTTCATCTTTCTTTCTTTTTTGTGTCTATGGACTATACATATACACCTTCACTTGAAGATCGAAAGTGACTTTAATGGGCCCAATACAATTTGATTGATTTTTCTGTTGTACGAAAATTAATAAAGCAAGATCAGACTTAAAGAGTAGAATGTTTTGAAGGGAAGGAATTTGACATTGTAACAGGAGAGTAAAATTGATTGAAAGGTGAGTATAGATATCATATAAAGAGATGAGGAATGAGAAAGTCAAATGAGGTGTGGACAGATGAGGGTCAAAATTGGTGGGTCAGTGGGGCTTCTTCTAGCCTCTGCCCTTTCTCATTCAACACACCTATCACTATCAGCATAGTGTTTCATTCTTTTGATATCCTATATATAAATAGTTATATATAAGGGCATCACGATCATATATGTAACTGTAGTACTGCATGCCGTGTAAATAAATTAAGTAAAGGATCGAGCAGCCATTCCTATATATGTAAACTTATAGTACATTATTACTTGCTTTATTCAAAGTGTATAGATAGAAGAGTTAGTGAAGCAAGCACGGTAAGGGCGCCTAGTGCCCACTCATGAATGTTGGGCTCCCAAGGAACATTGACATCAACGTTGGCTTTCAGGCCGGGTATCCCACACCTGTGTTGGAAATTAAACTTTTAATTAGCTATGTATAGTGCTAGCTAGCTACTTGATTAAGTTTATTGTTACTATATATAGTGAAGAAAGGACGAGGAAGATATATATATATATATATATATGTTTTGAGTGATGGCTATGTGGGTGGAACATGCGGCATGATTGTGGATGGAATAAAAGCACGTCTACTACTACTACTACTACTACTTAATTGTGAAATATAAAAATCATATGCATTCATATGAGTGACCACGTTTAATCTATAATTATGTAATGAATTAAGGGGCGCTATATATATGTGACTCACATGATCATACAAACAAACATACACTCATCCCCACAAACACTAACGAAAACAATTACATATAATCACAAGAGAAGTAATATATAATGAAAGAAAAGATGATAAATAACGGTGTTGATCGTTCTTTAATTGGTGACTCGATCCTTGCATAACCATGTCTTGGCTTCATTATCATGTGAATAGTGGCAACTTCGTTTTTTTTAATCATCATCATCATCATATCGCATGTGAAGCCAATTATTTTAATCCATGTGTGGTAGAGGCTAGCGTTGTAAATATATAGGATTACCAACGGTAATCAAGGTGTGTTAATTAAATAGAGTGAAATTTGGAGGAATGTATGTAATTAATGCGCGAAAGAAATGATTCAATGTCCGAATCTTTTTACCGGATCAAATAGATATTGATTCAATGAAAAGAATCTTAACATTTGGAGGAATGTGGGAGAAATTTTACTGGAACTTTCCAAATTTTGACAGATTGAGGTAGCTAGGTTGAGACGACGGTTACTTAATAGAGAGTTGAGAAGGAGAGAATGGGTGTGCATTTGTGTTAATAGGTCGCGCATACGTACATCCTACATGATACATCCGTTGTTGTTGTTGGAGAAAACGACATTGTAATGTGAAAAGAACAAGTGAAATCTTGGGAAATCTTTTGAATAAAGTATTATTGGATTGGGAAGCGTTGAGTTGAGTTGTGTGTGATGGGAGACACATAAAGCATACAGTCGAAGAAACATGGAAACAAAAACTCGGCGCGTTTGGAGGGAGCGAGGGAGGGAGGGAGATTGTAAAATTTGTAATGTGATGTGAGGATTCAAAACCCTAATAATATCCACTCTTCCAGATCTCAACATCTCTCTCTCTCTCTCTCTCTCTCTCTCTCTCTCTCTCTCTCTCTCTCTCTCTCACACACACACTCTCACACCCTCTCTAATTCTCTATATGTTGTTGTTGTTGTTGTGTGTGTGTGTGAGCTTCGGCCTCCACTCCAGAAGGAAGACTCAGATTTGCAGGTACTCTCTCACTCTCTATATGTTGTTGGAGGGGTTTTTTCATGCTCGTGCTCTCCACTCCAGAAGGGAGACTCAGATCAGGATTTCACCAAATGCTGTGCATTTCACTGTTTCCTGCTTTATTCCATGCTTTCCAAGATCCATCCACTATTATGCTAAAAACCCCCACCCTTTTTTGCTTATTATATCTCAAACAAAGATTGATTTTTTTCTTCTTCTTTTTCTGTGGTGTCAATTGTTCCTTCTCAAGATTCATACTTTCATAGGAGTTGTTTCTGGCTGGGTTTGGTTTGTTTTGTTTCAATCCACAGTTTTTTCATGATTCCTTTCTAATTCTAGAATCTTCAGTTTTGCAACTCTAATTCCTATCAACACTGATGCATTTTATCATATCCCGCCTCCCCTCGTTGTTCAACATTTACCACTTTATTGCATCTAGTTTATAGGTGGAGTCATCTGCTACTGCTACTTATTTTTGCACATTATGTTATTTCACTAAATCCATCAATTGCACTTAATCAAGCACAATGGAAAAGTTTGATCCATGTAGCCGACCCCAATTAATTTGGGACCGAGGCTATGTTGTTGTTGTCGTTGTATGTTATTTCACTAAATATTATGCCTAATGTGCACTTGCTTACACGAGCTTTGCGATATAACCTTGATCTTCTGTCAAGTTCATGATCCTACAATGCTAATTCTTCAAGCTTCTTATGTGCTTTCCTGTTTGATGGATTTTAATAGACTTCTTGTTCTTCTTTTCATGAATATCAGATGCAAATAGAGCGGAATATAGTCCTACAAAGTTATATCTTACTCACACTACCAAAATCTTTTGCTGCTTAGTGCCGTACCACCACACCAGTTAACAGTTCATGATCATCATTTCCAAATGTTGGTTCTTGTAATTTAAACAACTAATGAATTATGCATATCTCGCTTTCTCATTTTTTTTAATATGTAAGCAAGTTTTTCATCTGCCTTAGCATGTGTTTAAGTCTGGGCTTAACTTGTGTATATAGTCAGTTAACATTCTTAGTTGTTGGCAGAATCACAAGTTGAATTAGAGGCTTGATTTTCTTGGAAGTGAAGAAGAGGATCTACCCGCCAGTGACATGCCTAGATCATCCAAATCCTTGCCTCTATAAACCGCAGCGGCTGATTGGATGGAGTTATTTAACTGGTGACTTCAGTTCTCTAAGCCTCGAGATAATGTCAGACCTTCGGGACCAGAGTAGTGATCTCCATTGGAAAAAGGAACTTACTGCCCTCCGAAAAGCTGCACGCTTTTTACGAGATCCAGAAACTAGCTCTTCGTGGAGGTCACCTCTGAGCTCCAGATCTGTGGCTACAGCCTCTAATTTGTACAATGTACATGGAACAAATAGGCATTCCATTGGAGCACCCCATTCCGGCAGGTATCCTGAACTTGATTCTTGCTTCCCTGTGAAACCTGCAAACAAGCAGAAGCAGGTCTTTTTATACAATTGGAGGCAACGGTCCAACAAATCCAGTGATAGCGGAGCAAAATTAGATGAGGAAAAATATTTGAAAGAAAGCTCTGTTCCGGGCAGTCCTGGGAATAGCTCAACCGATGCTCATGGAGAAGGCTCTAAGAGTGATTCATTTCTTGAGGAACATGTAGGGACCTTTAGAGTCAGGGAGGCAATTTTGGAGACTCCATTGCAAAGAACTGTAAAAAAACTAAAAAAGAACTGTGCTGTCCCAAGACAACGAGTTGTTAGAAAGTCTATTAACACAAATTCCTTAAACGTCCCAGCCTTCTCATTAGGAGTGCCAATAACGTCAGTGGAGCAATCTGATGACACAGAGTACTGCAACTCTGAAGATTTACGAAATTCAGCTCATGAGTTTCTTCGAAAGAACGGGGTCGTTTCAAGGTCTGCATCGCCAATGCTACCTCAAAGTGCAAATTGGTCTCATTCATCTATACTCATGAAAAGTAATCAAAGAGAAGACTCTTCTCTTTCTTGTACCCCTGCATCAACCAGTTCATATTATAGATATGGAAACCATAATCCAAGTATTGTATCTTGGGATGGCACAACAACTTCCTTTGATGGGGATGAAGGAGAGAACTTCAATCTGCAGAAGAGTCAAGGATGTGGCATATCATGCTACCGATCAAAGAGGGTCGCTAAGGATAGGGGCTGTGGAGGTTGTTATTCTCCTTCTCTTTCTAACACTTTGAAGAAAGGCAGCAGCATCTTGTGTGGGAGTCAAACTCTCTATCGTAGGCAGCGCGCATCAAGATCCAATAAGAAGCTCTTGTCAAGTTCTGCCCAAGGCTTACCATTGTTGACTAACCGCTGCGACGCTGGACAGGATTCATCCTTGGACAGTGTACAAAGTGATGATGAGCTTTCTACCAACTTTGGAGAGCTTGACCTGGAGGCCTTGAGCCGGTTGGATGGGCAACGATGGTCATTTGGTTGCAGAAGCCAAGAAGGTTTGGAAATAGTTCCTATAACAGGAGTCAATCAAAGAACACCAGATCATGTTGGAAGCTTGAGCCAGAAATATAGGCCTAGATTCTTTGAAGAAATAATTGGACAGAGCATTGTGGTGCAGTCACTGTTTAATGCTGTGTCTAAAGGCAGAATTGCTCCTGTCTATCTATTTCAAGGTCCTCGCGGTACGGGAAAAACCACAACTGCTAGGATATTGGCTGCTGCCTTGAATTGCATGGCTATTGAGGAAACTAAGCCATGTGGTTCCTGTAGGGATTGCGTTGATTTTGTCTATGGTAGGAGCATGGACCTAAGAGAGGTCGAAGCTACCAGTAAGAAAGGCATGGAGAGAGTGAGATATCTGTTGAAAGGCCTTTCTGTTGCACCTCCAGCAAACTTTTCACGCTACAAGGTCTTTATAATTGATGAATGCCACTTGTTACCATCCAAGACGTGGTCAGTCTTTCTGAAGTTTCTAGAGGAACCACCAGCAAATCTTGTATTTATATTTATAACAACTGATCTTGACAACCTACCCCGTGTTCTACTATCTCGATGTCAGAAGTACATATTCAACAAGATCAAAGAGACTGATATAGTAACCAGATTGAAGAAGCTTTGTGCCAATGAGAACCTGGATGTCGAGTCGCATGCTTTGGATTTGATTGCTTTGAATGCAGATGGTTCTCTTCGAGATGCAGAAACAATGTTGGATCAACTGAGTCTGCTTGGGAAAAAGATTACTGCATCTCTGGTGAATGAACTTGTGAGTTTACCTCATTACAATTCTGTTTGTTTGCCTCTTGTATGTGCAACCAGCCAACCAGTGACATCTATTTTCATGCCATCTTAATCATTCATTTGCATAATAATGATTTTTTTTTTTTAATTTCTTTTTTGGTCTACAAAGCTTTATTATTTGTAATCATGTAGTTGCTTTTATTTATGAGCTTAATTGTGAAGAATTCAAGGATCAAGAACGAATATATCAGGTTACCTGGTTCAACTACTAATTGTGTTTATTCTACTGCTACGTTCACCTCTACAGGTGGGAGTTGTTTCAGATGAGGAATTGCTTGATCTTTTGGAGTTAGCTATGTCATCAGATACAGCAGAAACCGTAAAAAGAGCTAGAGAATTGATGGATTCTGGTGTTGATCCAATGGCATTGATGTCTCAGTTAGCAGGGCTTATTATGGATATCATTGCTGGAACATACCAATTAGCAGACACAAAAGGGAGCAGTTCATTTTTTGGTGGGCGTAGTTGTAAGTACTATATCCTGCTTACCTCAGTTAACCAGATAAAATTTTTAGTGCTAGTGGCTTTTCGCATTTTCTTTGATGAGTTTTTTATCTTGAAGTTCCTTTGCTGTGACGTACATTACAATATTAACTTTTGGTAAGGTTAAGTGTAATGAGGAAAACTCTCGTGTGATCTCTGAAGTTGCTCAAGTGTGGCTGCATTCAACATCAATATGAAGCCTTATCTCATCTACTTTGGGACATGGGTTCTATATAATCGTGTAAATTAATGAAGCTCAACTTTTTTTTTTTTTTGATAAGAAAGAAACCAACAGCATCACCTTGCCCAACTTGCCTCCATTAAGACTCGAACCCTCAACCTCTTACACATATAAACTCCCCACATCATTTTCTCAATGATTACAAAAATAGCTTCTACAACTATTTTTATTGTTTGTTGAGCTTCTTGTTGTTCAGTGCCACTACCGTCCCCACATTATTTTCTCAATGGTTATCTCGTTGTTATCTATTCTAGGAAATTGCCCATTAGAACCATTGTTGCATTTTCTCAAAAATTTGTTTGGAGCACTGCCAAGAGGAGCATGATCTGGTAATTCACCAATTTGAGGCTGCTATAAAAAAATTTTTAGAGAAGATACATTTCTACTGTTCATATATGATTTATGTCAATAGATCATCATTAGTTTGCTCAAGATCTTTCTCATTTTTGTGCAACTCTGAACAAATGTGAAATCAATAGATGAAGCGAGTATTGTTTCTTAGAGATTTCCAAGTATCTTTAATCTACAGTTTATAGCATTGATAATTATTATAAGCTGTTGTATCTGACTCAACTATGAAAATTGCTTGTCCTCACTTGAATACTTCATCTTCCTCTGAATATGACTATGGCCAGTCACCAAACTTTGTCATTATTGCTAGGACCATTTGTAACACAATTACAGCTCACTGGGATATTGAGTGCATGGTATATATTGCTTACTATGCTTTTTAGTCTAGTTGTCTTTCACTCCTTCTTATTGTTTGCGGATTCTCTCTTCAGTAACTGAAGCAGAACTTCAACGGCTGAAGCAGGCTTTAAAGCTTTTATTGGAAGCCGAAAAGCAGCTAAGAACTTCTAGCGAGCGTTCGACATGGTTCACTGCAGCTCTACTACAGCTTGGTTCTGTACATTCTTCAGATCCTACTAACACTAGCAGCAGCAGGAAGCAAAACTCTAAATCATCAGTGGATAATCCATCGGGTTCTTCTTTGGATTATACCCTCAAGAAGCAGCCTCATAGTCAGTACATGCTTCGAGATTCAATAACTTCATTAAGTTCAATGGCTACAGCAGTTGGACATTCAGGTAGTTCAGGTGGTTCCTTATCTTTTCTTAATTGTTTTATTCTTCATACCTGGGCTATGTTCGGCCATTTACAAAAGAAGATGTATCAGGTACACCTTGTGAAGAAAACAGAATTGGGAGTAAGGTTATCAGATGCCTAAGGCCCGACAAGCTGGATCACATCTGGGAGAGATGCATTGATAGGTGTCATTCAAAGACTTTGAAACAGTTGCTACATGTGCATGGGAAGCTTTTATCAATTTCTGAAATTGATGGTATTACTGATTACTTCACCCAACATATTCATTTGGCTCTATTCTTTTTCATAACTGTGCTTTAGTGAATTTAGGGACGGTGCTTCCAGGGAAGCGTGCAGAAAAAACCTGATTTATTACCTTGTTCAATGTCCTTTTTTTATGAAGCATATACAATTGTTTTTCAAGATAATAATGATAATTGGTGAGGGTGCTTTTCTTGATATAGACATTTGCTTCTTCCTGTTAGAAAATCTGTTGGGAGAAAATTCCTCATTTTGATTCAACCCATATCGACTAGTAATTATGAGCCGTCAAACTCCTAATGCTTTTGACTTCAAGAGTAATTTGGCACCAGCTGAATTTTTTCAACTACCTTGTTAAAGTGTGAAATCTGCTCAAAATTTGAAACCAATTTAAGGATGTTGGAATAGTTTGATATCCATCATTATGGCTTCTTAGGTTAATGAATGGTCTAGCTTGGTATTAGAGATTGATTGGTTGGTCTTGGGCCTCATTGGTAGCATTTGTCATGAGTCATGACCATTTATACGTTTGGCAATCACATTGTTTGGTTTCTCTCTTTTTACTCTTCATGTGCAAGAAGGGGCATGTGCAAGAAGGGGTTGCATGCGAGGGATGGTACGAGAGTAGTTTGATATTCATTGTTAGGAATAGCTATTACTTTAGTTCTACAAGGACGCATACATAAAAATCATTAAAATTGCTCGGAAAAAGTTTATTTTATTTTTTTGTGTTTTGTATGTTGAGCTAGTCTGCGAAACCAGGATAATTTATAAGAGACCTGCAGTTCACTATTACAAATCAGATATAATGGCATGTTGTTGATTGCTCCCTTGTTTCCTTAGCCTGCAGTCTTTTTTTGATGTTGAAGATGAAATTATCAATTTTAGCTTGACGCTAACTGAATCTAATGTTGGAACCTGTAGGTGTATTAATTGCTTTGATAGCATTTGAAAATGACGAGATTAAATCAAGAGCAGAGAGATTTCTGAGCAGCATCACAAATTCTATGGAAACTGTCATGAGACGCAATGTGGAGGTGAGAATAAGACTGATGCCGGAGGCGTCTACCGTCAGAATAAAGCCAGTGGAATCACCAGAGTATTCCTTCTTGAAGAACATGGAAATAACTCAGGTTAATGACAAGGAGGCAAAAGGAGACAACAATAATAATTTTAAAAGTGGTGCTGTAGACCCACAACTGCAATTGCTCCAATCAGCTGCAGAGAGCTTCAATTGCTCTGAGGCCAAGTTACCCAGAGGAACAACAGACCAAGCTGATAGCACTGTGCTACAGAATGGACGCCATCAAATAACTGTTGAATCCCCCATTATTACGGAAGAAAAGGTTCATGGAAGCTATAACAAAACAGAAAGAAAGCAAGAAATCCCACTGAAAAGAATACAAAATATTATAGATGAACAGAGGTTAGAGACAGCTTGGTTACAGGCTGCTGAGAAAGGAACTCCTGAATCTTTGAATAAATTGAAAGCTGAGAGAAGCCAAATTTTGCCGCAAGACGACATCCCTTGTCCAGACCAGGTGGTGTCCATGCCGCCGGAGTCGTCCTCTCAAAAATGGGACGATGAATTGAATCGTGAAATTAAAGCCTTGAAGATAAGCAGCAGCAAGGTTAACCAGAAGGACCCGAGTGGTCAAGGGTTGGATCGCTATCAAATGTCTCCAAGTTTATTGCACAGTAGAGGCTATCCAACCAATGTCAGCAAAGAAAACCTGTGAGTAAATTTTTCTTTCTTTTGTTTCGTTTTTTTTTTTTTTTTTTTTTTTTTTTTTTCGTCTTTTTTCCTCACTTGTCTTGCAAACCCATTTGCGCTTCACATCATATTAATCTCCTGGTTAAGGGCATTTTGTAAATTTTGAAAGGAAAAAAATGCATATTAGTGTGGGTACCTATTTGTTCCAAACTATATCTTCTTGCTCGCGGTCATCTCTGATCCACATGATTTTTTTTGCTGGGCTTAATTCCTTTTTTTTCTTTTTTTGGTTTATGCTGGCCTTAATTCTTTGTTCATACGTTTCTAAAGTGTAGTGGTGTCAGCTTTGGTAAGTGTAAAACCTTTTTACTAGTGCAAAACCCGTTTAAACCACAGTGACTGTCTCTGTATGACTTGATACTAATTGTTGTTTGAGAGTTCGAGTAGCTTGATATTCATTGTGAAGTTCATAGCAACTACATCTTTTCAGCATTGTTGGCATTCATCCCTATTCTTTCGTCTCTTTCCATGTGCAAGATGAAAATGTTGGAATAGGTTGATATTTTATAAAGCCATTAGTTTCGTTTGCTATAGCGTTTTGGTCCCTTAGTGTCATGAAGTAGAAGGAGCCATCCCTTACCTAATGATTTGTGATTCAGAATGAGAAATGTCTGAAATTAGCCATGGTTGTCCTTGAATTTAGGTTCTAATCTTTTATTAAGGTTTTTACTAGCAGATGAAAATGTTATCACATACATGAAGTTATCTACACTGCAGGAGGCTTCCAATGCCATCCAATTAACTTTTGTTTGATTTTTTTTTTTCTAGTTGCGTGTTTCTTAGATGAATGGCGGGGTTCATACTTATTTCAATGATGCACTCTTTATAAGTTTGGACTTGGATGATGTGTTATAGATTTTGAAGATTGAGAGCTCGTAATTTAATTCCGTCGGGTTTTGCTCCTAGATCCTTATTCGAATGTTTTGTTGGTGCTGATTTGTGTGGGATTTGATTGCAGTGGATATGAATCGGCCACAAGTGGTGGAGGTTGCAATGGATGTCTTTGTTGGTCAAGCAAACAGCCCAACAGAAGAAAGGTAGTTTTGTAAATAAATTGGTAAGCATGAGAGCATGGTTGTTCCTTTTTCTCCTACTTACTGTGTTATTAAACAGGTAAAGCAGGGGGTTCCTATTCGATCACCCCGCCGCAGCAGCCTGCCATTGATCGGACATCATGGGAAGGCGACCAAAATAGAGGAGAAACCGAAAAGATGAGGAGAGACGAGAAACACTGAGTGTTGAAATATGAGATAATGGTTATATAGTAATTCTTTGGTGTAAATCTGCAAATTTTCCAAGGGTTGAAAGAAAGAAAAATTAAAATTCCTGGAAGAGGGGCTGTAAAAATACTTATATATTTATGATTGAATGGAATAAAAGTCACACGGAGTGAAGAGGCCTTATTCATTGTCTTAGTACATATTGAGGAGCTTGGGCTCACTCTCATTGTTTCTGAACGTTCACTCAGGCGTCTGACTAATGCTTCTAAAACTGGCCAACCAACGCAATATCGTGGATATGCTCCTTGAGTATACTGTGGTGTTGTTCAGGTTTAAGGTATTCTATCGAACATAGACTTTTTAGGGGTCTAATAAGTGAACAAGGAGTAGATGGTCACACCAGTCCAACCAACGATTAGTTAGCACAACTAATAAAAGTTTGTCTTGAGAATGAAAATAACAACATTGGGAGCTCCGTAGCTTATATGGTGCGTGTGGCTCGTTAAGTATCGGGATCTATATGTGCTCGTATTTCGAGGTGCACATGGATGATTCGTTAAGTATCGGGATCTATATGTGTTCGTATTTCGAGGCGCACATGAATACCTCTGGCAAGGAACGTGTCTTGGGATCAAAATTAAAAACTTAACGCATGGATGATAGAATAGAAGGAAAGAAATTTGAGAGGATGTGGTGTTTAGCGCGATGAGTGTGAATTGGGGATCCCAGTGGGTGGAGAGAGTTGAGTATTAGAAGAGCAAGATGATTGTTTCGTTGGGCATTTCGATTCCTTCTTCTTCTTCTTCTTGCTCGTCGTCTCTGGTGGACAATTGTGGTCTCATCCCCACCACCACCACCACCACCAACTACTACAACTACAACTACTCTTTGCGACTTGGTTTGTCATCCACCAAGTTTCAGAGATTGACTAGTAGCAGCAGCAGCAGCAGCATCGTTTGCGTTGCAGATGGAAACCAGCAGGTCACTATCTCTCTCCCTACGTAGTCCCTGAAATGGTTCCGATTGTAATTAATAGTTACTTGTTCGTGTCTCTTCTTCTTCTTGTGTAGAATTTAGGGATCGTGAAAGATAAAAGCGTTTCCGTGATTCTTCTCGCCGGGGGCAAGGGCAAAAGAATGGGCGTAATTAAGCTTTCTCTCTTTCTTTCTTTCTTTCTTTCTTTGTTTCACCAATTTTCACCCTGCCTTACTTGACTTTTGTTTTATGGTGCAACTGCAACTAGGCAAGCATGCCCAAGCAATATCTTCCGCTCCTCTCCCAACCAATCGCCTTGTATAGGTACCTACCTAATCACATTCATTAAACCCACTTTAATACATGCCTCTGAAATTGCATTGCTCCAGTTTCTACACATTTGCACGGATGTCTCAAGTGAAGGAAATTGTTGTTGTTTGTCATCCATCCTACAATGACATTTTTCAAGGTCGGTCAGATTCCTTCTTCATTTCTCTTCTCACTTTGGTTAGATCACCTCTTCTTCATCATATGTATGTTCACTTTTTGTCTGTGCGCAGATGCCAATAATGAAAAGATTAGTGTGCCCCTCAAATTTGCATTGCCTGGAAAAGAGAGACAGGATTCTGTATTCAGTGGACTTCAGGTGCATCCGCAATGTTCATTATGAGCTTCCAAATATCTATCATTCTCCTCCTTTCTTCTAATTTCACTAAACCTCTCTTTACTTGCCTCGCATTTGGACGGAAATTAAAGAGACAATTGTATCTGTGATTCTTCCTGAACAATTATTAACATGCTTTGCTTGTTTTATGATTTCCGAATAATGTTTCTATCTGTTTACGAGTTACAAGGATCAAGCAACTTGTGCTACAACGAAAATATTATTGCCACCTTCACCTCTGTAATTGCATCCGAGTTTCTATTTCTTCTTCTTCTTCTTCTCCTTCTGTAATTTTCCAACTTTAATTACTCTTGCTTCTGTACTTCCCTGATTTGTGATTTTTGAATATAAGGGAGGGGGGGGAATAGACATTTTTATTCTTTCACTGAAGGGGTGTTATTTATTTGTATTCAGATAAATAATGGGATTGGGTTCTTCTGCAGGAAATTGATACTGACTCAGAACTTGTATGCATCCATGACTCGGCCAGGCCGCTGGTATCAACTGAAGATGTAAAAAAGGTTAGACTATTGGGGTTGTGTAACATGCTTTGGTGCAGTGTAACAATTTTGAAAAAATTAGAAAACATACAAAACAGACTAGAGAAAGCAAAAAAGGATGCTATAGGTTATTAAAGGAAGCTTGATCTTCCAAATGATTCATATTTTCATTTTTCATAGTTCCTTGTTTGACTTTGACGCAATCGCTTTGTAAAATATAAGAAGATAAACAACTTCCTACTAAAGGCAAAAGTGGCACAACTCCACCTGCTGGTACCAATGTTTCAGGATGGTAGTAGTGTACAAATAGTTAAAACAACCTAATTGCTGCTTCAATAAATTATCTACTTTAAAACTGAATGCTATAACATAGAAAGACCGAAGCAGAAAATTACATGAAGAGCTTACTTCCGTATTGTTAAGTTTTTCAGTGATATGAATTGTCTTTTATGTATATGTTTCTAGGTCCTGAAAGACGGTCAGTTGAATGGGGCTGCAGTGCTTGGTGTTCCGGTGAAAGCAACAATCAAGGAGGTGAATATATTATGTGATTTTTTTTTACTGGATGATTCATGTGCTTCTTGAAGAATCCATGTGAAATGCACTATAAATTTGTGGTCTCTTCTATGTTTGTGTTTTTACACATTCAACTATTAATATGTCGGTATGTTCTCAACCCGGTTGTCTATAGCACTTGCAGGAACTGTCATTCTGCTATCTATGACCTTTAATTTCGGGTTTTTTTTTTTAATTTCATATGCTATTTTGTTGCCTTTCCAGCCCATGGAAATTAATAATGTGGTCTTTTGAATCTTCAACTTCCAAAGTGAATGTTTTTCTTCCCACTTCTCAGTTCTCACTGGGTTAGCCTCTTGTATTAGAGTATGTAACTTCTAAGTTCTTCTAACCTTTAATGACCGTGCAGGCAAACAGTGACTCTTTTGTGGTGAGAACGCTGGACAGGAAGACATTATGGGAAATGCAAACCCCTCAGGTTTCCTATACTCTCTTTATTCTTGTTTCAACTCGCCTTTCTTTGATGAAAATTTCAACTTGGTTTTAAATATGAAGATAATGTTATTGGCGACAGGCTGACAACACTCACTTTCAATTAACTGGTGCTATATATTTGATTATCTTGTGCAGATTATCAAGCCTGCATTGCTGGTCAAAGGTTTTGAGCTTGTCAACAGGTATGCAAAGCATGACATTTTTCTTCTTTTTGTTTGAATCAGTTTTAATGATGGTGACTAATTGGGAACCCAAATATCACTAGAGAAATACTCAAGTGCCCTGATGAGTACTAATGTAGCAGATAGGAGAGTATTACAACTTTTTCCTATTTAATGGATGAGCTTGTCATTCTAATGGAGTTACCAGTGTCCCGTACTTGCTCGGGCAAATGAAGCAAGAACATTTTCCCTAAGTAGGCGGGCACAATCTTAACTCGGATTTATAAGTGCTGCTTTTTCCTCGCGTTCTGATTGAGCTCCTATTGATGAATAAGAATTGTATTGTGAAAGAGCAAGTCTAGATATGTGCGTTTTTGTGGCACGTAGGTTTGTTTCTATGTCTATACTAGGAAAGTGTTGATAGGTAACAGCAGATATACTTTATGTTTACTGCAGGGAAGGTCTAGAGGTGACTGATGATGTATCGATAGTGGAGCACCTAAAACATCCAGTATACATCACGGAAGGGTCTTATACCAACATTAAGGTGCATCTCACTTGTGTTTCTTTTGTGCTTGAGATGTAAACTTGCTCATATCATAGCTAGCTAATAATTGGATTATGAGAGTTGACATTGTCTCCATATATATGCCACAGGTGACGACCCCTGATGATATGTTGCTCGCAGAGAGAATATTGAATATGGAATAGGGGAATCTCTCCCAGTGATTCCCATTGTCAACAAATTGCCATTCTTTGATGAGATTTCTTCTTGTTTACTTTATACCCGTCTCCCTTCCTTGCTCTCAAATAGTTGAAATAAAAAAGAGAGAACCTACTATTTTAGCTTAAATAACAATCATCATGTGTCAACAAAAGGTGAGGCAATGAGCTTAAGCTTTCTGTTAAAAAAAATACTATCCAACTTTAATCGAACTAGTTGATTGAATTGGTTAATATTTAGTTAAAGTATCCTACTGGCCTGCCATGGGATTTGATGCATTGAAGATAGTGGATCATAGAAGAAATAATAGTGGTGCATGTGATCCCAATTTAATATGTTTCCATTCATGTAATACTCCGGATCGGGCACGCCAACTGAAAAAAGGTGTTAGCAGTCTCCATCGCTATATTATTTCTTTCTTTCTTACTAATAGACTTCGCGGGAGAAAGCGACCAAAGAGTAGTGGGGGGAGTGCAGCTGACCGAACTCCTTTTACTAACCAAAACACGTGAAATGTTACTAAAAATCTCTATACGTTCCTCGATAATAATAAAACAAAATCTCTATAGTTTTTTAAAAAAAAAAAGACCCTCAAAATCCACATGTGTCTTTTTTTGGGTATCGCAACAAAGAAATAAATAAATATCTCTAATTCGTTTTTGTTTAACGAAATAGGATATGTTAGTTAGTTGGACACACTTTTGGTACTTTAGATTCATTGATTCGATGGTAGTATTTTGGATCCATGGATGATGACACCAAATGATGGGGGACGCGCGAATTAAATAGCGAGCGTTGAGTGGACACAATCATTTCTTGTCAGCTGTGTTTCACTTTTGAAAATGTTGTAATAAAAATCCTATGTCACATCACAATATAAAAGTCATCTTTGCGCTCTTTAAAATTCAAGTTCACTTAAATTCTGATCTATAACACGTTGAGGAAGATATGTAATGGCTAATTTAGGGGGCAAGGAGGCGATCGTCCCCTAACCCTTGAGGTCTTTTATAGTACCCTTACATATAGTTAAAAAAATTTATTATTGTCTTTAATTTTTCATATTATCGCCCTTTAAACTTCAAGACCCCCTATAAATATCGAGATCTCTTATAATACCTCTACATTACATATTGTAGAAAAAAACATTATCATGGTTAAAATTTGACACCCTACCAAAATTTTCTGATTTAGTGTCTGGGGTTGTTATTGTGGTATTTTAATAACTTTTTACTTTATGTAGGCGGTAGGCCGCGAAATTGTTTTATACACGCATAACATGTGTAGGAGTAACACTTTTGACTTGCCCAGTCAGTCTGCTTCTTCCTTCCCTCCTTTCAGGATATATAGAGAAGACGAGACCAGGTCCTTCCAGGATATTTTAAGCTCTTCCTCTTCTCTCTCTCTCTCGATCGATCGATCGATGATGGAGGAGTTCTTGAAGCAATGCCAGCAATCCGGTGACTCCGCCTACGCCGCACTCAAATCCGTGCTGGAGAAACTCCAACATCCCAAAACCAGAACCGAAGCTCGGATTTTCCTCGCCAATCTCCAGAGCCAATTCCACACTCAGGAGGCTCTCGATCAATGCTTCCGCACCTACCACTTCCGCATCCACGACGTTCTCCTCTCTGATTACCAAGGCACCAACCAACGCTTCCTTCCTTCCTTCCTTCCTTCCTTCCTTCCTTCAATCTCTCATTTCCACCTCTTCTTTCTTTTCTGTCTAGGTTACCAGAGCAGGAAGAAATTGACCATGATGGAGATCCCTAGCATCTTCATTCCCGAAGATTGGTCCTTCACTTTCTACGAAGGATTGAACAGGCATCCTGACGCCATTTTCAAGGACAAGACCGTAGCCGAGCTCGGCTGCGGCAATGGCTGGATCTCCATTGCTCTCGCCGAGAAATGGTCTCCTTTCAAGGTTCTGTCTTTCTTCATCTTTCAAACCAAATTAATTTTCACTGCTCTCCTCTGTTTGAATCATTTAGGATGCTTAATTTGCTAGGTTTATGGACTTGATATTAATCCGAGAGCTGTCAAAGTCTCTTGGATCAATCTCTACCTAAATGCGCTTGATGACAATGGACAACCTATTTATGACCTAGAGAACAAGACCTTGTTAGACAGAGTGGAGTTTCATGAATCTGATCTGCTTGGCTACTGCCGCGATCATAACATACAGCTTGAACGGATCGTCGGATGCATACCTCAGGTATCACCACCGCCTCTCTCAGTACCATTTTCCACTCATCTAATTACTTTCCCTCTTTTCTCTTAGATTCTCAATCCGAATCCGGAAGCAATGTCCAAGTTCATTACTGAAACAGCCAGCGAGGAGTTCTTATATTCATTGAGCAACTATTGTGCTCTTCAGGTCAGCGAGAATGTTGTTGCATTCTATCAATTATTTCTTTTTGTATTCTTGGAATTGCATCATCATGGTTTTATTATTATTGTAGAGGATCAATTTTGAAAACAGTAGTGCATTTTTTCTACTATACAGGGTTTTGTAGAGGATCAATTTGGGTTAGGTCTAATTGCTAGAGCAGTTGAGGAGGGAATCGCTGTTATCAAACCTATGGGAATTATGATCTTCAATATTGGAGGCCGTCCAGGCAAGCTGTATGCAAACGCTTATTTGAGCGTCGTGGTTTCAAAGTTACAAAGCTTTGGCAAACTAAAGTTGTTCAGGTGAACCATATTTATCTCTTTTTTGTGTAAGTCATTCTCATACGATTATTGTGTTACTATTTGACAGGGCAAGCCTTTTTTTTAATTTGAATTTGATCAAGCATTTTCAGGATAATCAATGCTTCTATAGGAAAAGGCTTTTAACTTGTATTTTTTTTTTTTTTAATTTATCCAGGCTGCTGATACGGATATTTCAGCCTTAGTGGAAATTGAGAAGAACAGCCATCATCGTTTTGAGTTCTTCATGGGGCTTGCCGGTGATCAACCTATTTGTGCCCGAACAGCATGGGCCTATGGGAAGGCTGGTGGTTGCATTTCACATGCTTTGTCAGTATATAGTTGTCAACTTCGGCAACCAAGTCAGGCATGTTCTTAATGGATTTTATTTCAGTAGCATATATCTATACATGTTTCTATCTATGTATAGATATTGAAAGTAACCTAATTGTTGATGATGTCGTCAAATTGACAGATCAATATGATATTCGATTTTCTGAAAGGCGGATTCCAAGAGATCAGCAGTTCGTTGGATTTGTCTTTCGATGATGATTCTGTTGCTGATGAAAAGATACCATTCCTAGCTTATCTGGCCAGTGTTTTGAAGGAAAACCCATTCTTTCCATATGAGCCTCCTGCTGGAAGCACTCAATTCCGAAATCTTATTGCTAGGTTTCTTAAAGTGTATCATCATATTCCACTTACAACAGATGTAAGATATTTGTTATGTCTTTTCTAGTTTTAATTGGTTTCACCACTTGCACAACTGTGTCCTTTAGTAATCCCATTTTTTAATGCTCTGTGACTAGTAATGTCTCTCAAGTCGCAAACGTGACATAGAAATTGTTTTATCCTGGAAGTGTGGCTTGCGAGTTGCATTAGGTGTGTCATGACACAAAATATGCGCATTTGAGTTATTGAACCTCATTTGGGAATTATCTGTGCTTAATAGGTAATCCTTGCTTCGAGGTGCAAAGGCACACACTTTTGAGCTTTCTTTAGCTACATTGCATTATTTGCTTGAATTTATTTAATAAATTGGAATGGGAACTAAGAGCTTATTGATTTTAGTAGTTGACATCACGTGAACTCAACAACGTTTTTTCTTAATCTGCAAAGACAACTCAACAATGCTTTTGTTGTCGCAGATATGATCAAGGCATAAAATTAATGTGTGAGGATTTTTAAGAGACGAAAATGACATGCTTTAGATTTGCAATTCTAATTTTAGATAACTCACAGGAGAAAATGTATGCTTCCTTTAGTTCTTAATGTATAAGCGACTGGTTTTTTTACACATGTATAGGGTGGTGGGTAGTAAAGATCCCCAACCTATTCTTTTGAGTTTTGATAAATAAGGTCTCTTTCTTATAAAAAAAAAAAAAGTATAAGCGACTGTTGTTTAGTTAGCATTACATCTTTTTATTGATTGCATGAATTATCACTGGGAATGCTTCTATTTGTTATTTGTGCGTGAGCCCTGTTAGTTCTACTTGATTTAGCTATTGTATGGTTTCCTACTAACTAGACCTGACTGGTTGCCTAGAATGTTGTGATATTTCCATCAAGAGCTGTGGCTATTGAGAATGCCCTTCGACTGTTCTCCCCTCGCCTTGCCATTGTTGATGAACATTTAACGAGACATCTACCAAAAGAATGGTTGACATCATTGGCTATTGAGGTAATAATCATGTTGAAAGTGGTTTGTTGATATTATTTTCTTTTTTATTATTACGGTTATGCGGGTGGAATTTGAACCCTCACTTTTAGGCTTCCATTTCTCATGTTTGAACCACCAATAGCTCGATGCTCTCCACAATGTTGCTCTTATTCATATAAATTATAAATTTATATTTACTGTAGCCTTGGTAAATTTTGATTTCATTGACCATGGTAGCCTTGGATTATCTTTCCAAGTCTACAGTTGAGTTTATATATTTCTAAATAGCCGAAAATGGCTTGATGAATACTTAGGATGAGACTTCTTGCGGAACATGGGCAAAGCTGAAATAGAATGAATACTGGCCTCAAACATTTAGTATTTGGTTCTTTCTAGTTTCTAGTAAATTTTCCACGTGCTTTCATCCTTGTCTGAATTTGATGTCCTTTTGGAGTGAAAACATTGCCATGATAGCTATGCCCATATCCTTCCATTTATAGTCATTGAAAGGCTAATATTCCCTCGATATTTTGGGTTACAAATTGATCACGATTTCCACAAGTGTGAAACTTTACGTTACAGAATACAGAATTCATTAAATGCCCTTCGCAAAAGTCATGGAACCATCAGAACTTTTGCGATCTTCAATGAAATAGTTTCTGCAAAGAAAATTTGTGTATTTTATTATATAAAGGTTAAAAAATGAAAGAAAAGAAAACTGTGTGGTTGCTTCAAGATTCCCATCAACCATTTATTTAATTCTTTATTCGATAATTTTTGTACAAGAAAAGTTCACTATTCATTTTATCAATTTCTTGGTTCTGTCCCGTCTTTTCTTTCCTTCCCTTTTGCAGCATATAATTTAGCAATGACGTGTGTTATTCAACTGCAGGGGGCGACAGATGGGAAGCCTTGTGGAGATGTGATTACGGTCGTTGAAGCTCCACATCAGTCAGACCTGATGATAGAGTTGATAAAGAAGCTGAAGCCTCAAGTTGTGGTGACGGGAATGTCTCATTTCGAGGTTGTTACTAGTTCTGCTTTTGAACATCTATTGAACGTCACTGGGGAAATCGGGTCTCGATTGTTTTTGGACATTTCTGATCACTTTGAGCTGTCCAGTCTTCCTGGTTCAAATGGAGTCCTCAAGTATTTGGCAGGAAACACCCTTCCATCTCATGCGGCTATTTTCTGTGGCCTGGTTAAGAATCAGGTATGGTATTTGCCAAGTGGATGTTTCAACAGGTATTTCTAAGACTGTTAAATAAGGTAAAAAAGTCAAGGTTTTCATTGATCTACTCACGATTCTTATTAAGAAACGGAACTTAATCACCATCAGCCTACTGCTGTTGTTTGTCTCCATTCTAATTGTAAATGAGCTAAACTAGCTGAACAAATCATGTGGGCTATCTTATCCTCCATTTATCTGTCCCGCTCAATTATTTTCTCTTTAATCTTTAAAGATTTTTGACCATTGTTAACTTCCAGTAAAAAGTGCAGTTTCCAAATTGCTGAGAAATGTTTCTTGCAGGTATATTCAGATCTGGAAGTTGCTTTTGTCGTTTCCGAAGAGGAAAATGTTCTTAAGGCATTAGCCAAGACTGTGGAGCTACTGGAAGGGAATACAGCTTTGTTCAGCCAATACTACTATGGCTGTCTTTTCCATGAACTTCTTGCATTCCAGCTTGCTGATCGGCGTCCTACTACCCAGGTTGACATCTTTGATTTTCTTATTTTAGCTACTTCTGAAACATGATTACAGCTATAATTTTTAAATTGGCTACACTTGTTCTTCTACTTTTTTTTTTTTTTTTTTTTTGTAATATTGGAGTTGCAAAAAGTTTCTGTTGAAATTTGCGTTAAAAATTGTACAAATTTCCTTGTAGTTAATTTTGTATCACCAAAGGAAAATATTTATTTTTGTTTCAGAACAGACAGTCTAATTTATGTGGGTATGATGTACCTTTTTTCCATGTAATATGTTTAAAGGTCGCTTCATTTTTCAGTTTATAAGAATTTCTTTTCAATCTTGCAGAGGGAAGGGGCAAAGACTAAATCTGCTGATATGATTGGATTCTCACGTTCTGCCATATCAGTTCTCAATGACGCAGAATTTTCATTTGTTGAGGTGGAGAACTCAACAATGATTCACATGGATGTCGATCAAAGCTTCCTACCAGTGCCTGCCCCTGTCAAGGCTGCCATCTTCGAGAGTTTTGCTAGACAAAATATGGTTGAGTCAGAAACTGATGTTAAAAGCGGTATACAGCAGTTCATCAAGTGCAATTACGGTTTTCCAACTGATAGTTATACGTCTTTCATGTATGGGCAGTCCCCTTTTGCGCTTTTCAACAAGTTGATTCTCTGTTGCATCCAAGAAAGTGGCACCTTGTGCTTCCCTGCTGGGTCAAATGGAAATTATGTCTCTGCTGCCAAGTTTATGAATGCAAACATTCTAACTATTCCAACAGATTGCAAGACAGGGTTTAAGCTTACAGAGGAAAATCTTACAATGTCGCTTGGGACAATTACTAGACCATGGGTGTACATTTCTGGTCCAACAATTAATCCTACTGGTTTACTCTATAGTGATAAGGAGATCCACGACATACTGTCTGTTTGTGCTAAGTTTGGGGCGCGAGTGGTAATTGATACATCTTTCTCAGGATTAGAGTTTAATTCCATTGGTTGGGATGGCTGGAAACTGGAGGATAGTTTGTCAAATCTGAGTTCCACAAACAAGTCCTTCTGTGTGTCCCTGCTTGGGAGTCTGTCTTTCGAGATGCTGACTGGAGGACTCACGTTTGGGTTTCTTGTTCTAAATGAACCTCTATTGATTGACGCATTCCATAATTTCCCGGGCTTAAGCAAGCCTCACAGCACTGTTAGATATGCTATAAAGAAACTGCTCGATCTGAAAGTGCAAAAAGGATTAAATCTATCTGAGGTCCTCAATGAGCAGAAAAAGGTGCTGATGAGTCGATCCAAGCGTTTGAAAGAGGTACTTCTTACTTTCTCAATTAATTTTAAGACATCTTTTCTGTTATGAGACCCTTGTTAGTCCCACACTGGAAGTATTCTGGGAGTTAGGCCGGGCCACTGTAGGTGCTACCTTCACAGGGTGGGAGAATTATTGCATTGTGGTGCCAATGCAACTTTCAAGGAGCTAGAATGGTCGTAGATATGTGAATGCTATCTTAAGTTGAGGAATATAGGGATGAAATCATGTCAATATTAACTATTGATGTTTCAATTTTGAGGCATCTCAGTATCTACATTTGCCAATGCCTGCTTGTCTGCTCCAATGTTCATTGTACAAGGAGCTTTTTGTCAAAAATGTTGGCCGAGTTATTTTGATGTTTCTTGTCCTTTTGAGCCGGTCTAGGTTTTCTGTGATAATGCTTCTTGGTATTACGATGGCCATTGTCTTTCAAAAGAACAGATGAAAAGCTTTGCGAGCTGAGAAACCTAACCTTGCCTCAAAACCATGGGAATGTCACCCATTTTTGTGTCATTTTGATTCACCCTTAGGCTTCAACTCTTTCTATCTCATATACTCGCTTACATACTGTTAAATTCACAAATATAAGCATTTGCAATGACGTGAATTTGGGGGGCGGGGGAAACTGCCATACTTCTTGATTAAACAGTGTTTTTTTCATTTGTGGAATGGTGGAATTGCCAAGCATATTGTCCTCTTTCCAACTGAATTTGATTTTGTTGTGACAGACACTACATGGAAGTGGATGGGATGTGGTGGAGTCCCATGGTGGCGTCTCCATGGTGGCAAAGCCAGCTGCTTACCTTGGGAAGACGTTGAAGCTCAACATATTGGCCAGTGATCGAAGTAATGGCATTGAAGCTGGAGCCTGTGAAGTCACAATCGATGATTCCAATATCAGGAAGATTATGCTTACCGCCACTGGATTATGCATCAACAGTGGATCGTGGACTGGAATACCTGGTTACTGTCGCTTCACTATTGCCTTGGAGGATCAAGCCTTTGAACAAGCACTGGAATGCATTGTGAGTTTCAGTAAGATGATTGTGAAGGATTGAAGCGCACAACACCCCTCAAGCCCCAAAAAGCTATACTCAACACTTATACACACAAAAATAGAAAAAGAAATTGCATTTAATACTTGTGTTGTCCCGAGTGCAATTCAAGTGGAGCCACCATCATCTTTCCAACGGAAGTTTGTTGCGTCGAATAAAGAACTTGTAACGGGTTTATTCTTGGATTCTTCTAAAGGAAAGCTAACATTTTCTTTGACAGGCAAGTGGTGAAGTCTAATTCTCTTGCAAACGTAGTTGATAATTTTGTTCAAATGTTCTTTTTTTATGAAAATTAAATGCAGCATATATAAGAGTGGTGTGATTCCCCAGCATCACTCAGTGCGGCGAAGCTGTACGTTGATCACTTAGATGTGATTTCATTGCATGCCAAAACGCTGTATTCTTTTTCATGTATTGCATTGTTGTGAACTGTTAAAGTTGACATATTTCATTGAATTGGTTGAAAGTCTGTAGAAGTGGCTTTACTAATGACATGTTATGTTATGTTTGAAGCGCACAATATATCAATTTGGCCTTGCAGCGCCTTTGGCAGATTATGATGAACGAAGATGTTGCTGTGTAATATACACTTAACATGTGCCTGCCTACCTAGCACGTGCCAGGTATGTTAAACATCTATATAGTGCAACTCCATCTATCCCTAGCTACTGTATGTGAATTCTCTGGAACTATGTATGGTTTTTTCCACGTCATCAAAAGCTCGAACCTTCTGGCCTTCACTGCCACCCTCCCTATGCCCCTTCCCTTCTCTATATATAACCAAGACAACACCCTTTCGAGCTGACTTAAAGCATCACCTATATATCATTCAACAGCTATATAGCCACCGTTGCATCGATCACTAGTTGCCCATATATACATACTTTAACAATGAAGCAGATTTGTGGAGTAACATGTTGCCTAGTACTACTGATGATGATCATCATGCTGGCCGTGTCTCCAAAGCAGCTCGTTGAGGGGTCTCTCCTGCTTCCATTTCTAAGCCGTCAAGCCAATCACCAGGATGAGCTGGACCTGTGGCGCGATCCTTTCAAGATTCTGGAACACATTCCCTTGGGGCTCGACAGGGACGACTACTTGGACGTGTCCCCGGTGAGAGTGGACTGGAAAGAGACCCCCAAGCTCACTCCATCATCATGGACGTGCCAGGGCTGAAGAGGGAGGACTTGAAGATAGAGGTTGGGGAGAACAGGGTGCTGAGGGTGAGTGGGGAGAGGAGGAAGGAGGAGGAGAAGAATAACATGGGCGGCGGCGAGCATTGGCACTGCCTGGAGCGCTCCTACGGCAAGTTCTGGCGTCAGTTCCGGCTGCCTGAGAACGCCAACTTGGACTCCGTCCAGGCCAGGCTTCAAGATGGCGTGCTTACCATAACTCTGCCCAAGCTCTCACCCGACAAGATCAAAGGCCCCAAAGTGGTTGCTATTGATCATGGCGCTGCTTCATCATCATCTGAAAATGGTCATGATGATCAGCAGTCCAAGCTCACTACTGATGTTAATTATGTAAGGCAGGAGCTGTGATCGATAAGTTCATGCATACGTACTGCACTACTACTGGGAAATGTGATTGAATCTTGGTGCCTCATGCCTGCAGTTTTATGTTAACTTAATCATCAATAACAGTACAGTATGTAGCAAGTTGCGACATCTTTGCTAATTTGCTTTTTTTGCTTTATTGTTTTTCTTTCTTTGTATTGGAAGAGTGGTTATATATATGAATAAAATGTTTGGTTTATGAAGTAAAGAAATTCTAATGATGATCTTCATTTCCTATTATGTATAAATTCAGACTGAATATTACATAATGAAGCACAGGCCATTAATTCTCTCCTTCACAACGTTCAACACATTGGCAAAAAAACTGTATAATATAGTGTTGTACATTGTGATTGCTTCTCTATTTAAATTGGATCTACTAGAACAGTCCTAAAATCTACTTCAGTCATGTATGAAATATCCTAAACTTTGCTGTCACGCTTGTGCATGTATGTCTCTTCAACTTTCTTGTCACACTCCTTTAATTAAGGATTTTATTCATAAATGTATATAGAAGCTTGATATTTATGATAAAATTTATGTAGGTGTCTAGCTATAATAAACATAGCTATATATATGTGTGTAGGCGTGCATAATATATTAGAACTGCGCTGATCTTTTTTGTCATCAAAACAACTGCAAGTAATAACCTTCTAATAAGTTTGATATTATTTTCAAATGTATATCAAAATGATTTTCAACTCATCATTGTTGAAGTACAAAAAAAACTTGTCATTGTTGAATTACAAGTAATTAATTAAATATACTGGAGTATTGATTATGTATATCATTGAATTTGTAAATTATTACTTTATGTATGTCCTCAATTCGTAAACTTAATTTGAGCACGCGAGGCTTTTTTTTGAAGTAAAATAAAAATTTCATTAATTATGATGGTTCAATACATTTGGTAGACAAAGACGAGGCATAGAATCAATTACCTTGACAAAAGCACATTGATTCGCCAATCTTAATTGTTCATCATAATATTCAATTGACATAGAGTTTGATTTTGAGAAACTGCAACTCTAACAATGAAACAGTATGACAATCAGTGATTGTTCTCTTGACAAACGTCTGGTAACCGATTTCATTATAAATCGATTGATGGGGATATCATGAAAAGGAAAGTTAATAAGAAGACTATATATGAGTCTATGATCTAATATTAATACATTTAGTAAATTTTCAAAGGAAAAATGTCTCCTATTAGTTGAAAATATAAATCAAAATTAAATCGAAAAAAGTTAATTAGAATGTAATTGATAATTTTATATATAGGACTATGAATCTATGATCTAATTGATGCATTTAGTAAATTTTAGGATAATATTTTCATCAATAGGCCTTTTATTATTCCAAAGAGATATAAAACCTAAGTATTTAATTACGTATTGTTAAGTAATTTAGAGATCGATATTGGACCTAACTTGCTTCTATATGCTAATTAATTTGGCCTCTTTTCTTAACGTGTGGGTTTGCTGATGTAAGTGTAAAATTCTCCCTTTTCTTTTGAATTAAGCCAAGGCCCATCAGTGTATCCAATACGCGAGAAGGGTGTAGAAACAAGGGCCATATTTATCATGTCGACAGGATGAATCGAAGCAGATCGAGAGACATCCAGAACCAGCACCACATGCAATATTAGTAACTGATATATATGACTAGCTATAGAGTCATGTAGCACTCTCTAGAACACCCTCCAATGAATCCCACCGACCAGCCCAACATTAATTACTCTCTCCACTCCATGCCACATGCCACTATATATATGTATTAGACGACCCTATATATATATAAGATCACGCACAAACTAACCAACAAAGCATATAACAAACACACATATATATCTAGCTAATTTAGTACTAATTAATACGCTCAATCTATCTTAGGTAGTCGTTAAGATGGGCGTGAAAGCAGCAGCAGCATTGTTGATGGTGATGTTAGCAGCACTAATGATCCTAGTACTAGTGCCCTGCACTACGGCTCTGGTACCATATGGCGCCGGCACGAACAACCTGTTATGGGACATGATGACGACTAGGACTTCTCCAATAAGCACCGTCGACGCCCTTGTTGACCCCTTTCGCATCCTAGAGCAGACTCACCCAGCTGCCACCAAGGTCGCCCTGGTGGCGAGAGCCGACTGGAAGGAGACGCCCGCGGCGCACATCATAACGCTGGACGTGCCGGGCATTAAGAGAGAGGAGGTGAAGATAGAGGTGGAGGAGAACAGGGTGGTTCGGATAAGCGGGGAGAGGAAGGGCATGGTGGTGGATGGGGAGAAGTGGCACCGCGCGGAGCGGATCAACGGCAAGTTCTCGAGGCAGTTCAGGCTGCCTTACAATGCGGATTTGGATGGGATCAGTGCTCGGTTGGAGAATGGGGTGTTGAACATCACGGTGCCCAAGTTGGTTGAGGACAAGAAGAGGCAACCCAAGTTGGTGGACATTGTTCATCAAGATCATCATCATGATCGTAACGACCAAGCAGCAGCAGACATCATCCACAACTACAAGGCGTCCACTTCCAAGGCTGATGATGAGATGTGATTGATTTTCTGAAAATTGAAGATGCATGCCATGATTTGTGCAGTGTGTAGCCAGAGAGTGTGGTATATATATGTTTGTGACACTGGTGTGCTGCTTGTTAATTTAGTAACTTAAATAAACACACTATATATTAGTGTATGCACGACAAGTAATGATCTTGTACGTACTAGAAAGGGAGTGTATATTAAAATTATTGGATTTTGGTTCAATTCTACTCAGAAGAGTGTTTTTTTTTAGTCTAAATCACCAAGTATTAATTTAGATTATCTGATTACTCTCTTGTTTGCTCTACGTTGTGCATTTTATAGGTGTGCATTTTTGAATTACCTCACTTCAAATGTAGATTAAAAAAAATGTTAGAATGACAACAATAATATTACACTGCAAGATATATTAATCCACGAGGCCCTTCATGCGACTTCGACCCGCGTGTTATGCATTGGTATTTGTTTATGCCTCCATGATCTCGAGGCACACATGCACGACTCTAATTCTACGTGAGCTTATGCGTCTTGTGTTGTGGGTGTGATATGCTTTTATCATTCTATATATATATATATATATTCTACAATAGAGCTCAAATATATATCCATGTCATGGAACCCTCTCAAAATGTGTTGTGCATTAAATGATTTGTGCATTTATGACGTTTCGATTAATGTATTGGATTAGAATCTAATGTCTGTAAATAGTGTACCATGACATAGGTATATATTTGATTCTCATGGTAGTAGTACCCATATATATATATATATATATATAAAAGTCGGAGGAGATAGAAAGTTCAGAAGCTACCTTCTCTCACCATTCTAATTTTTTATTATTTATTTATTTATATTATCAATTGTCTCAAGATATATAATTATATATTATGCGTGCATCTATTAATAATTAATAATGGTTATATATATAGTCGGAGGAGAGAGAAAGTTAAAAAGCTACTTGTTCTCACCATTCCAATTTTCTATTTTTCTCCGTTTTCTTATTTTTTTGCTATTTATTTATTTTTATTATCGGTTGTTCTAAGAGAGATATAATTACATATTATGTGTGTATTTATTAATAATTAATAATGGTCATCTTATCAACGAATGATGAATATAATGAGTATGTTCAACTCGAAACCATGTGCAGATTCATGGAATTGAGTGTAGTACAAGTTTTATGAAACTATGAACATATATATAGAACGAAGCATAGTGTCAGTTCTATTTTCCCTATAAATTTCACCTGTCATTCATTCTTTTTGCAATTCACTTAATTTTTTCCCTTCCCTCTTTAAATAATCAGAAGAAAAAAAATACAATACAATTCTACATACTTCATTTCATTTCATTTGTTTTTTTTTTTTTTTACTTTTACTAAAAATATGATATTATTTTGAATTCAACACTTGAATGAGAGGTCTAAATATTTATATTTATTAGTGTAATTTTTAGTATTGAGTAGATAATATAATTATAATATCATTTAAAGATATGGATGTGGATAATAAACCTCCGTTGTATAGTTTTTTCCAATAATAAATTAAGAGAAAGGGAAGGCGCGTTTACTAAGTAACTGATAAATAGTGAGAGAGAGAGAGAGAGAGAGGTACCCTCGCTCGTAGTCTCATCAGTGACCGTAGAGAGGGGAGAGGGAGGGAGAGATTGATGGCGGACGATGATGAGAGGACGATGAATCGCAATGGTCTTGCACCAATTGCAGAAGAAGATGATTGTGATAACGAAGAAGAAGGAAACCCTAGCACCACCTCCTCCTCCTCCTCTGATGATGATTCAGACGACGACCAAGACCTCCAACTCCAAGAGACTCAGCAAGCATTGGAGAAGCTGTTGGCGGAGAACCCTTCCGACTACGATGCTCATCTCAACGTACTCAATCCAATCAATCCACCTCTCTCTACCTTCCTACCTACCTACCTAGGTTTTCTAGGTATTCATTCTTGTCTGATTCCTTGTTCTTGCAGTACATAAAGCTGCTGAGGAAGCGAGACGACATCGATAAGTTGCGGCAAGCGAGGGAATCCATGGCTGCTATCTTCCCATTAACTCCTTCGATGTGGCAAGAATGGGCCAATGATGAAGCTACTCTCAGTACTGGGTATATATTTCTCTCAATTTCTATCTACTCTTCTTAAGGCCTGTTCGCTTCACAGTCTTAGGGTGGATTAACCCTATTGGACTGGCTAAGCCGGTGTTCGCTTCGCGGATTAACTAGGCCACGGGATTAGCTAATGGGCAGTATAAGGGACTAAACAAAACCACCAATTTTGGTGGGATTAACTAATCTCAATGGTTGGTTATCACAGATTACCAATTTACCCTTCATCTTTACAAACTATACAACAAATCGATCTACCCTATAGTGTGATGAATCCCCTCAATCTCCTAAATACATCCAGTCCTATACACCAACGAATCGGGAACAAAGCCAATGTACATTGAAAAATGCATTTCTATCTGCCTTATACAATACAAAGCCAATGTTCATAATTTTTCAATATCTGATACATTAATCCCTTGTAACAATGGAGGTACCATAAACTCTCATCTCACAACAACCTACCATTGCCTAAGGCCACCACTCCATCAAACAGAACAGAGATTCAAAACCACATTGGAAATCCAAATCACCAAGAACACAAACCCTAAAATAACAACAAATCACTCAACTACATTTTGTAGGGGAAGAGAGTATTCTCTAATCAAGTTAAACTTACCTCGGATGAAGAAGACACCTTCACGCAAGAAGACGTTGACGACGATGGAGACCGAGATAAAGAGAAGGCGAAGTGAAGAACACCGCTGCTCACGAGAGATGGAGGCCGGCATTTATGGTTTTATGCTCAATAAATAGGACTAATACATAAACCATGTGTTAGTCCCTCCTAATCTCAATCTTAGGTTCTAAAATGTCTAGCATATATCATTGGACGCTTATTATCCCTAGAGAAGTAATATTGTTTCATTTCATGGTTCATTGAAAATTGACACAAATGATTATAATGTTGTTTACATCCCGTTGTTTGACAGTTGAAATTCGAAAACGAAACTGTATGAGAATCCCATTCTATGCTTTAATAATTCTAAAGAAGCGCAGAAAAATCTTAATCATAAGTAAGATGGCGACTACAACTAAATATTCGGGTTATCTGTCCCTGTTGTCTTGGCATCTGCCGGCATCAATAGTTTTGACTGCTGATGCATGCCACTGGGACATGGAGATTTTCGGCTTTTGTTCTCCTTTTCTATATCCTACTGTTTGTTTTGTTAGCCAAATACAAATATTTGTTTGAGTCATAAGGTTTTTACTCTTTCTGCCCACTTTTTTGTCCAAACTGTATGTATGTGTTGACGGCAGAACTAATGAATTTGAACGAGTCCCTCAAGTTATTGATTATTTGTTTCAATGGAGATAAGTTTGGTGCTTTTGTGTGTCAATTTTCAGTTTAATGTGTTGTCTTATATTCTTCTTTTTTGTCTACATAGTGATATTTCAGAGTGGTCTTGGCTGAATTAGGCCAGCTATGCTATATGGAAGTGAATGTTGGGCTGTAAAGCAACAACAATTACATAAAATGAACGTAGCAGAAATGAGGATGCTTAGGTGGACGTGTGGTAAAACTCGTAAAGATAGAATAAGAAATATAGAAATTCAAATTCAAGTAGGAGTAGTAACAATTGACACAAATATTAGGGAAGGGTGGTTGCGGTGGTTTGGTCACCTGCAAAGACGGCCTACAAATGTTCCCACTAGAAAACTTGACTCGATAGAAACTGAAAAAATTCGACGAGGTAGGGGTAGACCAAAGTTAACTTGGGACGCATTAATTAGGAGGGATTTGAATGGTTTGGAATCACCATCAATTGCACTTAATCGAGCACAATGGAAAAGTTTGATCCATGTAGTCGATCCCAATTAATTTGGGATTGAGGCTATGTCGTCGTCGTCGTTGTTGTCTTGGCTGAATTTATTATCATTTCATTTTCTTTCACCAATTTACGCATTTCTCTTATTTTTATATGACAGAATTAAGGCTTTTGCTACTATTGAACAGCTGTACGAGCGAGGGCAGCACGATTATTTGGTGAGTTTGATTTTTCACTTGCAGAATGGAATAAATAACTTAAAGGACCTATCCGGCTACAGTTTTGCATTTTTGTTCTGGTAAAAATCCACACTGTTAAGAACCATTGTACTATTTCCAATCCACTCATGACATGACCATATAGACTTTGAAACTGAAATGAGTTACAGTGCTCATTTTAGTCTCTCTTTAACCTGGAGTTTTTTTGTTTCATGGTATGTTGTTGACTGCAGTATATGGACCTTTGTAACCAAGGGAAGATGTCGATTCTAGGCAATTGGATTTATATTTATTTATTTTCACGCATATCAAAAAGCATGAAAAAACATAAAAAGTGGGAGAAAGCTAAATCTATTAACTTTTTATGCAGTCAGTGTCTCTTTGGTGTGACTACCTGAATTTTGTGCTAAAGCATGATCCATCAGTTTGTGAGTTTTCGTCATCTGGCGTCTCAAAGATGAGGAACTTATTTGAGCGCGCTCTTACTGCTGCTGGACTACATGTTTCTGAAGGAAGCAAGGTCTGGGAAGCATATATTGCATTCGAGGAAACTGTCCTTGCTAATGTTAGCCAGAAAAATGAGGTAAGATCTTATCTATTTATTCTTGTTATAGGTTTACTTCTAATGATTAAGTTCACCCTTCGTATAAAATTTGAATGTCATATGGGACTTTCTCATCTCATTTTTAAATTATTTGTGCACTAAGTGAATTATTTATTTCCTTTTTGGAAATATATATTGCATTCAAGAAAACTGCCTCCTTGCTAATGTTAATGGGTAAAATGAGGTCATATCTTATATAATTATTATTGTTGTAGGTCTACTTTCAATGAATAAGTTCACCCTTTTGTATAAAATGTGAACTTCATTATGTGACTCTCTGATCTCATTGTTTTATTCTCACAATTAGTTGTTTTATACTCTCCTCTGGTCAATAATATAAGTCGTTTTGCCTAAAACACACATATTAAGGAAAGCATTAATTATAGGTTCAAATTTTATTCTTGCTTGTGCTTCAATTACGTCATTAACTACATCAATCCTCTATTTACCCAATAAACGGAGAACAAGTCTTTAATTATAGTTAAATGTTTAGGATAAAATGGGCAACGACGTAGAAAAGTTTTCTAGAATTCAGAAAACGACTTATATTTTTGGCAAAACACATTATTTGATCCCTGAACTTTGTGGTTTTTATGCCTTTTGTCCCTGAACTTTTACGAGTGCACATTTGGTCCTTGAACTTTGATAAAGTTGCGCATCTAGTCCTTTTCGTAGTGAACCTCTGGTTCAACATCGGTTTAACAATAACCAAACCAAACAAAAAAATAACCAAATTTTGTTTAAGATGAACCGAAAGTCTCCATGTCTCCTACCCTAGACTCTGCACTCTTCGCTCTCACATCAAAACCACCGCTTCCACTTACCTATCTCTCCACATCGCCCCATGCCGCCTCTCCACGGTGGATATTCGCTCTTTCGTGACCGCTTGATTGTCTACGATCCGCGATTCTCTGCGTTCTCCTTGCTTGTCGATCCATGCGAGTCTATGTTTATGCCGGAAAGTTACGTAATCTTTGTGGATGGGATCTAAATGCACTAAAAAATTGGAGCTTAGAGTAGATTTGAGACAAGATCTTGAAACTTAAAGTTACGTCATTTTTGTGAATGGGTCTCTATTTCAACATCTTGGAGCTGCAGTGTGGGATCTGGAGTGATTTGGGACAAAATTGGGGCTAGAGCTTGGATTGAGTATTTATTTAAATCCATCTCTCATGTAGTAGCTCGAGTTGAACATATGATTCTCTCACAACATAAATAAACTTGATCATCATTCGACATTCGAGTTAATTCTCACAAATTATTTGGAGTTTCCAACTTAAATTTAAACTTAAATGCTTGAGCAAGGAAGAAGACGGACGCTTATGTATTGGATCCAACACCATATCCATGTTTACTATTTCCATATTTCAATATTAGCTAGTAACAACAGATTAACATTTCCATTGAACACAACAGAGAATCAAGAACCAAACTAATGCCTCATATGTCAGAAACAAACTCTTCCCGCAGAGTAAGAGAGAACCAAAATACAAGTAACTATAAGAACCACTACAAGATCGACAACCACCAAGCATCACCACTAACACGAACTAGTCCTTCCATCTGCCATGGCTCATGGCTGTCACCTTCTGGACGAGTAGCAAGAACCGCTATCACCACCGTATCCACGGGATCCTCTGCCACTTGCATTGCGGCTATAATCACCACCACCTTCATGTTTTTGCCACCACCACCACCACCACCACCACCACCACCACCACCAATGCTGTGGAAACCTCCTTCGCCACAACCGCCACCACTCCTGCTAGATTGAGCCTCGTTGACAACGATGCAACTTCCGGTCCGGTTCATCCTTGAACAATTTTTTTTTTTTTTTTTTTTTTAAGTTTGGTCTGGCTATCGATGTTGAATTGACGATTCACTATGAAAAGGACTAAATTTCCAACTTTATGAAAGCTCAAGGACTAAATGTGCAATTTTATGAAAAACTCAAGGACCAAATGTGCACCCATAAGAGTTCAAGGACCAAGAAGATAAAAAACTCTAAAGTTCAGGGATCAAATGATGTGTTTTGCCAATATTTTTTGACAAAAAGTTTTTGTAGGATGACTTATAAAATCGACCAAAGGATTTATGGATGTAATAATCAATGATTGGGATGCTATTCTTTCTAACAGAGATATTCATGAACTTTCCAAAATTTTCAAAGTTGCTTGGAATTCATCAATTGTAGCGGTTCTATGGAATTTGTGGATGGAAAGAAATAGAAGCATATTTGACGATATGTGCATATTCGAAGAGGATTTATGGGATTGCATCAAACATCATGTGTCAACTTGGTTGGTGGCTTTTAGAATTTTTTTTTTTTTTTGATAAATGATTGGTGTAGAAATTGGACCACAATTGTTGGATGAGAATGTCACTATAGTTAGTTGGGAATCTTGGGATGGGGTGAAAAAGTATTGTATTTTCTTAATTTTGATCTTGTCCTTGCTTTTGTAATTGTAAACTCTTATTACTAATACAAAAGTCGTTTTTGATCAAAAAAATAAAATAAAAATGACCGGAGGTAGTATGTGATGGCCCTTTCCTCAAAATAGGGCACAACCAGGCCTAATCCCGTCATTAAGCCGTAATCCACGCCACGTAGGTCTTAACGACGCACCAGTTGGCCTTTTCGTCCTATTCGTGTCGTAACTCGCGTTGAAGATAAGTATTTCTCAGTTTATAGTTATTTGAAATTTCAGAGTTCAATCAAAACTTTTTTAATAATTTAATAATTTAGCAGAAGTCTAACTTTAAATGCGGAAGCAAATATAAAACACCTATATGTGGAAACCAGGAAATAATGATTACATGTAAATCAAAAGATAGCGATAAGTAGTGTAACTCATGCATCAGTCGGGGAGTCTAGTCTCTCAACCCAATAATATACGACCCAAAATGTACAAAAGACATAGTAAGTAAATACATCAAAGTAAAACCTACAAAGAGTGTAACAACTAGTCGTTGAGGGCTCATAGATAATCGTCGATCTTCTCATTTCCTGGTCTACTACTCGACGGATCTGCAAGTCACCAAAGATGACAATTCCAGTGAGTAAATCATGTGGTTGCTTATTAACATTTCCAAATATAGAAAGATGTGTAGTTAAAAACATGCAAGTAGCAGGAAAATTACAGTTGAAAGAAACATATGCAAGTAGTTACCACGATATACTAGAATGAGAATAGACAGAGTAAATCATACAAATCTAGGTCTGTTCATTTGTGAGCTTCGTCACATTAGCTTGTATATGGCATAATATAGGCTGTGAGCTACGTCACATCAATTAATAGGGGACTCCAACAACCAGTCGTGAGCTACGTCACATCAGCTAAGTGGGTGCCGTCATCCCTTGGGAATTTAACCTTGTGTGCCGCACACATCTCAATGTATCCGGGGAACCTAGACTCGTAGACTACTCTAAAGGGACTTAGTACAATCACGAACCATAGATTCACTAAGACAATGTTTTTCAAGAGCATATATATGAGCATGGAAGTCGACAACACCAATAAGTTCAACACCATTATAGCATGCTATTTAGAAATCATAAAAGAGACAAAGATCAACAATAGTGAAGAATCCAACATGATATGAATCCGAAAAGAAAGAATGCCATGGTTCAAATCAAACCATAATTTATTGAATCCATAAAGCACAGATGGAACACACATATGCAAGTCATTTCACTGAGAAGTTAAAATCGTTATAATCAATATTGAATGTATAAATTATTAATACTAGTGAAACTAACGGAATCCCAATTGAAGTGAAATTCTTCTCCTATAATATTGGCAAAATTAATTTAATATTAATTAGTAATGAGTTTAAGTAATTTTCAAATGGAACTTAATTAACGAAATTAAAATTGGATTAACTAACACATCTAATTTGAAATTATCCAAAATCCAATGATTCAATGTGGGGACGCGACTCTTGGGTTTTAGTGTAGAAACATAACTTTACGTTTAAAAAAACACCGATTTGTAAAGACGTCTCAAAACTATAAAACACAGGATAATCAATTGAAGAAATAAGTTTTTTGGATATATCTTTCTTCTAATTCTCCTCTGTCTTCTTGAGAGCAATACAATTCATAGAGTTTGTTGCGCATTTCATTTGAAGTACCCATTGGAACGTAAGAGATTGTTGCATCTTGGTGAGTGATTTATCCATCGAACCACAGTACTGTGCAGGGACAAATTCGCTTTAGAACAGTGTTCCTACATGCCTCAATTTTCATTCAAATTTTAAGGTTTGTGATTTTGTGATTTTATTTTTACTTCTTTCTTGATTATTGATACAATTCCAACAAAAACCAGTAAAGCAGTTCAAGTGACTGTGTTTCAAGACTGAATTGGGAATGAAATGGAAATAAGTGCCCAACAGGTTTGCTTACCTCATACCATGCAATATTCTAAGCTACTTTGGCCACCACTCGCCTCAAACCACGCTTCCAATACTCGACACTAGTTCTCTAGGTTCTTGGTATCGTTTTGTATTAGTTTAGGTGTGTTAGATACCATTTGTATTGCATAGTTGTAAATTGTAATGAAGTTTACAATCATCATTGTCCAGACGTCCCTTGTGGGCACAGGCGTTCCTTGTGGGCACAAACGTCTCTTGTCGGCACATACATCTTTTGTGGGCACAGACGTCCCTCTTGAGCACATATATCCCTTGTGGGTACAGACGCCCCTTGTGGGAACATACGTCCCTTACGGGCGTAAACATCTCTTGTGGGCATAGACACTATTCATCATATTCTCTAACAGCCCAACATGCACAAAAATGGCCACAACTTCAACACCAAATTTCGACCCAATTCAAGCGATTCTTGCTCCTTGTGGGTTGATTTGACCCAATGACTCCCAATTAACTCAAATTAACCAAAAATACCTCAATTTAAATTATAAATCATGCATGTTACAAGAAAACCTGTTTTTGTTGTTCAAGAACACGCAATCTTCAAAAATCCATTACTAACTCATTTTAAAGCCAATTTTCGAAATCAAATATAGTAGATTAAGTGGAATTTTGGAAGGAATCCAAATCTTCTGTTTATTTTCAAAAATAAAGACTCGTATAAAATCAGAATTTCAGAAAACTCAAGTAATGAGAAAACTCCATTTTTGCTCAAAACTTGTAAAACTATAAACTAGAAACTTAGAACCCATTTGCTTCGTAACAAACAATTGAATGCATCATTTTAATGAGAAAATTAGTGGCATTAAATCCCTAATTCACTTCTTTGATAAAAACCCCATGTTCATGAACTTGAAATGCATGAAAAGAGAGACCAAACACATACCTAGGCTCTTGTTTGGTCTCCTAGATTTGATGCTTTAAATTGTAGATGGGATGACTTCGATTCCCTCTTGAAACCCTTGTGACCAGCAACTAGCAAGCAAGAACTCCAGAATTTTCTTTCTTTCCAATTGCTTTGGTTTGCATGAAAATGAGAAGACAACCTTCATATATACATGTGTATTTCAAATCTTGTTCACACACTTATGGTACTACATGAGACATCCATCTATTCACACATCAAGGGCTCCTGATTGTTTCATCAACTCCACTAACTCGCTCCTTCTAACACTACTAGTATGCACATCAACCTAGTATCATGGTGGAGTGAGGATCTCGAGGCAAATCAATGCTCCTAGTTTTATATATGCAACTTTGGTTCATTATTTGATTAAGTTCATACCATAGGCCTAGCAAGTTAAGTATTTGGTCGCATTAAAGTATGAAAATTAATTTGAAAGCTTACTATATCACTCTCTACTCGAGTCCCACACTAGCATGTATCTCGAGGCCTCTCTCCCTCGCGCCAAATTAACGAAATACCAAAAATGAAATTCGACTATAATGTACACACATACATTACACTAGGCATCCATCACTCAAAAGTAGAATACATCTCGGCTTTCATGCCGAGTGTCAGACTGTGTGCCTGCCGTCGGGCCACATCACGGGTCGGTGACCCTTAATTAGGGACAAATTAACTATTGGTGATTTGGGAGTGTTGGCTTTTTGGGAGTATGTATTGCATTCGAGAAAACTGCCCGTTATTGTTATTTGGCAAATAAGGCTGATTTTTACTTATTTATTCTCGTTGTAGGTTTACTTTTGATTATAAAGTTCACCCTTTTTATAAAATGTGAACGTCATTATGTGACTTCCTCATCTTATTCTTTTATTCGTATGTTAAGTGGCTTATTTGTTTGTTTTTTGGAAGGAAGATATAATTCTTACACAAAAATTAGCCTTGTTTGGAACTTGAATTTGGGCTGAGTTGGTGCTAATAACTTATTCAACCAAATTATGAGTTGATGGCTCATTACCTTGTTTGATGGTTGGTACATGCACGATTTATACAATGTTTGAAAAGGCAAGCAGTTTTTAATATTTGGATTTGTCTTTTTGATGATATTGGAACTTCGTCATGCATTTCAATTGTGAGTCTGACCATTGCTTGATGTTTTATTGAAAGATGTTTTTCTTAATTTGTTGCAGGAGACAGAGAAGCAGCTCCAACGAATTCGAAGCATATTCCATCGTCAGTTGTCTGTACCACTTACTGAGTTAAGTTCAGTGTTTCATGCATACAAAAGTTGGGAGCTTGAGCATGTTAATGTTCCTGAAAGAAGCTCTGAGTTTGAGGCTCCATCTCATGTTACTTTTGCATATCATAAAGCCATGGAAATGTACAACGCACGTGCGAATTATGAGGAACAAATTTCTAGAGAAGGTGCATCTGAGACAGAGAAGCTTCAGAACTTCATGGTACAGTATATTCTCAGGTTTGACAGCATTTCATATTCACTTAATCATTGAGAAGACCACTTCTGGTACTTTGATCGTTGATAAGTAATAATTTTGTAGGCAATATGCACTTACATGCACTAATTTTTTCTGATTTCCGATTTCTTTGGTGTGGCATGGTGTTAGTCTAGGATGTGTGGTACTTGTTGGAGAAAAAGAAGTTTCAAATACATACACTAAGTTGATGAAAAGATATGTATGATAATGTATGGATTTAGGTACATTTTGGTAAGCTAACTATTAGAATTTTAGATTAGATCATGATTGACATTGATTCAGTGTCTCTTTTTGCAGTCGTTATAGATTAATTGACTTTACAAATTACAAATGATATTTATGATACTTAAATTATGAGTTAACTATACTTGGTTTACGTGATTATCAACATGTGGTTCTCTATCATTTGTGGCACTAGCTGTAATTTTATTGACTAAACTTATTAATAATGAATCGATGATGCACATGCTTACTCATTCGTTGTACCTTTTTCATTTATGACTATATATATTTAGCAAGAAGCTTTATACTATAGAGATTTTAGCATCATTAGCTGATTTATTAGTGATTTTCTATTTGGTTTGTGATCGATGCACTTGCTACTTTACAAACTCCACCTACTTAGAACATTATATGTGCTACATAGCCGGTCCCAATTTCGGATAAAGGAGGAGGAGTCCAAAGCCCATTTTTCATACCGGAAAAGGGGGAGGGAGGTCATAAACCAATTTTCCATACTCGAAAAAAGGGGAGGGAGGTCCCAAGTCTATTTTCCCTTATTGGAAAATGAGGGAGGGTTGCGATATGTTGACAGCTAGCATAAAACTTTTGTCGCTCTTTATGAATGGATCAAACAAATGAGATCAACGTTAGGGCATTTTGTTACGATCAATGGTCGTGTGACGGCCCCAGTTCCACAATCCTAAACCGGGCTCCGCCCGGCCTAGACTTACGTGGACCCCCGAGCCTGTCTCGTTGAGTCACGCAAGCCTAGTCAGCCTTCCTTTACCATTTACCATTTATCAAGCAATTAAAGTTGAGTTAATCAATTAGTGAGTTATCATATATTTTTTTCATTAAAACCCCAAATTCATAGTTCAAATTGATGAATACATGGACATGATCAAACTACGCTATTGGAGGTACCTTGCTTGATGAACTTCCAAGCTTGAGCACCAACGCCTCTTCAAGCTCACTGAATCTCTACTTCTCTTCTCTCCTCCAGCAGTTCCTTCTCTTTCTTCTCTAAATTGCTTGCCAAAACGATGTGAGTGAGTGAGAGTTTTGAGTTATATGTATTGGATAAAATTGAACTATGGCCACACATCCATTTGTGCAACCGTATCTCGAGGCATGTCTAAGGGACCACCTACCCAAGTCATGCATAAATGACTCACAAGTTGACTCCTTGTCTCTTGATGAGTTAATGCGTGTCTTGATGCATATCAAATGAACCTTGATTTATTTCTCTAACTATAGGTACATTAATGCTTATATTAAATGTGACCACATTAAGCCACTAAGCCACTTATAAATTCAACATTAGTTCAAAATAATTCAGCTTACCCCATATGCCGCTACCTCGGTCCCACATCGACACGCGATTTGAGGTACGCCTCCGCTCGTCTCGACATCGATATGCCCCGCGTGTACCTTACCCGCACATTACCAAATTTAATTAATTTAACTTGTTCAATCTTTGGTCTAATAAATAATACAAGCATCAAACAAAAATAGCATACCTCGGTGTCGACTCTCGAGATTTGGACATGTGTATCACGACAAGTGGGTCCCACGTACGACCTTGAAATGCCACGTGGCACGAGTTAGATTTTTAGGGTCGTTACAGGTCGACCTCCCTTCACTAATGTGTACAGCAGGAAAGGGAAAGGCAGTGGGCCTGGAAACATAAGGCCCAGCAAGTAAACGTTACACATGGGGGTCCAGTTAGTGAGTCAGTTGAGTCGGTCTGTCCAGGTCATTAGGAGTATTGAGTCGGTCATGTATATATAGTTGAGTCAATTACTATGTGAGGCAGGAAGTCAGTGAGTGTATTGGGGACCCTTTGGTCTGGTGAGAGTTTGTCCTCTCTGGAGTGGTTGGGAGAGCTATTTCTCTCCATGTACCCTTGTTTTTCTTTCAACAACAACAACAACAACAACAACATAGCCTCAGTCCCAAATTAACTGGGGTCGGCTACATGGATCACCCTTGTTTCTCTTTCAAGATCAATAAAACCTACTGAGGCGACCCCCTCATTATGTCCGTTCTTGCACAACCCTACCACATTCCTACCTAGCCCTGCGTTGCATCGGAGCCAAGGAGTAGTGAAAAATGAGCAAGGGCGTGTTTAATATCGCCACCTGAGTGTGAAAAAAAAGAAAGCACAACATCAATTGCACTAAATCACGCGCAATGGAAGAGTTCGATCCATGTGGCTGACCCCAACTAATGTGGTATTAAGGCTATCAAGAACAAGAATATCTATATTCAATCCCACACATCCATAAGGCATCATGGGTACACATACGAAGCACACACCTGAATCTAACCTAAGGGGTCCTTTTTATAGACCCCAAAGCCTAATTCATATCGTACTCTGACGGCCTATCTTATTCTACTCTGGCATTGATTCTACTGATACTTACCTCAGAACAACCAAATTTTTTTATCATAACAACTAGATCCTATTACAACTTTGACTTGTGTAAGTAAAACAAAATCGAAAAACCCCAAAATCCTAATTCGACTAGGATATTAAATAGATGGAGTTTGAGCGAAATTCTTAGAGTTCGAATGAACACATAAATGAGGATGCTTAGGTGGATGTGTGGTTAAACTCGTAAAGATAGAATGAAAAATTCAAAAAAAAAAAAAGGTGTAGCACCAATTGACACAAAGATTAGGGAAGGGCGGTTGTGGTGGTTTGTACACCTTCAAAGACGGTCTACAAATGCTCTCACTAGAAAACTTGACTCAATAGAAACTGAAAAAAGTCGACAACGTAGAGGTAGACCAAAGTTAACTTTGGATGCATTAATAAGGAGGGATTAAAATGGTTTGGAAAACTCACCATCAATTGCACTAAATCGAGCACAATGGAAACGTTTGATCCATGTAGACGACCCCAATTAATTTGGGACTGAGGTTTTTGTTGTTGTGAACACAAAATTCAGCTTCGTGATTGATGGAATGCAATTGCTTAATATTGTCGCCTTTTGTTTTCTACTGTGAACTATTGCTTTTGTCAAATATACCCTGGCTAACTGTTATTACATGCAGTTCTTACATTTTGTTGTTCATTACTTTAAACAAAATTGTGAAATCAGTCTCACTTTTGGTTATGATAGCCAAATGATAGAACAAAACAAATTTAGTTAGATTTGATGCTTCTACATTTTATTGTTTGTACTGTCTGGTGAAATTCAGAACTAACATACGAATTCGTTAAAGAAACCCATTAGAATTCAATGGCTCCTGTCAAGTGCTTTTTTCTCTCCTCCATGCCCCCCGACTTCATCGAAGCAGGGGACGCATACTGCTGAATTTTGTTCTTAACTGGTTATTCTAGTTGATCACCATTATTAGTTAACTGTAAAGAGACATGAATAACTTGGAAACTTACATAATTGTCAGATATGCTAAATGAGTTTTCAATGTTATGGAAAGAGAAAGCCAAAAAGTTTGCTTCTGCTAGAAGCTGTTGGTTTAAAATCTGCATCAAGGATCTTGTTTTTATATTATAAAAGTGAACTGCGCGAAAAAGGGTTCATAACTTCATATCTCAATAACTTCACATATTTGGCTTCCATTTTTCTTGGAAGGTTCTCTATATGAATAGTTCTTTTGCTACATCCCTTCATGTGCATCCAATTCTGCTTGGTTAATTGGAACTAGGTGTTGTATCATGTTCTTGCAGGCTTATCTGCATTTTGAAGCATCTTCTGGTGATCCAGCTCGCGTCCAAATATTATATGAACGTGCTATCACCGAGTTTCCTATATCAAGTGATCTCTGGCTTAGTTACGCTCGATATTTGGATCAAACTATAAAGGTCTCTTGTATTAACTTATTATAGATGTTTTACTAGACTATATCTAATTACGGCTGCTGTAAGTGATATTGTTCTCATTCATTCAGGTGCCAAAGATTGTGGTAGATGCTTACTCCAGGGCCACCAGGAACTGTACCTGGGTTAAGGAACTTTGGGTTGGATACTTGCTTTCTATGGAGCGTGCCTGCGCTTCTGAAAAAGAGTTATCTGCTGTATGCTTCTTCTCTTTATGATGTCCTCTCTGTAGTAGTCTTCTGCCCTTTGCTTTAGCTAATTGCTTGAAGCGTCTGTGCAATTCAGTGAAACAAATTTATGTAAACGTAATATACTCGGGATACAATTTTTTAGGTAAAGAGGAACTATAGCCTATAGGTGGTCTCTTTCTTGTAATTCCCCATGAACTGCTCTTGGAAGAGATTGCAAATCTTGGGGATTCGATTATCTTTATACTTGTTAAAGGTTGGCAATTAAGAATTGCATGAAGAGTATTTTTGAATTATTAATACTTATTTTTTCCATTTATTCTTCATGTTAAGGAATTCTGGAACATGTAAATGCTGTGATGATGAATAATTTCGACACTTAAAACTGCTTTACAATATGATAATGAAGTTTAAGAATTGCATGAAGAGTATTTTTGAACTATTAATACTTATTTTTTCCATTTATTCTTCATGTTAAGGAATTCTGGAACATGTAAATGCTGTGATGATGAATAATTTCGACACTTAAAACTGCTTTTCAATATGACAATGAAGTTTAAGAGACAAATTATATCTTGTCCTGGCCTTTGTATTTATTTCAGGTTTTCGAGGAGGCGCTGCAATGTTCATTTTCAAATTTCGACGAGGTAAAGATACATTAGCTCTGTATTTTTCGTGAACAAACTTGGTTTATGGCATTTATGCCAACATGTTTCTCTTCATGTTCTCATTTTGTTTCTTTCATTTTATATTGGGACTATCACAAAAATTTAGCTGGGTATAGTGGTCATTGTCTTAGAAGTCTTGTGGGGAGAGCTTTTGATTTTGCACGTTGGGAAGTGGGGAGAGCTTTTGATTTTGCACGTTGGGAAGTAGGATTGCAGGTGGGGCGGGGATTCCCCGCTTTATGCTCCCCGCAGGGTGGGGCGCCAGGCAGGGCGGGGACGAGAATTGTTCTCGCCCCGTGGATTCCCCGCCCTGCACCACAGGGGGATTCCCCGCTTCCCACCCCGCTCCCCGCATAAAATTCTCTATTTTAATGTTTTTATAAAAAAATATATAATTTAAAAAAAAACATATGTAACATATGGAATGGAACTCAAGATCTCCAACCATAATACCCATTTTTACTATTAAACCAATCCTATTACATATATTATATCATAAAAGATATATAAAATTATATTTAAAACATCATTGAAATATATTTGTCATGCTAATTTTAGAAATCTTATATATTTAATTAAGTACGATATGATAATTCCTAACTCAATCTATGTAACAATATCAAAAACAAAATTAAATTAATCCTTCAATTTGAGAAAAAGTAGTTTTCCAAAAAAATTGAGATAGTAGTTTAGTTGATAGAACACCGAAATTGATCAATTGAATTGAGAAACAACAATGATTACAAATTCAAAAGTAACACAGAGAAGAGTCTTCAACCTTTCTCAACCCAAACTCCTAAGAGTTCTCCAAATTACATTCAATTTCCAAAGTGTCCAAACCAACTAGGTCACCCCTATTTATAATGTGTCCCTCTAACTAACTCGTGACTCTCTATCACGGGATCTTATCATAGTTTAGTGGCAAAACGACAAAGGAGTGAAGAGCAAAATCGACATTTTCACAAAATTGATGGGCCGTAGGGATTCCCCGCCCCGTGGGGGTCTTCGCGGGGCGAGGCGTGGGGCAGCAAAGTTCTCCCAGAGGGGAATTTGCAAGAATAAATCCACACCCCGCGGGGACGGGTCCAATAACCTCAATCCCCGCCCCGCCTTGCCCCCACTTGCAATCCTATTGGGTAGCGATATCATTCGATGTTCTCATAAATACTATTGAAGTTGTTCCACCTGAAAGAATTAGGTTTACAAACACTTACATTTTGCACCCTCTTTTTCTGCTTGTCTTATCTTATACTCTAATTCATGGATTTCAAAGTAATGGACGATATAAATGATGCTCCTCTAGATAAGATGGCTCAAAGGCTAGACGTAGCATCTTGATAAAATGATATGTTAGTAAGGACCCAAAACGTTGCTTCTTGGGTAGTGTTTATTGTACAATAAGTGTCGTCAAACACATTACTCTACTCATCTTCGTATATGGCACTTGCTGAAAAGTAGTGACAATGATCTTCCATTGTTTTGGCTAGCTCAATATCATCCGGTGAAGTAGCAAGGGTGAAATTTTATTGCTTGAAAAATATGAGAAACAATGAACTCTTAGTATAACAACTATGAATGAACAAGTTGTTGCATTCGCCGTAAACATTTTGTGAACTATTTTGTTACGATGAAATATATAGGCTGTCTATGGCTGGTTTCAAAAATGGTGTTCAACAGGGTATAATCTTTGTTAAATTCTATTTTGTGGAAAGACTTGTATGTTGTAATGTAACATTAGATTGTGCTGACATTTGACTTGGTTGTTTCAGTATCTCGATTTGTTTCTCACTCGAATAGATGGTGTAAGAAGGCGGATTTCCACGGGTATGTCAGAAGAGGATGGCTTGAATTATGCTGCAATAAGAGAGATATTCCAGGTTAACTTCTACATTTTGTATTTGCTCTTATAATTTGATTGGTTCATAAACTGAGGCTACTTTTGCTGATCTGCAGTACTTGAATACTTTTCTTTTTTCCTTTTTGTTCCTGTTTGGATGAATTAGCCATATCTCTATCTAAGAACTAGTTTTATGAAAAGTAGAAAAATTAAATTTCAGTTTTTTTTTCAAAATTTCAAAAAAGGAAAATAAAAAAAAATGGAAAATGGATTCTTGTCAATGAACAATTTTTGACTGAATGCCCATTTTTTGGGGACCCTTTCATTAAATAATGGTTGTTGTACAATCTAATTTTAGTAAGAAATATGGTAAGGGATAATTGCAGCCATAATTTATGCCATTGATATCCTCATAATCCTTCCATTGTCTTTGCCATAATCATTGCCATTGATAACTCCCCCTCAAATTGATATTGGAGGATAAAAAAAGTGTTCTGCCCTCAAATTGATATTGGAGGATAAAAAAGCGTCAATTTGCCATCAAGAAATTGATGTAGTTGCCGAGATAGAGTTTAGTAAAAACATCGACAGTCCGAAAAGCAGTGGAAATATGTGGGAGAGAAATGACGCAAGCATCATATGCTTCACGAATAGAGTGACAATCCTCCTCAACGTGTTTAGTGCACTCATGAAACATTGGATTAGCAGTGATTTCAATAGCACTGGTATTATCTAGAGTAGGCTCAGTTTGAGGAAACCCAAGTTCACTTGATAGTCCTCTAAGCCAAATTATTTCAGAACATGGAGAGGACATAGCGCGACATTCAGACTCAGTAGAGGACGTGGATTCTCAATCTTGCTTCTTTCTACGCTAGAAATAAGAGTTACCCAGAAAGTTGCACCAACCAATTATTGAACGTCTCGTGTCAGAACAACTAGTCCAATCAACATCGCTATATGCAACCAATTTAACAGGAAAATTAATAGGGAAGAAAAGACCTCTAGTTGAAGTGCCTTGCAAGTAGCGAATAATGCGGCGAACAACAGTCAAGTGAAGGTGGGTAGGAGCTTGCACGAATTGACTAACTTGTTGAACAACAAAAGAAATATTAGTTTGAGTAATTGTCAAATAGTTCAAGCTCCTCACCAATTGTTTGCGTAAAGAGGGATTTGATAGAAAATCACCCTCATCACGATGACACTTGACATTCACTTCCAATGGAGTATGAACAAAATGTTATCTTGAAAATCAGCTGAATTAATCAACTCTTGGTTGTATTTACACTGATGTAAAAATATACCAATAATACCATTCGAGGTAGAATGTACCTCAAGGCCAAAAAAATAGTGCAGAGAACTCAAGTTCTTCATATGAAAGGCACTCTCAAGATTTTTTGAAGCCGCGAAGTCATGTGACAATCATAAGTCCCTACAATAACAATGTCATATGCATATACGAGAAGTAGGATTGTTCCTTTTTCAGTCTTGCATAAGAATAAAGAGGAGTCATACAAACTCTCAACAAACAACAAGCTAAGAAGTGCATATCAAAACTTATCAAACCAATTACGAAGGTTATGTTTCAAACTTAGAGCGCTTGTTTTAGTCTGCAAATATTAGATGTAGAAAATAATCCTGGTGGTGGAGTCCTGTAGATGTCTTCCTTAAGATCGTCATGCAAAAAGGCATTCTTAACATCCATTTGTTGTATTGACCATCCCTTAGAAGCAACAACAACGAGAACAAAGAGTATAGTGGTCATCTTTGCTACAGAGGCATATGTTTCGCCAGAGTCAACTCCATGCTCTTGGCGGTCTCTAAGAGCCACCAATCATGCCTTAATCTAGCAAGCGTGCTTGCAAATTGAAGTTTAATGGAATACACTCATTTACAACTGTTAGGCAACTATATTCAATTGCCATATTTGTGTGTTCACGTTGTCGCGATTCTCTCGTGATTTGATTATACTTTTTATATTTGCAGGATACAATATTCTAGTTGGTTAGTTTCCTTAGTTTCCACATTGTAAAACTCTATAAATAAAACACTCTTTTGTATATAGTTTAACCTAATAAAAAAAGTTCATAATATTAATATGGTATCATAGCCAAAACCCTAATTAATGTAGTCGACCCCAATTAATTTGGGACCGAGGCTATGTTGTTGTATCATAGCCAAATCCCTAATTCATGGTGGTTTGACTTTCGAGTCGCTGGCCACTTCGTGGTGCTCGCATTAGTGCATTCTCGTTTTCGCTTCCTTGTGTAGATGTGCTTGTTTCTTCTTGATCTTTGGCCTCCGTTGTTGTCTCGTCTGATCTCGCGTCATGCTGATATGTGCCTTCAGCTTTCTCCTTTGCCTATATCCACAGTCGTGTTCCCCTTAAATCGGCGAGAAAGCCGTTGGTTTAAGGAACTCGACATAGCCAATCAGGTGCCTCTACGTGTGTGCCTGTCGGTATGGCTGCCCGCGGGCCTTCAAGTGTACTTGCTTGTGATACCTTGTATTTCGTGCGCCTCTATTCACCTGTGCGTTCTGTCTCCATGCATACACCATATACCAACACTTTAGTCCCGTGCACCTCTATCCTAACTCACCAATGTGCATCCATTCGTTTGTTGGCCTCCATCACCACGCATCTGCTATCGTGCACTTCTGCAAGTCCACTTCGTTTATTTTGCTAGTTTGCATTCATTGCCTTGGAGAAAAGCCATGTTTTTCTTGTTAACTTCACTTAATTTTTTATTTAGATATTTTTTTATAAGAAAAGCGTTTCAAAATATTTGCTAAGCGTGTGCATCTAGTCGTCCTTCACCCACACTAGCCCGTTGGTGCGTCCACACCACGCAGGCCTTCCGTGCATCTCGTTCTTATGTTGCCACACCTGTTTATCTCCAATTAGTATCTTCGACCTCGTTAGTTTTTCTATAAAAAAGTATCTTCTACTCCGGTTTGTCCTCAGTAAGTTTATTTTGCTCCAACTTGTCCCTTGTCAGTTTTGCTTTGTTATCACGTCTTGCGAAAATTATTTTCATTGTAGTCTTACTGCAGTTTATGCAGTTATGTAGGCATCGACACTTGTCGTTTAGCCATTTTGGCTTCCGTTTTGATTTGCACATTTTCGAGTGCAACAATTTAATCGAATCTAATATTGTTAGACCATTTAAGGGATCTTTTTCGTTGATTTTATCCAGATTAATTCGAATATGTTTGTGTTTCTTCTACAAATTAGTTTGATGTCGAGACTACAATAATTTTTTTATCCAGTTTTGTGCAATTTTTTAAGACATTGGCGTGTCGTTTTGCTGTTTGGCTTCCATTTTGATTTGCACATTTTCATGTGCAACGATTTGGCCCTTTTCAATTTGACTTCTTTTTGTTGATTTTCTCCTGATTAATTTTCCCATATTTGGGGTTTTTCTGTCAATCAGTTGGACGGTTTCATAGTCAGTCAATTTATTCGATCTTTTGCATAGTGTTCCTGATATCTTTATGTCAATCACTTTCTGGAGTTTGTTTGAGTTAGTCTTTTGGTTCTTGTTTGTGTCGCTAGTTAGTGGGTTAGTGTTGTCTGTTTGTCTTAGTGAATTGACTTGCAAACTCAAGTTGGTTTCGTTGTTACCACCTTGTGTTTGAAGGGTAATGTTAGAAACCAATATTCAGTTGCCATATTTGTGTAGATCACGTGATCGCAATCCTCTCGTGGCTTGAGTATGCTTTCTATATTTGCAGGATACAATATTCAAGTTTATTAGTTTCTTTATTTTTCACAATGTAAAGCTCTATAAATAAACCACTCTTTTGTGTACAACTTAACCTAATTAATATAATTCATTATATTTAAATTTAAAATAGAAAGTGTAATCAAATCATGAGAGGATCGCAACATCGTGATCACACAAATATGACAATTGAATATAGTTGCCTAACATCCCCTCCCAAACTCAAGGTGGTGATAATGAAATCGACTAGAGTTTGCAAACCAATTAACTGAGAGTCTGAGACATGCATGCAACAATAACTGACTGACTAACCACATTAAGAATGAAAAGATTGACTCTAACAAACTCCATAAAGTGGCTGAGCGAAAGGTATAAGGAGCATTAAACAAAAGACCAAATAAACCGACTGACTGAGAAATCGTCCAACTGACTAACAAATTGCTTGGCTGAGAAACACCAACATATGCAAATTAAATAGGATAAAATCAATGAAACGATCTGATACGATCTTAGATTTAGGGTTTATTATTTAGTAGTTTCTATTTTATTGTTAAGAAAGATTCTATGTTATTATTTAATAGGTTTTTTATTTTAAGTAGTTGCTATATATTTACTAGATTCTATTTAGTAGTACTCTATATATATGAGTATTATGAGATGAATAAACAAGCTACTTCTATTTGAAGAAAATGAATGCAAGAAGCGTTGGAAGTCACAGACTCCCCTTTCTCAAATTTCGTTTATCTCTTTCTCTCCTCTCGCATATTCTATCCCTAACCTTAATTCGACTTTACTTGTACCCATCTTCTTTCCTTTTGCTCCTTGTCAACATAGGTCGAAGCACGAACTCTACCGTTTTTAAACCAGTGACTAAATCCCTAACATGATCCCTAAACATGTCAAATTGTTGCTCTTGAAAATGTGCAAATCAAAACAGGAGGCAAACAACACGAGCTGGTGTTTAGAAAATTTGCACAAAGCTGAATAAAAAACTTATTGTAGACTGGTCATTAAAATAATTTGCACAAGAGACGCGAACTTGTGCAAATTAGTCTGGTGAAATAAAGAAAAAATCCCTTAAATTGGTCTAGAAATATTAGACAAGATCAAATCATTGCATTGGAATATGTGCAAATCAAAACGGGAGCCAAAATGGCCAAGCAACACGCGATGGTGTCTTGGAAATTTGCACAAAATTGGATAAAACTGTAGTAAGACTGGAACAGATGTTAATTTGCTCAAGATAGTATTACCAAGCTAAATTGATTAGCAGTATATTGGAATGTCGAACTGAACTAACTGGAGACAAGTTGGAACATAATAGACTTACTGACTGGAGTCGAAGACACTAGATAGTGACATCACTTTTCTTTCCATAGTTGCAAAAGAAAAGAAAACGAAGTGTGCGCAAATGCAGGAATGCATGAACGGGCAGGCGTGTGCACGAGAAGATGGCCGAGGTACTTCAATTCTCCATATTAGTAGGAAAAGGTCAAAGAGAAGTCAAAATGTAAAAGTGAAGAAAAGTGCATAAAGTATTTTTTTTTTTTTTTTTTTTTTTTTTTTTAATTTATAAGAGAAGTGTGTTTTCTTTCTTGTCTCGGTGGATGCATGAGAAGATGGGGAAGGCATGTGTTGGGTAGATAGATGCACACGCGGGTAGCTTGATGTGCAGGCAGGCTTGTACGCACTTTAACCAAAGTGTTGTTCTTGAAATAAAACGAAGCCTGCACGAAGTTGGAGGCCCATGCGTGCACACGGACGATGATTAGGCAGATCACGAATGCACACAAGTGACGCAAGGACGAGACGCATGATAAGGTGATCTCAGGATGTGCATGGACTAATCATGCACAGGAGATGATGCACACAAACACAGGCTGGTAGGCAGATGGGCTCGTGCGCACGGCAAGGTGGTCTTAGAAGATGCACGACAACGCAAGATGCAAATGACGTAGAGAAAGCAACAGACCAAACACAAATGACGTCTGGGCAAATTTGCACGGGCAGACACAAGCAAGTGCGAGCTACTGATAGATCACACAATCAGAAGAAGTGCAGAACAAATGTCAACTAGGTAGTCAACCAGAGAAGCAAGAATGACAACGGAACAAAAGATAGCACCAATGGAAGCAAGAAAAACAATGCACGAAAGTGAAAACCACGAAGCAGTCGTTGATTCAAAAGTCGACTGACCTAGGATTAAGGCTTTGGCACTGATACCATATTAATATAATGAATTTTATTAATTAGGTTAAATTGTATACAAAAGTTTGCTATACATTTAGAGCTTTACAATGTGGAAAATAAGGAAACTAATCAACTGGAATATTTTCTTATGCAAATATAGAAAGTATAATCAATCACGATATGGTCGCGACAACGTGATCACACAAATATGACAACTGAATATAGTTGTCTGACAACAACCAATGAGCTAACACCTGTAGGTTTTATTTACAATATTTCGAAGTTCACAAATTCTTATTCCAATACCAAATTCAATCATATGTAACACTACTTGTGAAAAGGATCTTCGTTTTGCTAGTTTTGTCAACATGTTGTTGTAGTTTATTTTATGTCTTAGTTGTGTTCTGCCTATATGTGGCTAGTCCTGTAATATCAAGGTGTTGAAAGTTGATACTTAAACTGCTTAAGTGATCAACCTAATTAAATAAGTGATCTGATCAATATAAATTTTAAATTGTATCTCCAAGATTGTTCTAACTTGTAAGCAAGGAATTAAAATTCGATAAAATTAGCCGAATTTTAGGCGAAGTTTATCGAGGTTGAAGGGATCGAAACGAAGTTCACATGTAAAAACTACAAAATTTCGCCGAAGTTTATATTAAAAATCGATAACTTTGATACAAATTGATATGGATAGCTACAAACAAGGAGAAATTGTAATTGAACAAGTGTGTAGCGCAGTGAAGGTTTTTACTTACCTCACATTAGTGAGAAGAATCAAGCCAGATTTTCCATAAAAGTGATCTACCATACACAATATGCATGACTGATGTCAATAAAATTGACTTAAAACCATTAAATTGTGAATTTTTAAGGTATATATGCATAATTGTGCTTGTTTTGACATCTCATACAATGAGTTTTAGTTTATTAACCATTTAAATAAAAAGTTCTTAAACTTCTCTGAATTAGCGAATTTTAACCAAAATTCTCCAAGTCGAATTAAACTTCTTCGAATTAATTCTAATTATCAAGAGAGCGAATTATACAAAATGATGGTAACATTGTGTATGGTAGAAACACTAGACATCGAGATCACGGAGTGATAAAATTAGGGGAAATAGAAGTTCCTAAGGTAAACCACTTTAGATACCTAGGATCAATCATACAAAATGATGGTAACATTGAGAATGATGTCACACATAAAATTCAATTTGGATGGAAGAAATGGCGAGTGCAACAGGGGTGATTTGTGATCGAAATGTTCTTACTAAGTTAAAAGGAAACTTTTATAGGACCGCAATTATGCCAGCTATGCTCTATGGAAGTGAATGTTGGGCGGTAAAGCAACAACAATTACATAAAATGAACGTAGCGAAATGATGATGCTTAGGTGGATGTGTGGTAAAACTCGTAAATATAGAATACGAAATATAGAAATTCAAAGACAAGTAGGAGTAGCACTAATTGATACAAAGATTAGGGAATGGCGGTTGCGATGGTTTGGTCACTGCAAAAACGGCCTACAAATGCTCCGTAAAAATTCGACGAGGTAGGGGCAAACCAAAGTTAACATGGGATGCATTAATTAGGAGAGATTTGAATGGTTTGCAAAGCTCACCATCAATTGCACTTAATCGAGCACAATGGAAAAGTTTGATCCATGTAGCCGACCCGATTAATTTGGGACCGAGGCTATGTTGTTGTTGTTGTATCAAGAGAGCGAATTATAAGGCAAAATCGAAGTTTCGATCCTTACTTGTAAGAAACTATTATTTCATCAGTTGTATGTTGTGTTATCTTACTGTTAGCCGTATTGAAGATGTATGAGTTGAAGAGTATAGATATGAATGATATTGATTAGTAATTGCTTTTTATTTTTGTTTTTTGTTTCTCGGGCAAGTTTACTAAATTTTGGGCTAGCAATTGACTGCCTGATATGTTATTTGCAAGTATGTTGATTCCTTTTTTATTATGTTATACTTTTGTTTCTATGTGATAGCTGAGTGCATTTTTCTACAGCGTGCTACAGATTACCTATCCCCCAGCTTAATGAATTCAGAGGGCTTATTGCATTTACATTTATATTGGTCTCGTTTAGAGTTGCATCATGCGAAGGACTTGGTTGCAGCTCGTGGAGTTTGGGAAAGTTTGCTTAAGACAAGGTCTCATCTCATGTCTTTAATGAAAAAAATGGATACGTAATTGATAGTCCAGTGCATTTTCTTTACTTCCCTTACAAGGAATTAGAGTTTGATGCCACTAAAATGTGCTTTGGCAATTCACCTTGATTATGCTTTGTGAAGTTAGCATTGTCATCATGGAGTAGAATGAAAAACTAAACACATGTTATAACGTCAATACTTTGGATGCATTATTTACACTTTGACATTCGATAATCTTACAAAGTTTATACCAAGTATTCTTGAAGTATAAACAGTAAGAAAAATGATTGTATTGTTGAAGTGAAGAAGATTTGCCCAAGTTTTCTTTCTGTACATTGCATAGGTTATAAAAAAGATTAATCCATATCCATATGGTAGAAGAAGAACAAAGGTAAATGGAAGAATTACACTTTCAATATTTTAGCAGATCATTGAAAAGTGCTCATAATATGAAGGATTATTACTAAGCCTGATGGTTTGGTTGGAGAATGTTCTTGGTGGTTTGTGATGGAAATGCCTAAGTGGATGAGTTGAGGCTTAGGCGACAGCTTAACAACACTAACAAAGATAATGTGGCATTTTTGAAAACAAAATAAATACTCAACTTTAAGCTGATCAAGCTTAATTGGAGAAACGGTAAAAACTCTCCTCTTTGCTCTTGTCTAAAATGTTTTTGAAAATGATTATGAAGTTGGAATTAGTTCACTAGAAGTCAATAATTGTAGAGTATATAGCCTAGGTGATTATAGTAAATTACATAAATGACACCAAGTTGATGCGTGGCACAGCCTGACTGACTGCGCTATAAGAATTATGAAGTAGCATATCTTCCAAAAACATGCTTGCTGATTATAATATAGTTTACTGTGGATGATGCAGTGGTACTATGATCGAGGCATGGCAGCATTATATTAATATGGAAATTGAAATGGGGCATCTAGATGAAGCTAGAGCTATCTACAGGAGATGCTACAGTAGAAGGTTTGCAGGAACTGGTTCTGAGGTATTTGTGTCCCCTTTTTTTAAAAATTGGTGGAAACCGTGGAATGTGTTTCACTTAATTTATATTATGCTATTGGACGTGTTTGCAATATTACATTTTTTTTTTTTTCGGAATTTGTCCACATGACTTATCTTCTTTTTTTCTATTATGTATGTGAATTGGATTTAGATATTACAAAAGTGCTTATTTTTCATCTGTTTAACTTAAGGGTCTTTTTGATTGCTAACCATGTTGAATGTGATAACTATGCATAATATGATGCTGAAAATATACCAATTTATCTTTACCCTTCAATTTTTATAAGCAAATTCACTGCCTCCTTACAACATTTAGTATTTGAGTTCAATTTCTGCCGAGTCAAATTTCTAATTAGCAAAACCATATCCATGGAAATGACAAGTACTTCATCTCATTTATGAATGCCCTGATTTTCTACTCTTTCTGGAAAAATAGTATCAAATATTGGGGAAATAGTTGTTTACCTATTAGCAAGTTTTGGAATCTTCTTAAACTTTCATTAGTGTCACCAGGTCTTATTGTAACTGTTCCCTTCTCTAGCTGCTGTAGCATATATGTTTCGGCGGGTGTATCTGTAGTATATTATCAGATTATTTGATACATTCTTTATCTAAAACCAATGATTGTTCAGGATATATGCCATCGTTGGTTACGCTTTGAGAGAGAATATGGCACTTTGGATGATTATGACCGCACCAAAAAGAAGGTATACTTTCTTTCTTTGGTGGCCCATTTTACTATAATATATGGTAGTACTTCATTTTATTTTATTTTGTATGTTACTCATTCTGTTTTAGCAGTATTGGTACAATGCTTAAATTGCTATCTATATGTGTACGACTCATATTATTAGTTGGATTATGCTACTAATGTTGATTATTCAATTTGGGAGCGAGGCTTTGTTGGTAATGTTGTTGTTGTTGTTGTTGGTTGAATGATGGTTTCGGACAATGTTGAAAATGCATAGGCAATAACTAAGTTGTTACTTACTCGATGCGTTTGTAATGATGTGTTATGAACCTTGGTTTGGGATCTAGTCATGGGTTTAGACACAATTGAATTTGTGCTTCAACCTATGTTGATAGGGAAAAAATAAGAAAATAGAAGAAGAGATGAGAGAGATAGAATAGGCAATTGAAGAGGCGGAGTCCATGACTCTCCTACTTCAATTCCTCCTTTGGTTCCTTTTCACTAAAATTGCTTGCTTTATTGATTCTTTAATACTTGTATATATAGACTCCCTCATACAATAAAAATAGAAACTAATAAATAACAACTTCTACGAATAAGAAACCTACTTAAAATAAATATAGAAACTTTCTACTAATTAATACCTAGAAGGTAGTAACTACGGAAATATAAAATACTAATAATTCCTACTAAATAATAACATAGAAACTTTCTTAATTATAAAATAGAAACTGCTAAATACTAAACCCTAAATCTAAGACCATATCATATGATGCTACACTAATAACTTATGTTTTCCACTTCTTATAAGATAACGTTGCTATTACCCCATCTTTTTCATTCTTTTTCATTTAGTCCTCTTACTAAGGAATAATGTAAACGCCTAGTTGGTTGCTAATTATTTTTGTGTATCTTTTTACTCTTTGATCACATTCTATTGGTTTTTGTAGCATCAATCTTCTTGCTTAGTACTTTTTTCTTTGGAAGAACCCCTACAATTGGCTTAATCTAGCCTCATTTGCGGTTTTTTCTGCCATACCAATCCCTTGATCAACTATAGTGAATGGATTTGAACATGTGCACGTGGTTCAATTTTCTAGTTATACATTCTTTTCCATTTTTTCTTTGGCAAAAAATTAGTTATCTGATCATTTCTTTTTCTTATAAATGCCTTTGGTCCATTTTCTTGGTGAATTCTTATTAAGCAGACTGACATCCTTTATCCACACTTGTTCATAGATCCACATGACTTGTAGCCCCTCAGCTTGTTATTCGCCATGGTTGTGCTTTCATGATAATGCTACTTATATGTGATGCATTATATGCGAGATTATTTTGGTGGCATGGAATAGAGTGACACGACGACTTTGTATCATGCGTCTTGTCTTTTATTTGATAACAAAAGCTTTGGTTGTTTAGGAATGGGTCTACATGTTGCTCGCCAAGAGTTAAGTTGTTTCAGAATTCCTAAGCAGTGTTTTCAAGTCCCCGACTTAGAAGATTTAGGCTGCCCACCGCCTTGGCCGTAATTAGGCAGGCGGTGGGTCTGAAATGAAATTTTAAAAGATGTTAAAGAGGTTTTTGTAATTTCCAAAAATCTTTAATATAAAAGCACAAACTTAAACCCTAGGTCCCTAACCCTCCCAATGTTTAAAAAATCAATAAACTTTGTTGATCTTCGGCCGAAGTTTGTTGATTGGAGAAGGGCGAAGCGAAATATAGGGTGAGGAGAAAAGTTGCACTAATTCGTCTAAAATTCGATAATTTTTGACAATTCGATCGAAATTGCATAAAAGTAACTCAAAAGTTGCAAAGTTTCGACGTAGTTGGGACAATTTCGACCATAATGTCGAAATTGCCCTACATCAATAAAAAAAATTGAAATTTCATACTTGGGATCGCTGTTTCATGACACTCTCTTTCTCCTTCTTTTCCAGCCATTCACTCACGCAACTTCTCTTCTTCCTAAAAACCCATTTGAGGAGAAAGAACTAGGGTTTGTTGAGTTTTGAGAGTGGAGATGTGAGAAGGAGAAGGGACAACGAAGGCCCTTGAAACGAAGGAGGACAGGGAGGGCACAGACAGCGACAATGAAGAAGGAGAGAGTAGAGGGCTCATAGTCACAGTCCCAACGAAGAAGAAGAATGAGTGTGCTCGAAGTGGTTATGCGAACTTGGTGAGGGTTTTTTGTTTGGGATCTCTCCTTGGTGACCCCATTTTGTACACAAGTATGTACACCGACCCATAGACTTGTGATTCTTTATCGTGATTTATGTGTAATTCTTGATCAAGGGACCCTAAACTGTGAAGGTTTTAGTGGTATTTTTTTGTGTTCTTGTTTCTTTTGATGAAGCCCATGGATTTTTACATAAAAAAAAGCTCATGGACTAGTGATTTTGGATCATACTCTTTATATGGGTCTCATCAGTCTTTAATTAATATCCTCTCTGTGATGGAGCTTAAGATTTTAAAGCACCAAAGAAAAGAAAAACTTAAGATTTTAAGTCTCACGAGTACTAGGATATCTCTGCTTTATTGTTTGTGTTGGAGCATACTTCGGATAGCGCACTCATTGTTTTATTGGTTTTTTTTTTTTTGATAAATAAACCAACTCTTTATCCCTTAAACTTGTACAAGGGGAGACTCAATCACACACACGTTTGTGCATAATGTGATAAAAAAAAAACCACGTTCATTCTATGCAAGGACGTAGTTAATCGGTGTGGAGGTTTTTCAAGACTTGGAACACAATATTTGATTATGTCTAACCCATTGCCTAAACTTTTCCACTTGCAACACAAAATAAAATAAAATTTGAAAATTAACTTTTTTTTTCGCATGAACTAGCAAAAAATGTCAAATTTATCATATAAAGCAATATAATAACAAATATTAATGCCACACGTGTTGCGAATAGCGTATTTATTGCAGAATAACTATTTTAAATAATCGTATTGCGATTATTATGCATTCTTGTTATATGATTAAGTATATTTCTAACATCTTTATCGAGAAATTTGAGTTTTTTAGCATTTAAAATGAAATTTCATAAACATCCGTACACCGACAATTTTTTGTAAAACTTCCATCGTTAAAGTTAACTTCCGCAAATTACTTCTGAATTTTAAGTGGGCGAAGTTTAGGGCAAAGTCGAAGTTTCGAACCTTGAACCCTCCTACACCATCTCTCTATCAGTCCTCTCTAATTCCGGCGACTCCTCTCAACTTCGATAACTCTCTCTCAATTGAGCATTTTTGTGGACTTAAGTATTTATGTTTGTACCATTGTAGCCTTAATGACTTTTATTTTGGTTTGGATGGTTGTTTTTTATAGTTTGATTGTGTGAGTGGTTGATGATGGTTAGATACTCGATTTATTGTTTTTAGATTTTATGCAATATGGAATATACATATTAGTGTTTTATTTTTTTGTCCAGTACTTGGTTTTATGTATTTGATAATTGGTGCATTTACTGTTTACTTTTTGTATGATATAATATGAATCATGCTGTACTTCTTAAGTGTGTGTTTAATTTTTAAAAATATACTTTTATTTAATGCAGTGAGTGAAAATGGTTGAAAAAATGAGGTGAAAATATTTAGATGAGAATGTGTAGGTGAAAGATATGGTCCCTTCTGTTGAGGGATCTCTAAATAAATTATTGTATTCCCTAGGGAGGTCTAAGTAATTATTTGTCAGTCCGCCTAGGGCCCTGACTAGTCTAGGCGGGACAAAACCGCCTAGAACTTCCTCACCTCCCAAGTTGTTTTTGTTTTCTGCATGTTGAAAGTCTTTTCTTATATACTATTGGAGTAATACTCTCATATTAGCAGGAAAGCGTCTTTGTATCATTGGGTTTGAGCACTTTGGTTAGACCCTCTCTTGAAGCGCTGGTTTTCATTTTTTTGGTTCTAGAACCAAAGATTCATTAATGGGTGCCATTTGTTCTTTTTCTTCCTTCTTTTTTGATTTTGATTTTTCCTTTTTTTAAACGATAACTAATTACTTTATCTTTATGCATATACTTACTGTAATAATGTACGGATGAATCTGTATTTTCCATATGTGTATGTGTGTGTATACACATTTTTTTTAAGTTTAGATGGGTAATTCATGTCCGTACATTCCCATGCTGAATTGATTTAAAAGTTCAGTATCAATTAATGCGTACTAGGAGTTGTTTTATTCTCACCTTCTGAAAAATCTGAAACTGATCCTGATTCTTGGTGTTCAAGGTTTCTTCAGATAACGTTCAAACCTAAATATGTTCTGGATCGTTCAGTTTCGAATCCGCATTCTGCAAATTTTAGATGCAAAACTGAAGCTTAATTGATTTAAAAGCTCTTATATTTTCTCCTTACTACTTTCTTTCTCTTGCTGCTATATATAAGTTGCAAGTTTTGGTGATTATTTACTGCACGACTTCAGTAAAGAGGTGAGATAGGAAATATTTTTACTGGTAAAGCTTCACTATTCATTGTTCTGAAATGAGTATCTTGTGTAAAAAAAAATATTTAGCACTAATAAAATGATTAAGAAAATAAGACCTTGTTTTTATTGGAACAAGCTTTTGTGTTGTATTTCAAGGCATCCTTGAATGTTTTTCTTTGATGAAGCTTTTAACCGTATTGAAATGATAAAGGTCTCGTGGTTTTAATTGTTTCTTTTACCATTTTAATCCATGTTAGCCGGCACCAACTAATTTGGGATTTTCACTTTGTTGTTGTTGCTGTTGTAGTACAAGGTAAGTACGAAACGGCTATGATCTTATAGATACAAGAGCAAAAATCATGGTTTTAAAAATTAACAAAATTCGGGAAATTTTATCAATTTTTAATGGAGGGGAAATGGAATCCATTTGTATGAAAAAATGTCAAATTTGCCAAAAATTGGCCTAATTCGGGGAAGTTCGATATAATTTGTTAAAATCCTAAAAAATAGTGACAAAAATTGCAAAACTTCCATAACTACGTGGAAGTTTTGGGAAGTTCACGAGAGTTTCATGGAAATTTTGCAGAATGTACAAAAATCAATTTAGAATGAAACCTTAACACCTCAAACGGAAGTTCATGAGAGTTTCATGGAATTTTGCAGAATGTACCAAAACCAAATTAGAATGAAACCTTAACACCTCAAATGGAAAGTAGTTTGTGAATTGCATGTTGTATTGCGAAATAATGCTATGTGGTTGCAAATTGCATGTTGTATATTAAAATAGCTATTTATACATTGTATTGTGACTATTATGCATTACAATTGTATAACTAATTAACTGTGTATTTTAAACATCTTTAAAGAGAAATTTGAGTTTTTCGCATTTAAAATAAAATTCAAGGGACTTCCATAAATTCCATACACCAAGGAATTTTCCAGAGAACCAATTTGGTTTCATGCCTGGGAGGTCAACTATGGAGGCGATTTTTCTTGTAAGACCATTGTTAGAAAAATATAGAGAAAAGAAAAAAGATCTTCATATGGTATTCGTAGATTTAGAAAAAGCATATGATATGGTCCCTAGAGATGTTCTTTGGTGGGTTCTAGAAAGAAAAAGAGTGCATGCTAGATACATAGACACTATTAAGGATATGTATGATGGAGTAGTAACGAGTATAAAGACATTTGGAGGAGCTACAAAAGAATTTCTCATTACGATAGGACTACATCAAGGATCGGCCTTAAGCCCATATCTATGTACTTTAGTTATGGATGAACTAACTAGACATATTCAAGAGGATATACCATGGTGTATGCTATTTGCAGATGATATTGTCTTAGTGGATGAAACTAAAGATGGAGTGAATAGGAAATTAGAACTGGATGAATACATTAGAATTTAGGAGTAGGACAAAAACCGAATACATGCACTGAGTTTAGAAACACTAGACATCGAGATGAGATGGTAAAATTAGGACAAAACCGAATACAGAAGTAGAAGTTAGACCTAGAAGGTAAACCACTTTAGATACCTAGGATCAATCATACAAAATGATGGTAACATTGAAAATGATGTCACACATAGAATTCAAGTCGGATGGAAAATTATTTGCAACATGAGTGATTTTGATCGAAAATAAGTTAAAAGGGATTAGACAGCTATGCTCTATGGAAGTGAATGTTGGGCGGTAAAGCAACAACAATTACATAAAATGAACATAGCGAAATGATGATGCTTAGGTGGATGTGTTTCGTAAAGATAGAATAAGAAATATAGAAATTCAAAGACAAGTAGGAGTAGCACCAATTGATACAAAGATTAGGGGCAAAGACGACCTAAAAATGCCCCAACTAGAAAACTTGACTCAATAGAAACGGTAGAAACAAGAAAAGACAAAGTTAACATGGGATGCATTAATTATGAGGGATTTGAATGGTTTGAAAAGCTCACCATCAATTGCACTTAATCGAGCACAATGGAAAAGTTTGATCCTAGCAACTGAGGCTCTGTTGTTGTTGTTGTTGTTGTTGTTGTAAATGGGTGAATTACAAGGCAAAATCGAAGTTTCAAACCTTGGCAAAAATAAGGAACAAGAAAAGACAAAACAACATCTCTCTAGCAACTCTCTCTTTCTTTCCTTATTGTACAATAGTCTTCCAATTTCGTATAAGATGAAAAGTGTATTGTTTGCTAATCGGAGATTAGATACCTCGATACCTTTTCTTCTCACTTCTCCCTTAATCAATTGAGCTTATCTAGCCCTTTCATCAATTTGCTCAATGCATTTGCCACTTATGTGAATAGCAATTGAGACAATGGATCACCATCTTATTATGAATTGTTGTCTAAAATCTTAACAGTTGTATCTAGCCAATTTAATGGTATTTCTTTCTATTTTCAAATTTTATATTGCTTGTTGCATATAGTCTGAGTCCAAAGTTTAATTGGTGGTGTTTTTTAGGTGATGCCACGTTTGGAAGAGCTTCAAGTATTTAGGTTGGAACAAGAATCAAAAAGTATAGCTGTAGAGTTAGGTTCTAAAGTGGATTTGGGAAAAAAATCTTCCCAGAAGAGGAAAGTAGGTGGTAACTCAACTGATGAAGTGCCTGCTACAAAGCGGCGGAAAGGCATATCTTCTGAGGAAATGACTACTGAAAAAGATGCTAGTCGGATATCCAAAGAAGAAACAAAAAATGAACCAACGGAAGAGAAGTTTGATAGAAGGGAAGCCACAAGGGAGGATGCACAGATCAAGCATTCTACTGCGAAAGGAACATACACTGATCAATGCACTGCGTTTATTTCAAATATCAGTCTACAGGCAAAGCTCAATCACTTTGTTTTGTAAAATTTGTTTGCTTTTGTATAATTATTTAATAGCTCTTGCTTTTCTTAACAATGATCAGGCAAAAGATGGAGACTTGCGCTATTTCTTTAGTGATGTTGGTGGAGTAACTGGTATCAGGTTGCTGAAGGATAAATTCACTGGAAAGTCGCGGGTATCTATCTCACACACATCTCACATAGTATTAAGATTATGTTGGTGTTGGTTATCATTAAATAGTTGAAAAGTCTCAAGACAAAAATATTGGTAACAATATGTATATTCGAGGGAAGTGTTTGATTCACGTAGCTGACCCCTACTAATTCGAGACTAAGGCTTTCATGTTGTTTATCAATTGTTGAGTTTTCGAGTTAATAATATGAAACTTCTCTAAAGACTAAAACTAACAATGTTAAAATGTCCACGGGCCTAAATCTAATTTCTTATGTTCATTAGGGACTAGAAATAAGAATAATATTGTACATACACACGATTGTGAAAAGGGTCGGGAGGACTCAGGACCTGGGAAAAACTATGGAGGTTCTTATTGGTCTATTTATTGTCTTCGAGGTCTCATAGCTTCTTGGCATGCTTAGTGTTTGTTAATTTAAATGTGTCTGGCTCTTGGAGACTTTGACAATTATTTTAATTTGCCGTTCCCACTTCCCATGATGATGATGATTCCCTTGAATGTGCGTAGTTTTGCATGTTGAGACTGAGGTCAGGTGGTATGCACTTGTACGCATTCATCTTCCATGTGATATGCTTTAATGAGGTGATCTATGCAGCGGTATGCATGTATTACTAAAGTAAAAGTTGAAAGGAACACTAGTACACTACTATTAAGATGGTTAAAAATTGCAAATATAAGATTTTTTGGTTTGGTTTGAAGAAATAATATATTGTCCTTAAAAGAGAAGAACTTGTGGCTGTCTGAAAGAATGCAGTATTGTGTTTATTAGAATTAAGAATGTTAAGTAAAAAGGAGAATTAAGAAGAATCTTGTATAACCATACATGATAACAACATTAATAACAAAGCTTCAATCGCAAATTAGTTGGGGTCAACCACATAGATCAAACTCTTCCATTTCACTCGATTTAATGCACTTGATGGAGTGCATTCCAAAACTTATATACCATCAAATTGAAAAGAAAATCTTCAAGTGCTGCCTTGCTCGTGATACTCACTCTTGATATTCATGTGATTTTTAAAGGGATTGGCTTATGTGGATTTTGTGGATGACACGCGTCTTTCGGCAGCTGTAACAAAGAATAAGCAGATTCTGTTAGGAAAGAAATTGAGCATTGCACGATCAGATCCGAACAGGAATAAAAAAGGTGGTGGATTTGAACGAAGGAAACACGAGCATGGTAAGCTATCTGCTTTTCTTTTTTGAAAAATAAAAAAGACGTTCTTTATTTGATTATTGAATGTTACTTGTCCATTTCATACATCATGTTTTAGTTCTAATAAGAAAATTAAACGTGCACACTCACAAAATGGAGAAAAGGGAAATGGGAAGACACGGGAAAAAGAAAAGAGCTATGGAACTATTTGCCCAATTGTCACTTTACAATGGGAAAATGTTACTATGTCGTTGTCATTGTAAGGTAGCACCTGCAGATTTGAGCTTGTTGAGGCTCTTAGGCAGGCAAAGGGCCCATAATTAATCTGTGAAAGTTTGAGGGCCTTCGTATAAGTTTAAGAAAAAACATAGAACTTTATTGCCCCACTAAATTTCCTTCTTTCTTGGGTTATTTGTGTTTTACGTCTTGTTCCCAATGGAGTTTCTTGGTCTTTAGAGTTCTGCAGAAGCTTTCATTTGCAAATCACACCTATCCATCATTTCCTTGAGAACGGTTTATTTGGAAAGCGGTGGTTCCATAACAAAATAAAGGCCTAATGATCAAAAAAAAAAATCCTAACCTTTACAAGTTGTATCAATTATATACTAACCTTTGAAATTTATCAATCATATCTTAACCTTTTTGATTTAGTATCAATTCTATCTTCAACTAATTTATACCTATTTTTTCTTTCATAATAAGTACTCACACATCATTCTCTTTAACTTTCTTATCATACCATTTAAAGATTTATTCATACATATGCATTAGAGCTCAATATTCTTTTTTTATGTATTTATGTATATAATACACATATAGTTGTGCATGTACATATGCTTACTCAATCACATACATAATCTTAGTACATAATTCTTTTGTCAAATTAAACAACTATGGGTAACCTAGCTTCTTAATAAGTTTTGTATGTCATTTTCATATGTATATACACATGATTTTTAATTTACTATTGGTGATTTATGAATAACTAAATTTAAATTAGAGTATTAATGTATCAGTGATTTATAAATTATTAATTTTGTGAATTCTCATACACTTAATTTAAACATGAGGCTTACAAGATTTTGATGTAAATTGATCAATGCGGATGATCATGAAAATAAAAGTTAGAAGATTAAATTGACTGATTTCAAAGAAAAAGTGCCTCAAATTAGTTGAGGATGGAATTGATACTCAATCGAAAAGGTTAGGATATAATTGATAAATTTCAATGGTTAGGATATGATTGATACAACTTGTAAAGGTTAGGATATTTTTATCATTAGGCCAAAATTAAATTGTTTTGTTGTCCTGTTGTATTGAAAATGGGTAGGAGAAAAAAGTAGAGAAATAGGAAGCACAAGGTTTAAATTGTGGTACACTTTGGTATAGATAGAAAATGCAATGGAGTAGGAATTGTGGTGGATAATGAGAAATGAAGAAGGAGAATCAATCTTAGAATTTGCTTCGACATACGATCTTGTCTTAGCAAATACTAGTTTTAGGAAGAAGGAGTCGCATACAATTACTTTTAGTAGTGGTCATAACAAGAGTCAAATAGATTTTCTTTTAACAAGAAAAATAGATAGAAAAATATGTAGAGGCGCAAAGTAATACTGGTGAAGCACTTACTACCCAACATAAGTTAGTAGTACTTGATATTAAGCTAACACGACGACATAATATGAATAAAAGAGTTAGCGACCCTAGAATGAAGTGGTGGAACCTAAAACATAGTAAACAAGTAGAGTTTAGAGAAAAACTACTAAAGGTAAATGTTTGGAATCTTGACTTAGATGCTAATACAATGTGGCTAGAAATGAGTAGTTGCATAAGGAGAGTGAGATCAAATGTATTAGGTATATTTAAAGTCATGAGACCACAAAAAAAGGAAACATGGTGGTAGAACGAGGATGTCCAACGAGCAATTAAAACTAAAAGAGAGATGTATAGGAAATACCTAAGTGTCAAGATGAAGATGCGTACAATCAATATAGAGAAACTAGAAAACAAGCTAAAAAAGTAGTTAGTCAAGCTAAAACAAATTTCATGGAAGATCTATATACAAGGTTAGGTAATAGAGATGACGAAAAATATATATATAGGCTACCCAAGACCTAAGTCATGTAAGATGTATTAAGGACGAAAATCAAAATGTTTTAACGCGCGATGATGATATTAAGGAGAGATGGAGAAGTTACTTCGATAGTTTATTTAATGATGACCAAGTTGATACTATAATAGATGAAAACTCACACCAAGAAAGAAATGTAAACTATATACGCAATATTAGAATTATAGAAGTTAAAGAGGCATTGAAAAGAATGAAAATAGGGAAAGCATGTGGCCCAGATGAAATACCTATAGAGGTTTGGAAATGCTTAGGAGAAATTGGATTGACTTGGTTAACAAAACTTTTCAATAAAATTTTAAAATCAAAACGGATGCCAATTGATTGGAGAATAAGCACGCTTGTGCCAATCTTAAAAAACAAAGAAGACATTCAAAGTTGCTCAAACCATAGGGTAATCAAACTTATGAGTCACACTATGAAACTTTGGGAGAGGATAATTGACAATAGGCTAAAGAGAGAAACAACAATATCGAGAGAACCAATTTTGTTTCATGCCCGGGAGGTCAACTATGGAGGCGATTTTCCTTGTAAGACGATTGTTAGAAAAATATAGAGAAAAGAAAAAAGATCTTCATATGGTATTCGTAGATTTAGAAAAAACATATGATAGGGTCCCTAGAGATGTTCTTTGGTGGGTTCTAGAAAGAAAAAGAGTGCATGCTAGATACATAGACACTATTAAGGATATGTATGATGGAGTAGTAACGAGTATAAAAACATTTGAAAAATTTTATAAGACCGCGATTAGGCCAAAGCAATGCTCTATGGAAGTGAATGTTGGGCGGTAAAGCAACAACAATTACATAAAATGAACGTAGCAGAAATGAGGATGCTTCGGTGGATGTATGGTAAAACTCGTAAAGATAGAATAAGATATATAGAAATTCAAAGACAAGTAGGAGTAGCACCAATTGATACAAAGATTAAGGGCGGTTGCGATGGTTTGGTCACACTGCAAAGATGTCCTACAAATGCTCCAACTAGAAAACTTGACTCAATAAAAACTATAGAAATTCGACGAGGTAGGGGTAGACCAAAGTTAACATGGGATGCATTAATTAGGAGGGATTTGAATGGTTTGCAAAGTTCACCATCAATTGCACTTAATCGAGCACAATGGAAAAGTTTGATTCATATAGCCGACTCCAGTTAATTTGGGACTGAGGCTATGTTGTTGTTGTTGTTGTTGTTGTTGTTGTTGTTGTTGTCCTGTTGTATTGAAAAAATTTAACTGCCATTTTAGATTGCAAAGGAGGAGCTCATTTAAGGCCATTTTTGTTGTTTGTGTGTTAGTGATGAGGAGAGTGTGGATAACATATTCTCTACATTCCCATATGAGTCATTTGGGAGCAATGGCATTTTTTCACTGATGGTAAAATCAAGAAGCCAGGAGGCCACGATCTTCTTAGCCTTCTTAATCATGCTTTCCCTAACAAAATGTTTATAAAATAGGGGTCCTTGCTACACCTTGGACAGTGTGGTTGGAGAGGGAAAAAATGGGATGTTTGAAGACAAATCCATGGATTGGTTTAGCATTTGAGAGCAAGCAAAGTTTGTTGCTTCGTTTGGGTTGCTAATTCTAACTGGGGAGCTAATTGCTCTCGGCGTTGTTTGATGAGAGATTGGAGTGGTCTATGGATTGAGTTAATTTAAAGGCTTGCTTTGTTTTTGGAGTGGATTGCTTGTGCCTTTGCCATTTCTTCTGTATTTTGTTTGTCACTTTTTACTCTCTTTTTTCCATTTTCACTTAATATCAGATTATTTCTTGATTTGTTTCCCTTGCCTCGCAAGTGAATTTCTCCCACATGTATTTTATAATTTTGTGCGACTTCCATATAAAAGATAATTAAGTTTTTCTCATAAAAGGAGGAACACGACTAAATTAATGTTGTATCCTTCAATACTGAGTACCAGGTCATCCTTTCCGAATTTGAATAATACTCAGCAACTAATTGTTTACTCGATTAGATCTGGGTGACGTTCATATGTTCAAAAAAAAATCTTTTTCTTTCTAGGGGGCAGTGAAGGGACTTGTTCACTTGGATAATAAACTGACCATTGTTAAAGAATATCTTTTTGGGTCTGTTTCAAAAGCCCCGGACTGAATACCTTCTACTCTTTTGCCCCCTTTTCTATATTCTTGTTGTCTTTTATGTTCTTGTTGCTCTCGTATAACACTTTGTTAGGTACAAAAATTAAAGACGGGTGAATTGTATAACCATTTTACTAACACTAGCGTTTCCTTTAAAAATGAAAAAAAAAAAAAATCTCCTTGTAGATGCTTTGGTAAAATCCTCAAAGCCACAATTAATCTTCTTTTTTGCAGGCAAAACTAATGAAAAGCCGAATGAAAGTAGCGATGCAACTGACGCCCAAGATGAGCCAGCATCCTCCCAACCAGGATCTTCTCGCAGACAGGGTAACAGTGTCCAGCTCAAAGGCAAGACTGCATTTCTTCCTAGAACTGTGGTAAGGAACATTGGACGGAGTAGTAACGAACAAGGGGATGACACTAGCTCAAAGTCTAACGATGAATTCAGGAAAATGCTACTGAAAAAATGAAAACCTCCTATATTTCCGTCAGGTAGAATTTTCATTTCGCGCTACGGGTCGCCTACAAATCATGTACTTATAGCATTTATGTATTTACTATCAGCTTAAAGGAGCTATTTAAATGAAATTTTGTAAAAATGTGCGTAATATATCTCGAGTGGTATGCCCTGGGCGTTGGATTGCAGCCGTGAAGTGCTTTCTTTCTTCTTCTTTTTTTAACAAAAATAAAAAATAAAAAAACGTGCAAGTGCTTTGTTGGAAATCTTTTATTTTTTATTATCATCTGTATGCTTTCATTGCACTTAATCGAGCTCAATGGAAGAGTTTGATCCATGTAGTCGACCTCAATTAATTTGGAATTGAGGTTATGTTGTTATATGCTCTCATTGTTCATCATCACAATCAATAATGTACATTTGAATAAAACTCTAAAATCCTATGAACATTACTCAAGTGGCCAAAGCATCATGAGTTTGATGTATGTTGGAGTCTAAGTTGTGCTAGTTTCTTATGAGGGAACGCTCACCCCAAGTGGGACTTTTGTCATATGTTTGCAGGGAGATTTTAGTTGTTAAATCATGTGAAAAGGAAGCATGAAAATGTAAATAGAAGCTCTTGGACGCATCGGCAATGAGGAAATATTGATTGATTTACCACTTTTGCATGGAACAATTTAACTACCTAATCTACATGTCATCTCCATTAGTATAATCCTCCTTAGCAAACAAACATGAGAGGAAGTTTGGGAGAAAATCCTCTTCAATGGACGCATGTTAATACATCCAATTTAACTACCTAATCTACACAATGAATAGAAATGAGTATATATTTTAGAGCAGCACGCATGCTAATACATACAATTAGAGTCTTCAATGGACATTCAAATTCTACTATCGTGCCTCCATAACTGAAGTACTCATGCCATTTACCGAGCAACTTTCAGCTTTTGCTTCCGAAATTTCATCATCTGCAACCAATTTCCGCACAACAGAAAATGCAGGTTGTCTTGGTTGAGGTAAAGTCATGGTCTCACTGGTAAGCATAGATACCACCTCTGACATAATTGGCCTATCATCCGCGCTTTCTTGTACACACAATAGACCAACATGGATATACCTCAAAAACCTTTCTGTACAACATGAAGAATCGAGCATCGGATCGATTACCTCCACGCATGCATTCTTATTCCAGAGATCCCATGCCTGTATCAAGTTCAGTACTTTCTAAGTCAGTAAAGTCCAATGCAAGCTAAGCATGTACTTAAACATAAATTCATGATGATATACAAAATACAACAACAACAACATAGCCTCAATCCCAAATTAATTGGAGTCAGCTACATGGATCAAACTTTTCCATTGTGTTCGATTAAGTGCAATTGATGATATACAAAATAGGTTTCTTTAAATACTTACATAGCCTAATAGACTGATATGTTGATCACAGCGAGTGAAGCCGGTGTTCTTTCTGCCACTAACTATCTCTAGCAACAAAACTCCATAACTAAATACGTCGGACTTCATAGAGAAGATCCCTTCCATTGCATATTCTGGAGACATATAGCCACTGCGTTGTTGAGAAGGAAAACAAAAAAGAAATAATATTAGTCGTCGATGCTGAAACATCACACATCCACAAATCACAATTATGGAAGGTTAACTTGTAAAGGCAGGTGAAACTGGAAGTTATTCGGCAAAAGTGGCTTTGTAGAATCATATCGTACTAAGCTTTAGGAGGAGAGCAAAGCATATATATGAGAACTGCTTACTATGTTCCAACAATTCTATTTGTATTCGCTGCAGAGTCGTTACCACCAAAAATCCTGGCCATGCCAAAATCTGATATTTTCGGGTTCATCTCAGCATCTAGTAATATGTTGCTGGCTTTTAGATCTCTGTGGATGATCCTCAACCTCGAGTACTTGTGAAGATAAAGAAGCCCCTGTGCCACTCCTTCAATGATATTGACTCGCTTTCTCCAATCTAACATCTTCCTACCATCCCCACTAGGATCTGGATCCATAGAAAATGACTTAATGTGTAAACATGCATAGTTTTCCATCTATTAGTGCATAACATTCATGATGATGAATAAGGAAAAATATAAATCAAGCTCAACAAGGGAAAATATGTGAAGGACTTTACGAACCGAAGAGGAAAAAATCCAAGCTTTTATTCGGCATGTACTCGTAGATCAGCATCTTTTCTTCCTTTTTAATAGAACAACCTAACAGCCTTACTAAATTGGTATGTTGGAGTTTGGCAATAAGCATGATTTCATTTTTAAACTCTGTAAGCCCCTGCCCAGAGCTTTTAGAGAGCTTCTTCACAGCGATTTCTTGCCCCTCTTGCAGCCTTCCCTGTCAAATGATGCAACCAATGAACAAGACTATGAGCACAAAATAAATAAATAAGGCTTCAAGGATGAAATGAAAGAGAGAAGTCCCCATTTTGTGTCGAATTAGTGACATCACTCCAATACCGCTAAAGATTCACTTGGTTCTTCGGATGGAGGCAGCCAAGAAACCTTAGGTTTTACTATGTGGATAGGATAAGGAATTGAGAAAAAATTTGTAGCGTGGTCATAGTTTAGTGCATATATTGGTGAATTTTCATGCAAAACTGATAAGCCTAATTATGTAAAATTTATGACCAGCATGTTTGTTGAGACTTCCTACCCATGTATAGTTTCGAGACAAGACTAATTTGCAAACTATAGAATGGTCTGTCAAAGAAAAAAAAAAAAGAATAACAGACTAAATGTCTACTTAAACATTCTAAGAGTTCGATGATTACCTTGTAAACAGGTCCAAAACCACCTTCTCCAAGTTTATTTGCTGGTGAGAAGTTGTTAGTCGCTGCCACTATGGTAGTATAAGATAACAACCGAAACTGAGTAGTATCCTTTCCATGCTCTTCGCTTGAAGAGATAGTTTGAAGTTCAAGTAATGTGTCCTCTTCATCATCTTGTCTCCTTCCTAAGAATGTAATTATATGATTAACAAATTAGGAAACAAGGTAATATAAATTAATCGGAGCAATCAAATGATAGCTTATCAAGCGATTGATATTAATTTAATTAGTAGGGTGAGTTCATTTACTTCTCATCCACCAAATGCCAACCAAAAGAAGCAACAATGCAGAAACAATAGCAACCACAATAACCAGCCAAAGCCACCACCTATTCTTCTTCCCTGCAACACTCATCAACAAATTAACATATAAGCCAGCCCCACCATTGACATGTACAATCAAACACTTCCAATGCGGATGAAACATACAAGCATACGAAATGAAGAGAGAAATTAAAATGACTTCATGTACTCACCACCAAGAGTGGAAGAAAGAACAAAAACATCAGAGCCTTGTGGCCCAGTGTCTTCCACAAATCTGGCCCCCTCAGTCTGAAACCAAAGTTGACACCCAAGCTGCTGATTCCTGTCGTAGGCGTTATAAGCAATGCAGGAGCAGTTGCCCCTGCACCTGGCCTCACAATCACTGAGACCTTCGTCACCCATAACTGGCAATGTGTTGGGACCATTCATGTCCATTCTTCCCCTTTTTTGCACAAATAGTTCTTCACCAGTCCTGCAATTCGGCATCTTAAGTCTCACACACCCACCACTCCTCCTCTCACCGCCAATTTTACATTGAATGAAGAAGTCGTCACTAGTTACTGTATCTCTGAGCATTTCATTACTTAAGATATCACCATCTGACTGCAGCTTCCACATTAAAACAGGCAGATTGGAACCGGCACCAGAGTAATTGTAAAAGAAGTACCTCTCATCTTCATCAGAAACAAAGCTAAACTTGACAACTTTGTCCAATCCAGTGAAATCATGTGCCGACGTCAAACTGGGTTCGACCCCAAATGTGGTACCGTTCCACCGCCCACTAGCCCAGTAGTCCTGGCCTCGGAAACGCGTCACCAGCTGGTTGGATTTGGGATCTACACCTAGTGTAAAAGACCCTGAAGAGGGGACTTTGTCACTGATCCAGGAGGTGAGAGACCGAGTTCGCCCATTCTTGGAAGAGTTTATGCTGAGTTTCATCCCGGGCAGGAGAGTGTCAGTCGGATAATCAAAGCTCTGCCACAACAATCTCTCGCCGCTTGATGAATTGTTGCTTCTCTCTGTCAAAACAAGATTACCCGAATCGGCAAGAGTGGCGATTACTCTACTGGTTGGGGAAGCAGCAGCTGCGTTGGGATTCAAGACAATCGTCGAATTCCGCTCATCTCCAACGTTAACAATTGTCAACACTCCATTGGGTTGGAGGGTGAGAGCTCCATTGGTGTCTGAGATCGGGCGGTCGCGGTTGGCGACCCAAACTGGATCCATGACTAAATTGGTGTTGAACCATATGCCAAGATACCGGGAGTTGGAGGACCCTCTGGAGAAGAAGCCCAAAGTGAAGGCTTGTGAAGCAGACACCAAAGTTTGGCCGTCCTCCAATCTTTGGCCTCCAGTGATGTTGTTGCCCAGTGTTGTTGCTGATGTTCCTGGATGCAACAAGATGAGAAAAACGAACAAAACAGGTTGCACAATAAACACAATCCTCCTCTTCATCGTCAATTCCATCTATACAACAAAAAACAACAACTATATCTTTTGATCTTTTGATCTTTGATGAAGATGAAGAATTACGTACAACATACACACACACACACATTGAAGATCAATCCATGTTAATATGTAGAAGAAAAGAAGATCATACGCGCTTAGCAAGCAAACAAACATTTTGAAAAGTCAATTTTTAAAGTCAAGTAGTACACGTTTGAATGGGCCCATCCAAGACAAATCAGTTTGTGTACGTAATTACTACTTCTTCTCTATCATATTTATTGATGGAAAATATCAGAATGAGTCGCTAGGAACCATTCCCCAAAGGGCCCACCACCCGCCACATCAGTGGAGTGTCTCCTAACGGGTCATCCTAGCATTTTCCGACTAAAATTGGATTGTAGTATTAGCATTACCGGGCATCCAAGACTGAAATTAGCTTTTCCATGCTGCTGCTGCTGCTGCTGCTTCCGAGTAATAGCAAATGCAGGTCGTCTTGGCGCAGGTAAGGATGTGGTTTCATTTGTGAACATAGAAATCATGTCCAACATAACATGGTTGACATATCCGCGGCCTTCTCTTGTACGCATATCAAATCAACATGAAGAACTTTCTTCGATCAGGACACGAAGAATTGAACAATTCACGATCCATTAGCTCCTTACACGTGTTTTCTGCCACAGTTCCCAGGCCTGCATCAACCCCAATTCTTTCTCATCAGTTATACATACCAGGTCAACCAAAATCCCAGAATATGCACTATGGAAATAGTACTGTTGCTACACAATGTACGTAGTTTTCTTTAGCCACTTACATATCCTAGTACACTAATATGACCACAATCAGAACGATTAAAGCCGCTGTTTTTAAAACTAAATACGTCAGACTTTGCAGAGAAAATTCCCTCCCTGGCATACTCCGGAGATACATATCCACTGTCGTTAATTGATAAGAAAGAAACAAAGAATATATCAATCAACAAAGTTGAAAATCGTAAAGTAATACACAGAAGAGAGAAAAGAAACACATTATCAAACATATCGAAAAGTGAAGTTGGTAAATAGACCTATGTTCATTTAACTTATTAAGTTCCGACGATTCTACTTGTACTTGCTTCAGAGTCATTGTGACCAAAGATTTTAGCCATGCCAAAATCTGATATTTTTGGATACATTTCAGCATCCAATAATATGTTGCTGGCTTTTAGATCTCTATGAATAATTCTCAACCGAGAGTATTTATGAAGATAAAGGAGCCCCTGGGCTATTTATAGCTGAATCTGCTATGTCTATCAAGATAATCAGGTGCTGAAAACGATGCTACCAGTCCAAGCACCACTCCTCCAGTAAGCTACTCCTCTTCTCTGGATCAACAGCTCCATCACATTTTCCCCTGTCGAAAATGCTGGCTGATTAGGTGACGGCAGAACCGCGGCTTCATTCGTAAACATGGAAACAACTTCCAACCAACATGGTCGGCCTATCAACTGCTCTTTCTTCAATACAAATATAACAACAACCTCATCACATGAAAAAGAGCAAATATTAGGATAGTTTTGCGCATTAAGCCTAGAAGTGAATGTAAAATAATTTCACATAAATATCGTGCACAGAATCAGCACAAGTGACAACAACATAGAGGGTGGAGAAAGAGAGAGACCTTCTCTCTCAAACATTGAATAATTGTTCGAAAACTCTTATAAGAAAATAATAATTGTTCGAAAACGAAGCTACTCCAGTACAAAGCTCGAGGCACATAAAAAATGGCGATACCGAATTTAAAATCATCAGCTTTAAGAATCAACATTTCATGGTTATCGGGCAGACAATGTAGAAATGGTTACATTATTGCGGGACACGATCTCTGGATCTACACTGGACGTCTGCGGCAGCTCCATTAAACTTTCTCCAGTTGAAAATGCTGGTTGTTTTGGCGAAGGCAGAAGCATACTTTCATTTGCAAACATTGTAACAACTTCTAACATTGTAGGCCTATCAACTGCCCTTTCTTGAACACATAACAGACCGACATGGATGCATCTGAGGAAGCTACTGCTGCTTGGCGGGCAGGAAGTAGCTGCTACGAGAGGATCCATTAGCTCAACTGCAGAATTTCTTTGCCACAACTCCCATGCCTAAAATAAGTCCATTTCAAGTTCAAGTTAGAACTGTGATGCATTTAAATATCTACAGAGAATAATCATCACTCAAAAAAAGTTGTCTGGGACGTACATATCCAATGAGATTGAGATGAGAGTCAAATTGATTGAAGCTGGTGTTCTTCCTGCCACTTACAATCTCCAACAACAGGACGCCAAAGCTAAACACGTCAGACTTCACTGAAAATATACCTTCCATTGCGTACTCGGGAGACATATAACCGCTAGCAAAAAAAAGTTGTAAAGCCTCACTAGTAGCAAGCTAGAGAAAAAAGAAACATTGCAGTCAATGAAGTTCATGTATGGCAATTAGATTGTTAGAGACAAAATAATGCTTCACTCACTATGTTCCAATAATTCTCCTTGTGGTACTGGAGTCACTCTGCCCGAAAATCCGTGCTGTGCCAAAATCCGATATTTTAGGATTCATTTCAGCATCTAGCAAAATATTACTAGGTTTTAGATCTCTATGAATTATCCTCAGTCTAGAATATTTGTGAAGATAAACAAGTCCCTGTGCGACCCCTTCGATAATACTAAAACGTCTATTCCAATCAAGCAACTCTCTTCCCACAGGATCTGCCACAACCAAAACTTGACCATCAGTGACACAAGAATGAAATATGAAACCATAGGGGCAACTAAATAAAACCAAACAGGGAAGGAAAAAAATAGTTGACTAAGCCAAATGAGATGTTTTGTAGATTTCCCCTTTCTTCCACTTTTTCTTTTTCCCTTCTCTTGGTAGACTGAAAAGGACACTGGATACATTGTGCATAGCAGGAGACATACTAAAAGCATAAACTTTTTTCTCAAATTAATCTGAAGGCAAGTATATATAGGCATGTCATATCAATAAATAATTCAGTCACTTATACCGATTGTTTATATGTATGATTATGGACAATGGAAGTAGAACATACCAAATATGAGAGAATCCAAACTTTTGTTAGGCATGTACTCATAGATTAACATCCTTTCTTCACCTTCTACGCAACAACCAAGAAGCCTTACTAAATTCATATGTTGGAGTTTAGCAATGACTACAATCTCATTTTTAAACTCCTTCAGCCCTTGTCCTGAGTGTTTGGAAAGCCTTTTCACTGCTATGTCTTGCCCTTCTAATAGCTTTCCCTATTTTACAATGGAAAGAACAAAATCTGAACAAAAGAATTTAAATCCCTTGGAAAAGCATCATAAGTATAGCAGCAGTAGATTACCTTGTAAACAGGTCCAAACCCACCTTCTCCGAGCTTATTTTCCGAAGAGAAGTCATTAGTGGCAGATGATAAGGAACCAAAACAGAACAACTGAAAGTCAGGATGCTGTTCGCTATCTTCACTAGGACTAGTAGTTCCTAATTGAAGCAATGGATTTTCTTGGCTTGCTTTTCCATCTCCTCCTCCATGAGTTAGTTTTTTGATAGGACCTGCACGAGTTAATTTAGAAAATAAACATTTGAGTATCTTAGCAGATGTCGGTTAGTCGAGTACTCGAGTGTTGTATGAGATACTTACCGAAGGGTTTTATCCTTTTCCACCTTAAGTAGCTCAAAATCACTACCACGAATAATACTAAAGCAACTGCCACTGCTATAAGAAACCACATCCACCACTTCATTGCTACAGAAAAACAAGAGGAAAAAATGGACATAAAAAAGTTTAATTTTCAGAGGTCCACTAAGATTCATATGATATTCAGTCATGTCCAAGTACTACTGAAAAAATGGCAAACATGAATCTTTTTAAATGCAATAAATAAATTGTATCAGACGTAAGACCTTGCTTAAGGATGATAACTGAATTTTCAAGGAATATCCCTGAAGATGTTTTGTGCTAGGACATGTATGACATGATTTTACGACGAATGCATGTTCTCTCAAACCATCACCACTGACTCGCACTCCCTTTCGAAGTTCTTTGCTTCAACCTAACAACACATTACATGGATGTTGTCAAATTAATTGCATAGCTCGAAAGAAGCTTAATTTGTACTTTCTTGCCACTATGTCATCTTTCAGTAAATTTTCACAACTCAATGAGTCACTAACTCAAAACTCATCCCAAAAGTTTCAGTCCAAGTACAACTCACAAAGGAGCAACGAACAACCAAAGAAAAGTGAAAAAAAAAAAAAAAAAGGAACAAGAGGGGTCTTAAAATGCATCATTGGAAACAGGTTTTGCAAACTTGTCTATGTTATCCTAAGGGCTAAATGTTGAGATGTGTGGACCGAAATAATAGTCCCACATCGAATAATTGAAACTTCATAATGAATTATATTAGTGGTGATCTTGATCTCCCCTCAACTAGTACCGAGGCCTTTTGAGATGAAACCTCACACCTATAAAAATTGAAAGGTGGTCGCAGAGATCACATATCATAATTGCTAATTGATCCCAACAAATTCATGAAATTTAGATTCCTAATATCAATTCAGTGTGTTGATCACTAACCTGGATGACGTTTATCGAGGACATAGACAACATCCTCATCGTTGTCACTCTCCATAAAGATAACTCCATTTGACCAAAATCTACATCCGACGTGATCAGGCGTATAGGTAGCATAAGCAAAACAAGAACAATTTCTAATGCACTTGTTCTCGCAGTCACTAACGCTCACATTCCTATCAAGGGCCTCTCTCGAAGTAAGCATAAAATAATCATTAAGATTGAAAGTTCCTCTTTTCTTCTGGAACTGCTCCAGCCCACCAGTCCTGCAATCTGGAAGCTTCAGCGTTTCGCATCCCGCCTGCTCAATACCGCCATCTCTACCACGGCATTGAATCCAGGTCCCTATACTACTGCCTCTTTGTAAAGAGACGTAGTAGCTCTGTAGTTCACCCATTGAACTCAACACCCACCCCATAACAGAATCGTTGGTGTTCCCAGTCCAAGTGAAGTACTTGTCTTCGCTGGAAACATCATTATAGGTGAATCTTTGAGGGTATCGGAAGCCGTCATACAATGGTGGTGAGAGATTGAATCCATTACCAGTCCAGGCACCACTCCTCCAGTAAGCTACTCCTCTTCTCTGGATCAACAGCTCCTTGGTGTTGTTAGGATTGATGCCCAGAGTGAAAGCCCCTGAATAAGGGACCGTGTCGCTCAACCACGAAGTCAGAAAATTTCTTTGCCCTGTTCTTGGGTTGATGCTGAGTTTCATACCGGGCAAGAGCGTGTTGGTGGGGTAATCAAAGCTCTGCCACAGCAATCTCTCATACCCATTACTCCAACTCCTCTCTCTCAGCACAAAATTGCCATTGTCAAGTAACATAGCACTAACAGTGGTGCTATTACTGAGAATTCTGGAAACTTGATCAGGGTCTGCTGGGCTGTAGAAGACCATTGAAACACTGTGATTAGCCTTTTCGAGTCTGAAGGTGCCATTGCGATCGATGGAGAGGAGCCCAGCAGAATCAGAGAGAGGGGAGTTGCGATTGGCAATCCAAACGAGATTGTCATCCATTCTCGTTCCGGTGTTGAAGGAGATGACTAAGTAGCGGCTGTTGAGAGGGCCTGCAGTATGGAACTTTAATCGGAAGAGCAAGTTAGGAGATTCCAGAGTTTCCCAGTCCTTCAATGTTTGGCCTTGTTGGATCGTACTTGAACTTGCTGCACTGGATAACCCAATTTGGCACAAGAATTGTAGTATCAGGAGTGCTGTTGTTGTTGTTGTTGTTGCTGGACCAGATAAGATCATCATGTTGCATGCACTGCACTGCTCTGCTGATAGTAAAGTAAATCAACAAAAAATATGATTGTTGTTATTTTGTTAAATCACACCCTGCCCAGTCCAGTCTTGCAACCTCATGAGAGACAAGATACAAGATAACCAATGGATGTCCGGGTATCTCCACAACTTGGGGCATTGAATGCTCACTTCAACAGCATAGATATTTTGTCAAATTGAGCACCTACCTCATCTGTCGCCCATTAATGGTGTTCCAGTAGATATGCAACCGAAGTATCCATGTTAAATAATAGGAGACTTGTGCAGAACTGCAACCATATATATACTAGATATGCTTTATGCATGGGAATGAACCAAAGTAGCAAATGCTCAGGTGGATGAACCAAAGGTAAAAATATATAATTTCAACTTTCAACATGTTTATTCCCGCACAATGCTTGAAACGCAAATAAAACAGCTAGCATGCCATGGTAAAGGTATCACCGACCAGATAACGTAGAAATTGTTACACTGTTATGGGAGCACATAGCTGATTCTTCTTCTCTGCACATGAGTGGCCCCGTCAGATTTTCCCCTGTCGAAAATGCTGGCTGCTTAGGCGAAGGCAGAACCAGGGCTTCATTCGCAAACATGGAAACAACTTCCACCATGGTCGGCCTATCAACTGCTCTTTCTTGAACACATAACAAGCCCACATGGATGCACCTCATCACAAAGCTGGAACTGTTATCTGAGCGTGAAGGAGCTGCTAGTAGAGGATCCATTAGCTCAGCGGCGGCATTTCTTTGCCACAGTTCCCATGCCTGAAACAGCTCTCTTTTCAATTTAAGTTGGAAATTAACAACAAACACAGCACGTATGTGTATGTTCCTAGTAGCGGCAAATGGTTCCAAAAACAACTTACGAATCCAATCAGGCTCAGATGGGAGTCAAATCCATCAAAGCTGGTGTTCTTCCTCCCACTTACAATCTCCAATAATAAGACCCCAAAACTGAACACATCAGACTTCACCGAAAATATACCATTCATTGCATACTCGGGAGACATGTATCCGCTAGCATAAAAAGGAAATACAATATCACTATTTCATAAGAAAAAGAAGAATTAATTCATGTCTAGAAAGACAGAAAAAGCAGTGCATTCATGCGAATAAATTACATTAGTAGGTGAAGAATCGTGGTTCACTTACTACGTTCCAATAATTCTCTTTGTATTAATTGACTCATTCTGCTTGAAGATTCTAGCTGTGCCAAAATCTGATATTTTAGCGTTCATCTCAGCATCAAGCAATATGTTACCAGCTTTTAAATCTCTATGAATTATTCGTGGTCTAGAGTATTGGTGAAGATAAAGAAGCCCCTGCGCAATCCCTTCGATAACCTTGAGACGCTTATTCCAATCAAGCGACTTTCTTCCAACAGGATCTGTTACCAACCAAAACACATTATTTTTACTTCACACTGACTCCCAATTGACTTAGAACATTACTTACTTCCATATGTGGTTGTGTGTGTCCACGACTAAAGAGCATGTATGCTATTAGTAGTAGACTAGTAGTAGAACATACCAAATATGAGAGACTCCAAGCTATTGTTGGGCATGTACTCGTATATTAAAATCCTTTCCTCACCATGGATGCAGCAACCGAGAAGCCTTACTAAATTCATATGTTGGAGTTTGGCAATCAGTATAATCTCATTTTTAAACTCCTTTAGCCCCTGTCCGGATTTTCCTGAAAGTCTTTTCACCGCAATCTGTTGTCCGCCTACTAATTTTCCCTTTTTTGCATAAAAAAAAAAAATACATTATTAAGAGAACAAGCAATTCAAGTGTATATGTAAAAGCAACCGTTGAATGGTTACCCTGTAAACAGGTCCAAACCCGCCCTCTCCAAGTTTATTTGCAGAAGAGAAGCTATCAGTTGCAGATAGTACCGTATCTAAATTGAACAACTGAAAATCAAGAGACTCTCCGCCATCTTCGCTAGAACTCATGGTTCTTAGTTGAATCAACACATCTCGTCGGGTTTGTCTGCGATCTACATGGTGTTAATCAGAAAAACAAACTGTTTGAGTATCGATGCAAACTTTTTCATGAATTGACTCTGAAAAACTTACCAAATGGCCTGATTCTTTTCCACCTTAAGTAGATCAAAGGTATTATGAGTAATAATACTAAAGCCATTGCCGCTGCCATGAGGAACCACATCCACCACTTCATCTCTGCAGCTACAAGAATAAGTCCAAAGATGATATTCTAATTTTTAAAATACATGATTCAAAATCTACATCTTGCAAGAATTGATGAGAAAATGGCCAATCATGTGAAGTTTCATACATATTTTGCTCTCCAGTCCACTACATATGGTGAAGTCATCTTTCATTAGATCTTCACAATTCCTTGGAGTCACCCACTCAAATTCGACGCTCCCAAGGTTTTGATAATGTGAGTTTTAGTGAAGGAACAAAGAAAATCTCTCTACTCTTCATTATTATTTAAAATGCACCAATTGGAGAACTACCTCATTGAAGAAAATGTAAAATTGGTGGAACAATGTCTCTAATACTTCCACAAGAACACTTTTATCAGCTCTAATACCAATTGGAACACTTACCATGCTAGCTATGTAAATAGGTGTGATGGCCCAATCTGTTCAGTAACTCAAAATCTAGACTATACCAGTTGGAACACTCGCCTTGCTATCCATGTAAAAAGGTGGATTTATTGCAGCAAGTTTAACTCAGGATATTCAGTTGTGGAATGGTCTTACCATTGGCGCTGGATTGTTGAAAGTACAGGATTTTGGGAGAGGTGATTTGTTGGTCACATATTTAAGGAAGTTTGATCTTGAGAGAGTCACATGCTGGTTACATGTTTGAGGAAGTTTGGGCTATTCATATCATATATAACTTGGATGTATTTGATGGACATGGCTCTTCTTTTTGGTGTATGTGAGGACTCCTGGCCCTCCAATCAGTTCATTCTTTAACAAAATGTTTGTTTACCATCAAAAAAATGTAGACTATCCCAATCAATTGTACGAGAGAGTTCATCACTAACCTCGGCGGTTGGGAAGAAAAAAAACAACATTATCGAGCTTCTCGTCCCTGATAAACTGAGATCCCTTAGACCAAAAATAGCATCCAACATGATCAATAGGAGAGGCAGGAGCATAAGCAACACAGGAGCAATTTCTCCTGCAATCATCCTCACAGTCACTAGTGCTCACATTTAGATCCACGGCCCCACTGGGAGTAACCATAACAGATGCATTACTTGCCATTCTTCCTCTCCTTGGCCGAAACTGCACACGCCCACTCCTGCAACTTGGTAGCTCAGGTGTTTCGCACCCCGCTGCACTGGCATTTCCATTTCTAGTTCCACATTGGATCACCGTCGCTAGAACACTCATTCCACCAGATTCCCCAACTCTGTATATCTGAAGTTGGCCAATCTCACTCAACACCCAGACCATTATATCAGCAGATTCAGTCTTCTTTCTGTAACTAAAGTACTTTTCCTCGCCCACGCTGTAGCTGAAAGTATATTGAGGATCATTTAGGTTCAGCAATGTGTATGGCGAACTGAAGCCACGACCAGTCCAGGCACCACTCCTCCAGTAATTGACCCCTCTTCGCTGGATCACTAGCTCGCTCACATTGCTTACAGGGCTAACGCCCAAAGTGAAAGCCCCTGAATAAGGGACCTTATCACTCAACCGCGAAGTGAGAGATTTGATCTGTCCTGTTTTTCTATTGATGCCCAATCTCATGCCTGGCAAGAGCGCATCGGTGGGGTAATCAAAGCTCTGCCACAACAATTTCTCGTACCCACTACTCGGATTCTTATCTACCAGCACAAGATTGCCATTGTCGAGCAGTGTAGCGGTTATTAGGGAGCTATTGCTGTTAATTCTGGAAAATTGATCTGGGTCTGAGCTGTAAAAGACAATTGAAACACTGTGATCAGCATTTTCAAGCTTAAAGGTGCCGTTGTGATCAAGGGAGATAAGTCCAGTAGAATCAGAGAGAGGGGTGTTGCGATTGGCGATCCAAACAGGATTGACATTGATGGCTCCTGCTACATAGCCTGCATTGAATGATATGGCTAAGTAGCGGCTGTTGAGAGGGCCGGCGCCATAGAAGCCCAGTCGGAAGAGTCCGTTTGAAGACACCAAGCCGTCCGAATCCTTCAAAGTTTGACCTTGTTGGATTGTGTTTGAGCTCGCTGCATTGGATGAGCCAATTTGGTGATGCAAAACTAACAAGACATGAACAGAAACTACCAATAATAGTGGTGATGATACTTTTAGAGCAGATATCATTGTTGCACAGTACGCTGTCAAAGAAGAAAAGGGTAAGCTTGAGCAGAAGATCGCGTCCTCCAAATTCGGAACACCTAGGAATGTAATTGATCTCACTCAAGACAAGATATCCGACGCCTTGGAATGCACAGCTCCAATCATTTTGAATGTTGACTTGGACTGCAGATTTATTAAGAAAATGACTTTGTGCAGGACCTTCTTAATATTTTTTCCAAATGAAGACTACAAAGATGCTGGTGCATCCCTTTGCCATATAGAATTGCTGGCATTTGTCATCTAGCTTTAGGAATGTAGCTAATGTCATCTAGCAGAAGTTCATACCTGGTCATATGTTGCCGTCAGTTTACTTCGCTTTAAGCTAACTTGCTAGCTTGAACAGCCATCTACACCTTTTTTGTCACATGTAGTAAACAACTTGCAAAAATATATTCAGCTCAGAGCTCCAACTCAAGACCCCATCAAAGGACCAAGCATATTTGCGAGTTTAAAGACCCCATGTTGGTCAATTGTAAGGAAACCAGAAGAATCATAGATGATAGATTGGAGCGTAATGGCAATCCATATGGGACGGAGACGGATTCCTGAGTTGAAAGAGATGCCTAAATAGAGACCATTGAAAAGGCCTTGAATTGAGGAACCATAATTACAAAACACCATTAGGAAGATCCAAAGTGTTCCTCTCTGAAATGTTTCACCTTGCAGAATCGTGCATGCTGCTGCTGCTGCTGCTGCTGCAGCACGTGAAAGTGATCTGGTACAAATCTGGGAATGCAAAATGATTAAAAAGTTAAAGATCAGCATCTCTCTCGCATTGATCATTTCCATTATTCCATAATGTCTATAACTGCAAACTAACAATCAGCACGAAATCCCACTCTTCGACAGAATGAAAAGGACTAAGAAACCTCACCAGCGTGCTTTTTAACCAAGAATCTCACGAGTCTGTTCAGCACTGTTGACTGGTTGTCTTATCTTCCTCTAGTGAAGATGAGAGTGGTCTTGCAGCAAAATAACAGATGAATGCATTGCCCTCGTCTAATTAGTAGTTAACTAATGAAAAACCTGCTTGAATAAGCTGACATAGATTGAACTTCACCTGCACATCAACACTGGTCAGAATATTGGCAGGATTGCCAACTTATGATGTACTTCCATAGCTCAGATGACCAAATCAATTATAGGAAGACAAGTAGGCTCCTGATTAATCAAATATCAACTGCCCTCAATGGGATAAGTACTAATACTACTGCTCCTATAACAAATTGGGCTACAATGGAAGTTTTCACACATTGTGAATGCACGCCATCCAAAATCAAACAAAGCATCTTTACACAAAGATATCGTACAGATTCACAACAAATAGCAGGTCTTTTCATGCCTTGCTTCCTAGACTATTTATCATGCATATGTAGGGAAGATACAATACTTAATATCATCGAGCCTCCATCGCAGATATAGATAATCCATTTTCCGAGCAGCTTTCTATATTGCCAGTGGAAATCTCTTCCACCAACAAACTTCTTGCAGTAGAAAATGCAGGTTGTTGCGGTGTAGGTAGAGGTACAGTTTCATTGTTGAGCATGGAAACCACATCTAACATGTTAGGCCTATCTGCTGCACTTTCTTGTACACACAGCAGAGCCACCTGAACAAATCTCAAGAAGCTTATTTCAGAAAATGAAGCTGCTAGCATTGGATCCATGAGCTCAGTGCGAGCATTCTTTTGCCACAAATCCCAGGCCTACATTCATGTTGAGAGAAGTGATAAAAATAACAAGAGATGTTCTTCATGGTGAGGGGAAACGAAAACAAAACAAAAAAGAATAGTCAGCAACTTACATATCCTGTTAGACTAACATGACTGTCAGTGCGATTGAAGCCACTATTCTTCCTCCCGCTGACAATTTCTAGCAATAGAACTCCAAAACTAAACACATCTGACTTCACAGAGAAGATTCCTTCCATAGCATACTCAGGAGACATATACCCACTAGCATATAAATGAGTTTTATTCAATGTTAGAAACGCTGAACATGCTTTTCTAAGAAAATACACATAGGAACTATTCTAAGCAGGAAATGCATTTGAAATGTCATTGAAGATCCATACTATGTACCGACGATTCTATTAGTGTTTGCTTCAGAGTCATTACGCCCAAAAATTCTTGCCATGCCAAAATCTGAAATCTTGGGATTCATCTCAGCATCCAGTAATATGTTACTAGCTTTTAGATCTCTATGAATGACTCGTAATCTAGAATATTTGTGAAGGTAAAGAAGTCCTTGGGCAACCCCTTCAATGATATTTATCCGTTTCTTCCAATCCAGCAGCTCCCTTCTAGCGGGATCTGGCTCCCAAAAACAAAAGCACATAAAATTTGAGTTGTAAATGATCCATGATCAAAAGAAATGAAAACATCTTCAAGCAATGCAACTATTATATAGATCTGTGAATCATGTTCACTACAAAAATTCAAACATTATGGCAGATTACAAACCAAAAAGGAAGAAATCCAAGCTTTTATTCGGCATGTACTCGTAGATTAGTAACTTCTCCTCCCCTTTAATACAACAACCGAGAAGTCGCACAAGATTCATATGTTGGAGTTTGGCAATTAATCCAATTTCATTTTTGAACTCCTTTAGCCCTTGTCCTGAGCTAGTTGAAAGTCTTTTCACTGCTATCTCTTGTCCCTCCTGTAACTTACCCTATTCAAACACAAGCAACAACACATCAAATGACAACATCCCAAACAATGCACTTGCTTATGTTTTCTTCCTTCCATTTTTACTGTTTCTTTGAGAAAGGACAAAGAAATTTAAAAAAGAAAGGCAACATAAGAGACAACCAGACCTCAATAGAAGTAAAATAGAACAAACGAATAGCCACAAGCAATAAACTTTTGCATTCTACATAAAGAAAGCAAATAGACACACTTCACTTTCAAAGTTAATTTACCTTGTAAACAGGCCCAAAGCCACCCTCTCCCAGCTTATTCATAGGCGAGAAGTTATCAGTGGCAGACATTATACTATCATAACCGAATAATCGAAATTCAGAACCCTTTCCATGTTCTTCACTTGATGTTAAGTCTCCAAACTCAAGTAATATGTTTTCATCGCTTGCTTTTGCATTTCCTAATTAAGAGAACACGGAAAGAGATTATCAATATAAGAATCACTTAGCATTCTCTGGTATATGCCTAACAAGGAAATTACCTACTAGTTTGAGCCTTTTCCAGCAAAAGTAAGTAAGAGAAAATAAGAGAAGAATTCCAGAAACAACAGAAACCAAAACGATGATCCACATCCACCTCCTCTCCCCTGCATGATTGCAGAATGGGTGAATATATAAAGATGCATATGTTAAGGCCTGCATAACAGTAAAAAGCAATTGTGCCACAAAGAAGAAATATAGCAATCATATGTAGATCATTCTCTCCATTTAAGTAAGGTAACTAGTGAGAAGAATAGGAAAAGAAAGAAGAAAATTAATAAAAGGTTTCAAAATAACTAGAATGATGTTCAGCAGTGCAACAGGGGTGATTTGGGATCGAAATGTTCCTACTAAGTTAAAAGGAAAATTTTATAGGACCGCAATTAGGTCAGCTATGCTCTATGGAAGTGAATGTTGGGCGGTAAAGCAACAACAATTACATAAAATGAACGTAGCATAAATGAGGATGCTTAGGTGGATGTGTGGTAAAACTCGTAACGATAGAATAAGAAATATAGAAATTCAAAGACAAGTAGGAGTAGCACCAATTGATACAAAGATTAGGGAAGGGCGGTTGCGGTGGTTTGGTCACCTGCAAAGACGACCTACAAATGCCCCAACTAGAAAACTTGACTCAATAGAAACTTTAGAAATTCGACGAGGTAAGGGCAGACCAAAGTTAACATGGGATACATTAATTAAGAGGGATTTGAATGGTTTGAAAAGCTCACCATCAATTGCACTTAATCGAGCACAATGGAAAAGTTTGATCCATGTAGCCGACCCCAGTTAATTTGGGACTGAGGCTATGTTGTTGTTGTTGTTGTTGATGATGTTCAGCAGTCTGACAGACACTAATATATCTAAATCCAACATTATTTTGTTCAGATAATAAAACACACTTCACCTTGAACTAGACCTTGGTTGGAAGCAAGAAGATAAATCTCCTGTCGAGACTCGCTGTTCTCAACAAATTTTGATCCATTGTACCAAAACTGGCATCCAGTTTGCTCATCCGGGTTGGTGGAAGCATAAGCAATACATGAGCAATTATTTCTGCACTTCATATCACAATCACTGAGACCCTCGGTCAATATGACCACTTCTCCAAGAGGACCTTCCGTCTGCATAATTCCTCTCCTTGTCTCAAACTGCTCATTGCCAGTTCTGCAGTTCGGCATCTTCTGCTTCTCACATCCAGAAGTTGCATTCTCAATGGTTCTACAGTCAGCAAAATTATTAGGAGTGCTGAACCCATTTTTTATCATCTCACGTACATCAAGTTGACCAGTTGGCTTCATTACCCAAATTAAAACAGGAAAAGAATCCGACCCATCTGAAAAGCTGAAGTGTTTGCCATCCTTGTCCAATACATAGCTGAAATTGTAGCCTCTGAAATCAGAGAGTTCAGTTCTAGTTAAGCCAGGTACAAGCCCAAACTTTTTACCACTCCAAGGACCGCTCATCCAATAAGTCTCCCCTCGTCTTTGAATAAACAACTGGCTTGTGTTGGGGTGCAAGCCCAGAGTAAAGGCCCCAGAATATGGAACCTTGTCACTCACCCATGAAGTCAGGGATAGATTTTCCCCAGTGTTCAAGTTGATGCTTAGTTTCATTCCAGGCAAAAGTGTGTCTGTGGGATGATCAAAACTCTGCCAGAGCAACCTTTCCACTGCGGCGGTTCCATTTTCATCGAGAGTTCTTTCCACCAATACAAAGTTCCCATTGTTCAACAGTGTAGCTGTAACATTACTCTTTGCGGAAGAAGTTTTGTTTGAATTAAACAGAAAAGAATTACCTGCATGATCTTCAATTTTCATAACACCATTGGCATCAATAGAAAGAGCTGCTCTGGAATCAGGAAATGGCTTGTCGCGGTTGGCAACCCATACAGGATTAATGACAAGCAAAGTATTGAACCATATTCCTAAGAAAAAATTGTTGAAAGACCCTCTAATGAAAAATCCCAATTTAAATATCTGGTTGGCAGAAACTAACTCCTGTCCATGCACAAATTCTTGACCTTGTGTTATGGAATCCGCGGCACGAGATGACCTTAAGCAACTGTAATACCACAAGGAGATGAGAAGCAGAAGGATCGTTTTCTTGGTTTTCATTTCCCAGAAAACAAATTATAGATCAGAGTTTCATCAGACATAAAGGAGGAGCAACCATCCAAACTGACTGAGATATCTCCTTGTATACAACATGAAGTTAATTGGTCTACTATACTGTTATTTTAACAAAGAAACTAAATATAAGAAGAGTTGACCATCCCATTATCAAATTAAGAAATATAATCAAGATATGCACAGCCTGGTCGCCAACTTAAGGGCATTGACTTTTTCTATAGTGTAGAAGAGGCTCCCATTGCTCAAAGAACTACAGCATCTAGAGGAAAAACCCAGCATGAAAACGATGGCATGAATGGATCTTGGTCAGCCTATAGGGTGTTTGAATTCCACAATACTAAAAAAAAAAAAAAAGAAACACGAAAACGATGGCATGAATGGATCTTGTTCTACTACAGACTATAGGGTGTTTGAATTCCGCAACACTAAAAAAAAGGAATGGATCTTTGGCCCACATATATGATATAACACAATACTAAAACAAAAAAAAAACAAAACAAAACAAAAAAAAAAAAAAAAAATTGCCAAAGTGTTTATAGTTTCACACTTAAAAGATTTACTAATCAATTTTCTGACCAGATCCTCTCACCTTCAAATTTAGTAAAATAATTTTTTAATGTGAATATAAAGACGTTCCATATTTGTAGTAAACAGAATAATAATAGATCCTCATCTTAACTTTTATATGACTATTCTCTAGTCAGGGAAGATGACGATCTATATAAATAGTACCCTCCAAAGGTCGATAGGGATCTATAATAGCCTTCTAAAAGTTGATTGAAAAATCAAATTTTAACAGACAGGAGAAAACAACCAACAAAATAAAATAAACACCAAGAATTAAATGCAAATGTAGAATCAGAACAAAAGATGCCCAAGAAGCTGGAAACAAAAAGGTGAACAAGACGGACTTGAACAAGTAACAACGGCACAATGATTTTATTTTTTTTTTTTTTGAGAAAAACATCACATTGAAATGTTGCTTGAGAACAGAAATGAAAGTAAGTCATGATGCTAGAAATAAAACTTTACAATAAAAAAGCCCAACAAGAAAAAAAAAATGAATTAAACTATTTCATTTCAATCTTCAGGCACCATCAAAACAAAGCTACTACACAAACTATGGCTGCTTCAAAAGCATAGGTGTCAGTGTGTCAAAATATACATGGTGCAAATAAAGGACAGACTTTTTTATGAAGCTAAAAAGCAGTGCAAATCATTGAAGTCAAGTTACAGAACAAACAAAAAACTGTAGACAAAACTCGGTCACATGCTTATACTAATAAATAAACATTCAGCACCATTCGATCCTAAGCCCCTGTTGGCTGTTGATAAATTTGTCAGCATCCTGCAGCAATGGGGCATATATATCTCAAGACGAGCATTTGCAGTACACCTTTCCGATATCATTTCTACATGTGCATATGAAAAAGGATAGAATCTACTTAAACATGAAAAATACCATAATAGATCAATTTGAAAGTAATGTGCACAAGAGCTAATGAAGGAAAACAGAAAGAAGTTTTGACACCCTAACAAGCACACATACAATAAAATGACATTTCAACCAAAAAGTAATAGAAAAAATAATTAATTACTAAATACCAGATAGTGACCATAACATCCTTAAAATGAAAACAATAGTTGTACATAACACAAATTAAAACATGCCTCAGATCAAAAAATAAGAAATAAAACATACCAGATTTTCTGAAAATGGTCGTAGTTGTCCCATTTCACAAGGAAGCAGGTGGATCTAGATTTCACATATCTGAGGATGAACAAACATTCAGTAGCTACTAATAATCTCCCATACAGTTTCCATAACCGTTTGTTATTCGCCCCTCATCAACAGCGGGAAATCAAAAAAGACTGGCGTTCCTTTCTACTGTGACCTCGTGCTCTTCCAGAAATGAAGGCAAAGGCCCCCAGAGGCACAAGCCAAAGAAAGAGGAGCGGCAGATGGCTGGCAGCAGGAGCAGCGCTTACCAAGCAGCAGAAAAAGAGAACAGTTCCTTCAGAGGGGCTACGACTATGTGCTCACGCAAAAAGAAAAAGCAGATAATTGGTTGCTGGGATAGGTCTTAAGCGGATTAATATAACCATCATCGAACTCCACGCCAGTCTTCTTATCAGAGCAGAAGCAATCCTATGGGAGTGTCTTGGGTTCTCCTTTACGATTGCAAATATATGTATTTTCTCATAGTCATCTCTTTAATCACATCAAATATGCCACCCACAGACAGAGGAAGGTTCCTCAAGTCATTACTCCATGTACATCCCTTGAGATTGGACTTATTGAACTTGATTGAATCTCCAACATAAAATATTGATAAACAAAAAAGATTGTTGCTAACAATATAATAAAAAAAGTAATTAAATAAGCTTTGAGAATTATCGTGCATACATACATCATCATTTACATCAACAGATCACAGAAATTTATAGGAAAATCATCTTTTTCACTTCGATTGGACTTTTAAGTAAAATCAATGGAGCATGAAGTAGAAAGAAACAGCACGGTCAAACTACTCTTAAGTACAGGAAGCATCAATATGACAAAAATGTGCATGGGTTTACTTCAATAATTTTCGCTGCAGACAAAAGATTTGGGTCCCACGCTCAACAAAGTACTCGGAAACCTCAATCAACACTGTCTTTACGGCGAATCTGTCGACTGCGAGGATGCAGGGAGCGGCAATGCAGTTTGAGCATACCTCTTGCTAAAGCCATGCACGGGTATAAGATAATTAAGAGCCTGATCATATCTTCCTCATTGCTGCATACAAGACAGTCGAGCTCGCCCAGGGTTGAGCAGTGATTCTGACATCACCCATCCCTGTTAGAAAGGGGAACCTGCTGGTTAGTTTTTGGTATAAATTGTAGTAATATATGTTACAGAGACTCGTCCCCAAATCCTAGTCTTCCCTTTTTCTGTTACTTGCTTTTCTTCTATGCAATCAGTACAAAAGACAAGAACTAATTTACAAGTTCAGCAAACTATAACATCTCTTCGTACCAAAGAAGACCCCCTTCAAAGGCTTAATTTTTATGTCCAGCAAACTAATTTACAAGTTCCGGTCTTTGTGGAAGCACCAGTGTCTCATCATTGTTTTCAGCTTCTTTGTGCTACCATTGGTTCATGTTACTCCATTTAATTACTAAAGATAAAAGTTCATTCAGTCCGAAGATCCTTATCAAACAGACCTAATTACAGGTAAGGTTGAAATCTTATGGACTGTTGCACAGGATTGAGTTGAGGGGGGTGGGGTTCTCTTTGGTTTTTCCACTTTTTAAGGGATCACACAACCCCTCATGCTCTTTGTCTCTACTACCGAACGAAACCAAAATTGGCAATTACTGGGACATCCTAACACTCCCCCAACCAAACATAAACCCGGACAGGTTGGCCTAGTTGTAAGGGCGAAGGCAGGACTGTGTGGGTTAGGCGCACGGTCTCGAGTTCAATCCCCCCACGACAGCCAAACGCTGGGCCACTGGTGGTATCTTTTCACAATCCCATGCCCCATGGGACTAGTCAGACAAGTGTCTGGATACCCATAGTTCAGATGTATAACATTATGCATGCAATAATAAGAAGAATTTTGTACTTTGTTCATAGTAGTTAAGCAACTTAAATAAAGATCATTTTTTTTCTTTTTGTCCAAAAAATAATTCAGGACATAAAACATTCTTTCAAATCCAACAAGTGTGCTTAACAAGTGTATGACTAACAAGTGTGCTTAACCCAAATGTTTTTCCTCATTTCTTTAACTTCAAACAAGGAATGCTAAGCAACACTTTAAATACAGTCATGCTTGACGTCAAGATTAATTGGCTCTGTATATGAACCACTATAAAAGTGACACTAGGTTCAAACAAGGTGTAATTCACATCATCTAAACTAATTGATTTCTTGAAACTGGAACCCAAATCCAAACCAATGGAAGTAATGACCGGACTCCACCTCAACAACAACAAAACCTCAATCCCAAATTAGATGGGACCGGCTACATGGATGAAACTCTTCCACTCCGCTCGATTCAGTGCCTTTAATGGAGTGCTTCCAAAATTCTTTAAATTTTGTCCAATCAATGCATCCCGTGATATCTTAGATCTACCACTACAGTCTACAGCCTACACCATTGAATTTCTTCAATTTCTATTGTATCGCAATTTCTTACTAGGGCATTAGTTGGTCATCTTTGGATGTGTTCAAACCAGCTCAACAGTCGTTCCCTAATGTTTGCATCGATTGGTTCTACTCCTAGCTTCTTCTTTTTTAAAATCTTTGTATTTCTTATTCCATCTTTACGAATTTTACCACACATCCACCTAAGGATCCTCATTTCCACTATCCTTATTTTATGCAAGCGTTGTTTCTTTATTGTTGATACACTTCCATAAACAATAGCTGTCCTAATTGCTATTTATATTATTTTCCATTTAGCTTGACTGGGATATTTCAATTGCATGCCACACATGCTGCACATGTTATTACCAGCGGTAAGATATAAATAATTTTAGCAAGAATATACCACATGAATATTAAAAATGTAAGCATGTGACATAAAGGAGAGAGTAATGTTGCACTCAGCTTACCTGTTCCACAGCCTTTCTCTTAAACAATGTATATGAGTTTGAGACAATTTTGCACGACTCGGCAATGCATGCTTCAACATCAAATGGTTTGTTCAAGTTGTGATCAACAGGTGTTGATCCAACAAAATTCCAACCATCAAATTTGTTCCCTTCCCACGAAGAAGATTGGTTCCCATTTGATGAATGGATGTAATGCAAAAGAACATGAGCCTGCGCAACCACATAATTTTAAATCCAAATGAGATGGCACCTTATTCACATCATTTAGTGATCAATAAAAAAAAAAAAAAAGAATCCAAACACTTACATGAAAAGCAGCTTTTACAATGTCATCAGATTTTGCTTGATCCTTCAGCAAAGCATAGACGTTTCCCTTCAAAGGATTGTATGTGACAAGGTATTTCTCATTCTACAAAAGAAGTGCAAAGAAATTAACTACTTAATTGTCAAAGGAAGCAAGCTAAAGATATCTGCACAGCAAACTTTCTTTACAAATATGAGGTAGAAATCATTTGTACATCGAAAAGAGGCTTGATAGTGAGAAATGAATCCGGCTCTTGGAATGCTTCTTTAAACCTTTGTCCTAACCAAAACAATTGTGATAAATTTACTATTTGAGAAAAGTTTGCCAAATACCAGAGAAATTATTAGTCAAATGAAAGTAACTGAATGAATACCTAAAACAATGGGCCTATTTTTTGACCAAGGGAAATTGCAGATATCTTCTTTCAAATTACCCTCTAGCAATGAGGGTACATCACCTAATGTATGGGAATATCGCAAATAACACAATCAGTAAGTGCGAAATTCACTATATTTCTAAAATAACGTCATAAAGCTTGACTTAACCTGTCTTAAGGAAAGATTCCACAGCCACTTTAAACCTTGCCCGATTCATAGTACGCAACACAACAGATCTTACCTGTGATAGCAATTCCATAGTCTATTCAGGATGATGGACAGAGGAAAATACAAAAGATACTTAGAAAAGGAAAAATAAAATGCTAACCTCATTGTATGAGCTGAACACATATCCACAAGAGAGCAATGCAAAAGTGGTAACCAAGGAGGGGTTCCTTTTTGAGATTATTATACTCAGTCCAGTTCCCAGCTTCATAGAAAAGAAAGTTTCAGAATCGACCATTGTATACTATCGTGCAAGTCTAGGCTAAGCATGTACGAACTAAATTAGATAATTCTCAATTCGAGCTTGAGATGGGCTCTTAGAATAATAGAAGGGGTGATGGAGACTAATTTTTTTATTTTCTTCCTCTTCCTCAATTATAAACTTCTCTTTAAATACATGTGTAATCCTAATAAATATTTCCAAAATTGGTTACATGCTAAATATATTACAAGATTCTCAACCGAATACAATAATTCTAAATATAACTTCATAGAAAATCTTTCTAAAATACTAAACTTCTAACCTAATAACCTATCATTATCGACCCCTTCAAAACCACCTTGTCCTCAAGGTGGTACAAAATCAAAAACTTGTTGTGATAGAATAGTGACTGCTGATGACAAAGAGGTACACAATAACTCAATCATAAAGTTGGGATGAGACGTTGCTTTGTCCGGATCTGGTGGAAAATTATGAATTCGATGAATCAAGTTGTTACGTAATTGAGCCGAGTCTTGCAACTTTATTATAGCTATACTTGGATCGGTATTTTCCTCAAAAAAAATACTTGGATCGGTATTGAAGTCGAAAAGCAATCCATACTCATTAGATTATTTGGCTTCAAATCCAACTTTAAGCACGGGTAGGCATTGTGTGGAAAAAAGGTGCTCTGAGATGATGGACGGTGTTGGTGAGGGTTGTGGTGGAGAGAAGATTGTTGGGGATGTGTGAGGTGACAGTGGTTGGTTGTAGGCGTTGTGGTTTGTGGAGTCATGGAAAGGAATATTGGGCAGTGCTATAGGAGGGTTGCAATCGGTGAGTGAGCCGTTTTCATCGCAACAATGGATTCCAGTTCAGCAATAGCACGATGTTGGAAGTCAAAGTAAGCATCAAGTTTGCGCTCCATTGCATCGACCCGCTCAATAAGAGCATAAATCGCATCGATAATGGTTTGATCTTCCATGGGAGGCATGAAGAACGAAATGAAAGCACCAATTGATACGAACTAAATTAGATAATTCACAATTCGAGCTTGAGATGGGCTCCTAGAATAATAGAAGGGGAGATTGAGACTAATTTTTTTATTTTCTTCCTCTCTTCAATTGTCAACTTCTCTTTAAATACATGTGTAACCCTAATAAATATTTCTAAAATTGGTCACATGCTAAATATATTACAAGATTCACAACCGACTATAATAATTCTAAATATAACTTAATAGAAAATCTTTCAAAAACACTAAACTTCTAAACTAATAATCAAGGTTCGAAACTTCTACTTCGCCTATGACTTCACTCACTTAAAATTGGAATTAATTCGAGGAATTAACTTCGACGATGGAAGTTTGACAAAAATTCGCCAGTGTACGGAAGTTTACGAATTTCACTTTAAAGTTAGAAAACCTAAGTTTCTTCGTAGAGATGCTAGGAATATACTTAATCATACAACAATAATGCATAAATATGGTTTTATCAACTTCCATCGAAGTTGATATGATAGGTGGAATGGGTAGACGGTTGAGGTTCTTCTAAAGTTTCTGTCAAAGTTTGTTCAACTTCCACGAAACATAACAATTTTACTTCATGTTTTATGAACTTCCATCGAAGTTTTCGAAGTTCGGTCGAAATTAGCCGAAGTTGAGTTAAAGTTTTGCAATTTTTCAACTGCCCTTGAACTTCGCTTCGCTCACCTCAACATCGACAAACTTCGCCCGAACTTCAGCGAAGTTTGTCGATTTTTGAAACCATGCTAATAATCTATCAACGGGCAATTTATTTATCCAGTGTTTATCATGATCATCCATGCATAAACTCAAAAATAAACAACAAAGCCCAAAATTAGTTGAGGCAGCTACATGAATCAAACTCTTCCACGTTGTTTGGTTTAATGCACGTGATGGTAAACCCCGTAAATATCCCAGCCATAAAAAGATGAAAATAGATCTTATATGTGACAATTTGCATTTTTCACCTGCAACTTCCTTGTTATTCGAAAATCATAAAATAAGAGAAAAAAAATCTCGACCACACGAAATTACACTCTGGTGATAAGTTCCTCAAATAACTAAACTTTGCTACAATCAAGGAGATCCAAAATCTCTCATCCATCATATTTGATCAGCACTCATTTCGAGTATATCCTTGATATTTTGTTAACAAGGGTAGTTGAGACATAATCATCCTAATAACAAAGCATAAAACTAAAATTTCATAATATAAATCATCAACATCAATGAAAAAAGGAACTGCAAGTAAAATTTTAGCAACGCACCAGGTCCGCAACGTTGCCAACGCATTCTCCTTTAGCAGTGACATCTCCTATGTTTTCCCCTTTGGCAAAAGCTTTATATATTGGCGTTCTAGTTGATGTAGACGTCACAGCAGAAACATTCTAAAGGACATAAATACATAAATTGGAGAGTTCCAAACAAACATCCAAGACAGGAAAACGAAACGAGTTAAACCTTTGCCAAATTGGCCACACAAGCCAATGGTAGGAAAAGGTGAGGCACAGCAGCAGTTGCCAACTCTACACCAGCACCAAACTCCATTAACAGATCACCAGCAAAGCGGAGCTGCAACACAAATCAATCTATGAATCCCTGGGCTCCTATGTAACTCAATTAGACATGATATCCATAAAGAAAATGAGTGATAAAGATTACAGGCAGGCGTACAACTTACTTGTTTGAGATCATAATCAAACTTCTTCCCTTGCCGGGAAAAAAGCATTTTCCCAAAGCGACCTGCCCCATCCTAGACACATAACAAAAAAAAAATTAGTTCTATAGAATCTACGCAAGTTAATTTGTTGAAATTTTTTAAATATAGAATATGTCATCCCCATCAATGTAATAGCTGAATTACACTCAAAGATATGAAATAAGATAAAGCCCAGGAGGTCCATACTTGCCACAATTGAAAAGTACAATATAAAAGCCTCATTAGTCCTTGCAACTATGTAAGATTGTGACAAAGTTCAAATAATTTGGATCATCTCAAATTAAATGTCCATACACTTATAATTTTGTAATCCTAAAAATTACAAAAACTAGTTGCATAACATCTTAAGCCAAACTTGAAGGATTTAAGATTTTAAAAGGCAACTATGAAGCCATATCTACGACACAACCCCCCCTTGCCGGGAAAATATAGCTTCTTGTGGATGTCAAACGATGAATGATTTGATGTCCATAATTATCACAAATACCATACAGTCAGAAGCAGTAAAGCTTACTTACCTTCAAAATCCAGTTGATAGCAACAGCCCCTGAAGTGGCTTGGTTTCGAGAGATTCCAACCGAGCTCAATAAGGTCTGTGTGGTGAAGACCCCCATTGCTCCACCAAAGAAATACTACAGTGATCAATTGTTTTTTTGGTAAAATCAGTACAGCTACTGTTAATTCCTTAGAAAGACAGATCCCCAAATTCAAAATTCTTGAAAATTAAACAAAACCTTGAAAGCCCTCCATGTCATATACGGCACATAGGCGGAAGAAACAGTATCTGGAAAACCTTCAGGCACTATGTAGGATCTCACAAACGACATAAATTCCTGCCAGATGTTCAGCATTACACTCAATTATGATATACAACAACAACAAAGCCGCAATCCCAAATTAGTTGGGGTCGGCTACATGGATCAAACTGTTAACATTGTGCTTGATTAAGTGCATTTGATGGTGTGCAACAATCAATTATGATATACGCAGCAAAACTCGAGATTGTTTCACATATAGACTAAATCAAAATGGCGCTAAACCAATTGAACAAGAAATCAATTCCAAACACAAGAAGATTCAATCTCACATCGACCGGAGCGAGAGGCGTCTGCAAAGACACGGCACGAATCGAACCGCGCTTCGATCTTCTAGAACTGTCCTTCTCAGCAACGTAATTCCACCTCCTCCCATCCAGCTCCTCACAACAGATAATTCTCAAACTGGAATCAACAAACTCCTCCTCAACAAGCCCAAACTTCACCTCCGGCCGCAACCCGCCACCTCCGTGGCTGCCGTTCGCCACCAACGGCGGAGGAAGAAGAGAGGCCGACGGCGACGACGCCGGCGCCGAAGCGAGGTTCGCGCTGATCCGTATCGTCTCCCGAACGAGAATCCGCGCGTCCTGCGAGGCTGTTAGGGTTTGCGCGGATGCCGGAGATTGCTTGATGCGGATCGGCGCCATGAGATTGATCAATTGCACCAAAACCAGATCGAATCGAAACTAACCTAATCGATCGCGAATGCGAGAGATCTTAAATGCAGAAATTGGAGCCTCGGCGAGGTCGAGAGAGAATCGTGAACGAAGTACCAAGTGTCCAAAAAACCTGAGAACGGAACAAAAGAGGGAGAAGAACAAAACAACAAAACTAATAATCTTCTCTCTCTCTCTCTCTCAAAACAACAAAACTAATAATCTTCTCTCTCTCTCTTTCTCTATCGCTCGCTCAACACACTCTCTCCACTTCTCTTCTCTGGCGGATAGACAGATAGCCAGAGGAGATGAAAAGGAGCTGCTGCTGTTGTCTTGGCATGGTAGTGCGCCTTCATTTATATGGCGGAGGAAAAGAGGGAGACCGCCAGGTCGGTTGAAGCCACTTGGCCGAGTCTCCAGTGCGTTCTCACTCGTGAATCAGTGAGTCACTGCTCAATAAGAATGGGTTGGTCCGAGTGAGAAGGGACTTGACTCCTCATAATAAAAAGAAATAAAATCAGGTTAAAAGGGTCGCTCTTGCTTTATGTAGGGGCTCCACGTTTGCCTAAATATTGATCCATTAGTAAAGTTGAATCGTGTAGATCTTTCATTCCTTAATTAGAGGTCTCGAGTTCAAACGTTGAAAATGAAAAAGGTAAAAAAAAAAAAAAAAATGTTACACATACTTAGTGAACACACTCACTCGCTTATGTGGCAAGTAACACGTTCTTTACCCCACCCCAAAACGATAAACACAATTTTCTTATTGAAAAGAGTATCAAAATGGCACTCATGTTAACCATTATATTATGCGTTTCAAAATGGATAAGTTTGCATCTCAAGAATGTGACGCGTAGGTGGGGCGTGGTGCACGAGTGTATTCATCAAATATATGTAGCATCACCCAACTTTAAAATAGGCAAAGCATATTTTTTGGTTATCGAACTTTAAGTCTTTTATGCTTTTGGTCCCTTAACTTTTATTAGTGTATATTTGGTCCCTGAACTTTTGAGTTTTTTTATACTTTTTGGTCCCTGAACTTTGAGTTTTTTATGCTTTGGGGGAAAATAATTTTTTTTTTCGACTTTTGTTCGTTGATGTGAGTCGTTCAGTTCAATAATATAAAACCATTTTACTCTTTTTGATTAGTCAAGCGACACTTTTGTTATTCACGTTGTCGAAATTTAACATTTTAAAATGATAGAAAGACTAAATATAGATCTTTATTAAAGTTTATGGATCAAATATACAGTAATAAAATTTTATGGATCAAAACCATAAAAAAACACAAAATTCAAGGGCTATATAATGGGTTTGGCCTTTAAAATATTAGGCTAAAAGGTTGCGGCCTTTATAGTCCATTCCTCTTATATAGATTGGGATTAGTAGGTGTTGGGCATGGGTATGGACTATGGAGGCGAGTCGGGCGAGTTGGGAGGCCCGCGTATGATCACGCTTTTGGCGAATAAATTGGATTCAAAAGCAGGTGACCACCGCCCACTTTGTATCGTACGGTATGAATGAGAGGGTGACAACCACGTGCAGGAGTCTAAAGGGCCGATGAGATTTGAGTGAGTGCTTATGTGGACGGATAGCTAGTTGCTCTCGGCCTTTATCCTCGCTTTTGTTGCCCAAACCACTGCTACACGTATGAAACAAAAAAAAAAAAAAAAACATTTCGAGTTTGGACATAAGTTCACGAAAGAGTCGATTAGGCCAACACCACATATGACTTCATCAATATTAAGCTTACAAAAGCAAAGGACATGTATGGACAACCATGTTTAACCAACTAATTAAGTGGATGGTTCAATAGTTCCATTCGCGTGGTACTATCACGTACGAAACAAGAAAAGTTGATTTATTTTTTATCATGAAAAAAAAAAACTCATGTTTAAGAATTCAAACAATAATGCAAACATTCAAGAGTTGTACATATCTAAACATACAATCATATTCAACCCCCTACCATATTTTATCATGAGTACAATCGAGCCCCATTATTTTTTTTTTCTTTTTGATAATATATTGTGAGTTTTTTATCCTTTTCTCGACTCCCTTTTGTTTGAATTCAACAATTTATGTAAAAATTAGTTAGAAAATTCAACTTTATGACTTGAGAGAAACCATTGTATTTGTAAAGTTGGATGGCATGAGACCATTATATATGTTGTGTTGAGAAAACTGAATGATCAAATTGAGATAAAAGCAACACGTTTTCTGTTTTAAACGTTCTTTTACACTATCGATGTCTATCTCTATCATGTTCGTAACATCAAATGATTTCAATGGATTGGATTACCTACCTTGAGAACACATGTTAATTTCCAACACGTAATGCTCATCCTTTGATTTGATTTAGTTTATTTATGCCAAGTAGTGCTCTTTTTATCAATATCAAAACATCTAAAACTTTTTACGAGTTTGCTATCAAATATCTTTCATGAACTATATCAGATTCTTAGGCCAAATAAAGGAATTAAGGTCAAATATTTTTAAAATGATGTAACTTACAAATACTTATTACAGTATATAGAAAGAGAGAGAGTGAGAGAGGATTTTAGTGACTGGCAATTGGATCTTATGGAAGATAACTCCTCTCTCCCAATCCTTAGTGTCACATTTAGTGTTTCGCATTAAAAACGGTTCAATTTCACTAAATCTAGTGTAATGGCATAAGAATTAAATGCATTAAAAACGGTTCAATTTCACTAAATCTAGTGTAATGGCATAAGAATTTAATCATGGAGCTTACCTCAACTAATTTAAGAATATGATATTGTTGTTGTCGGTGTTGTTGCAGCTAGCATTAGAGATGGCTCAAGTGTTGACGACATTACTATATATAAAAAGTCAAGTTTTTTTTTTTTTTTTTATTCGCGCTAAAGGGTACCCCACTATACATAAGAGTGACTCGATGATTTAATTTTTTTGAACCCTACTTTTTGAAAATGATTCATATGCAAATCACTAAAATACATACCTCGCACGTTGGTTCTCTCTTATACATAATTGGGGTGCTTTTATCGTTTTTTTTTTTTTTTTTTTTTTTTTTTTTTTTCGTCCTGCATTTTAAACAGGGCCATGCACATGAGCCTCACGTGCTAGCTAGTGTCAGCAATAATAGCAAGCATGGTGAACGTGCATGTCTAATGGGGAACTCACATGACTGACATATGTGACATGTAGATGCCAAAAAGTGTTGGATAAATATGAATGAAAAGAAGTTAAATATGCATGAAACGGTACATGCCAAATATATATATATATATATATATATATATATATATATATATAGGAAAATGTTTGGTTGACACGAAGGGCCGCACAGCATGTGTAGCGCCCCCTTTATGTCATTTCTTGCATCTTTTTCAGGTGCGGGGCCTGCGAGAAATGACATAAAGGGGGCGCGACATAGGCTGTGCGCCCAATGTGTGTGCCCCCTTTGTGTCAACGAATCACTTCCCATATATATATAGTATGTTCATATGTAATGAGTGGTTTAGATAAATACAATGTTTCTATGAAACGATACATGTTTGGTTTGGATAAATACATTGGTTTCTATGAAACGATACATGTATTGCATGGGTACGTTGGATATGGATTAGTTGTATACATGCATGGGATACCGTAGTGTCTCTTTAAAAGAACTGAATAGGTGTATCACACATTATAAATACTCCCAACTTAATGGATAAATATACAAAAAAAAATTCTCTCCGGTCATTAAATTTTCTATTTTCGCTCCGATCAGTGAAATTCCTATTTTCTCTCCCTATTTTCTATCCGGTCAGTGAAATTCCTATTTTCTCTCCCTGAATGAGTACAACACTTTGATCAAATTGTTCATACGGTCTAAAGTGTTGTAGTTATAGGAACATGATTGTTGTATCCTGGAAGACAAGTGCTACCAACCGCGAGCACAATTTGTGGGGCATTATTTTCTTAAGGAGATAGAGTATTAAACTCTGACCTCAATCTAAAATTTCGTCAATTCAATTCATCAAGTTTGGAGCATTTTCTGCATCAATTCAGCCATGACAATGCAAAGCGACGCAGTGGAGGTTATTGATCCGAACAAGCTTAAGACAATACAAATAGGCTTTACCTATTCGCATGCCGTCGTTCCCCCAATGACGCCAGAAAAGCCTGAGAAATTTACTGGCACAGACTTTAAGCGCTTCGGCAACATAAGATGTTAAAAGCTCGAGAAATTTGATGGGGCATGTGCCCCAGTCAATCCATTAACGTCTTTAGACTTTAATAAAAAGCGTTGGCAACATAAGATGTTATTTAATAAGACAACGCGAACTTGGTGAAATGTCCCTGATGAAGGCCTAGTCTAAGTGAATTGATATTGATCAAAGTCACTTGGATGTTTTGATCTACCTAGAGATCGAGACTAGTACGATTGAACATGTTGGATGACAATTCCATGCCTTATGTTTGATCAAAAGGATATCGTGTGACAAAAGGATGTTATATACACTATTGATTATGTTATATCGATTTGATATTCGTACAACTTGGGTAGTCATAATGTCTTGCTAGAGATCGCTTATGACTTGTATACCAAAATGTGTTTTGGTACACGCCAACGTTGTATGAGCCTATTGGTCGCACACTAAGAATGGTTTTGCGAGATTTTAAGATGATTGAAAAATGAATTTTATGTGATAAAATTCATGAAGAAAACGTCTCTTGTGGTGTATTACACTTATACTTCTTTAAGTAAGGGTATATGTGTAATTTACTTAACCGTCTATATCTGAGGGTTGTATAAATAGACGCTTTAAGTTAGAACAAAAAAAAACGAAAGAAAAATTTGAATAAATCTGTGATAGAGGCGTTCGTGCGTTGCGCGCGCCTTAGAGATCGATTAACCTTCGAAATGTATATTGCGATTGAGGTATGATTAAGTTTTTCATGGTTTAAACGTTTTAATGGAATTAGATTCGGATCCTGACAAAACTTGTTTTTGTAATCTCTCATTGTATGAACCCCAAAACCCAACAAAAGTGTTAGCATGTGAACCATGAAACGACATTTTTATGGAACCATAACGACTTTTTATGTAAGAATTACATTCTTAACGGTCTTGATAATTCTTTATACAATGTTTTCAGTACCATCCGTAAGACCAAAGAATTGTAGAATTCTTTGGATAAGAAATATAAGACGGAAGATGTTGGCTATAAAAAGTTTATGGTTAGTAGGTTTTTGGATTATAAAATGGTAGACTCAAAGACGGTGTTGGACCAAGTCCAAGAAATTAAAATTCTTCTCCATAAAATTCATGCGGAGAAGATGTCTTTGAGTGAGTCATTCCAAGTGACAACAATTATTGAGAAATTGCCTCCATCTTGAAGAGATTTCAAGAATTATCTCAAGCATAAACGCAAAGAGATGAGACTTGAAGACTTGATTGTTTGACTTCGCATTGAAGAGGACAATAAGAAGAATGACAACAAGAATGGTGATTTGCCTAATGAGCCCAAAGCTAATCTTTTGGAGGGTCAAAACATCAAGAGTTCCAAAAAGAGGAAGCATTCTAGTGATGAACCTATGCAATTCAAAGGGAAAGCAAATAAGTTTGTTGGTTCTTGCTTTGTTTGCAAGAAACATGGTCACAAAGCCAAAGAATGCAACAACAAGTGGAAGAGGAACAAAACTCAGTTTAAGGCTCATAGTGGTGGTCATGCTGATTTTATTGAAGATAGGTTATCTAAAGATGTTTCTAACTTGAATTTATCTGCGGTTGTTGTAGCGACCTATTTTCCAAATGAACCGTCACGGGGCCAATGCGGGCCCACAACCTGGCCTACCAGCGTCAGTTGTGTCCCACATGCAAGCTCATCCACCATTTAATCATTATTAACCTCAATGAACAACAATTTACTGTTTAAATTGTTAATGAACTCAAGTCATCTGTTTTAATATTGTTTCAATCCTTAATAAACCACAGCGAAAGTCTTTAAATATGACAAATAAAATGTTAAACATCAAAGTCATGTCTTAAACTATGATACCTAGTGTAGAAAACTCATATGTCATCATAGATCAAAAACACACTTCAAAGGTCACAAAATATAAAAAATATAGGGTCCTAAAGTGTCTCATAATCTCAAATCTCCAAAACAAAAACAATATATATATATATAATACAAACGTACAAGCATGACTCAATGTCTCTGAATCACAGGTACTCTGCAAGCTTGCCTTTGCCACGACTCGTACTTGGATCTGCACTCAAGCCATCACAAAAAGCAGATGACGAGTCCAAAGTGAGTATTCCCAAGGAAATTAAGTGAGCAATATTGAAAATAAATACTGGAATTTAAACAAAACTAATAACACATGTGGAAATAAATACAAGCAACTTTGATCATCGCATGGATAAATAATAGTGAAAGCTCAAAGTGTGTTCCTAGAGCCTAAGGTCAAACTAGTGCCATACTTCGGACTCTCCACAAAATACTGTCGGCGAGTACCACTCAAGCAAGGCCAGTATCTGGATCCGCTAAGTGGTAGGCGTAGAACCTACGACGCACCTACACGTGCCCCGACGCGATTCTCGAATCGAACTATTCACTGAGATCCATGTCACACGTGCTATGGCCTAGTGGACATACACATATGAATGGTACAGAGGGTGAGCCTCAACGTCCGTCCATTTAAACCAAAACCAAGAATAGAGTATTGAAAGACATAATTTGAATACAAAAGCCAAAATAAATAAATGCTCAAGAAATTTTAGTTGGGATACTATGCACCTCAAACCGCACTCCGTGTCCCGATAAATAACCTCCGGTCCGGCTCCGTCGAATTCCCGATATCCAAATTACTGTCCGAAATAACCTATTTCCATTTATAATTAATTTTTAGTCAATTGGATGTATTTTATATTACTTAGTATAAATATTCTAAATTCTGCAATGTATAGCGCGTTATGCCATTTGGGTAGCGCGCTACACATTCTGGGCAGCTAAATGTTATTCGAAAAGAAGAACACTAGCACGTTGTATGTTTCCACCTAGCGCGCTAATCGTCATGTAGCGCGCTAGGTGACTTCCTTAGCGCGCTACCGAGGCTCAGAACAACAGTTTTGTTGACAACTTTTGAGCATCACCACCACCAACAACAACATGTATTACTCAAGTTCATAGCACTTGAAACCCACCAAAATAGCCACATAACACTCCATTTCAAATTGACACAAACATCCCAAAAATTCATACCAAAAAATGAAGGAAGTTGAGGTGATAGTGAAGCTTACCTTGCTTTGGTGAATTAACCTCTCCAATTTCCTCAAATGACCACTTCTGTTGCTCTAAACCCCTGTTTTTTATCTCCAATTTTTGGATTTCTTGTGTAAGAGAGAGAAAAGGTGGTGGAAATGAAGTCAAACTTTCTTTTTATACCATCCAATGATCTCTCCTCACATGTACATCCCAATGCCATCAAATGGACACTATTTGCTCCATTTTCAGCCCATAATGACACCTAAATTGACTCTAATATCACAGTACTATCCCTTGTCCTTAACCAAATAAATTATCTCTCAGGCGTTTCGACGCCCGATTTCACGTCCTAAATCGCGACATACGCATACTACCATGACCATAACCACCAAATGGGCATTACATATTAATTATTTAACTCATTTAATTCATTTCATGTGTATATTATTTTCTCCGGCCTAGTTTTTCGTCTTTTAGCCTACCCGATACCCGCTTCAACATGCATGTCGAGGCAAATAATTATCACACAGTCTCCGCACGTCAAACGTAACATAAATACACACATCGCGATGTCGTTTAATCTATTTCAACATAAACATCGCAAATTAGACAAATAAGCACGTAAAATAATTATTTACCTAACTCCAGGCGCGCCCCGGCCTAGCTGCGGGTCCTAAAGCGTCTAAGTCGTCAACCACGTCTGCAACCACGTCATTAATAACGGCGAATTAAATTCGGTCGTTATAGTTGTTTTTGAAGCAAACATGGTGGATAATCCACGAGAATGGTACATTGATACCGGAGCCACCAAACATGCGTGTGCAGATAAAAATATGTTCTCATCCTACAAGCCAATCAGTAGAAGAGACTTATTTATGGGTAACTCTGCGACTTCAAAGATAATTGGAGTTGGGAAAGTGGTGCTTAAGATGACATCTGGCAAGGAACTTACTTTGAATGAAGTGTTGCGTGTTCCTGATATCCGCAAGAATTTAGTTTCGGGTCTTTACTTAGCAAAAATGGATTCAAAATGATTTTTGAATCTAATAAGTTTGTACTATCTAAGAACAGTGTATTTGTGGGCAAGGGGTACGTGGCTAATAATTTATTTAAGATGAATGTAATGTTTGTACTTTACGAATTCGATATTAATAATATTGAAGTTTTTGTTTACTTGTTGGGTTCTTCTGATTTGTGGCATGAAAGACTAGGACATGTTAATTTTAATTCGTTAAGAAAATTAATGAATTTAGAATTAATTTCTAATCTTAAAATTGATCCAAATCATAAGTGTGAAATTGTGTCGAGGCCAAACTAACAAAAACTCATTTTCACACTGTACATTGATGGTAGGAATACACAACCTCCAGATTTAATTCACAACGATATATGTGATTTAAAGTTTGTACGAACTAGAGGAGGCAAGAAATATTTCATAACCTTTATTGATAAAAAGCACTAGATATTGTTATGTATATTTGCTTAAAAGCAAAGATGAGGCTCTAGAAACATGACATAATTCATCAAAACCTTTAAACACTATAAAGTGAAGTTGAGAATCAACTTGGTAAATCAATAAAGGCTATAAGGAGTGATCGAGGAGGTGAATACGATGCGCCGTTTAATGCATTTTGTCAAGAACATGACATAATTCATCAAACGACTGCACCTTATTCTCCTCAATCAAACGGGATTGCGGAACGCAAAAACCGTACATTAAAGGAAATGATGAATGTTATGTTATTAAATTCGGGTTACCTTGAATTTATGGGGCGAAGCAACTCTTTCCACCAATCATATCCTTAATAAAATTCCTCGAAAGAATATGGATGCAACTCTTTATGAATTATGGAATGGTAGAAAACCTTCATATATATACTTGAAAGTGTAGGGGTGTTTGGCTAAAGTAGCTATTCCTGAACCTAAAAAGGTTAAAATTGGACCAAAAACCATTGATTGTATATTCGTTGGTTATGCTCGCAATAGTCATGTATATAGATTCCTTGTATTTAAATCAAGATATTCTTGATATACATGTAAATACAATCATGGAATCTAGGAATGCGTCATTTTTTTAGCATATTTTTCCAAATAAAAATATGCTTGAATCAAGTTCTAATAAAAGATCTTGTGAGGATGCAAGTAGTAGTAATCCTCAAAATAAAGAGGATGAACCTAGGAAAAGTAAGACGACAAAAGTTGCAAAATCATTTGGTCCTGATTTTCTAACTTATATGTTAGGAAGTGAACCTCAAATTTTTAAAGAGGCTATGTTTACGCCCGAAGCTCCTTTATGGAAAGAAGCGATTAATAGTGAAATTGAATCAATTATGCATAATCATACCTGAGAGTTGGTGGATTTACCATCTGATATGAAGCCTTTGGGATGTAAATGGACTTTTAACAGAAAATTAAAGGCAGATGGTTTAATTGATAAATACAAGGCTAGGTTAGTAGCCAAAGGCTTTAAACAAAAAAAGGGATATGACTTCTTCGATACATATTCACCAGTTATGAGGATAACATCCATAAGAATGTTAATTGCAATTGTTGTAATAAATAATCTTGAAATTCATCAAATGGATGTTAAAACAACGTTTTTAAATAGTAAATTAGAAGAATAAATATACATGCAACAACCGGAAGGATTTGTTGCACCCGGACAAGAGCAAAAAGTGTGTCGACTTGTTAAATCTTTATATGGATTAAAACAAGCTCCGAAACAGTGGCATATAAAATTTGACAATGTCATGTTATCAAATGGTTTCAAAATCAATGAATGTGACAAGTGTGTATATGCCAAAGACACACCTAAAGGTTTTGTCTTAGTTTGCCTATACGTGGATGATATGTTGATTATAAGCAATGAGAAAACTATAATCAAATCCACAAAGAAAATGTTTTGGCACAACATTTTGAGATGAAAGATATGAGAGTTGCCGATATTATTTTAGGAATTAAAATTTCTAAGGCAACGAATGGATTAGTGTTGTTGCAATCTCATTATATTGAGAAGATATTGAATATGTTCAATAAATATGACACAAGTCCAATAAAGACATCAATGGATGTTAATGAACATCTAACTAAAAATAAAGAGCAACCCATAGATCAATTAGAGTATGCACGCATACTTGGCAGTATAATGTATGTCATGTCGTGTACGAGACCTGACATAGCATCCGCAGTGAATCGATTAAGTCGATTTGCTAGTAATCCAGAAAAGATCACTGGAAAGCAATGATAGAGTACTTAGATATTTAAGGTACACAATGAATTATAGATTATATTATATAAAATATCATGCAGTTCTAAAAGGATATAGTGATGCTAACTGGATATCAGATATTTAGGATACTAAATCTACAAGTGGGTATGTTTTCACACTTGGAGGTGGTGCAATATCCTGGAAATCTTCTAAGCAAACATGCATAGTTAGATCTACTATGGAATCTGAATTCATAGCTTTAAATAAAGTCGACGAAGAAGCCGAATGGCTTAGAAATTTTTTAGAAGATATTCCTTGATGGCGAAACCCGTGTCAGCCATTTGTATCCATTGTGATAATATGTCTGCTATAAGCGAAAGCGCATAATAAAATGTATAATGGTAAGTCACGACATATACGTCGACGACATGACACAGTAAAACATTTACTTGAGAATGAAGTAATTTCCATTGATTATATAAGGTCAAAATACAACCTTGCGGATTTGTTAACTAAAGGCTTGCCTAAAGATCAAGTAATTTGTTTATCGAGGGGAATGAGATTAAAGCCTATAAAATAAAATCCATTGTGGATACCCAACCTAGCTGACTGGAGATCCCAATATTTAGATTCAAAATGGACAACTAAATGATGGAATCTGGTATATCACTATGGAGTTTAATTTCAACCTGTTCCTATGATGTTATAGTGATGCCTGCAAAATTATTGAGGATAAGCTTTGCTTTTAATGATTTCTACGTCATAATTTTTGAGGGGTATAGCAGGATACTGTTGATAGAAATTACCTACGTAAGTGTAAACTGGGCCAATTCTATGAGAATGTTTAAGGCTTGAATTCTCTAAAGCGCTCATGAATTCGAAAGTTGTTCAGGGCCATATTAACGAACACAACCGAGGAACTCAAATTGTCGGAAGTGGGTTGTGTGTACATTGTTGTTTGGCTTGCACAAACGGTTGAACAGTTCAAGACATCATGTTCACTGATTAGCTAGCAAACTCGATGGTGTTACACTAGGGAAGGTTCAAAGCCACAAGCTACCTATCCTGATGCCGCTCATTTCCACCGTACTCACTTTAGAGTCCGCATTATCTTTTTAAAAGAAAAATCATGAAAAAAATCCATTTATGTGGGGGATATGTTATATATTATGTGATATTGGTCAATTTTCATTATGTGATATTGGTCAATTTTTATTCATGCGGGGATTGTTGGATACATATGAATGAAAAGAAGTTAAATATGCATGTGATCATTACAAATCTATATATATATATATAAAACGTATGTTCATATGTAATGGGTGGTTTGGATAAATACAAGGTGTCTATAAAACGATACATGTTTGGTTTGGATAAATACATTGGTTTCTATGAAAACGATACATGTATTGCATGGGTACGTTGGATATAGATTAGTTGTATACATGCATGGGATACCGTGGTGTCTCTTCAAAAGAATTGAATAGGTGTTTCATACATTATAAATACTCCCCAACTTAATGGATAAATATACAAAATCTTTTTCTCTCTGGTCATTAAATTTTCCTATTTTCTCTCCGGTAAGTGAAATTCCTATTTTCTCTCCGGTCAGTGAAATTCTTATTTTCTCTCTGTGAGTGAGTACAACACTTTGATTCAATTGTTCCTACGGTCTAAAGTGTTGTAGTCATAAGAACGTGATTGTTGTATCCTGGGAGACAAGTGCTACCAACCGCGAGCACAATTTGCGGGGCATTATTGTCTTAAGGAGATAGAATATTAAACTCTAGCTTCTACAATTTCGTCAATTCATTAAGTGTGGAGCATTTTTTGCATCAATTCAGCCATGACAACATAAAGCGACGCAGTGGAGGTCATTGATCCCAACAAAAAATACTGTCAAACTTATTATAAGTATGCATTTTTCACCTAATTTACTCATAATTAAATTCCTGATGCACGATAATAGATTCATAGTGTCCAAGTTGTGGCAATGCTTCGTTTGCAAGACATTTAACAGTTCATACCGTTATATGCTTGATTTTGTCTCCTAAGGTGGATCACTATTGATGGAGATGTGTTGATTGAAAGTTAGTCTTGTATATATAAATTAAGTGCGATTTTATAATGAAGTATATGAGTATTTATCTCATCTTAATTTAGTATCAAGGCCTTTCAAAGTAAAACCTCACACTTACGAATTGAAGGTGGTTAAGTTTGATTAATATCGGTACCGACAACATATATGGGCTACACATGCATTCGTGGGTAGGCCCAACATAAATTCAATCAAAGCAGGGTTTGACTAGGACAAGGTTTATAGACTATGCAATGTACATGGTATCAGAGCAAGATACGATTGGGACAAGGCGTTTATATATTATGCAATGTGCCACCTTGGATGAATTTCGATCAAAGGCGAAGTGTTGGAGATTTGTGGACCGAAAGTTAGTCCCACTTTTATTAGGTGTGATTTCATAATGAAGTACATAAGTTCCTATAAAAAGGTGTGATTTCATAATGAAGTATATAAGTTCCTATAAAAAAAAAAATTAAGTATATAAGTTTGAATCTCTCCTCAATTAGTATCTAAAAGTTTTAAAGTAAAACTCCACACCTATAAATTAAAAGTGGTCAAGTTGAGAACAAAAAATAAAAAAATAAATATATATATATATATAATCAAAAAATTTAACAACTGTTACACCAATTTGAGGTAGTACTTTCCTTTTTTAATAGGGTAGTTGTCCCCAACAGTGATTATTTAACCTAACCCTTAACACCAACTGCGAAGAAAGAAAAACACTAATTTGTGCTCCAACACAATCATAAGCCTCCGTTGCTTTTCACATCGAGATGTACATGCACGTATCTCAATATATATTAATCACACGGACATGCGTATTCGTGGTGGGGTACCAAGCTTGGAGAAACAAAAGTTACTCCCACCAATTAACCACCAACCACACCTCGAGATGTACATGAGCGCATCCCAATACACGGTCCATCCTTTTGTTTAGCATCGAACGATGGAGACCCGCTTGATGCGCGGGAACATCGACAAGTGTTGGATAACATTCTTTCGGTAACTAGTGAAACTGTCAAAAATTGGGTCGAGCGATGAGAGAGTTTCTCGTGTTTTCCCCCCGATAACCCCTCCCACCACTTTATCCAAACAAGCCCTTACAACAACAACAACAACAACAACAACACCTCTCTCTCTTTCTCTCTCCATTTCATGTACGGTCGACATGTCTGGGATTCTCCGGTGGAAGAGACTCCGGGAAACGTGTACAAGGATCTCGACGACAATCTCAGAGTCATCAATTAGGTACAGCTACCGATTCTCCCAGAAATCCCAAATCTGCACTCGCTTCAACCACTTCCAGGTCGGACCGTACCATCGACGGCTGGGATTGCAGGAGCGGCACAAATGGGACGGAACCTCAGACGAGTTCACAACTCGGAAAATTAGGGCAGAAGCGAACTGTCCTCGATGTTCGAAGCAGATGGATCTGCTGTTCACGAATCGGGAGAGCAGGGACGCTAGTTATCAAGCCGTCAATCTGTGCCCTAATTGCAGGACCGCCTACTACTTTCGCCCCCACAAGCTCGTGCCCTTGCAGGGGAGCTTCATCGAGATCGGTAGGGTTAAGGGGAAGGACCAATTGGAGAGGAAATTGGGGGAGGAGGGCGAGGAGGACTACGGGAATCGGTTGAGGATTTCCTTCTGGCAGACGCTGAGTTCCTACGCCGGCGATCCGCCGGATATTTCGCCGCCGGGGATTGGGAATGGGCTGGCGGTGCAGGCGCCGCCCGGTCCGCCGTTTCCGCCGGGTGTGAATGTGATTAGGGCCGCGGGGACTGGGGCGTCTGGCGGTGGGGGCGGCGGCGGCGGCGGCGGCGGGGAGAAGAATGGATGGGGAGGGTCGAATTTGGGGAAGGACTTGCCGACGCCCAAAGAGATCTGCAGGGGACTTGATAAGTTTGTTATTGGGCAGGATAGAGCGAAAAAGGTGCAATTTTTATGTGAATTTGTAGAACAAGCATGAAATAGTGAATGAATTGATCTTAAATTATGTGATTTGACTATTTATTCCCCTTCTAGAGGGGGTACTAATAGCCGCGAGAATGGAATTTCGACAATGACATGATGGGTGTTTACATGTTGCAGGTACTTTCCGTTGCTGTTTATAATCACTACAAAAGGATATATCACGCTTCATCGCAGAAAGGGTTAGTTGTTAATTTAATTATCTAGGAATCTTGATCCATTGTTTTCCTAATCTAATTAATGGTGTTTGGATCGGCGCGCTGTAGAATTTTGTTTTAGCAGTTTTATGGACCATGTCTGTGTCCTTTGATACTGCCTAGTAGAACTGAATTTGTTAATTTGAATTCCAGGGCTACTGCAGAACCGGGAAATGCGGAGGCTGAAACGGATGACAATGACTCTGTTGAATTAGAGAAAAGTAATGTTCTACTAATGGGTCCAACTGGCTCGGGTATGTCTCGACGGTGTGATTCAAGTTTCTTGCATTTGACCAGAGTGTAAAATAGTTACTGATATCTTTGCTGTTTCATTGTATATTTAAGTTTTAGGTTTACTTATTACTAGTTTCGCTTACATATATCATTATATCGGATATGCGGACAGGGAAGACATTGATAGCAAAGACATTAGCTCGATTTGTGAATGTGCCCTTTGTCATTGCAGATGCGACAACATTGACACAGGCAAATACCTACTCTCTATTATTTCCTTTAATATACATCATTGAGTCTAATTATATAAGGGCAGCATTCTTCCAGTTTTGCCAGCATGCTCATGTTTGAAGAGCTGGCCCGACTGAGTATTGCTATCATCTATTGTGTAAAGGCATTGGTGATTGAAGGCAAACCATTGCGTAATTGCTTAATTTTTTTTTTTTGTTCTTATCATTCTTTCATTAAAAGCACATCATAAAGCGCGTTGAGTTGAACAGAGTAGAAGAGTTTGATCCATGTATTGTTATATTAGAATCTATACCTTCCCTCGCACCCCCATCCCCTTCCCTTTGGAATGTTGTTCCTGTTGGAAAAGGTTGAAATCTAAACTAGACTCATCATTTTTGCAGGCTGGCTATGTGGGTGAGGATGTGGAGTCAATATTATACAAACTACTAACGGTATGTTCCAGAATGTTAATTTACTCTATGGGACAATTCAAGAATAGATCTTTAACTTGGAATTTTGCTTGCCAATCGTAACTGCTGGAGCACATTTAAGTCTTCTACAACGACAAAGCCTTTGCCTTTTTCATTTAGCACGTACAATTTTCTCATTCGTCTTGTTTCCTCCTTTATGTTGGCATTTAGGTTGCTGAGTTCAATGTGCAAGCTGCTCAGCAAGGCATTGTCTACATTGATGAAGTTGATAAGATAACAAAGAAGGTCCTATACTTGATTCATGTACTATTTTCAGACTCTTCATGATAAAAACCTTATATATCCTCAATTATTTGTGCAGGCAGAGAGCTTGAACATTAGTAGAGATGTATCTGGAGAGGGTGTTCAGCAGGCACTGTTGAAAATGCTTGAAGGAACTGTGAGTGCACCCTTTGTATTGTTACAGTTTTTTGCTTCATTATTAATTTTCTTAGAGTAGACGGTGTGGATTTTAGCTATCTCTATGGTCTTCATTCATATTTCATCTCAAATTGTCTTTCATGATTTCTAGGAGAAGAAACAAATAATTTTTTGATACATCACTTGAAAATAGCAAGAAGTAGAACAGCCGCTCGTTTTGCTGCGTCAATGGGAGTGAAACCTCCCCAATCTAAGCATGCTAAAAAATCACAGAATTCACTTAAACAAAAACAAAGGATAGTTAATCTATCCACTCCACACTGCTGGCTACAGCTTATAATTTTGACTCAGAAATTATTTCTAACAAATTAAAAAACAGTGAAATCATCAGTCCTTGTCTGCGAATGGAAGCATGGGGTGGAAGAATGGAAGCAAAGCTGTATGCTCTTCATATGAGGCTAGGTTCTAAATGTTTATTTATGATGTTTTAGCTTGTATTAGTTCAATATATCATGACAATATCTGTCTAGTGAGCCATTTGTTGTTTCAAGGAATACAATAATTTTGTCCTCGTCTTGATATGGTTGCAACTTGCAATTAAACATGCATGGTATTCTGTCAGCTATGAAAAAATACCATGTTGTCCCAAGAAAGTATTTTATCCATTTTCTCCTGCAACATATATACAAAATCAAGGGATGCAGTTTTATGTAATAGTTTTTGTACTAATTATCAATTGGTAGGATTGAGCCTCCTGCCCACCTTCAAGCACTTTCGGATTTTTTATTCTTTTACATGAAATCTTTGGTCAACTCTAGTAAATGCCACTTGATGTGGATGATGTTTGAAACTTTTCTTACCCAAATAGTGGTTAGGATATTATTGTTTTGTCTTGTTTTTTGTCATTTACTTTAACTGCCACTTTAGACATTCATTTGAATTTCAAACTTTATCATTTCTTCCAATACATAAGAAAGAAACTTGTTTTGTCATCTCTTAGTATGTAAGGAAGAACTTCGCTCCCAATTGTTCTTTGTTAAAATTTTTTATTTTATTTTATTTTATTTTATTATGTTCTTTGCTGTTGCGCATGTTTTATCATTCATTCTCCCTTTGTGACTGTCCATGTGAAGGATGCAAGTATGCAACACATTGTGGGAAAAAATTACATATGAATTAAGTTGTATTCAATGGTTTTCCCTATGTGTTATTTTTGATAAGCTAGAGGTAAATATGCTTTCTTTTTATCCAGATCGTGAATGTTCCTGAGAAGGGGGCACGTAAGCATCCTCGTGGTGATAACATTCAGGTATTTGGCGATGGCAAATTTAATCCTTAATCTCTGTGCAATTGATGATGATAATTTCGTTTTGTTTGGTATTGCAGTCAAGCCTTCTTTTTTAGTTATGTACAAGTGTAACATAAGCGTTGCTGATCCTGATTAAAAAAAATTGTAACATAAGAGTTGAGAACACCCATGCCGTGCTTAGGAGGGAAGAAAAAGAGAATAAAAAGGTGTCTGAGAGCTGTGCAATATGTGGTTTTGTTTAAGAAAAATGTCGAAGTAATGCGATAGTTGCCTTTTCTATTTGAGCTAGATTCTTGTACGTTGATTTTCTTTATTTTATTTTCTTAAGGTTTGAATCACATGTGCCTTCTTCAACTTCATGTTGCCCATTGATTTCATCTTCCGAAGTTTGTGTCACATGCAGATAGATACAAAAGACATCCTTTTCATATGTGGTGGAGCATTTGTCGATTTGGAGAAGACCATATCTGAAAGGTTGGTTCTTGATGTTATTTAGAGGCACAGATGCTTAATTTGATTTTTAATTCTTTAATGTTGAATTGATTCATCTTAAAGTTTATAATAATGTTTACTAGACGGCAAGATTCTTCTATTGGATTTGGAGCACCAGTCCGTGCCAACATGAGGACTAGTGGACTAACTAATGCAGTTGTCGTGTCATCCTTGATGGAGTCAGTAAGAACCATGACATACTGTGATTTAGAAGCATGAATTCATGCCAGCAAACATTAAATTTTCAACCTGTTCATTCTTAGAAGAGAGAAATTTTCCTTTCTTGCAGGTCGAAAGTAGTGATCTAATGTCATATGGTCTAATACCAGAATTTGTTGGACGCTTTCCTATTCTCGTTAGTCTTTCAGCATTGACTGAACACCAGCTTGTTCAGGTAGAGCAGTTTCATTTTTTGGTTTCAAATTCTCTAATTCCCATGTATTTTTCATTTTTGTATTTTTTGTTTTGAATTTTCCTTCTTCCCTACTGTTTCTTGAAATACTTGTATGATGGTCGATTTTCTGATAAATGATGGTTCTTTTTCTCATAGGTACTGATGGAGCCCAAAAATGCTCTTGGAAAACAGTACAAGAAAATGTTCAGTATGAACAATGTATGTGTTTGTTGCATCATTTTAGAATTATCTTCAGTGTTTTAGGTAGCAATCATCAAGGCCCTCTTGTTTTTGCTGTACAATATGGAGGTTACAACTTCCTACTTGTTTCAGGTCAAGCTACATTTTACGGAGAGTGCACTGAGACTGATTGCTAAGAAGGCTATGGCTAAGAACACCGGTGCACGAGGTCTAAGGGGTATCTTGGAGAGCATTCTGACTGAAGCTATGTATGAGGTATTCCTTGTGTTAAAAGAAATTATGCTGCTTAGTTCATAGTGCTATCGACATAACTCCTTCACTATCAGAACTTAACACCAAGCATCAACCTCCTTTAACGATGCTTTTCCAGCATCTCCTTCGTTCCGCATGAAAAGCCAGAAGAACCATCCAAAGTTGTAATCCAAAGAGCAGTGCTATTTCTAACAGACTCCTAAATCTCTATTGATAGACCGTCTTGATAACGATAAACACATTTGGTCACCTTGCTTATGTTATTGCATGATGCAAAATTTAATTGAAGCCTTTCCTTCACAATTCTGCTCAGATTCCAGATGCCAAGACAGGAAAAGATAGAGTAGATGCAGTTGTAGTCGATGATGAGTCGATTGGCTCAGAGAAAACAGTTGGCTGCGGAGCCAAAATCCTTCGTGGAGATGGTGCTTTGGAGAGATATCTCTCTGATTCAAAGGTGAAACATTCATTAATTGTTTTTGTTTCTCGCAGATAGAAGCTTCTATCATGAGATGGCTCAAGTATTGAACTTCTGTTAATTGCTCTTTCTCATGTGTTTGCAGAATAATGTCGAAGGAGCTGATGGGGAGTTAGAGAGAGAATCCGAGGTCTCGTCGAGAGCCATGAGCATGTAATGTCATTATTAGTAGAGCTGTTTTTAGCGTGTAAAATTGCTCTCTTCTTGTAAGTTCCATTGATATTTGCTGTAATTATCATAATGATGATGGCGGAAAAAGCAAAGCTTCCACATTGGTGAAGAAAAGGAAAGTAAGGTTGGAAAAAGGAAAATGTAGCATGCTAGCTTAAGCTAACTGTTGTATAAAAATTTCTTTTTTCATAAAGTGGGCTAATTTGCAGAGTCCCAAGTTTCCTTTTCTCATTTTGTGCGACAGGACTTATCTATACAACAAGTCTTCAAGCATAATTTACAAAGCAGTCATTGGAGCATTTATAGAGGCAACAAGCCCTTAATTGCAGTTGTGATTCATACTTCTAAGAAAGGCTATGATCCAATACCTTTTAAATAGAGGCCTCAAGGGTTTTGGTGCCGAGAAAGTCGCGTTAGCAAACCTTACCCACATAAGGAAGGTCGGTCCAAATTAGTTGTTACTCAATTGTATTGAAAAATAATCTTAGATATAGTGACCAAAATGATTTGGTTCAACCACCACATATCTTAGTTAAGAAAGAGTTTTCCTAATGAATGAAATGGAATGGAAATAAAAGGACTCATAGAAGTTCGCTTGAGACTGAGAACTGAGGATTCAGTATTTATGCAAGCTTATTTAGAAGCAGCAATAAGATCACGAGCAGCAGAGGCAGTAGGGAGAGCTGGAATGGCTCCCTTCTTGGTTGTACAAATTGCTCCACATGCATTTGCAAATTTAAGTGCCTCCTTCAGCTTCCCTTCATCCCCAACAATCGAAGGGTCTTTCGCAAGCGAGCAAAGGAGCGATCCAATGAACGAATCACCAGCACCCGTTGTATCTACCGTCTTCACCGAGAATCCGTCCACCTTCCCTTTGAAGCTCTGCCATAGCACAAACAATTTAGTCTTTACTCAGTTCATCAAATATATATATATATATATATAGTCTGTCATATATATGAACACAACAGATTCCTCTTTTTAATGTACCTTAGTGAAGTATCTGCAGCCCTTCTCTCCATCAGTTACCACCAACAACTTCAACCCTTCATGCCACAATGACATTACAGATTCCTCTTTGTCAGAATCCCCTTCTGTCAGGAAGGCAACCTCATCATCACTAACCTGTAAAATGGCTAACCAATCAATCAAAACATTTTTTTTTTTGATATCCGAAGGTATTCTAACCGAGCCTGACTATTCCCACACGAGGCACTAGTGCAATCTCCTTGAGCGTACCCAGTAGCCCCCTAATCCACACAATCTCAAGTTCGCTCTTACCGTCAGGCTAACCCGTCCGGGTTTAATCAACCAAACAAACTAAACATGTAACATGCATTGTTTCAAATGAATATGAAATAAACTACAAAAGTACACACCTTGATGAAGTCTGCTTCTTTCCATATACTCATGATGCCATCTCGAGCGGCCTCAGGCGACGGCCACAGAGGCAAGCGGACATTGGGGTCGTAGGAGAGAATTACACCGGCGCTCTTGGCTGCTTTCATGGCGGCGAGATGAGCAGAACGACATGGTTCAGCAATCAGGCTGATGGAACCATAGTGAAAAATCTTAGACTTCTTGATGAGGTCCATGTTAATCTCTGATTCCTTGAGAAGCATGTCAGCACTTGGGTTCCTATAGAACATGAACTCTCTCTCCCCATTCTTCTTCAAAGTCACAAAGGCAAGCGCCGTCCTCGCGTGGGGGTCGAAGCAGACTCCATCGGTATTCACTTGATTTTTCTTCAGAATGTCCACCAGCATATGCCCAAACTCATCGTCTCCAAACTACATGTACATGAAACCACAAAAATATTTCAAAATGCGTATATAGTTACGTACATTTTTTGATATTCGTAGATATCCAAACAAGCTTAACTATTCCCACGAGACTCAGGTACAACCAGCCTTTGACATCGTGACTACTTATGTACAATAGCAATGTTAGTAACATGCAATGCATATATATAGAGAGGGTGAACAAAGGTGATCTTATTATAACTACTTAACCTTTCCGATGAAAGCCGAGGAGCCACCGAGCTTGGAGATGGCGCAGGCGACGTTGGCGGGAGCACCGCCGGGGGCTTTGATGAACGCTGCAGACTCGGCGAGAGAGACTCCGGATACGTCCGGGACGAAGTCTATCAACATTTCTCCAAATGAAACTATTGATGCATTTGTTTTGGAAGCCATTGCTTGATTTAATTTGATTCAAAAGGATTTTGAGACTCTACAGAGAACAAACAAAAATGTGATAAAACTTATAGGCTCTCACAAAAAACTGTCAAAAACAGCCTCCCTTCCCTAATATATGCGAGATTATAGTCTTGATAAAATCAATGATCAGATATGGATATATTTGGTTCTATCCTCTCTGTTTCTTCCCGCATTTAAAACATGCATTTTACTGAGGAGTCAACAAATGTTGCTCCAATCCTACGCTATTTTGATGTGGTCGCAACGCTATAAATATTTTAATGTTTTTTTTTAGATTTTTGCATGTATCTTTAAGTATATTTGTATTTATCTTATTTTAATTTACAAGAAGAACTTTTAATACGTTTTTTTAGGGAATATATTTTTCTTTAAAAAATTACTTATACATTTTATATTTCCAAAAAAAATGATTCGCATTTTTATTTTTGAGTATATATCATCTTTTAATTAATAGGTGATTTATTATACTTCAAGAAAATATAGTAAATATCAAGTTTTTTTTTAAAAGGTTAAAAATGAATAAAATAGAATAGTGTAAAATATAGTGTTGATGGAGAATATATCAAAATTTAGTGTAAAAGTTGCACCTAGTGCAAAAGTTACACTATTTTGGTGTTATGGTTGAGATGCTCTAAAAACACTTTATTACTCTCATTGTACTTTGAAGTTTCTTTAAGAAATCCTAAATGGATAAATGTAAATAGATTTTTTAATCGCATTGTTGGGCACTAAATATGATGGTAGCCTTGACTCCTTAATTGAAATCTAGATAAGTACACTACTTTTTTAAGTCACTTGTAAGTTGTAAGTGACAAGGAAAAAAATTAACAAATTCTTTTTCCTAATGACGACATAATTTTCAGCATTTATATATAAACTATGATAAAAAGAATATTACCATTAACCTAAATGTATATTTTGTTCTATTCACTTTTTTTTTTTATAAAAAAGAAATCAACTTATCTTGATCCCTTTGAGACTCAACCCCCACCCTCCCTCTTACAATAATACCACGTCCCATACCATTGGGCCACCCAATTGGTTGGTATATTCACTTGAATGTCAAACATAATATATACAGTAATTACAATAAGATCATATGGAAAATATTACATTAAATGCTCATTTTATGTAACCTTGTATTTCAAATAGGATGAAGGCATATCATATATATTAATATGTCAATGTCATGTTACTAGAAGGCATACATTCCATGTGGTAGGAGAGAACACACACACACACACACAGAATCTCAGTCTTTTTATCTTTTCATTGACATCCAAGCATTATAACTTAAAAGCCTACTTAATTAATTGGTTCTTCACTTCCTGCAACATATTTGGAGACTACACTAGATGAGCAAGACAAGAAAATAACAAGGTAAGGTAATTGCAAATCAAATGCATGAGCTGGTCACTCAAAATTGTAGTGCTTGTCTACGGCTTCAGAGACATCCCAAGTGCAGCTCATTCCTTTAGGAAACACAACCAAGTCGCCGGCCCCAACCTCGACGAAGTCATTTTCTCCGTCCGGGTACACCTTCACCTTGCCCTTCAACAAATAACACGTCTCCTTCGCAGTATATGTCCATGGAAATTTACTCGGAGGGCAACCCCACCTGGTATGATCAATCATCCATGTTAGAGAATTCTCTTGTCGGCGCATCACAATGACATACAAATTTGATAGAAAAATCGTCGAGCTTAGCCATTGAAATCATCAATCCAATCAAATATACATATTGTAAAGCACATTAATTATGAAGTCCATCAAAAACTAAACAATGTGATGGATCATAGAAAAAATTCATCTATATATTTGACATAACCAGATCACCAATTCGCAGTTATTTCAATAGGATTAGATGGGAAAAGTTAAAGCTTCTTTTTGCAGACTAAATTGAAGGATTCAATCATATAAGATTTGAACAATCCATATATACAATTCAATTGGTATAGTAATTTAAAGTTAAGACTCACTTTCAGTAAGATTACTCTCTATAAATGACCTCTCTTCCTACCAAATCATTAAAAGCAAACAAAATGTTCAACAAATAATTCTATGCTCTTCATTACAAACTATCTTAACTATAGCTATTATTACATTGGCTAGTGTAGCACTCTTAACGTAAAATAGCGTAATGCATTAGCCAATCAACAACACTTTCAATAATTAAAGCTACTTCAAGCTCCCCTAAGCTGCACCTTTCACTACTAAATTTCCATTTCCTATAGCTCAACCATGACATTGTTCAATGACTAACTAACGCACTCGAAACTCGAATTAATCCATATTTGAGCTCGATTAAGATTTCATTAATTATTAATGGCTCGATACATGACCAAACATAAAATCAATTGCTCTAATAAAAGTATATTGATTCGCTATTTTACTTGTTCAAAATAACTGCTACTAATTTGGTTGTGAATGCGATTGTGAAATTAAAACAGTATGACATCATGAACTACTCTCTGAAACATCTGAAATACATGACAATATCGAAACACCAATAGCTAAAACCACGTAACGAAAAAATAAAACTTCCAAAAAAAAAGACAATTTATAACGAACCACAAAATAAAAGAGAGAGAGAGAGATGAGATGGTTTGATTACTTGGGCCATGTTCGAACACCGAGGTCAGTGAGCTTGGATTCAGAAGGGTTTCTCTCGATTTTCACACCCAATTTCTCCATCTCCATTGTTTCCGATGTTATCCTAAAACGAGTGGCTGAAGATCTATTCTTCTTGTACAACCAAAAGCACCGATTCTCTGCGTTACTCGTCAAAGGAGCTGCTGTTCTCACTCCTCCTAATATTATACTTGTCGCCGCCGCCATCAACCAACGAAAGAATCTTTATAGCTCCGAACAAAGTGCTCCAAATACGTACTCTCCATCTTCCCTTTTATTCTCTATCGGAAAACAAATCTGGACCATTCGTTTCTCATCTCAAACGCACAGCAACATACCCGTAATGGGTTTCCGAGTAGTCAGTTAAGTCTAAATACCGACTGGTCTAGATAAAAAAACACACACACACACATAATGAGATGATGGTTCATGGTTTGCGGAACGTCGGATAACAACCTCTAATCTAATTGGCCTAACATGAGCATTTCATTGTAGTAAAAAAAAAAAATGATGTATACACCAACGACTGGTTTGAGTGGTTCAACATTCGGGTGCCTTAAATTGTGGCTCGAGTTTGAGTCACACAAATGAAATGCCAACCGATGGGAGCTCTCTAACCCAATTGTGGGCCGACCCAGAGCGAGTGGAAGTAGTCAATTTAATCCAGATATAGATATTGGGTGGTTTTGAACAAAAAAAAAAAAGATGTATACAATTATGTGCCCACAAAATATACATGTATATATATATAGTTTTTGTGAGGTGAAGCATTTTTTTTAAATCTTATAAAATTATTGAAAATAAAATCAGATGCCTTGTCCATCATATGGCTGCCATCTCTCTATTAACACCTGGAATTGGTCATCTCTTCTCCTAATCTGCAAGTGTTAAATTAAGAGAAAACAAGATATTAGAGATTAACATAACTAGTACGCAAGGTTATCATGTTCTACAGCTCTTGAGGCTGGCTGTTATATATAGTTGTATGGACAAAAAAGTGATTTTGTAATTCTGGGAAAGCTACACAAAGAATAATCAATCTTACATGACTCTATGTTGTACAAAGTAATCTTAATTCATACTAAAGCACGGCGCGAGATTGCTGATAAAAATGTAGACGAAGTGAAGTATAATTACCTCAACAAATGGAGTTTTACCATGCAGCAACATATCTACGCTTCTCTCCGTCTGCAAACAAAAAAAATAAAAAATCAATAATAATGCATTAAATTTAGCTACTCATCAAGTTTCCTGCGACACGCATTCTAATAGTTTCAATGAATTTTAACGAGAAATAATTAGAAGAACATGATGTACCTAAGAATCAAATTGGTATAATACCGAAAATGATCCTCGCTATAGTATTCAGTGATTTCACATTAGGAATGAATTAAGTCATGATCATAAAACAAATTTGAAATTCTATCGGTATGCATGATTTGAATCAGCAATGTTTAAATGCATGATATCAATCAAAACTGTTACCTGGAAAGGAATTGGATAACAATTTCAAAAATTAACTTGGTTAGCTCTCTTGCAAAGAATGAATCCATTTCATATTCTTTCAACATATAATACCATAATAACAGTAACTGTGACAGAATATATTCTTTTTTCGCTAAAATAAGCATATTGCAGAAGAAATCTACATATCCATGAGATTTATCCAAGCGGGTAGGATCGAAGTTTCTGTATTTGATAAGGTAGAGAACTTATCAAGTTGTTTATAAGATTCAACTTCTAGTATAATGTCGAAATATGGTTTATACAATGTAATAATAACACAACAATACATACCCGATGCGTCACCCAGTAGTGCCTTTCCCTCATCTCAATCAGAAAAGGGAACGTCGCAGGAGCTTTCCTCTCTAGAATGCTTTTCTGACTACGTCTTGCTCGAGCTTCATCATCTCCTAGAGTAACAGTTTCCACTCCCCCAATCTGCCAACATAATAGAATTGCTCAAATGAGTTTCACACTGGTTATATATTTGTGGATTAGATTATAGAAGAAATTAAACATAACGAGACGAGGTACAAATTCCAAATAGGGAAAATCCATCAAAGATGTTAGATATAACGGAGACAGAAGAAAATTAGAAAGCAAGTATGGTGAAGAATCCATCGAAGTTAATGAAAGTAAGAAAACAAATAGATTTTGAGAGCAAGTACAAAAGAAATTAAGTCAACAGAAAACAAACTAACAAGATCAGAAAGTGTATGATTCTTTATTATGTTCTCTAGTCTCTCTCCATGGGCAGTGCCAATGAGCATGACTCCTCTTTCTGCTATTGAGCGACAAGCAAGCGCTTCTGCTTCAGTGCCTATTTCATCAACAATTATCACCTCAGGAGTGTGGTTCTCTACAGCCTCAATCATGACCTTGTGTTGCAAGGATGGTTTAGGAACTTGCATCCGTCGAGCACCTCCTATTGCCGCATGAGGAATATCACCATCCCCTCCAATTTCATTGCTAGTGTCAACAATTACCTATCCAACAATCAGCATCCTTTGATGAAGTAGATGCAAAGTTCAAAGAAAGAAGACTTGTATAATATTTTAATCTAATCATCACATACGAAGAAAGATGAAACATAGAGATGCAATTCTATACACACCACTCGTTTATGAAGCTCATCAGCCAAGACACGTGCCATCTCACGCATTACAGTGGTCTTACCTACACCAGGCCTAACAAACGTACACAAAAGAACGAAGAGAAATTGTTAAAACAATTTGATATGTTTCAAGCAAAACACCAAATTAATTAAGGCAATGAGGGGATTTAATTAAAGTGATTGATATTTACTTTCACCAAATTACATCCAGTTATAAATTTATTAGTATCAAAAGCTCAAGAATTTAGGTTGTTTCACCCTTTAACTTAATTTCACTTGCATCCCATGAATTAATTATAAGCTAGCAACTTTACATGTTATGATGGTTCCCAAGGAGAAGCCAGCAAAATAATTTGTGTTGCATAATAGACATTGCACAAAATGCAAAATCATATTTACAGGTGCAAAATCATATTTTGAGGAGTATCAAGTGTTCAAAGTTTTTAAGATGTAATATTTTTTTTTGAGTCTGAAATGTACCTTCCAAGAAACAAAATGCTCTCCTGATATTGAAGAAGATCAAGAACCATATCGACGTGACCACTAACTGCTCGGCCAACCCTACAGGTCAAGCCTACAATCGATCCTTTTCGACTCCTTATGGCAGATATCCGATGTAGGGTGCCCTCAATTCCTGCTCTATTGTCTCCTCCAAACTCTCCAACAGCATTTTGTGCCTCTTCTAACTCTTTCAATGATACCTGACCTATATAAATGTATTAAATAGGAAGCTAACAATAATGCAAAAAAAATAAAAGAAAAGAAAAGAAAACCCATTACACTCAAAGTAGCAAAATCTGGAACCAAGCAATAGTAGCAGACTAGTAGCCATGAAAAAGGACATGGATAAATTTGATGTTCTAGAATATTTTCTTGAAACACAAACACACCCATAAAAAAAAAAATAAAAAAATAAAAAAGGAAAGAAGCGTGAAGAAACAAAATTGAAGAGAGCATACATTACCTCAGAATTCCTCAAGTACTTCCCTCCAGATACACCAAGGAAGCGAGCTTCTGGCAAGCGGCCTAAATCCAATACAACCTAGACGCATAAAGGGATACAAGCAAGCATGGAACTTTCTTATTTCGCATTGGGTAACATGCCTATATAATACATTGACAGTTTGATCCTGTACCAAGTATCAACTGCAAGAAGTTCCTAAATGGATAAAACTTGATAACTCACCTAGAACAACTTCCATAAACACCCATAATAGACATGAAACATATGAAAAACCTAATTATTCTACATCTATGGCTTTTTTTTTTTGATATTCGTGGGTATCCAGCTCCACCTATGTAAAACACTATTTGCGCTATATGGTCAGCCCAAGTCCGAATAAAGGAAGAATCTGACGCCCATTTTTCAGTTAAGGGGGGAGGTTCATACCGAAAAATGGGCAAGGGAGGTCTTAAATTCACTTTTCATACCCGAAAAATGGGGGATGGAGGCTCCAAGCCCATTTTTTCCAAGAATGGAAAATGGAGGAGGGTTGCGATAGGTTGATAGCTAGCGTGAAACTTTTATCACTCTTCATGAAATGGATCAAACACATATTGAGGCCATATTGTTATATATTCGTGGGTATCCAGGCGAGCCTGACTCTTCCCACATAACCTTGGTGCAATACGTTTCCTGGCTAGTGGGGTAACAGACATTTCTATGAGTTCTCAATGCAAGAAAATCTTCCTCTACATTGAAAAATGAATCAAAACACTTGAATTGATCTAAGAATAACAACCTCAAGGAGCTCCGATTTCCGCGGTTCATTGAGAAGATTATCGCGCAAATCTTGTGGTAAGATCTGCAAGGGATTGAAAAGCAAAATCAATCAATCAATCAATCAATGAAGAAGACTTAAGTAGACATGGATTTAGTTAATTTACCGCCAAGAGGGCTTGGAGGTCGTCTTCAACAATCACAAACCCATCTTCCGAAGTCACTTTAGAGACTTCAATTCTTCTTCTATTGCCACAATGATTGGGAGACTGAATCAATATTTCCCTCTTTTGGAGAATCAATGGCTTCTTCGAATGTACGCTGAATTCGCATTTCGTGAAGTAATATGACGAAGTGGACAGCACTGCAAGAGCAGCCATCATCACTTGAGCATACCTACCGCTCTTTTATCCCAAACCTTCTTGTAGCGTTACCTGCTAATGCGGCGCAATAAATCTCGCGCCATAATCACACATCTCGAGGTGTATCCCACGACAACTTGGAGTACTCCAATGTGAATAAAAATATAAATGGCATGTTCCGCTCACATACCTTAATTGTGACTTGCATTAACTAATTAATCCAAAGTGAGCGACATGCGTCAATTGAAAGCGTTAACACTGGGATAACATGTGTGTTGTTGTTGGTAAAGTCGTCATTTTTTAAGTGCACTCATCCAGACTAAGTAAGAAGGTAAAAACGATAGTTTAAATTAGTTCGTTGGATTGCGTACTAACTAATCCGATTGACTGCTTAATCCAACGAAGTGAACAATCGGATCAATCAATCTAATTGGTTAATCCGACCTAATCATATGAACCAAATATGTCATTATATTGGGTGCCCCACTTATACGGTGCGTGACTTGAAATGAACCTGAAGTATTTGAATGATCTAATATCATGTGATTTAGACAAAAAAAAAAAAAACTTGAGGCCTTTTTTAATAAAAAGTGAACACAACTCGATTTCGACACAAGTCGAACCTATATCTTATTTTGTAACAAGTGATGTCTCGTCCATATCACTGAAGATCCTTTGATGGGTTTTTTTTTTTTTTTTTTTTTTTCAGTTATTCATAGCTATATCTCTATTCTTCAATGGTTGTATTTGTCCAAAAGCAAAGTACATTTCTTAGAAGTAAAAGTCATATCGATAAATACAGCTTGATCTGCATTTCACCTGCATATATAGGGTAGACATTACCCTGATCAAGATTGTCTACAAGTCTCCAGTATTTGGCTAAGATCTTGTACCTGGTTAAGTGTTGCATTAATGTCATACAATGTTAATCAAAAACAGAAGCATTTCACATAGACAAATTACAAAACAATACCATAGCCTCAATCCCAGATTAGCCGAGGTCAACTACGTGAATCGAACATTTCCATTGCACTCGATTTAGTGCAATTGACACAAACAAATCACAATCACTATAAATCAAGTACAGATTTTCTTCAAAAATGTAATAATTGGGGAAAAGCAGCTACCTAATCTAAGCTTTCATTTGATACTTAAGCTTCTGGAATTCAAAAGCAAGTCTGCTTATATGTATATTAGCGAAAATCACGGTTATTCTCGACATAAGACACAGTGCACTAGGAACATGAAGCTGCCATAGAAACAAACTACAAGATTTTAAATTCCTGACAATGCAAATATGCATTTGAAGGCGATCATATGGAGCAGCAACTGCAATTCACAGGGTTGAGAGAATGATCTATCGCAGTAGATAGCTGATTCAGCTTTCAATCAGCAAGTAATGCATACCGTTAAATCATGGTAGAGAAAATGTTTGCATGATGCAGTCATCCTTCTTCTGATTCTGCAATTTTATGCAATATAAATAAGTAAACAACCATTCAAATTATGTTTGAATTTTAACATGAAGAAAAGCATACCGTTTATGGCTTCCATATTATCTTCCTTGAACACTCCAAGAGGAGACCCACGAACAGACAAAAGCATCTCACCATGTTTTGGTAGCCTCCGAGTTTTAGGGGTTGTACCAAAAGACAATCTCTGAGGGTTATTTGCCTGCAATTAGCTTAGGATATTCAGTCCCATGCAATTTGAAAAACAAATGAAAATCAACACAATCCCATGGCTAGAGAATTGAAAAAAAACAATTGCAATTTCCAAATAAGTAAACAATGGTGGATGGACAATAATACGGATGTATTACAGTCAATGCCTTATGAGACTAAAATAAAACAATGTGAATTAACCCCTAAATAAGGACATACACCGGAGGCTAGGAGCTGTCATTTCCCTTTTATTTATTTCAGCATGTTGATATTTTTACGAGCACGTAGTCATTAATTGTACAAGGTTTCAAAAAACGTGCAGTCGGTTCTTTTTCGATCTTCCCTTTATTTATTTTTTTCTTCCCACTTAAATATCTTTGAAAAAATAATAACACTAATTAAATCTTTGATGATGGATAGAACCTAATAGAGGATTGATTGCTCTTGAATCTCAATATTAATATTCCTTCTTCTAAAGTACTTCATTTGTTCTATCAGAGATCAAATTTATACAGTACATTCATGAACTCTGACATGATGAAGTATTCAGTAACCTCTCATCAGGTTCCGTTCACCCATACAATCAATATTCAAACTAGACTTGGAAAACATGTATAACATCTTCCTGAAGATCTAAAAGGTTACAGACCCGACTTTCTTACTGCCGAATGCACATAAGGTTCCTGGAAAAACAATGGCGTGTTGCTCACTGGATATAATTCCAGTATATTATTCACAACAAACAAAATATTCGAATTAAATACATAATTTTGCATCTTTTGACAATACAATACTCCATAGTGGAAATATGAGCATAACAACAACAACAACAACAACATAGCCTCAGTCCCAAATTTGGGGTCGGCTACATGGATCAACTTTTCCATTGTGCTCGATTAAGTGCAATTGATGGTGAGCTTTCCAAACCATTCAAATCCCTCCTAATTAATGCATCCCATGTTAACTTTGGATGCCCCTACCTCGTCGAATTTCTACAGTTTCTAATGAGTACTTTAGAAGAAGGAAATATGAGCATGGTTGCAATTAATTACTCTTAGAATAGACAGAGGGTAATGACTAATGAGTAGTTGATAGAGAATGGATAATTAGCTCAATGTGCTAATAGTTCTGTGCATAGAGAACGTCAAAATGGATAATATAACACCATTCTAAATAATAGAAACATTGACTGGAAGTGCAGTGTATTTAGGTCTCAAAGTGCAATGCATGTAAAAACGTGGTGCCATCATGAACATCAACTAATGTCCATGGTCAACAGAGTTCTTTTATTAACTATGATTAAGAGAAATTCAAAAGCACTTAGATGTCTAAAATTTTACTCAAGACTCTAGGTTTTTTTTTTAACTCAAGGTGCATGCGATTAGTGGCAACTCAAACGAGATTTCTGAAAGGCAAAGTTCCTCAGCTAGGAAAACATGGAAGATCTTTGCAAATAGTATTATTATAATATATGGCCGAAAAAAATATAATTATAATACACAAAATATGTAACAAAGATGGTACAAACCCCAGGTGTTTGGAAGGCTTCTTGCAACCCAAGCATTTGAGTTTCTGATGGTTCCTCCACCACCTAGAAGTAATTAAGAAAAGAAGAACAAGGTGTGAATAATAAGTAAAGCATTCCAAACTGACATTCAGAAGTCGTAAATAACAAAGTCATAGAGAACATACGAAATCTGGGATTTGAAGATTTGCAGCGCCAAAAAGATCCACATTCACTGCCATTGAACAAAGCTCCAGTCATACAAACATCTTAGTAAATGGAAACAAATACAAGTCCTCCAGAATTTATTCACACCTGCTTTACTAGACAATCCATAGCCACCAAGAGCAGACATTCCAGCACCACAACCATCATATTCTTTAGACAACCTTTGTAGAAGAGATGCATGCATATTTCTCTCATCAGCATCGCTAAGAGACACATTTCCATCTTTACCTTTCCACCCAACTTCAAATTGACCGTCTTTTTCACCCATCTTCACACTAAGATTTGGCATATTTTCTTTGAAAAATTGCATCACAGGGGTTTGAAGCTGTTCATTACTAAAATTTGACCGAAGCAGACGCAACCCAGTTAACAGATGTCCAATTTCAGCATTCCGAATGGCATCAATTGCAGCAATTCTTCGTTCAACTACATAAGAATGAAGAATACAAAGCATTTTTCCCGTTATAAAAGAAAACAGAACATAACTGAGACAAAGAGAACACCAATGAATTCCTGCATCCATTATAAACATAGTCAACCATCCAATAAAGAAGGGATAGCAGTTTTCTCAAATTTTCAGGATACACCAGATTTTCCCAATATTGTGAAGCGTATTGTGAACATAAAGTTCACATTTTTAACTCTTAAAAGATGTTACTGCTCATTATAACCACAATTATCTTCCAACTACGATATACGCACAAATTAGTTGGGGTCGGCTACATGGATCAAACTCTTCTACTTGTGCTGGATTTAGTGCGATTGATGGCGTGCTTTTCCAAATCCTCTAAGTCCCTCTTAATCGAAGCGTCCTAAGTTAGCTTTAGTCTACCCCTTCATCGTCTAATTTCTTCAGTTTCTAGTGAGTCGATTTTTCTAGCAGGGAAATTTGTAAGCCGTAATTGGAGGTGTCCGAACCACCGCAACCATTAAATAGATTTCTAATAAAGCTATACAAATTTTCAACAAACATAACCTAAAAGCCATTGTGAATGTAAATCTGAAAACGCACCGCGTAGTAAATACAATTTTAGATCTCACCTTCATCATCGGCGGACGATTGAGTTTGATCTTTTCTCGCCGGCTCCTCCTCCTCCTCCACCCGTTCAAGTTGTCGAGGTTGATGTTTCACAGTCCTTTTAGCTCTCCTTTTCGCCATGAAAATGAATTTGACTCTCACCTGTCACAATAACGTGAAAATGAATTCTGCGATGCTCCAATCTGTACTCCTAGGGCACAAAACAACTGACCTAAACACACAATTCATGAAGAATGAAGATTCTGAATGCGAAATGAAAACCCTTGATTGGGTTCCCTCCCAAAAATGCCTAGCCCTAGGGCTCGCACTTCTCACAGAGAGAGACGACGAAAGTGAAAGAGCGGGAAAATAATTGAGGTTAAATAGTGTTTTGACTGGTTATTGAATCGCGATTTCACATAATTGCCCTTCAATTTGTATTCTATTTACAGCAGCACAATGTCCGCTGTAAATAGAATACACATTTAGGTCATGCCGGCCGGACCGTTCCAATCCAGTTTCTTTTATTCGCAAAGCTCGAACTCAAGACTCTAAGCCATATAGGAATCAAGTTCCTTATCAATTTAATTCAAGGTCGCTGTCGAACCATCTCAATCTACGTACATTCGATTCTCGTAAATAAAAAGAAATTAAATTGAGAGTGCCACCATTTAAATGAGGCTTCACAATGTTCTAAACGTATGCTTAGTCGGTGTTGTTGGCATTCAAAACCACAAAAAAAAAACCTAGAATTTGATTCAAAGGATGCAGCTGGATTAATACTATTGATAAAAATATTTTAAAACCTAACACTCAGCCTTAAAAATATTTAACATCATTGGCGGATGTGGCAAAAGTCGAAAACACGACTTTAGCATAAGATTGTAATAAAGAACGCTTTTCTTGTTGGGAGGAAAAACATGTTTTGAAAACACGATTTATTTTTGCACTTTTGCACTAAAGTTGTCACAATTTTTAAGTAGTTGCTAAGTTAATAACGCCACATTAGTAAATGATGTTAGATTGTTAAATATTTTAAAAGGAATATTAAATTTTGAAATATTTTTGTCCAATAGTAGAGGACATCTTGAGGGAGGTCCACATGTCAAAAGAAGCTTTTCAACAGGAAAATGATGTTAATTGTAAGATTTGGGACACAGGTTCCCAATCCCAGTCAAATTTCGTTGTTGCTTGAGCAGGATAGACTGCATTATTGATGAAATAAAATAGACCCGATTGACTCTGTTCACCAAAAAAAAAATTAAATCTGCAAAAAAAGTTAAAAACACAAGCTTTTCCATTTTTTAATACAGAATTAATTCATTTCTTTGTGTGTGTACTTCCCTTACACTTTTAGTATAGTATTTACAGAGTTTCATAGTAAACCATACAAAATAAACTATCGAATTATTTTTCTTGTATCCCCTCAAAATCAAGGGGATCAAAGCATCTCTGAGCACAGGCCTAAGCCTGCATGATGGACCTCGACGGAAACTGTTGACAGATGGACTGCTTGGTTGCCGTGCTTCATGACGCTTAAGGAGGTACAGTTGCATCAAAGAGTGCAGTGATTCTTAAGGACCTGCCTAGCAAGGTCCACTGCACCACTCTTTTTATAGATCAAATGCAGGTTGTAGGCAGTTTCCCTGCGGAGGTCGCAATAACCTGGTTTGAGATTTTCAGGGCGACTTGAATCTTCGTTAAGAAGTTTCGGTATCGGGTAATCTTTGACTTGAGTTGACAGCACCTTCTCGTAGTATGAAACTGCCAAATTCACAAGGCCTACATGGTGACACGCCCTCGCAATGTTATAAAAGGCCTCCTGCAACAGAAAGTTTTGGCCAAAATGGTTTAGATTTCTACTTCAATTTTGCATGAAACAAATATTTGGTCATTCAAAAATATCAGTATCATCAACAAGAGACGTCTTTTGATCCAAAAAAAAAAAAAAGATACAACGTCAAACGGCATCAGATGACATGAACATAGGAGCTACTTTAATTAAGCAAAACGTTATGCACACTGCAGAATAGATCAACAAGCATTCGCAATGGAGTTCCACATTCAAAATTATAGCGGACCAGAATACAGATCCAAGATAATGGCACACCTTGTTCACAAAACAACCATACTGATGTCTATAACCAGTGACAACGATGGGAGGAAAAACCTTGTGGCTTGTATGTTATGTATATAACAAAATAATTCTTATAAGCAGTGGCACCTATGCAAGGAATAAGCAGCAGCTAGAAATACATGTTTATACACATTTTATGCACATCCAATTACTAAAAGCTCCATCGCCAAGTTCATAAGATTTTTTTTTGATAGGAAAGAAACCAAGTTCATAAGAATTGAGCATCAAGCAAGTAGCAGTAGCTGCACACATATAGCATGCATCGCATAAAATGCCTTCAAGAGGTAGAAATACTAAACCTGATTGTTCTCACAAAGGTTCAAATTACTGTAGAGGAATGCAAACCCTTGTGCAAGACAATGATGCTTGTTCTGAAGTCTATGTCCGAGGGCTAAGTTGATCAATGCCGTCCCTGAATGAAAACACGATAAAATTCTATTTACCAACACTAAGATGAAGAGAAGATAATCACAGAAAGTAATGTCCATAACCCATACCAACACAAAGATTGATCAAGGGGGAGTCTGACTGCAGTTTATAAGCTTCCAGGTACTCTCTTGCTGCTGCCTGATGCTGGCTGATCATAGTAAGCTGATGCCCAAAAATCAGAAATGGTGGAATGCAGTCCGTACATGTAGTCCTCATATTGTTTAAAAACTTGGAATGCTTTGATAACCTATTCTCTAACCTAAGAAATTTAAACAATACTGTTAATCAAGAGAGAACTCTATAGTCCACAAGCCATAATTTTGGGGATATACATCCACCAAGATGGAAACTTGCTTTCATGGTCTTCTAAAACCTCAATTGCGTGAATTTCCAAAAACAGTTCGTGTTGATCAAAGCATAAAGCCAAGATGCATTTCATATGAATGTTCAAACTTCAACGAAGTTCAACAAAGCATCTTTGGTGAGATGGATGAGGCATCACTAGCCAAAAAAGGCAACGTTGAGGGAGGTTGTGGGTTTGACTCCTGTTGGAGTCAAAAATGTGTGGGTTTCTTATCAAGAAAAAAAAAAAAAAAAAAAAAAACCTTCAACGAAGTACCTAAGATTTTAATTTTCATAGAATACATTAAGATTGGCTTTGAATAATGTATGCCCATGTTGTTCATTCGATTTTTTACCAATTTGCCCTAGCAAAACATAAACGATGAGATCCAAAATTCACCCTTTTTTCTATACAACATCAACAACAAAGCCTCAATCCCAAATTAGTTGGAGTCGACTAGATGAATGATGGATCAAACTCTTCCCCTTTTTTCTATCCAAATTTCCTCCATTTTCCTAAATAAATAATAAATTTTAAAAGGACAGTCAACGACATGAACTAAAATGTCCAAAATAAAGCAATCAAATCAAATTACGACATTGCCGATGACGTTTAATTAGGAACGTCATAGAAGAATCCTGAATGCATTCCGCATATCACGCATACTAACTAATAAGTACAATCCAATTCTGCATACAACCCATAAAATTAACTATATATAAAAAAGCAGGTCCAATGCTGACGAAAGAACATGGATTGCAGGTATGGTGCTCACCGCCCCACTCCAAAAGAAAAGGAAAAACAATTGCCCACAGAGATAGATACATACAAAGTAAGATGAGGGAATTGAAAAAAGGGGAAAAAAAAAAAGGACTTAGTACCTTGAAATAACTTTGTAGTAGCAATTCCAGGCAGCAAAACTGTAAGGATGTTGCTGAACAATGTGTCTTACACAGTCATATGCATGTTTAGAATCTGTAGTATTATATGCTAGTTCTGCAGACCAATAGAAATGCTTTAACAATATGACAATCAATGTACTCCTCAATCAATAACTACAATCTTTCAATTCTCTTCGGCCAGTAAATTTTAAGCACAAAAAATTAATTGAACTGAATCATTCATCTCATAATAAATTGGATGGCTATATATTATGAATGTCCACTTCATAAAATTTAACAGAATGCTTCTTATTAAACAGTTCATCTGAAGGAACAACGATAAAAACAAGAAAGACATAGCAGCAACGGAAACTAGAAAATAAAGACGAAACTTGCATCCTTGGCTAAAGACACAATGTCAATAGCAGTCAGTAAGCCAGACCTTTTAACAAGGGAGATGGTTGAAGAGCAATTCATTCTAGGAATATGAGCAGTACTAGAAGACTGCAAGTTAAACACAAATGTTCAATAGCCAATCCTAAATATAGGATAAGAATGGAATGAACTGAGTGAAGTAATGAGAGGAAACTCTGGAAAGTATAAATGAGAGGTCAGAATATCTCAAAGGAGTGATCCATCGATGCACCCACTTGGTACATAATTATTGATGCCAACGGTAAATGTTGGAATGTGTACGCAAATACCTCAAAGCAAAATCAAACAGATTTAAAAAGAAAAAAAGAAAAAAAAAAGAAAAGAACGGAAATGTGCACCTTGAGGATCTGGAAAGTATAAACGGATTTTTTTGGAACTGCAAATTTTATTTTTTATTTTTGATAAGAAAGAATCAGCTTGCCCCCACGGGGATTCTAACCATGATCTCTTACTCCCAAACCCCATACCAAAACATCAGGCCACCCGAGTGGTTGATGTAACTGCAAAACCTATTACCAATAGAAAATTGTTTCCAATAAAAAAAAAATTATACCACATAAAATCCTGATTTGAGAGCAAGAGATGGTGTGGTGGAGTAAAGTGAAAGAGACATAAAAGAGAATACTGAAGCGAAAAGGCCAATAATAAATGATACTTCAATTCATTGAGTAAAGAGAAAGAGAAAGACGAGAATATTGAAGCAGAAAGACCAACAATATATGATGCTTCAATTAATTGAATGAAAAGAAAGAGAACTACAAGAGAATATTGAAATGAAAAGGGCAATAATAAATGATACTTCAATTCATTGAGTAAAGAGAAAGAGAAATACAAGAGAATATCGGAACAAAAAGACCAATAATAAATGATACCTCAATTCATTGAGTAAAGAGAGAGAAATACAAGAGAATATTGAAGCAGAAAGACCAATAATATATGATGCTTCAATTTATTAAATATATCTTTCTTAATCATGCTTGACCAGTTTATAATCAACTCAACAAAAAGAAAGGAAACTAACCCGATAATGAATCTAACAAAGAAGTGCAACCAGAATCTTGTCTGATCTAAGAATACATTTTAAATTATCCATGAAACAAATAACTAAACATAAATAAAAAACAAAGAAATGTTAATGGTAACATCTATGCTAGAACCAATCAATATTATTTATCACTAGTTCATTGCATCGGAAGGTAAGTTTTAACTGGCTGTATTATTGGAGACTTGAACTAGTTCCTCTACTTTCCGTCCCCTCTCTTCGACAGTTGTTTGGCTGTTTTAGGTTTCTTTTCCTTTCTTTTCCTTCAACTAGTTCTTCCTCTTCACTTCTTTTTATTTTCCCTTTTCTTTTCTTTAGAAAAAGACCAGCATCAGAGATGATGTTCAAATATCTCTGTTGTTGTTCGAATTAAAGGGAGACCAACAACAGAGAAATGGTGTACCATGCTTCAACATTTGATGAGTTGATGACTTATGATAGATGAGTTCCAAAAAACAAAAATTAATGTAAAAATGTAAAATAGTTTGATAGACTAATAATTTACAATTTGCTTCTCTTACATATATAGGTTCATTAGAGACGGTTAGACCAACCAGACAAACAAGGTATACATTAACTTATTAATGTGATATGTTTGTTTCATTTCGCTTTGAGGCTTACGCCTCGCTTCTCTCAAGCGAATTGCCTTAGGTACGCCTCAATAAAATTTAAACATTATCCAAATTAATTAGAGTTGGCTACATGGATCAAACTCTTCCATTGATGGTGAGCTTTCCAAACCATTCAAATCCCTCCTAATTAATGCGTCACAAGTTAACTTTGGTCTACCCCTACCTCGTTGAATTTCTTCTGTTTCTATTAAGCCAAGTTTTCTAGTAGGGGCATTTGTAGACCGTTTTTGCAGGTGACCAAACCACCGCAACCGCCCTTCCCTAATCTTTGCGACGTTGCGTCAATTGGTGCTACTCCTACTTGTCTTTGAATTTCTATATTTCTTATTCAATCTTTGCGAGTTTATCCATAGCTGAAAATGCTAATATTAAAATATTATAAAGGCATGCTTCCAATCAAAAAATAAAAAACTAAAAAAGTGAAAACGATTGAACTTTATTACTTACGAGCTCCAATTGATTGAAGCTCCATCTTCTTCTCTATAGAAAGTGAGTTGTATCCCAATCTCAAAATATGATTAACAACCTCTAACGCTTCCCAGTAACGTTGCAAGTATGCCAATGCTTTGCACAACTGTAAATTACACAAAATGAAGAAAAATAACAGTTTAAAACTGATGATGGAAATAACATAAATAAATTACACGTCAAGCGAGTTTCGACAATTCAACAAATACACTGAGAATAAAATTAAACATACATGAATTTTGATGATATTGTCGACAATTCAATTTATTTTTCTAACCGTGCTTCTTTAAGATGCCTTCAACAAATTTGAATCTTACTAGAACTAAGATGAAGTTATTTATACTTCGTTTTGGCATTGAAGTTAGATTTTTCCCGAATTAGTTCCAAATTTTAAGAGATCTAATACTTGGGCGAAGTCGAATTTTTAATCCTAAACTTAGAGCAAAGAAATGCATATAATAGGGCATAAGCATCGAGTGAAAGGGTACTGTTAATTTTATTATTGGGCTAGCTTGCACACACATGCGCAGGCATGTGGATCTTCGTCAGTACCGATATTGTCCCCAATTTAACCACCTCCAACTCATGTGTGTGACGTTTTAACTCAAAATGCCTCAATACTAATTGAGGGGAGATCATCACTTATATACTTCATTATGAAATTTCACTTAATCAATGTGGGACTGATTTCGGTCCACACATCTCCAATACTACAACTTCGACCGAAATCCATTCAAGATGTCTTCTCACAGGTCCCAACCGAACCATGGACTACAGTCAAGTCATAACCAGTAAACCAGTTGGACTTGAGAGGGGAGTGTTGGAGATGTGGTTTACTCCCACATCGGCTAGTTATAAAAGAGAACAATAAGACTTATAAGTGTGGGGTGGGCACTCCAATTTGCGTTGGCAATTTGGAGTGAACCTCCAATTTCATATTAAGGCCCATACATAAACTAGTCACTACACTCACTCACCTTGGATGGGCCTAATATTACAAAAAAAAAAAAAAAAAAAAAAAAAAAAAAAAAAAAGAACATGCACATATTAAGGTGTCCTAACTTGAAGAAATTGTGATGGGTAAGGATGTTATTTTTAGTAAGTCGCTATTGCTAAGCTAAAAGTGCGTCGAGAATGTACAAAAAAGCAAGAGAGACAAGAAATAGGTGGAGTTTGGATTGATAAAGAAATAACATGAAAAGAATGTTCTTGAAATGGACTACAACCATGAGTCACTACACAAAAACAAGAAATGGGGACCAGTCCAGAAACCTGAAGGACAAAAAAGTGTTTGTCGCGAATGGGACTTCAAGAGAAAAATGGGAACTCTTAGAGTTAGGGTAGAAGATGCAAGGTACAAAGCTTGTTAGGTTGCCAAAAGATATAAATAAAATGAGGGTATTAACTTCAATGAAGTAGTTTCCTGTATTTAAAAACATAGCTCAATCGAAATTTTGCTAGCTATGTTGCTTTGTAAAATTTAGGGCATGAATAATTTGATGTAAAGACATCTTCTATGCATGCTAAGTTAGAGGAACAAATAGATATCCACGAGTCAAAGTGATTTGATGTTCCTAGAAACGAAGACTATGTTGCCACACCCAAAAACTTGTACTTGCCCAGGTTTTTCTCTAAAAACCATTCCCGTTGGGGACAAAAGATCAAATAAGTAAAATATTTTTTGCATTTTGATACTAGTACCAAAAGGAAAACCATTCTAGAGCACTAAAATAATTAAAATTGAAGGGAAAGGAATACTAACATTTAAAATTAACTGAAAATGTTCACCATCCTTCAGAAGATTGGGCAAAGGTGGTTCTTTTGGTGCTGGCCGCTGATATCTCTTTCCACAACACAAAATAAAAAACATCATCAATAGAACACAATAGGATCTCGATCAAACAACTCGTGTTTATTGGCATTTTGTCCTTATGAATGATATAATCGAGTTTACCGGACAGTCCTCATCTGAATCATCACTTTGCCAAACCATCCCAGCTGCCAAAGCTGCTGCTTTTTTCTCTTCTCTCACAGCAGCCTTTCTTTGCAGTTTCTTTTTTGCTCTAGTTGCTTTTAACCTTCACAAAGAAAAGAGGGGTGGACATGGGAAAAAAAAAAAAAACATTAACAACCACCACTTTTAAGAGAAAATACTGCAGTTAGCCCCTGCTGCGCCATTTTTGAAACATGATACACTCGTACACTAACTCATACAACAAATGCAAGATTCAACGACAAAACATGGCATTGGTAAAATGGGTCCAAGTTGATGGAAATTTAAATTTGTGCATACTGCGTTCAAAACCTAATGTGTCATGTGCATACTGCATTCAAACCTACAAAAGTTCTTTCATGCACCCCTAGCATTTTTATCTAGAGCTTAAAAAGGCAACTCCAAAAAAGGGAAGCTTCTAAAGTGGACTTGGAGAAAGGTCACTTTAGCAAGGAACGTCTAAGACTCAGTTGCTCCAGAATCACGCTATATGCTATTATGCTTTAATCTTACTTATTTTAAGAGTTCAATCAAACTTGTTTTACATGTATATGAGAAGTTTTACAATGGGAACCAAAATACGTTCCCATGTCATTGGAACTATGTTTTTGAATCGTGCATTTAATGTTGTTAACATTAACGACTCGTGCATTAGCATTAAATGTTCAAGTGTATTGACCAATGGATCCTAAAAGTTGTTCCCAAGGTAGTACTACCTATACAGCATATATATGGGTACCACTAGATGGGAACCATAAAAATACCCATGCCATGGAACATCATTTACATCCATTGGATTTTAATCCAACACTTTAATTTATGAGACATAAATGCACAATACATTTTATGTGGTTCCCATGGCATGGGTATAAGTTTCCTTCTCAACAGATGAAGGAGTTTAGGCTCTTAACAGAATTCAGTAATTAGTATAAATCCTTAAATAATCGTAGATCCTAAGAAAGATGACTACCAGAAAAGAAGCCAAAAAATGAAAACACCATTTGTAATTGTCATTTCAAATTAAAAGGAACACATAATTTCAAGATTTATATATAGAAATAAAAAGAGTAAACTCACTACTCACAAATCTGATGGAGCAACTAATGGTCTAAACCCACGAAATATGTTATCATCTTGGTTGTTATCTAGCACCTTGACTCTTTCAAAGAGATCACTTTTTGTGAGCCTTTTCCTGTGTTGCCTTCTCCTGGTTCTCCATGCTCTTGCTCGCTGAAAAATTTGAAACTGTGTAACAATCTAACAATCTAACAATTTATCTGCAAAAAGGAGAACCGGGCATGCAGCACAATAATATTGGGGGTCATTTAAGGTTCTTGGGGTCAGGCACGCTACAGTTTAGGGTAAAAAGCAAAAACCACCAACCCATACATTCAAATCCAACCGTTAGGATCATATTTTTATACCTTATTTTTTGGCAATCAGGCCTTAAGACTAGTGAAATTTGTTACCATTCAAGATGGACAGGTTGGATTTTGGCCCAAACAAAAACACATTTCCTAGTTCCCATCGGCACAGAGCTTGGGACGCTGAATCAAATGATTTTTTTTAATTAACGATTAAAACATTGAATCAAATGTTATACATGATGAAAAAAAATGTAAAGGTCTAAACATTATGCAAATAGAGGCATTTGAATCAAATGATTTTTTAAATTAACGATTAAAATATTGAATCAAATGATTTTTTTAATTAACGATTGAAACATTACGTCGATGGCCTCTCAAAACATCATGTCATCTTAATATATTTAATTCTATTACTGTGACAATGATCCAAATCAATATGACAATTGACTCAGATTTGAAAATCTCATAAAGTTCAGAAATATAATTTTTGACAACATTTACAACAAGTTTTAAAGTTCTTAATTCTTAACTTCGTTAAAATCTACAAATTATTCCATTTGTTCATCACAATGTCCATATGCATACATCACTAGTCCTGACTACAAGAATCACAATAAATCCCTTCCTCACAAGTCACTTATAAATAAAACTTGATTCCTTTTAGTTTTTTACTTCAAAATATGGGCATCAAGGCTGTGTAAACAAATTTTATACAAAAAACTTGTCAAATGATAAAGCCTCAATCCCGAATTAGTTGGGGTTGGCTACATGGATCGAACTCTTCCATTGCGCTTGATTTAGTAGTCCGTCACTCTTTAAAGGTGTCCAAACCACCACATTCGCCCTTCCCTAATCTTTGCATCAATTGGTGCTACTCCTACGTTTCTTTGATTGTTGCCAAAGGAGATCAACACTATTTATTCTTTTCAAAAGAAATAAGTAAAAATTGTTGGATTTATATTTCTTGTGCCTCACAAAATTAAATGAGACATTCATCATTGAATTCCTTCGGTTTCTATTAAGTCGAATTTCCTAGTGAGAGCATTTGTAGGCCGTATTTGGAAGTGACCAAACCATTGAAGCGCCCTTCCCTAATCTTAGCGTCAATTGGTACTATTCCTACTTTTACTTGAATTTGTGTATTTCTTTTTCTCTCTATACAAGTTTTACCACATATACATCCTCATTTCTGCTACGTTCATTTTATGTACTTGTTGTTTCTTTACCGCCCAACATTCACTTGCACGAAGCCTATTTGGTTTAATTGTAGTCCTATAAAATTTTCATTTTAACTTGTCCATCCTAATCCAAAATGACAAAATATTTCAATGTTAAGTAGTTCAGCGTACCAAAAATATTAAGATTAGTGAAATCTTTGTGGGTCCCTCTTTGATATAGTAGAAGTTCTTTACGATCGCAAATTTTTTGTTAGCCAAGATGTATTAATCAATTAAAAAACTCTTGGTAATGTTCAATGAGTTGAAGTCTTCCAAATATTCGTCCAAGCATCAAAAAATGACAATTAAAATCAAAATATTTGTTGAACCTTGGTAATTAAGTTTAATCTTTGAGATGTAAAATACTATTAGCCCAATAGTCTATATTAGGGTTTATAAAAATCCAAAGAGTAACCATAACATTTAAAATTATTAGACTTTTATATGATGGAATGTCAAGTCCAAGTTTAATATAGGAGGGAGAGTGTATGAGTGAGGGCTTAAGGTTTGGAGATGATGATTCACTAAAATGTCAAGGCAAGATAGCATCCCACATCTCAATTTATAACCCTCTCAATGCTCATTTGAATACCCGATGTGGGACTATTCTCAAAAAAAATTGAACTTTGCAATGAAGAAATATTTTAAATCGTTCTTGTTTAAATTTCATATATTTTTTATTTTTTTAAACTCTTTCGAATAATTCTGAAATTAAATCAACAATAGAAGACCAGATTTATTAGAAGGAATTAAAAAAATCAATTTCATAAACAAAGTTTTAAGCAAAACAAGTAGAATTGTGCCGAATTAGTTCATAACTGACAACTATAATTTACTATTTTAACAAAATACAAATAGGAAGGAGTCCAACTCATGAACATTACCTTCTTCAGGCTAAGACTTTCAAAAAACAATGTTTCTCGTATGCATGGAAAGATTGCATCAACAAATTCCTCGAACATCTTTTTACCAAAATAAATTTGGGCTAGTTGCATTTTAACTTTTCCATTAACCCACCAAGGTTTAGATTGCTCCAAACTAGTGTCGGTTGTTGATCCTAGAAAACATATATACACAAGCTCAGGTAAAATGAAAAATATACACTATATATGAAACTATTTGGCAAGGCAAACCACCTGAATCTTTTGGTGGAGAAAGCAATATAATAGCATCATCTTCTTTATCTTCTTCAAGGAGAAGAGAAGCCAAGGTTAGACGAGCATCTACATTGTCTCCTATCACTTGCAATGCTGAAAGCATAAAAACAATGGTTGCTCAAAGATCTAGAGAATTCACAAGTGTAAGGAATCGAATGAAAGGAAAAAGGAACAAGCCTTTAAGATGTGGTTCAATCTCAATTATTCTATAACTACCATGAGCACTGTCCACAAATTTCAAGTCATGATAATACAGCCATCAACCACCATTACAACTCATTGTGCCGTAACTACCATATAATTACTACACGAGAGAAAAAAAAAAGAAAAAGAAATACCACAATCTCACCTATTGCAACATAAGACCCTTCATTTCTCTGAAATGATGAATATTGATTAGAAAGTAATCCCAATATTGATCCAAGGGGACTTGAAAATACTCTAATTGCACTTTTTCATGGTATAAACCAGGAAAGAGAGCAGCCGACAGAATAGAATTAAAGATCTTAATTATCTACTTGGATTCACGCCTAGGACTGAATTGCTAAATCACAACCTATACTTTCTTTTTCGGGGTAGTTAAATTTGATTAATAAGAAATCCTAATATTAATCCACAGGGACTAAGGAAATACTCTAATTGCACCTTTTCATGGTATGAACTATGAAGTATGAACTTCGAAAGATAGCATAAACGGAGTAGAATTTAAGATGTTACCGATTTACTTGGATTCATGCCTATAATTGAATTGCTAAATTACAACCTATGCTTTCATTTTAGGTTAGCATAATAAATACTAAATAGTTAAACTTGGAACTTAAATTAGGAGTTTGTATTGTTAAAAAGTTGATATGGGAGAAAAGGCATAGTAATTCTTTTAATTAGGAAAACAAGCAGAGGCTAAAGAGCATAATAGCGTACAGTGAATTATTTCTTTTCTTACTTAAGTAGAATTATGGAAGTTGATAAAAAATAAAGTACCATGGATTTTCAATCAGGAACTTAGATCACTAAAAGGATGTTCCAATCCAATTTGTTTAATCCAATTTGCAAAATATTAGTCAATTAATAAATAAAAGCTACTCCACCTTTATAGAAGAATTCAATAGCTTGTGTTCTTTTCTTCAAGAATACGTAACATTGAGCGATTTTGAGGTGTGGAAGCTCCTGTAAGCTCAAAGAAACAAAGCATTAACCAAAGTAGAAGGAAAATGATGAGAAACTAACAATAAAAACAGCTGAACCAATTATTTCTCTTAGAAACATAGACAAATTCAAAGCACGATAGTACAACAGTTGCTTGGCAAAATTTCAGAGAATGCAATGATGCTACCACTTGTATACAATAAGATATACGACTTAGCCCCTCCAACTCTGTGACTTTGCCCCTGCATCATTTAGAAATTTCATGATGTTTTTTACTTTACCACCATGTCAGTTATGTTCCCATACACTTCTTGAAAAGATAAGTTTCTACAAGAATTACATGCTGAATTGAAGCTTGCATTTGAATTTAGCATTGCAAATACAGGCACTGTTGGACCAACAACAATCCTTCATCCCCCTGGATTCAATAGCTAACATAATGATCCTTTTATGATGAGCTTAACCCATAATAAGAAGTGAAAAGTGAACAGCAAGAAAATGAGAATTCTCAAAACATTGTATCACATTTTTACTGTAAATTTCGACAAGTGATTACAAGGCAACACCTAGGCGTTTTGAGGCAAAACTGTCTAGACGCTCGCCTAGGCAGGCGGTGTCCTAAATAACTTTCAAAAAAAAGGGCAAATTACAATTGAATTTGGTGCTACAACACCTACCAAACAAAAAAATCTTAACATGGTTAATGTTACATAAGACCCTAAGGGCTTATTAGTATCCTTGAAGTATATATTGAATGTGTATTAGAGCGACGAATAAAAAAGTTATTGTTAACTAAGGACCTATAAATAAATAGATAATAAATCAAGGGCCTCTAAATAAATATTTTTTTGGCCGCCTAGGCACACCTTGCCTAGGCCAGGGAAATCGCCTCGGGGTTGCCTTAGCAACTTGCAATTCTTGAGATAGACAGAATCATTTTCCAAGTGATTATCTAGATGAGAAAAACAAAAAACAAATCTGAATTACTGAAAAAATAGAGAAATCGAGCAAGAAGTGACATTGACAGAAAGAATTGTGAAAGATACGATGAAATACAGAAAGACGGAGGAATTAGAGACAATGACAATGTTATTCATTTTTCTCATCAAATGTTACAAGTAACAACAACATATTTATAGAACTATAAGGTCTCCTCAAACGACTCAACAACCCCTTGATATCTAACCCTATTTATATCTAACTATGAATGCCACAAATCATCATTATGAAGTATTTTGGTGTTGATAGTATTATATCAGCTGCACTAAATCGAGCACAATGGAAGAGTTTGATCCATGTAGCCGACCCCAATTAATTTGGGACTGGGGCTATGTTGTTGTTGTTGTATAATGCTATATTGAATGTCATCAAAAAAAAAAAAAAAAAAAAAAAACTAGACCTGAAAAGCCCTTTTTTACAGTTTTGCTTGTGTCTTAGTATTGCATCACCAAAAACTAGCATAAACACTATGCACCAATGTGCCAAAAACTGAAAAACCCTCAACCCACTTGAATTTAACAACTATAATAATTCATCCTTTTTAGTAAACTTTAAGCCATATTGAGAAGTGAAGTTCAATAGAATAAAAGAAAGAGCCGAAGGGAGTAAATACTGACTTTTTTGCTTCAACAATGCATGTTGTCGAAAACAGCACCAGACAAAATATTCAGTATTTACTACTTCTTGATTTTCTCGTGAATCGCGATACTTGTACATATTCTCCATAAACAAAAATTATTGTTGTTTACTAAAGAACCAATGTTACATCCTACACTACTCCTCACCTTGTCATGCCGGCTATTTCCTCTTGGAATGAAATAATATTTCAAAGCACTTTCATAGTGGCCCAGATTCATAAAGGTGTCAGCAACTCCCATGACTAAGTCAGCAAAATCTTCAGCATGCTCCATTGACATTTTCTTGAAAACAACCTGGACATTCACAAAACCTATTCAACAGTCTTGAAGCAATCATACCTGAAAAAAAAAAAAAAAAAAAAAAACATCCGAGGAAGGGCATGTAAAGCCTACATAAATGTGTGCATACATCATATGAACAAAAAAATCAAGAATAAGTGTACTCATAAAAAAAAAAAAAAAAAAATTAAAAAAAAAAAAAAAAAACCTGAAATTCATGATGCTGAATTCTGAACTCGATAAAACATAACTACAGGACAAGGTCTATGAAACAAACCTCAGCCTCTTCAATATTTCCAAGATGGACCTGACAAATGCCTGCTTTAACATTCAGATGTAGGGGAAACTGTTCCCCAGGGCATTGAACTGAGCGTGCCTGTCCTATATGATGAAGAGCTTTAGCATATGCCCCACTTTCCATGTGAATGGCAATTAGAAGACTAACTAAACTAAAATCCACGTTTGTTGAGTGACCATTGATATATTCTTCCAGGATGCCAACAGCATTCTCTAACTGATTACACCTGCGATACATCTTAAAATGGGAAAGGAAAGGTCAATTTAAAAAGAGAGAGAGAGAGAGAGAGAGAGCATGAAAATATTTGTAAATTGTGAAAAAATCGTTATTACAAAACACTAACAAGGGACTCTGGCATTGATGTTACTCAGTTTGTGTAATAGGAAAATACACAAAAACTTTAGAACTGTGCACTCAGAAAATATTTAGAAAAAGAAACACTTGCTCTAAAATAAAATCATAATCAAGTCTTACAAAGCACATAGACGAACCCCTTTCAACCAGAACAGGAGCACAGTACATAAAATATTGTCAAGCACTCTACTGGGTGCCGAGAACAAACACAAGTGCCCATGGCAATAATTGGAAAGATAGGTATCCAAGGTTGCATCTGAGGATAACAGAAATGGGGCAATTGTATCGACCACCACACACAGATCAAATTATCATCACGATTACAGTAAACCCAAAGCAAGTTGCATATGCCCGCAAGATGACACTCAACTTTCTATGGATAACCTGTAATCTTAAATGTGCAGTATTAACCTTTCATTTAACAAATTCAACACATTACATGAAGCTCCTATAGTCAGGTTTGAGAATATGAGAATTTTTGTCCGTGCCAAGATGCAAGCACATCAAATTGTGCACCTATATTTAACCTAAGCTACCATAGTCAATAACTAGCATTCCTCCTAACAAACCAACATTACTGAACTGAAATCAAACTTCGTTCAAAATGGTTCAAACTAAAAACGAGCATAATAGTTGCTTAATAAACATCCGAAATGTGCATCAAGGGAACTGAAATAAATAATAAACGATATTGAAATGAGATCCAAATAATCAAAGATTTCAATTAAAATATTGACAAAAAGGTACCTTCGCCGCCATTTTCCGCGCCTCAACATTTTCTGGGTATATCCCCACTACTTGATGATACACCTCAGCAGCTTTATGATAATCTCCAAGTTCAGTGTATAGTGACGCACGGTGCCATCTGAGACTTGTATCTTCTGGGTCAGCCTTTACAGCTTTAGAAAGGCAATAAGTAGCTTGACCAGTATTACCTTGGTCACTACAACATAACACGAAGCAAAACTAAGAAGCTGTACACTAAAATATCTTTACAATAACCTTAACTGAATCTATTTCTTCTTATGCATTCAGAAAGTTAAAAGATTTAAAACTTGAAAAATGTATGACGGGGACTTTGGAATTAAATGCGAAATTTGCAAATACGAGTTCATACATGCAAGGAGCATTATAAATTAAATGGAAGTGATAGATAGCAAATGCACCCAAATCTTATGAAATGATTGACCTAACGCTACGAATCATGGGAAAACACTACAAAACAAAAACTAGGGTTAAAGTGAATAACTCAATGTTATTTTTCAATGCATGCGGTAGACCCTTTGGCATTGGCTACAAACGCAGCGGAAGTCTTCTACATTAACAACAATAGCGCACAACGCAAAACTTCAGAAAACAACAACAAAGCCTTAATCCCAAATTAGTTGGGATCGCAACATGAATGAAACTCTTCCATTGCGCTTGATTTAGTGCAATTAAGGGTGTGTTTTCCAAATCCTTTAAATCCCTATTAATCAATGTGTCCCAAGTTAGCTATAGTTTATCCCTACATCGTCCAAATACCCCTTCCCTAATCTTTGTGTCAATTGGTGTTGCTACTACTTTTTTATAAAAAAAAATTATGTATTTCTTATTCTATCTTTACAAGTTTTACCATACATCCATCAAAGCATCTTGATATAGATTAAGATATCAAAAATGTGTACATGATGTTGGGGTGATACGAGAAGTCGAGTTATGTTTAACAAATTGAAGAGCGCTGCAAGCCTTCTTATATTTTTATTTATTAAGTGTGTGTCAAATTAGTTTAGATAGTTTTTAATTATTGTGTCAGATTCGATAGTTTCTTGTTTAATGTGTCATTGTCAAACTACATTAAAATTAGAATTTTGGTATGTTATTAAGTTTAGTGGCACAGATGTCGTTGGTCCATTGGATTTATTAGTGGTTAAGTTTAGGAAGTGTCAAACAGTTAATAGGTTGAAAAGCCTATAAATATAGGATTCATGATAAGTATTGGGAGTTGATTTGATGAATAAAGAATTGTGTTTTTCTAGGGAATTGTTACAAGAGTTTCCCAGTCAAATTAATGTTTTGGTCTTGCAAGTGATAGTGACGAATTTGTCTTAATCTTTGTTTTTGAGTTAATGACAACAAGCCATGAAAATAAATATGCTTCAGATTACAAGTCGTGAGAAGGTACGAAAATTTGAGGGCAACTTTTTCAAACTGACGGAGAATGATGAAGATCGATGATGTAGCGGGACCGACATTTGGACTGAGGCTTAGAGACACACATGTGAGTTTGGTGGAGCCAACAACAACAACAACAAAGCCTCAATTCCAAATTAGTTGGGGTCGGCTAAATGGATCGAATTCTTCCATTGTGCTCGATTTAGTGCAATTTATGGTGTGCTTTCCAAATCCTTTAAATCCCTCCTGAACAATGCATCCCAAGTTAGCTTCGGTCTACCCCTACATCGTCGAATTTCTTCAATTTCTATTGAGTCGAGTTTTCTAGTGGGGGCACATGTAGGCCGTCTTTGGAAGTGTCCAAACCACTACAACCGCCCTTCCCTAATCTTTGTGTGAGTTTGGTGGAGACATTTGCTCAAAATTGATTTTTTAGTTAAGTTGATAGCTAGTTATGTGTATATTAGGTTATTTATTTAAGTTAAAATAGAAATTTTAAGTTATGTCAAATAAGGATGGGTGCCGGTTAATTTCCTTGTTTTAGTAAGATTACATCAATTGTAAAAGCCTATTATTTAAAGGCTTGATCACGTAATTGTGAGGTGGTTGATTTATTAATAAAAAAATTTAGATGTTGTTCTCAAGTTTAGCCTAGATTGAACTACTTGTGTGTGACTATAGTTAATTTAAAAGACTTCCATTGCATCAGCTACAAAATAACTTTGGTACATTAAAGATTATTTTCCAAGGCAATCAACATGAATTCAAACTGTTGTGATAAACTAAACAACTATTGTCTATTTGTAGGCATTGTTCCAATAAAAAAAAAGGCAAGAAACACAGTGAAGTGTCTTTTGAAGCCAAGTTGTGAACACGTGCCTAACTTGAATAATATGTTAGGGCGCCAAATATTCAAATATTTGAACTGCGAAACTGTCAAGGAGTATTGTTAGGTAAGAAAAAATTTATCCATTCATGAATAAGTTACATACCAAGCAGTCTAGCATTTTGAAAGAGACAAGTTATGCTAAATGCCGTGTTACCTTATCATTCTGGTCTTATTATATGAGCTAAAAACTATGCCATATAGATTTAGAAGAGTGCAAGTTCCTTCAAGAAATGTTGTTTATATTAAACATTACACACAAGGAACTCAAATCTAAACAACCCATAATCGAGAATTATATAACTATAAGCCCATACATATCAATAAAATAAAATAAAGATAAGTAAAAAAAAAAACGCTAAGAGGCTTACATGGACAAAGCCACAAGCCTTTTCCACAAAGATGCATGCTCCTTTGGTGCCAAATGAGCTGCAAGCATGTAGAAGTTTATAGCTTTTTTCTTGTCTCCTGTTTCCTCATAAATAAGTCCGAGGGTATGATACGTTTCAGACAAATTTGGTGCAAGCATAATCACCTCTTTCAGTATCCGGATGGCCTAATTCTCAAAAAATACAATGGCCATCAGCAATATTTTGAAGTTGCGATGCATGGAATATTTCCGGGAAAACTTGCTTTATACGTATTGCATGCTAAATATGATTAGTGATCATAAGATTGCTAAAAAGAAGTCAACAGAAGACAATTCCAAAAAGCAATAATGATATAAGAGAGAATTTGCACATAGAAAACATTTTTATTTAAGAAATTACTTCCACCAATCAAAAATAAAGGCCTTTTGCTCAAAACACACATGTTAAGAAATCATTACTTGTGAGTTCAAATTACATTCTTGCCCATGTTTAATTCTTTATTTCATTCAATAAAAGAAAATATAATTAAATGTTTGACTTAAAAGAGGGGTAAAATAGGTATAAAAGGTACAAAGTTCTCTCGAATTCCGAAAACTTCTTATACTTTTCGAAGGAGAGATTTTGCAAAATGTCTTACATTTTTTTACAGGAGAGAGTATGTTTCAAGAGGTCTTTAAAATAATCCTAATTCAACTTTCGACGCATAAAAACCAATTTCAACAAGTTTAGAATGTGATCGTCTGAAAATCAATAAAAAATAAAAAAATAAAAAAATAAAAAAAAACTCATACGACCTATTCCCATTCCTTGTATACAAAACCAAGTTTATGATATGTTTTGGTGAAAGCATAATAACCTCAATCCCAAATTGTTAATGCAAGGAATATTCTCAAGAACACTTGCCTACTAATTATGATAAGTGAATAGTGATCATCCAAAAAGGATTGTTGAAAGAAGTTGTAGAACATTTCTATCAGAAAAAAAAAATGTATAATACAATTCCATAAAAGCGATAATGGACTTCGAACATTGAAAACATTTTTATTTAAAAAAAAAAAAAAATGTTTCCAGCTGTCTCTGAAATAATTTAAATTCGATTTGTGATGCACATAAACCAATTTCAAATAGTCTAATCTCATCAACTGAAACTAATAACAAAACTCATATAATTGAAATCAAAAAAACAAAACTAATATAACCTAGTGATGGAAAGGAAATTTCTCAATCAATAAAGAACTTACTGTATGAAGTTAAAAAAAAATACAATCTCTGCAAGTTACACTAGTCTAATAGAAAGATCTAAAGCTTAAAATCTTAGCAACTTAAATATACCAAAAGTTATTTCTTCAACAAACTACCTTCTTCACGAATCACAATGCCTACCTCACATTTTTTTACAAACAACTATCACTCTTCAATTTGATAAGTTGATATAGTTTAGCTAGTGATATAACTGATGAATATAACAATTTCAAAGGGAAAAAAAGACCTCTTCGACACGAATGCCTAACCCCTTTTTCCGAATTGAGCTAGCGTCATTCTCTTGAGAATTAACCATATTGAAACCATAAAACTGAATAATTTTCAATATTTTCTGCATAAATTTCCATTGTGATAAACTAGAATGGGTTAATCTCAACCCAAGCCTTCAAGTCTTGCAATACCATGACTTTCACTCTATTAAAACTGAAATTACATTTCAAGGATATGCGAAATACAGATTTTCCAATTCTAAAATGGTGACCAGGTAAAGAATGTACAGTTCCAATTGAACAAAAACAACCTATTCTCAATCACATCGTTAGAAACAGATGAGCTCAATGTAGAAGAGAGTTGTTCCCACTAAAAAAGAAGTAATAAATTATACTAAAAACAGAAAAAGCTAAATTAAGATAGAGTAAAAAGAGTTCAAATGTAAATAACATACTTACCTCTTCATATTGGCGTTTAGCATAATAAATATTAGCCTCCCCCAGTTTCCTTGTGGCTATAGGGCTAAGCTTATTTTTTGAACCTTTTCGTCTACCTCTTTTTTTAAGCTGCGTACAGAAAACAAGGCAAATAGATATAGATGAAGATAAAGCTTAAGTTTAAGTTGTTTAAAAATTTTCAAATGTTTCTTTCAATAATGAGCCGTTTTCCATATAATTAAGATGCGATCATGCCAAACAAAAGAAGCAAAGCATTTCCAAGACTTATAGGATTGTTGAAGTCAAGTATAACCAAAGATTATTACCAAATCAAGTCACGGTATCGTGAGGTGAGCTTCAACAGGAAAAGAGAAGGGTAGAGCCTAATTTAAACAATCTACGAGAATAAAGAATTTGAACACAAACAATATAGTAATAAAACATGGTTTACAAAACAATAGATGATAAACTAACAACAAATACAATGAATAAATATAAACTCTGGAAGCATTGTAAAGTTAGCGTTGCTCCACGATGGTAAAAATTGCTTTCCCATGAAGTCCAATATTTCATTGCTTTAATCTGTTAAATTAATAAAATCAACATAATCAAAAGTTGTAGAAGGTTCAAATGCTTGTTCAAGAAACAATGCAATCTTTACAATAATTATTTGAGAAAAAAAATAACAAGTGACTCCTACTAGGAAAAGCCATGCAGCTTTGAGTTAGAGAAAGAAAATTAATAAGCCAAGAAATAGAACATATAAAACTTGCGAGAAAAGTTTATGGAAAATATTCACTGAGAAATGATGGAATTTGAATTCTATCCTTGAGTGAGAATTGAAGGAAAGACAGGAAAGACATAGTAAACAATTGCGCAACATGTATTACCCAACATGTTAAAATCGACCAAATCCAGGAAAGAAACTTCAACATGGAAATCTGCTGGAAATCTGCTATTAAACAATGGGTCCAGAATGTAATGGAACTAACCCACCACCACCACCACCTAAAAAAATATAAGAGGCAACGCGTACCTTTCTCGACTTCTTTCGTCCACCAAAATTCAATCCTTCCATAATTTCCTCAATGTTAACAATATAAGCATCCTCTTGCCTTGCCTTCTTTGCCGATCCATCGCTACCAACAGAAACTCAAGAAAGTTTATATATATAAATATATATATATAATTACAATGAAGAACATGATTTAATCAATAAGAAATAAATATACAAAAGAGCCTATGAGTCCCCAAACATAATGCTTTAAACCACACAATAATATATCAATTAAAAACATGAGTTTCCATTTATCACAACAGAATAATACAGTAAAGAACAAGACATGTATAGAGCATAAAAAACTTTGTTTCAAACACATCCTTTATTTACGCTCTAGGGAGCTAGAACAACAACAACAACAACAACAACTACAAAGCCTCAATCCCAAATTAGTTGAGGTCACCTACATGGATCAAACTCTTCCATTGAGCTCGATTTATTGCAATCGATAGCATGCTTTCCAGATCATCTAAATCCCTCCTACTCAATGTGTCTCAAATTAGTTTTAGTCGACCCTAACGTCAACAAATCTCTTTAGTTTCTATTGAGTCATAGTTTTCTAGTGGAGGCTGTTAATTTTCATGTTAGACCCACCTGCACGTGCGAGTGCCAGCCCGTGGATCTCCATCGGTACTAATATTGTCCTCAACTTTCTACACTAAGTGTGAGGTTTTACTCCAAAAGGCATATGTACTATTTAGGGAGACATCCACACTCATGTACTTCTCATATGTGGGACTATATTTCAGTCCACACATCTTCAACAGAGTCATTTGTAGGCCATCTTTGGAAGTGTTCAAACTACCGCGACCACCCTTCCCTAGTTTTTGGAGGTAAAACACATAAACTGATTTTTCAATGCAAGAACTAGAAGCGAGTACAAGTATTCGAAACCAAATCCATCCCCGAAAACTAACATTCAATCTAGGGTTACAGACATTATAAAGTCCCCAATTTCTAACAAGTGAAACACAAATTTAATTGCGAAAAGCATTACCTACGCCCCTCGCTAATCGCTTTGCGCTTCTTCTCCGCCAAAGCCTCGTATTCAAGCCGCTCGAATTGCTGATAGGGCTGGACTCCGTGCGGATCATCTTCAATGAAGTCGAATGGATTCACTTCGCCTTCGAATCGGAGCGTGTACTCTCCATCTTCGACATCAATCTCTTCGTCTTCTTCTTCTTCTTCCACCTCTTCGTCTCCATCGTCCTCGATTTCGTCTTCTCTGTCGAGATCAATTGAAGCCCTTTCGGCTTCCCCAGTATCATCGTCGTCTGCCATCGAATCGGAACGTGTACAAGACTCTCGCACTTGCTAGCTATACCAACCTCAACAAACAACAAGGGAAATAAATCAATAGATATTAAAAAACAAATCCAGTACTTTAATCCAAAATTCAAAGAATTATAAAGAGCAAATCTCAAATTAAAGAAGAACAAATAACAATCCATATCCATATATATAATATAAATATATATATATATATATATATATATATATATATATATATATATATATATATAAATATAAAAGTTGGAGTTGAGAGAAGGTTCACAATTAAAGGAATGTGGAAAGTAGAAATAGAATGTGGTACCAGAGACTCAGAGAGGAGAGACCGTGAGAGTCGTGACTCTCGTGAGGGCCGTGAGGCGTGAGGCGTGAGGGCGAGAGGGCGAGAAGGCGAGAGGGCCGTGAGCGTCACCCGTGAAGCAGAGCATTGGGCGAGCCGTGCGCGAGCCGTGAGGTCGTGACCGTGAGGCCGCGACCCGTGGTCGCGAAGCGAGCAGCGCTAAAGCGAGAGCCACGAGAGGCGCAGCAGCCGCCGGGCGAGAGGCGAGCAAATGGCGCGGGCAGCAGCACTGGCGTGAGGCAGAGCAAGCAGTGCAGGCTGTGCGGCTGTGCGGCGAGCAAGGCTGGCGTGAGTGCAGAAGCAGAGCAGTGTGCAGGTACTGTGCGGCTTGTGCGTGAGGCCGTGGACCGTGAGCGCGTGAGGGCGAGCTGTGCGCGCGAGAGGCGGACGGAGGAGATGAGAGTTGAGTGAGGAGATCGGGATTCGGGGACGAGCACGCCGCGTCGCCGTTAGGGTTTGTTTCCTTGTTTGTTGAGTGAGAGAGAGAACGAGATCGGGTGATTCGATTTCGGGTTGATGAGTAGTATGTGTAGTAGGGTGACAAAACATCAAAATTAAGAAAAACTTTAAATACATTTGTGAAATTACTTATATGCCCTTCAAATTAATCACAAACGGCAATTCGTTTTGTTGAAATTTCGCCAAACCCGGTCCGTATTTTAAAACGGACAAAAAAAAAAATGTCCAAATCCGTATGTTTTTTACAAAAATTTTGCCCGGTCCCGTTTAAAACCGGTCCGGACACAACCGGACAAACGGGACCGGGCAACTATTGCCAGCCCTAGTTTACATGCATCCTCTGATCAGCAATTTAATTTTCTAATTTTCTCATCTTTACTATTTTAAGGTATTTATTTATTTGCGTTAATGATTGTTTCGATGAATATATTCATTCCCCCATTTATTGGATTTATTTATAATTTGGATTTGACCGAAATAAGAATTAAGTGCATTGGAATTCTTTTTTGTTAATGAATGATTGCTTCAATGCATTAAGTATTTGTTTCGAATCTTACACATCCCGTCGCGTATCACAACATGATTTATACTGCTTTGGGCATCGAAATCACAATTAAGTGTATTTGAATTCTTTTCTTGTTTAATGAAGGGTTGTTTCAATGCATTTAATTTCCGTTTCGAATCTTACACAATCCCTTTGGTTACTGCAACATCAATTATACAGATAATTAATCTTCTCTTTATATATAGATCATAGGTTCACAAGTATTGCATGTTTACCAACATCCACGTACCTCTCTTAGAGTTCTTCACACATGAATGCAATGCTGTGGCAATTGTGGAGCCATATGAGACTCCAAAACGTAGCAGAGATCTTGAAGTGCGATCAACAACTTCACATCCCTATGTTCGTTGTTGTGAGCATTGTTCAAGATGTTCGCTATGTGCGTGGTTTTTGAACTAAATATTTTTATCTAAGAAATATGGATTGATTATTGTAAATTTTAATTTTAATTTTATAAAATACAGTATATTCATGTAAATTAATTTATTAACTTTCTTTTAAAGTTTTAATAACTTATGTGCATAGCGCAGGAAATCAACTAGTACTTCCATAAATCCAAAACAAAAAAATAACTGACCTATTATTAAATTCAAATATTTAGACCCAGGTAGTTAAAAAAAATATACAACAACAACATAACATCAATCCCAAATTAATTGGGGTCGGATACATGGATCAAAATTTTCCATTGTGCTTGATTAAGTAATTTAATTTAAAAACTTAAAAAGCATACCTCTAATTGATGACAAAAAATAGAAGTTAATTAATGGAGAAAAATAAGCTAATTCACTTTTCATACTTTGTTGTTGTGGTTCTTTGGATACACATTGAAACATAAAACACACGTGTCGATGCAAAATAAAAGGACTGCAACAATTAAGTATCAAGACTGAGTCAACAAATCATTTTCCCATTTGATTGGGGTGTGTAAGATGCCCTGGGGTGACACTTGAGTCCATCACATGTCCATCAAAAAATCAAAGGTCTTTTCTCTCGTAGGCTGAGGTGAGCTAACACTTGGGTCTGCCACAGGGACGGATTGATATGGAAATTGAATGGAGGACACGGATCGATGAGGAAATATTTGATTTTTGTTTTCTACATTGGCTTGACATTTTGTTTCTTGTACAAAAATTGCATTCCCGCTTCAAGTTGACTGATCGATGTGTTGAAAAATGTTGTACTTGTTTTTGTTGGTCATCTGAATTTTAGTGACACCTTGACAAAATTTCATTTGGAATGTTGCGGTTGTTTTGCATTAGGAGTACTGTTTGATGATGTGCACTTAATTCACTGGAAAATTTATTTGGAGGTGTGTGTCATTCCAACTCCTTTTGCTATATATATAAGTGATAGTTACAAAAACAATAGGGAATGTGAAAGAATACAACGACCCCCCGTTATCAAAACAAGAAGCCCACCAACTACTGCTAAGGTGATATCTAGCAAAAATTGCGAACCACAATACTTGTGTTGTAGAAGAACTACATTGATTGGTAATCCATAAATGAATGGGTTTTCGTAAATCAAATGTCATTGAGATCGATCACCTGCTTATCATTGGAACCCAAAAGAACAAAGCCTGTGTCAATGTACAACACAAGTATTGTGGTTCCAAAAGCAGAATTGTATTCTTTTGCCAATAATTGCTTGTAGCATTAATGGTCTGAAAATGTACAACATTCGCACGTACTGCATATGTTTAATTTGCCGTTGGAAATTAAAGGAGAGTTGGTGATTATTGATCGTTGAGGCAAGAACTATCAAATAAAATAACATAAAAAGATTTGTTCATTGTTTTGCTTTGCGTTCAACTCATATTATGTTGTCTTTGTTGTCGACATTGTTGTTATGGTCAAGTTCATTCCAAAAAAATTGAAAAAATTTGCAAAATTGAATCCTTTGAAATTAAATTTGGGATTTGAGGCTCAGTTGTTTGTTGTTGAATCACCTTGTGATAGAGCTACGTATAATTGACCATCACTAAAATGTGGTCAGGATATATTCAGACATTTAGTATCGTTTGTCCTTGTGATTTATTAATTGTCGAAGCGAATACTAGTTTTATGAAATATTGCTTTAGTGGAATACGCGATATGAATACTCAAGTTCCGTAAAATGGACAGTTAGTATCTCCGCGTTTATAATACTTGAAAAACTCGACAAATAAATCGAATTCTATTACATAAACCTATTTGTGGATCAAAATTTCTAGTAAAATTATAGGATAACTTATTTTAAAAATCAACTTATGAAAGGGCAATTCACGTGGAGAAACTGAATTTAAGAATTCTTGTTAATAAAGATGTGATGAATCGTCTTCTACTCTATCAAATGAATAGTATATATATGACTCACATGGAAACTTTTCAACAACTAAATTATTTATTTGTTCAAAAAATTAAATCTCTAGTGATATAGATGAGACATCACTTGCTAAAAAAAAAAAAAGATCAAGGAGTACATAAGTTCGACTCATGCCGGAGTCAAGTTATGCCATGTTTTTTTGTTTTTTTTTTTGTCTAATTCACTAGGTATCTAGACTACTCGAATACTCCAGATTCGCTTTGAGTCGCGCATCAATAGGGGAGAGCTTCCAACATTTGTGTTTTTATTCACAATAAAAAATAGAAGAATATTTTTTTAGCTGATAAATACTGTATAAGAAGAGACCGTTGGATTAAGCATTGGTGGGCTAGGGTTTTAAGTCTCCTTTATAAGGGAAAGCGTGTTGCGCGCAAGCTTCCCTCCGCGGACAGACATGGTGCTCAAGTAGTTTCTCTCTTCTTCTCTATCAATCTCTCATTGATTTCTTCCTTCATAACTAGTAGTTTTTCATTTGAATCAGTTGAAAAATATCTGTTGCAATTTGTTTGTTGTACCTTTAGGACTGAACTCTGCCGCTTCAGTGGTGCCAAGATTTACCCTGGCAAGGGTATCAGATTTGTACGTGCAGATTCCCAGGTACAGTGTTATTGGCAATTTCGATGTGTTTTTTTTAATGAACCATTCAGGTTGTTGATTTGATATTTTATTCAGGTGTTTCTGTTTTCCAACTCGAAATGCAAGCGTTATTTCCACAACCGTCTGAAGCCTTCAAAGCTCACATGGACGGCCATGTACAGGAAGCAGCATAAGAAGGTCGATATTTTGTCTTAATTCATTCTTTTTTGAATCGTTGAAACGAATTGTGTGCAAAATTGCAGGATTTAGCACAAGAGGCCGTGAAGAAGAGGCGCCGCGCAACGAAGAAGCCTTACTCTAGGTCCATTGTAGGTGTAACCTTGGAGGTGATTCAAAAGAAAAGAACTGAGAAGCCTGAAGTCCGAGATGCTGCCCGCGAGGCTGCTCTTCGGTATGTGTTTTTTTTTTTCCCAATATCATTTTGGTGTTATTTGTGTTTCAATGTTGTGAATTTGTGAACCCCGGACGGGTGTGGCCAAGTGGTAAGGCCGAGGCCGCAGGACTTCAGTTTTGATTCCCCACGACAGCCAAACGTCGGGCCACTGGTGGTCTCTTTTCGCAATCGAGGGCCCGTGGGACTAACCTGACAAAGTGTCTGGATACCCACGGTTACTCAAAAACTAAAAAAAAAAAATGTTGTGAATTTGCGGTGTAAATATGTCTTCTAATCTAGGTTGGTGTGTTATGAATGTACTATCCATATGATTGAAATGAAATATTGTACATTTTATGGAATTATGTATTTTTGTTCCCTCTTATTATGTACTTATCTCTTAGTTATCAACACTACATCCGTTTGAAATATAATATTAAATTTTGAACTTTGATACATAGAAGAGTTTCAATTTGTCACAAGTTAGCTTTAGTCGACCTCAACGTCAACGAAGAAAATGAATTTCTTCAGTTTCTATTGAGTCTTAGTTTTCTAGTGGAGGCTGTTAATTTTCATGTGGATCTCCGTCAGTACCGATCATGTCCCCAACTCGACCGCCTACACTAGGTGCGAGGTTTTACTTCAAAAGGCCTCCGTACTATTTGGAGTGACACCCACACTCATGTACTTCTTATATGTGGGGTTATACATAGTAGATGGTGTATGATTTTCATTTACACTGGAAGCTTATTAATTGTTCATTTGCACTCTCTGCTGCAGAGAAGTGAAAGAGAGGATCAAGAAGACCAAGGATGAAAAGAAGGCAAAGAAAGCTGAGGTTGGGGCAAAGACTCAAAAGACACAGGGTAGGGGCAATGCACCCAGGGCAGCAACAAAGGGTCCCAAGCTAGGCGGCGGCGGCGGAAAGCGCTGAGTGATTTTCGCCCAACTCTTTTTTCAGCAAGCAAAAGTACGTAGTAACCAAATATTAAAAGAGATTTTGATTTTTTTAAGAGATTATTTGATTAATCATTCAGTCGTGATACAGTGTATCAGATACTGCAATTCTCCTTCAACATTTCAGCAAGATTGTTACTGTTTTAATATTGATTTGTGAAATCTTTGATCCCATGCTTGCTTGCTTAATTGCTCTCCAACATCTGTGCTTGTGTGGTAATGTTGTAATGTTTTTGCTTTTGCTTATTCTTAAAAACCATGAAGCAAAGAGTATTGAGAAAGCTTGTTACTGTATTGTTGTGAACCTCACCTAGGCTGCAAGTAGAACAACATAACTCGTCGGCTACATGGATCAAACTCTTCCATTGCGCACAATTAGTGCAATTGATGGTGTTCTTCCATAATTAGAAGCCAAGTAGAACTGCCGAACCGTGCTCTCTTACTTACTACAAATTCAGAAGCATTATGCACCCGCGGCACGGCCAGCTCTCCTCCAATGGTTCTTATGATGAAAAGGAACTACTTTGTTGCAATGAGAAATGATGGCCGTTTTCACAAAAGCCATATATGGCCAACATGACATTAAAGAAGATGTTATTACATCTGTAGAGGAAGTAGTAAATCAAGTAACATTCTTGCAGGTGGTTTGTGCTTTGCCACACATTCTAGACAAGACAATCCTAAGGAAAGAGTGGCTTGTTTTTACAACAAAAGTACTTATTTGGTTGCACAAGAATCAACTACAGATCTACTATTTCTTTCCAAGAAATCATCACTTAAATGACAATCAAGACTGATGTTGGTAATCAACCAACTTCTTTGTTTCCTTTGCCCTCGACTAGTTTCGGAATTGAGGTTGTTGTTGTTGTTGTTGTTGTTGTTGTTGTTGTTTGAGTTGCCTTTGAGAAACCAAAATTACATGGAAGACTATGCAGGAAAAAGTCCAAATCATTTATTCAATATTAACAATAATTATAAAATTAATAATTTGGTAAAAGAGGATGTTGTGAAATATTATATTATAAATATATTATATAGAAAGAATATAGAAGGCATTTAGAGGGAGCAAGTTTTTTACCTATATATTTCATAGCCCCTTAAATGTGACTTCCGAACTAGCCCAGTTTTGTTGCAGATATTTCATTCTGCACGCTTAGGTTTGCATTTGAAGAAAGATGCCGCGAAAAAAATCCCGGTGCAAAACAATCATTCTATGAATTGCAAAAGCAAAAAAAGAAAGACAAACCAATAATATCAAAATTAATTAAAAAGAGTTCAAAAAGGGAGTAGAGAGACAAAAATAAATCCACGTTATTGATTAATAAGCCACAAATTCTTAAACATAAATTTATATATAAAATCACACTTTGGATTAGTTGGTTCTAATCCAATTCATCACATATTGTTTAAATCAATCAAATTGCAGGTAATACATGCAATACAAACATATAGGTAATTAAGATCACTATTTCGCATAGCCCCAGAAGTCCATCTCCCCACGAAGTGTGAGCTGCTGGTTCATTTGATTCACAGAACCATTTCCATGTTGATCAACAGCAAACCTAACACTTCCTTTCGAGCCCGACGACTCATCCTCGTGATTCCCGATATTCACCGAAGCGACGAGCCTCTCGGACACTCCCCATTCATTCAGTACTCCCTCTTGATGATAATGCTGATGATGATGGTCTAAATTACCACCAGACTGATCAGCACTACAAGCTTGGTTGCTATAAGACTGCTGCACTTGCCCTGCTAGGCTCTCATGACTTGTAGTGTTGTCATGGCAATGCTGGTCTCTTTGATGATCATTATTAGTTAGTAGTTGTACTGGGAGAAGATTAGTAACATTGGAGTAGTCTTGAATGTTGGGGTGAGAGTAGTGAAGGGAGAGCTTATTGTTATTATTGTTGCTAATGTTGTTAGGCTTGTTGTAGAGGTCTAGTAAGCCCTGTTGTTGCACTGAGTGATGGTGAAGGTTGTTGTTGTTGTTGTTGTACTGATAGTGATCATCAGTGCTGTCTCTGCTGAGAGCAATGTTTATGTTGCTGATGTTGTTGGTGGTGGTGTTGTTGAGATGGTGTGTTAATGCATTGCCAACGCCTGCGCTGCCTTCGCCTAGCTTGAACAGGTTCTTCTTCTTGAACACCCGACACACCACCCACCCGTCCTCCTGTTTCGATAACGTAAATGATTAAAATGGTCACATAAAATGATTAAATACATTAATTTGTAAGCTAGGAATATTGTCTATCACTAAACTAGTTTAGATTATATATATTAGTAGTTCTCTCTTGACTCTCTTGACTATCATATATCTCTTGATTGCACATGTACAAGATATAAAATTGGATCAATTCAAAGTCAACACATTACAAATTCTTTGGAAGATCAAGATAAGAAATTTGACAATTAATGGAACTGTATAGCCAGAAGTCTTAGAGCCTAATTAGTCCAAGATCTCAGGATTATAGAAATTAATGTGTGATGCATACATCTCGGTGCATTTATCGATCCAACGGATCATGTCAATGCATGTTTATGTGTTATATTTTCTTTGAAAAAGTTAATTTTGATTCTAAGATGAAAGATGAGGTACTACTTACATCGCAGTTGTTGGGATCGTTGGAGTCTTCGAGGCGGTATTCGTGCATGATCCAATCGGTTTTCTGGCCATGAGGAGCTCTGCCTCTGTAGAACACAAGTGTTTTTCTCATCCCAATCTTCTTGAAGGTATTTCTGATGCACTTGTCTCTCCCAGTTGCCTTCCAAAACCCTGCATTTGTTGCTCTATTTGTTCTTGACCCGGTCGGGTACTTTCTGTCCTTGTGACTGAAAAAATACCACTCGTTCTGCGGCGTCGACCCTATCCTGCACTTCTCTGTGATAATCACACCGCAAAGTTATAAACAAAGCCAGTTGAATGAATTGCTCAGATGTATGGAATAACAAGAAATGCTACACTAACACTAATTGCAGCACAAGACACATAAAATTCATTCAATTCGCCTCCAATTATCGATATGAAACATGCGACTTAATCAGGTGCGTCTCATAACAAAATTAACGAGTTTGTGCTAGAGTTATAACTATATAAAAGAAGAGACATGTAACTATAATGCTTAGAAGCCATAAGAGCTAGCTAGCTAAAGAAACTGAGCATCAAGTTATAATTTAGTTAAAGAACTTCATATATTAAAACTTAAATACACTTCTAATTTAGTTTAACTTCTTGACCGCTAAAAACAATCAATATTATCCGAGAGACTTGGAATTCAACCATAAATTTCCTCTCTACCTCCAGTCATTCATGATGAAAAAATCATAAATTGACTATATCTTCTTTATCAAATTAACCAGCACATATATGAACATTGTAAAAAAAAAGTCCTACTTATAAGTTCAATTTATGGACTAATTAATTAAGAACATTGAGAAAAGGAAAAAAATTGACATACATCTATAATGCAGAAATAGAGAGAGATTATAAAACTTATATAATAAATCATGACTTGGTTGTCAGAAATGTTCTCATATAGTATCTTATTTACCTTGCAAGTCCCATGGCTCAATCTTGTTCAAGTCCACCTCCCTTATCACCTCCAAATCAAACTTCTGAAAGGAAACTTTCTTCCTCAAGTAGTAGTGAAGCAGCTCCTCATCCGTCGGGTGAAACCGGAACCCCGGAGGAACTCCGCCATTCGACGATCCCATTTTCGAGTTCCACAAACAAATAAATTCAGTCACACACAAACACTTGTCACAAACAGTGAGCTAGTAGTTAATTAAAATGATGATGCATGAACAATATCAGTTTTACGTGGGAGTCACAGCAGAGTCATTTATATTGGTGATGATGATCATGATCTTCTACATGCTTTTCAAAGTATGTGATGTCAAAAAGTTGAAGCCGATGACGCCGCCGGAGGTACTGGTTAAAGCTATGTATCGTAAAAATCAAGTCAAGGAATGAGAGACTGAAGAGATTTTACACCAGTTGTTTATGTTTGTAACTTGAACTATTTTAAGGAAGAAACGATCCCGAGAAAATAATTAGTAATATAATTATGAGAATTTGGATTGTTTTCGAAGCAAAATAGCTTGAAAACAGCTCCTAATTACTGAACCTTCATTGAGATCTTCGCTTTTGGAGGCCCTGAAATGCATAAATTACTATGCACCAAATACTATAATGTTTGGTGTATAATATATACTACTCCACTAATTAATATGTTATCTAAGTCATTACTTTAATTGAGATGGCTGGCTAGCTAGCTAGGAAGGAAAAGAATTCAAATGTATCATGCACCACATGCATGCCCATGGACTGTAAATGCTAATGGTGGACTTCCAACCGTGCAATGAAGCCCATGATCAAATTTTAAGCAACCTCGTTGACCATTTTTCATGTTTGTTAATCATAATATTAATTTCAAGTAAAAATGCTTAAGTATCCAGGTCATAGATCCCGGTAGAATAATCTACATTCACACGGATCTTGGTAGTTATGCAAGTACGTTAGGGCCACTAGACTAGACTCACTTAAGCTCTATGGGTTTGTTGTGTCCACCCACGTAAGATTCATGGGTCTACTACGACCTATTTATGTATGTCCATTGAACATCAGTAAGCTTGTAATTGCTCCCCGTGAGCTTATAATTGAGATGAGATTCCTCTTGATGGGGGCAAGAAATGAAATTGCCTATTTGAGCTTCAAAAAATGCTCAAGAAGTAAATACAAAATTGGAACTTATATAATTAAGAGTTCTCTATATTTTCTAGAAATGCAGCTCCAAAACTACAAACACTATACAACAACAACAACAACATAGCCTCAATCCCACATAGAACTACAAACACTATATATATACAACTTTTTTCGTAATGCAATTTTTACGATAAAATTAAAAGATTCAAACATGTTATCTCTAGGAGCAGAACAATTAGTATTAGGTCTTAACTTCTCCATCGAATAAGGTACAATAAACAAGATTCATATATACCATCAGAGCAACCGGCAATTAATATCTAACATGCTTTTTTCAATTTTTTAAGCAAATCATAGTTCTATACTTGAATTAATGCATTCAATTGAAAAAGTTATTTCAAGGGAAACTTAACATAACAATATCCTTTATGACACCCAAAGATATCTTCATCACATTGATATAGGTCACAAGAATTTACATCCCAATTGAACCTAATTAATTTCTTGCCAGTTGTACATCTCCTCTGCAATAACCATAAAAATATGGAACTGCATCTGAAAAATAAAGCCTCGTTTGGTTTTTTTTTGCTAACTTATAGTGTTAGTTGGAGCTATCTCCTTGGAGTTAACTCTTTGAAATTAATATTTTCATGTTTGGTTCAATTTTAAACTTATAGGAAAGTTGCAAATTTTTAAACAATAAAAAATATGAATTGACATAAGGGTAGTGCTATTTGAACTCGTGAGTCCGGACTCAAAACTTTTTTTAATTTCAAATACATCCTCGAGCAATTAATGAAACAACCATAATCACTTGTAAAATTCTTTTGATACCCCTTAAATATTTACAAAAATTTTAAAAACCTCCCTATGAGTCCGGACTCATGAGTCCAAGTAGATTTATTGTTGACCTAAATAGCCTTCAAACAATAGAGAGATAAATAATAAAAGGGTCATTAATGAGGGGTAATTATGTCTACAACTTCTGGGAGATAACTCCCAAGGGGGTGAAGAGATATCTCTCACCCTAGGGTGTAAGTTGAGAGATAACTTACAGGCAAATTGGACAACCAAACAAGATTAGTTCTCAACTCCTGTGAGTTATCTCCACCTCATACCAAACAAGGCTTAAAAAGAGAGTTAGAGACGTAACCGCCATGGCATGAGCTTTGGCATGTGGGACGACTTTAAAAAGGCTGATTGAGATCATTTAACAAAGCTTGATTTGAATGCACGCCTTCTTCTTGATCTTTTTGTTGTTAATATTTCCCTGCAAAGAAGAGCTTCCAGAGAACAAGTATCCCGATCCAATGCTCAACATATCTCTTGTGCTCGGAAACTGAGGTGGGAGAAAGTTGACTTCTGACACAAGAGAAGAACAGTTTTACGATTTCACATTTACGGCCCAGCAGCCAACACTGGCTCTTTCTTTCACATAATTAAACTTGGTTACTTCTACAAAAACAACAACAACAACAAACAACACAGCATGGTTTACACTAAACCAACTCATGAAATAAATGCATTGCTACGCGTAAATAATCAATCACAGATACATAATCAATGAAACTATATAACCACCATGTAACATAACCAGATCAGAAACCAAATAAAACAAATTTAAACACGCACTCATCTTCTCATGATGAACCTGGATCAAATATTAATGAAAAGATGAAAAATCAGTCAATTTAATATGAAAGAAGGCACAAGCATCATTCACCTTTTCAAGGATTTTAATTCATAGATACACTACATAAAAATGAAGCATAGAGAAGCTGAAAGGATAAAACTAGTCATCCAAAAAAAGGTCCATTAATACATAAATACATACAAGGGGAATGGATGGTTTCAGATTCGAAGGAAGAAGACAAACAGTGAAGACTGTAAAATTGATTATGAATTATCTTGATCACCATCTGTGGTAACCATGCAAGATATCCTCGACCAAGGCGTTAATCCAAAGAATTTGATTCATCTAATGGGAAATGCTTTTCAACTTTAAACATCCATTAAAAAAAAAAAACATTATAGGTTGTTTTCATGTAAAAGCAACCAATTACAACATTCAAATAAGGAAAAAAAAAAAAAAGGTAATGAAAATTCTGAATGCTAATGCAAATTTTATCAGAACAACACAAACTGTAATTCATACCTACCTCACCGGGTAAGGTCCATGGAAGACTAACAAACCTTCAAATCCATTGAGAAATGAAATGAAAGCCAACACTATAGTACAAGAATAATAGTCAATGGTTACCAGATTCTATGTTAAAACCATTGATAAAATTACATGGAGCTCTCTTCCCTTTTTTAGTTGAATTATAGGGCATGTCGTTCCTTGCGACTCTTGAGGAAAGCACAACCTTCAACTCACCATCACTGTTCTTTATATAAATATATATATATATATATATATATATATATATATATATATATATATATATATATATATATATATGGAACTCCCCATCGTATTTTCTAATAATAAGCAGGAGTGAATTTAGAAATAAACTCTTTCTTCCTCCTTAAAAGAGAGGGTTTTCATCAAGAAGAGGTAGCTGTCTTTAATTAAATCAGTGCATTCTTCTAGTCCAAACACTAACTCAGTTACTCTACTTCGGGCGCTAGCGAGGTACTTCTAAAACTGAGAAAAGGTAGGTGTTCTCGTACAAAGTAATAAAGGGATGGCTGCATCCATATTATGCAATGGGAAATAATTCAATATCCTGGGAGAATTGTGATTTAAACGCTGGTGATATTTTCAAAAGAAACAAGCTTGACTACCTTAGTGGTTGTGGAGGCTTCCTACATTATGAACCATTACGTGTGGGGGTGATCAAATCAAATGCATCGCGCCATACACTCACAGGGAGACAACCTCTGCAACCTCTTGTCAAAATCAATGGAAATTAATACCCTCAATTCAACCGAAGTTCAGATACCGCACTTACAATCCAATAGGAATATAGGTCGCAACTTGGCAAAATATTACATAATGGGAAGATGGCTGGAGTGGCAAATCCACTTCCGTGCCGTCGTTTCCTAATTGTTTCCTAACAATTAATCCGTCATTCATTTCTTCTTCCATTTCTTGTAATTATCAATTGCAAACATTTAAATGCGGAGAAATGAGCGAAATTTCTTTAACCTTATAACATCACAATATAATAGCCATATGCTATTAATAATGGTTGTTTGGTCCTTGGAAACTTCATGTTAAATTACATGTAAAATCATGTGTGTTTGCCTGATAATCTTTCTTCCCCCGCTTCTTTTCCTACCTCTCTATTGACTACGAAAGCTCAACTCCATCTAAAATAAGATATCTAGATGACTATATGGATGTTGGCTCACAAGTGTATTAGCGCCATGGAAATGCACGAAAAGTGCTTTCCCAATAAGTTGTTATCCCCACACCATTGCCCTTCATGTTTACGAGAGGCAAGATATATTGACCACACCAAAATCAGCATGGATCAAGGTATTTATAATTTTTTTTAATAACAAACATAAGGTATTTGTAATAGATATAAGCCAATTTTTCAAAGTCAATAAGAGTCCAAAATGTTCCATTTAACTATTTGTATTAGATTTTGAAGAATCACGAATGTCATCTGAAGAACCTGTGACGTATGAGAATAAATCAAGAGACTAAATCATCAAAACGGTGTAAAACTAAACCACAGCACCAATTAAGGACATGCCTCGAGGTTTAGTTAACAAGGATAGAAAATAAATTCAAGAACAGCACCTTGAGATATAGCAATGCAGTAGAGAAAATTAAAAACAGATATAAAGGCTCAAGTGGCCATTAGAACCCTTGGTTCATGTATTTAGAGGCGACGTTAAGAAAGAAATATCAATACTCACTTGAACATATCACACATAAGCTAGAGTGACTATAATAGGCGGAAAACATCCAACTCATTTGGAAAACCACAAACTGGATTGTAATTGAGACGGATTACTCCTATTAGACATCTCATATAAGGTTAAAAGTTATTTTCAAGTACAAGACAAGGCTAACAAAAAAGGATAAATGCAGTAATCACCCGATAAGTCTACGACATGCTTCAGAGAGAAGGAAATGACAATGATTTATAACATTTATATCATATTTTTTCTTGATGAAGAAAAACAACAGATGACTAGCAGCTATAAAGAAATTGGCATATTACATCTCATTTGTCTGTAATTAAACTTCAAATACCAACACCATATAGTAACTAGTCGGCAGTAAAGTGAGAAAAAATATGAACAACACCATTGTGACTAGTCAGTTAATCAAGGATACAGTACCTATAATTTCATATAAACTTCAATATAGAGATAGTCCAAGTAATCTTACAAAGTACAATATTCTGGTGAGGGTCATCTTGACAGTGCTGCAACCAGCCTCTCCTTCAAAAGCTCCCCCGTGCCGCCTTCAGCTCGGATAGAGAATGTATGAAGAATTGAATCATTTTCTGTTGCAGAAACTTTGGACTCTTGAACAGTAACTTGTGTTTCTCTCAATGCCTTTATAACTTTCGAAGCCGGGTGCGCATCCAACGGGCAGCTAACCTGAACAACTGTGTCCTCTTGCCTTGTTTGAACATCAATTTCCGGCATGGGCAATGGCTTTTGATTACCCTTAGCAATCTCCTTCTCAGCTTCCATAACCCTAATTTTCAACTGCAAATCCGTGATATACGTTATGGCATCCCCAAGCAAAGATGCCTTGTCCATCTTCGATATGTTCGGGACAACAGCTCTCAATGCATAAAACCGCTGGTTAAGCTTCTCGCGCCTCTGCCGCTCCGCTTCAACGTGATTCAATGGCTCCTCCCGCCCATTAGCAGGCTTTCTCCCTCTCTTTCTCGGTTTCCTCTCGTCGTGCCTATTCATCGGATCATCGACCGCAATTTCCCCGCTTAAACCCCTCGATTGCGAATTCAAAACGCCCATAAGAATCTGATTCGACTGCTGAAACAATTTCCCTTCACTGTTCTCATCTCTTCTCCCCCCATTCGAAAAAATCCCTCCATAACTCCTCTCCACCATAGCATTACCATGTCCAGACACCACTCCTTGCATGTTAAACGGCTCCGGCGCAAAACCCACATCTTCTTCAACCTTGGGAGAGAAATTTATAGTAACAGAACGAGGTTTCACATTACCAAGAGTGAGGTCCTGCCCGAATATTTTCGGCATTGTAGGCGGCGTCGTCGGCGAAGGAACCGCAGAATTCAAACCCCCAAACACAGTCCTGATCATCTTCACCGCGTTTTGGTCTTCAGAGAATGACTTCACAGAACCAATCTCCACCACACCAGCCTCCACAGGAACGTAAACCAGAGTCTTAAACCCAGCCGATCTCGCAAGGAACGATCTTGTACCGTAATTATCAATGCAGCTCTTCGGATCCGAAGCCCATATCGACCGATTCATCGATAGCGACTTCGCAGGGCCCGACGACTGCGAATCGCATCGAAACGAGTAATGCATTGAAGTACAGTACAGCATCTCCACATCTGAGACTGAATCCAACCTAGAACCATAATTCTTTCCTTCATCTCCTCCTTTGAATAGCCCGTACAGCTTCTGAAGCACACGCTTCCGCCGCGCTGCCATCAACGACATCGACGACGAAGACGATGAACCAGAAACTTCAACCCCCTCAATCCTCTCCTTCTCTTCAACTCCTCCACCAATTTTGCCATCTCTGCAGTGACCATCTCCCCAAACCAAGCTAACCTCGCCAGACACCGACCGCGCCACTCGCCATAGTATCGCGTAACTCCAGTCCAAGCCCTCGACGAGCTGAGCGAGCTCGCGCTCGCGCTCGCGCTGGACACCGAGAGGCTTCGACTCGGCCGAAGCACTGCTCGAACCAGCAATGGAGATCAGGAAATCCGAGGCTTCGGCGCCGAGAACCGATTCGACCATCGCCTTCTCTTCCTCATTCGACCACAGTTTCCCGCCCATCGATCGCAAAACGACGATCGTTCGGTTCCGGTTGAATCGGAGAATCGAAGCCCTAAACGAATTTCTGAGTTTCCCGCCAAGATTTCGCGAATTTGTGGGTTCTTCTACTTCTGCTACGGTGGTACCGATCTAGGGTTCTTCGCGTTCGATCTATCGATCCAAGATATATATATGTGAGCGCGCGAGCGATGCGAGCCTCCACTTCTCCGCTGTGATTTCATCGAGATACGTGGTTGACAATCTTGATGTTAGAAATGGAGAGCGAGAATGAGCTGTAACGGTTGATTAGGCTGGCCGATGGAGCACGTAAGTGGTGGTAAGTGTCACGTGGAGTTATAAAACGCGTCACTTGTGCCCCGTGAGAGGAGTCGTAGTTTGTAGTGTGTGATTGATGTTACTGCTAGTGATGTTGTAAATGTTGTTGCGTTTAACACGAGGGCGGCGTGTAATTGCGCTGTGAATCGCGCATTAACTGTGCCCGGCCCGTGTTTTCGATGCGTTCACGGATCGACCACCGTGTGTGCGTTGTAGTGAGTGTGTAAATGTTTTTGTACATGGGGAGTGCTAGGCTTACATCACAAAAACTCACGTCACAAAGCACATTGCCTTTTGATGTGCGTGTGATGCACCTTGAGATGCGATTCACGTGCATCTTGAGGAGCATCACACGCGCATTTGATGTATATTTATTGATGCATGTCTAAAATTTGACAAATAAAAAATGTTACACGTCTTTTGGAGGGACATGATATTTGACGATACGAGTTGTGGCAAAGTTACTGAGATGTGCTTAAAAATCAACGGGTCATAGAATTGAGCTCATCATGGGTCATGAGGTTGGAGCATATTTTTGAACATCTAGCTTGTAGACTCTAGTGGATCTTATAGAGCATAAATGGTGAGGCGCACGTACAATAGGGGAACTTTCCGGCAAGGAGGAATCCATCTATTTAGAAGAAAGAAGAGACCCAATCGAGTTGCCGAATGATATGAAAACTGGGTTGTGTAAGTTAAACGCATTTAATTCTGACGATTTCGATTTCGATTCTTAGTGTGGTAAGATTATTCGGGCCACTAAAATACGCTTAAGCCGATTGCAATTGCGATACAAGGCCTTGTGGGAATAATTAAGTTCACCTAGACACCTATATACGAATATCAAAAAAAAAAAAAAAAAACCTACGTATCGTTTTGGGGGATTATTCATCCAAATAAAGTGAAATATAAATCTTCTATATATTTAAACTTGATATCGGGCTTATTGCAAACACCACGCATGCACAATGTCCTTGATATTAATTGTCATGCATGCGTGCCAATTGTATGAGCATTATTATTGTGGATCAATCAATGTATAGGCCTCATTTTCATTTGAGAAAAAGTACCCTATATATGTATATATATATATTTTGCGACATTCATGACTTAGTACTCTCTTTACTATAATGACCGGAAACAACTACCACATGTTATTTTAATACATATATAGTGCATGCGTAACATGAGTATGTGACATGCATGCCAAGTACTCTAGATGGTTGACATTAGTTCTAATAAGGTACTATACATTGAACTTCATTAATATTATAACCTAGCTAGCTACTCGAACCTCTTAAGACTTTAGGTTTGATGTCAACGTCGAGGGCCTCTTACACTTCTTGATCGATTCAAAAGAAGAATACGAGCTAGCTATAGCTAGAATGAAATAACATCATTAACATGAGGTGCATGCACAAAACTACCATGTGTGTAGTTGATGTCATCTGGTTTATGTCGTCCTAACAATCGTCAAATAAGAATACATGGCCCTCCAAAAAAGAAATAAAAATACATGTATTAATAAGAGTAGAAAATTTTGATCTCAAACAATTTTTTTTGGTGATGCATGGATTTCAAACAATTCGGGAAATGTGGAAATATAGTAAAGCATCCAAGTTACTAAAATGGGCTTGTTAATTTGGTTACATGGTGGTGGGTTGGACATGGAAGCCCAATTTGAAAACTGGTTTTATGTACCTGCCTATATTTGATGCAGTTTGCATGAAATTAAAAAGCTTGATTTTAAAGGAAAAAAATTGTAAGAACTTTTAAAAAGTTATGATATACGTTGCTTAATTATTAGGCTTTTTAATAGTTTTTTTTTAAGTAATTGTATTATATGGAACTCAGAAGTTGGTTGTGGAATCTAATTCACAGGTGGAATAATGGTGAATTCCATTATCCTAACAACTCGACAATTCCAGGAATACAATTCCCAAGAAGCTATGAATGAATCCCAAGTCATTCATATATATATATATATATATATACTAGTTTGGGGACGTCTACGCACACGATTGATTGCCTTTCGCTTTCATTTCGCGGGAATTAATTTCTAAGAATTTATTAATAAAATTCAAAATTGTAATTAAAATTTTAAAATTAGAAATACAAGTACCTTTTTTAGCTTATCAATATTCTCTAATGTGATTGAGATAAGATGTGAATGAAAAAACAAGCTAGTCATGCTAGGAAATTACTTCCTCAAAAAAAAAAAAGGAAACAAGGAAAAAAAGACACAAGTGGTTTGACCCATCAATTTGTGAACACTTGCTTGTGGAGATTCCGTAGAATTGTTCATAAAGTTCAATCTTTACCTCAAACTCTATAGATAGAAATGATAACTTTGAAATTATGAATGTAAATAATTGAATTAGTCGGGATTAAAGCTTTAGATACCTTTTTTTCACATGATTAATCAAAAAATTTTTTTATTCAAATTTCTTCGGGTTTTGGGTTTGTTCCCTCCCCCAACACCTTCAAACAACCTTCTTCTTCAACTCCCACATTCTTCTTCACCCTCTCGGATTCTCTCTTCTTCACTTTGTTTATATATATATATATATATATAACCGAACCTTCTCCTCTCTTCATCACACAATCAACAACCGACCATAACAACCCCTCCCGATTCCAATTTCGAATTCATAGACAAAACCAGTCACATAGTCACTGAAATCAAAAATTGAAATATTATCTCACATTCAACTGTTCTTCAACAACGCCACCAACACTCACGGTTCTCCTTGAATTTGATCTCCAACCGGGAGATATATATATATGAGGAAGAACAATGAGGGTTTGGGTGAGAATAATGAAGACGAATACACATAATTTGTTGGACGATGACCAGTGGTATGCACCCCCTTAAAACGTATCAAATGGTAGCATGCAATTCAAGCTTTCAACATATACAATGTTCATATAAACCGATTTGCCCCATAAACAAGTGCACACTCCAATTTAGAAGTTTCCCTCAATTTATCAACCTCTCTGTCTCCGTGTATTGGATTGATGAGAAAGAGTTTGTGTATTGGATTGATGAGAAGGACTTCGTTCGAAACACGAGCGAGTTATCGATTGAAGACTGAGAGAAAGAGAAAACCGTGTATTAGATTGATGAGAAGGAGTTCGAGATTGATTTGGAGATAAAGAAAAAAAAAACGTGTGGTGGATTGATAAGGAGTTAGAGTTTGATTTGGAGACAAAAGAAAATGTTAATTTGGAGATTAAAAAAAAAAGAAATATGGGCAAATAGGTAAATTTCATTACCACTCAAAAATTTGTGATTCATGTTTTTTATATATATAGATATATATATATATATATATATATATATATATATATATATATATATATATCAAAAAATCTATTTGGACTTTTAAAGTGGGACTCAAAAATGTTTTACTAGTCATTTAAGATATTTACATAAATAAAAAGACTTAATTACCCTCATCTTACCAATACACACAAAAATATTCACATCCTCTACCTCCTCCACCTGTCACGATCACCCCGACGACAACCGCGCCGCCGACGAGTGCGCACGCGCGGCGACGAGTTAGTGCCGCCGATCGCCGACGATCGTTTGACCGCCATCATCTACCGCACACCTTCATTTGCCCTCGGCCCCTCTCTCTCTCAGATCTCTCTCAAGCATCCATGCTCTCTCTCTCTTCCTCGGCCTCCATGCTTCTCTCTCTCTCGTGGCGATCGGATCTCTCTCTCTCGGCTGGGCCGGTCACTCGACCCGATCCGCCGAGAGAGGCGACCGGATCGATCGGGTTTCCTCTTCTCTCTCTCTCTCTCTCTCGGCCAGATCCGGTCGTTCGACCAGATCTGGCCGAGAGAGACGACCGGATCTGGCCGTGGCCTCCATGCTCTCTCTCTCTCTCTCTCTCTCTCTCTCTCTCGTCGGTCGGATCTCTCTCTTGGTCGACGGTTTGAGCGAGAGAGATGAGAGAGAGAGAGAGAGAGAGAGAGAGAGAGAGAGAGAGAGAGAGAGAGAGAATATGAGAGAGAGAGAGAAAGAAAGAAAGAGAGAGAGAGAGAGAGAGAGAGACGGCGGAGAGAGAGAGAGAGAGAGAAAAAAGAGAGAGAGTGAGACAACGAGAGAAGATGAGAGAGAGAGAGAGAGAGAAAGAGAGAGAGAGAGAGAGAGAGAGAGAGACGGCGGAGAAGGAGAGAGACCGCGGGAAGGAAGAAGAAGAGACGGCGCAGCGGCTCCGGCTCACGGCCGGCCGGCTGGTGTGACGCCGCCCGAGAGCAATGGGGACGGCGGCTCGCGGCGACGCGGACGAGGTGGCGCGGCTGTGACGACGACAACGACGACGTCGGTGGCCGGTGGTCGTGGCAGTGGTAGTGGTCACAGGTAAGTGGTGGTAAGTGATGGATTGATGAAGAAGGGTAGTTAAGTCATTCTGTTAGGTTGAGTCCGGACTCATTGAGTCCACCTAGCACTACCCTATATATATATATATTCTATATAAAACATAATGGGTTGCTTAGACACACATCAAATTTTCCCAAAACATATATTGACCTTGAATGTGTAAATCCAACGGATGAAATCAGCTGTTTCTCGAAAATATGATGGTCCTGGTTGGTTCAACTTTTGCTTATTGGCCAGCGTCCTTGATCAGACAACTCCAAAGAAATTGGACTATTCGAATTGTTCGCGTGCATCGTGAGGGCATCCAGGGGGGACTAGATGGCTAACTACGCCGCGCAACGCTCGATTGGGGCTCATGAGATTTCCCCTTGTCCAACTCGACTTATATCAATCCTTAGAAATGATATAATGGGAATTTCCTTCCCACGGATTATATTTTGTAGCTTGAGACTCAACCGCTCATTTTGAGTTTTTGGAGCATTTCCTTTTTTGGTATTTATATATTTATAACTCCATAGGGTGAAAATATATATAAAGTGAAATATTCACTTTTCAAATTTCTAAAAAGATATTGACAAATGATTTAAATTTTGTATAACACAACATAGTCTTACATAGATGTTTTATTAACAAATTATAGTATCTAATTGTAATGACAAGTAATTAATGTCGGTAATATAATAAGGCAACAAGTTCAACTATGGTTGAATAATATTTCGAAAATAAATTTAATATAAAATAATTTTCTCTTTTCTTTTATGTAAAAAACATAACATATGATTAAGTATATGTTCACAACTTGATTCATTAATAATCAAATGTATTATTCGTATGAGTTGGTGGGACAACCTCCAGGTTGGGTGGCGAGACAAAGTCTGCTTAATATCATGCCTCATCGAACGAGATAACTCGTCTCCCTTTCAATGTTTAGCTTTACTGGGGACAAGGCTTACCCACTATCAACCCAAATTCATAGTACTATTTACATTATAAAATCAAGAATAGAGCACAACTAATCATTTATAGTATAGAGAAAAAAATTATGTATGTCATATTAACTTTTGATTTCTGATGTAGAAGATCGTCCAAGACACAACTACAGAGCATACTTTCGCAGTCGCTGACGTTACAATGCATAGTGTATGAATAAAGTATATATACATAAATAATGCATGAAACAAAAAGAAATTAACCATGATAACATATAAAAAAATTGAACTTATTTAAATTAACAAGAATTATACCTTTCTAGCTTTGTTTTCTTAGAAAGTCTTATTGAACTTCAAGATCTCCTTTATGCTAGAGCAAGCTCGTGCTGATAACATGTTATAAACTAAGTTGTAAGCCAACTATAACTTAAGTTGGACTTGTTAAAGACTTAAGTATAGAAGACATAAACTAAGAACTACTAGAACAAGTAGAGAAGAGAAAACGAGAGAGAAGAGAGCTAGAGATGAGAATGTAGAGATTTCATTCATACATTGGTATGTCAATTACAATGGGGTTGACACCCTTTATATAGCTCATTTGGTGATGATGATAATTGTACTTATACAATGTGTACAAGTTATACATACACCACAAGTCATACAACACATCACAAGCAACATAGATAATACATGGAAGAGTTGGTGTACATTGAAGAAAATTACAAGTTACATGAAGTGTGAGAGCCATGCTTAATGTTACAATTCAATATGAGAATCATGTTTCACAATTTGGTCACCTACATGCACAAGTGTTCATCAATTTTATAACAGTTTTTAGGCAGTTTGGTTTTATTTCATATTTTTTGTAGTTGGTCGACTTGACAATCAAAACTATTTATAACTATTAAATTCACCGTAATTTTCAAAAGCATCTACTTATTTACTTTTTGGTTTTTGTAAACACTTATCCACACAAAAATTATAAACTACATATGCACATCAAAGCCTCCCAAAAGGTACTGTAGTGTAGGGATTTCAAATATGGTTTGATTACTCTGATTGAGACAGAGGTAACGAGTACAATTCGCATGTATCACACTATTTCTCTTTTGAATTATGAGTTAGTGGTAGATGTAACCTCCTAACCCCGAGGGATTCATCGGGTTCGCTATCAGGTTAGTGTCAGTGGCGGTGGCTCAGAGCCTCAGGTATCTATAATAGGAAAATGATTTTTTGACATACTTTGGATGCATACATTTGGATAAATAATGGTATAGATTTTAGGAAAATGCTAGAATGACACCCTAAGTGACACTCTTATGACGTAGAGGCGGTTCCACGTAAAAATGAGTGTGCGCAAAATGGTTTTTGGTGCATAACATGCGTAGTGTGTATCTCGAAGCACGCATGACGACTTCCATGAATGTAGGCCAGCACGCCACGTCACATTTTTACGTAGGACCCACCCGCCACGTCATAGGGGTGTCACTCGGGGTGTCATTAAATGTGTCATTATAGCATTTTCCTAGATTTTATTATGATACCTGCAAAACTTATCGCAAGAAATAGTTGAGCTATTGTGTATCCTATGTATGTATCAAAAAAGTACGTATCCTAAACACATGACCTTCTACTTCTAAATCTCATACCAAATCATTGTACCTCAATTGGTTGGTAGCTTCTTCCAAAGTAAATATCTACCGATCTCCTAGAAAAAAATAAAAATAAAAAATAAAAAATCTACCAATCTCTCTCCCTCTCATCATCGTCCTCACCACCTCCGACGCTCTTCCACTTCTCATCATCTCTCTCCATATCTCGATCTCGATCGTCTCCTCACTCTTCCTCGACTTCTTCACTCAAATCCCAAACAAAGATGCAAGAAAACGAAGAACTCAGCGTCGAAGAACTCTCGTCCAACCTCTCCACTTACATAGAACAGCTCGAACAGGTTCTTCTTCTTCTTCTTCAACATACAGTATTCAATTTTACTGCAATTCGTTCATTTTCTTGGTTTTCTTGAACCTCGTTAGGGTTTGTTTGGTTTCCCCTATAAAATTCGACACATTGCTCGCTTTTCAGCTTTGATTTTGGGTTTTTGTTTGATATTTCCGTTAAAGAAGAGGAACTCGATTAAAAAGCGCCAATCTTTGTGTAATTTGTGATGTGTGTCGTCAGAATTCGCTAATCAATTGTTGATGTAAGGCAATTGCGTTGCTTGTTTGGTTCAAATTGGAAGCTAGGTTAGGGTTTGGCGCCGGATTGTCGAAAAAGAGGGGTTTGGTTTTCTAGTGATGAGTTTTCAATTTGTTGATTTGTTAAATTAGGGTAAGGACTTCGATGCAACGACATCATCGGCTACATGGATCAAACTCTTCCATTGCGCTGGATTCGGCGGAATTGATGGTGTGCTTTTCAAATCATTTAAATCCCTCATAATCAATGCGTCCCAAGTCAGCTTCGGTTCGCTCCTACAATGTCAAATTTCTTCCGTTTCTATTGAGCGGAGTTTTCCGGGGCATTTGTAGCCTGTCGTTTGCGGTGTCCAAACCAAATCAACCGCCCTTCCTTAATCTTCGTGTCAATTGGTGGTATTGCTACTTCGAAATGCAAAATAAATTAAGGAATTCATCAATGGACTGCATTGATGGTATCTTCTCCATCAACATATACGACTCTCATAGTACCCTTCATTCGTTCCTTTTGCAATAGGAATGATTGCTGTGATTTTCATGAAACAATGTCCTCAGGTCTTTAAAGAACTTCATCAACGGAATGTACTGATGGGGTCGTCTCCATTGGATGCCGACAATGTTGTGCTTTACTATGTTTCCATGTTGCGCGCGTATAGCTATTACGGTGTTACTTCGTAGTAATATTGCTATAGTTTTGTTCTAGTTATTACTATGGATTATGGAATTGCTGTGCTTTTCACTTCTGGTCTTGTAAAACCCACGTCAAACCTTTTTGTTACTTTAACAGGTTAGGAAACTGTTGGTGGATGACCCTGGAAATTCTGAATATGCTGACATGGAAAAAGAGCTTGAAGAGGTAAGCTGTATTGAAACTTGTCTGCCAGGATGTCTCTTCCCTGTCCTTTACTTTTTGACTATCTGTTAAAATTGGTTGATGTCTTCGCTTTTGCCCAACACAATGGATTTACCGTAAGTCATTTAATTGAATTTTGGCTATTACTGCGTTTAAAGGGAAACTATAGTTTTTAACAATGAACACAGACTAAAGTACTTAACAAGTAAACATCTGGTTGGTATTTTAGAGCGGCTTCTATGTTCTTCTTTCTACATTCCTCTCTTTCTTTTCAAGGAATCATTATGTTGTTCGAGCAGGGTAGCATGATTTGGCTCTGTAATGGCTGAGGATATTCGTGGCGGTTTTTGTTTTTATTTTGTTTGTCACAAGGTGAGACTGGTTTTTCAATTAAAGAATAGATTATACTTAATTATGGAGGCAAGAGTCATGTGGAAAGTTAAGAGAAAAATAAATAGATGAACTATATATGAGAGAAACATAGCATTACATCAAGATTTCCATTACTCGTCTCTTGGTTCCTGTGCAGGTGTATATGCCGTGATGGCCTGCCTGCTTGCATCTCACCTGATTTCAGATGTTCACGATGCGATTCTAAGTTTGAAAATTTGAATCAGTTAGAAACGTGTTTTATGATGCTATCTGTTCATTTTTATCCTGTTAATTGGTTAACATGTTGTAATGCAGGTTATCACGTTGACAGAGGAACTTTTGGAGACTGCAAAGCAAAGTGCAAACTCTGGTTTGAATCCTGGAGCTGTTACCGGTTTATCTTCTGGTCATTTCCCACCCCAAGGGACCTCTTTGTATGATTCGGTATTGAATTTCCTCCTTGCTATTCTTTTCTCCTCGTTTAAAGTGTGTTGTGTGTATGCTTGTGTTTTGGGATGATTAAAACAATGAGACAAGTTGATTCAGAAGTTTTTTTTTTTTTGTTGGACTCCAAACAACTAATAAACAGCCTTTGAGCCTTCAATGAGGCAAAAATAAATGCTACCAACAAATAAACAGCCTTCGAGCCTTCAATGAGGCAAAAGTAAATGCTAATGGCTTTAATCACATAAATGATCTTGTGCAATCAGTTCATGTCAATCATGTAGCCAATGATTTAAAGTTTCAATCGTTACAACCCTTAAAGTGGTCCTAAGAATGCATGAGCATAATTATGAATTTAAAGAACAACATTGTATATCTGTTTGGTAAATGACCTCAAAGTACATGACGATAACACCGATAACTTGTAGCTCCATTGGTTGCTTACTTGCTTCATTGGCTATTTGGCATCCTGCTAATAGGGTGTCCATGAGTTTAGTTCAACTCTTCCTATCATGAACCACACCTGTGATGAGAGGGACCAAAAGGTGGATAAGAACAACAAAGTTTCAAGTGTAAAAGGTTTTTACTGGTACATTGTTCAAGAAGTGAATGGCTGGGAGTGACTCGTTGTTTGTTGTGCATGCGGAGAAGCAACTCTTCAGTTGCATTTCGAGGTGCTTTAATTTTCCAATGCATGTTCTCTGGATGATTTTAGCTATTTTGAAGCATGCAATGACCTTTCAGTAAATACATATAATTGGACAACATGAGGGTGTACCTAATTGTCTTTAGTGAATTGCTGGATAAATGAATTTGGGGTAGCTTCAATCTGAAAATATCAACATAAAGCTGATAGGTAATGTAATTTCCTTCTGCTATATTTTCTTTTGCTTCTTTCATCTGTGGTAAGTTTGAGTTTGTTGCCAAAACATAGATGCTATGAGAAGATAATGTCTCTTAGATAACCCATCAGAATCAAAAGCAAAGATGCATCAATTTAAAAGATAAGAAGTTTCCCATGTTGGTGATTCTGCTTTTTATAATCTTTATTATTACTGACACGATTTCTCATTAAGTTAATTCTTTTTACTGTGTAGCCATCAAGCAACATGTCGATGCCGTTTCATAAGTTTCCTGTGGGCTCTAAGGTCCAAGCTGTTTGGAGTGAAGATGGAGAGTGGTATGTGCTTGATAAAGCAAAGCTAGTTTATGATATAATATATTCTGCTTAGTTTTCATTTGTTTTACTCTTTTTTGTTGTGTGTGTTTGATTAGTTGAATGTTCAGGTATAATGCGACAATTGAAGCACTTACTCCCAATGGGTACTATGTCACATATGACGAATGGGATAACAAGGAAGAGGTATGATTCGTTGGTGAACTGTTTTGTTCTTGAACTGTCGAGGCAATTTAAACAATCATTTGTGCAATCGATGATACTCCATTGTCAACTTAGATTGTAGATCTTTGGAAATATGTCAATTGAATCACATGAGACTGCTGTCGAATAGGCCAGGCCGGTTTCTGGGCAGAACTTGCCAATTTCTTAGGAATCTTAGTTGCATATTTACTTCTTGTTTGTTAGCTTTGGCTTGTACGCATATCTATCAAGTCCTAGGTTGGGTTACAACAAGCCACGTATTTCTAGAATGATGAATATTTTTTTTATAGGAACGAGACTTTATTTATTATAGCCTAAATATATATACATAAGAATGATGAATATTTTTAATTCTGGATTTCGTCAAATCTTGCTTTGATGGCTTGTTAAAGAATCGTAAAGGTTCACACAATTTTGTTTTTTCCTTTTTGTTAACCTCATAGACTGTAAAAGGTTTGTTTTGTCCAAAAGAGAAGAAATGTGCTGAATTTAGTAATTCCCTGGTTAATTGTACGAAATTAGTTAATAGTTGTATGTCTTCATGAAAAAAAAAAACACCCGGAAAATGAAAATTTGGAGGGAATGAAAAATAGTTCACTTTATGAGGGCATTATTACAGCCAATCTTTGGAACGATTACACTATCGATATGTATGTTTCATTTGTTATTACTTTTTAATAGGCTTAACTTAAAGAGGCACAAATATCCTAACATTTGCAACTTATGCCCAAAAAAACAATCCTAACCTTTCAAAATAGGCAATTCAATTCTAACCTTTTGCTTTGCTTGTAATTTTTATGTAGAAGATCAATGTTGCCTTGTGTTCATGTACAAGTGACATTTATGTGGCTACCATGTAACCTCTCCTCTTCAATCAAATAACTTTTTAAATCCCCTATTTGCGTCTATTATGCCTTTTCAATATTCTTATCTGCTCATGCTCAAGTGTCACTGGATATGTTTTCTGTCTAATACATTACTTCTTTGTTTTCATTTTTTTTTTTAATGCTGACATTGACCTGTTGCTTGTTATGTTGTGTTTCTCATTAAAATGACTCAAGCTTGACGGAAACTTAGCATCAATTATTTCCAGGTTGATCCCGACAATGTTCGACCAGTCCAAGAAGATGCTGTTAATACCTTGCTGGAAGCAGAAAGACAAGCTGAAGCTACAAAACAAGCGATCAAAAGGAAGATTGCTCTAGCAGCTTCTGAAGAATTTCAAGCCAAAACCTTACCACCAAAGCTGCGAATAGAACCCGATGATCCTGAAGAAGTGGTGAGGATGAATATGACTTTCTTTGGCATATTTTTCTGGATTAGTTTTCATCAATATTATGTGTTAGCTTCGTTATGGACCTCTCATGATTGGTTTTGTTTCTGACATAAACCAGTGTTTAAATGTAAACAATTTTTGGAGTATCAAAGATTTTAGTAGGGGAAGCATCAATTTATTTGTTTATCTAGAAATAGTAAAAGTTTCTGTATGGGGAAAATGAGAGTACCACTGGAAGCTCCCCCTAAACCCTTCCCCCTCTTAAGTTGTCAGGCCAAGAGACGCTTTAGTGTTTTATTCAGTTTTGTTCATTGGAAGGGAATTTTTCTGAGTAACCATTCCTTGTTGCAGAAAGCTGCTAAGAAGAAGAAGATACATGCTTTCAAATCAAAGATGCGGAGCGAGCAACTTGAAGTTGCACAGAACAAGCGCCAGAATGCCTGGCAGCAGTTTCAGACAGCAAAGGGTCGGTCCAAAAAGGTATTGATCATTGTTTGCAAATAAAAATGTTCATTTATTTTTTCAATATAGATATGGTTCTTGTAAAATAGTTTAGAACTTGCATGGATCACCCTTTCTATCTTGTATTCGGGCATTGAGTTGTTTAAGTTCACATTCCTTGAGATTTTTACAAAATATGTTATCTTATAACTCATACTGCTCGATTTTCTGGTTGCTGAACTTAGATTTTCTAGGATTACTTGATATTTGGGAAAGCTGAGGCTGAGCAATGGTAGCTCTTTTTGCCTTCCTAGCCAGACTTGCGCATAAATAAAAATGCTTCTTAACTGTTTCAAACGTTGTAGAGACCAGCGTGAAATGGTTATATTACAATTGTATTTCGCAATTATTCACATCCATCCATATTTCAATTATGTAACTCTTGAAGTCTTATGCTTCTAGGTTGGTTTTTTCTCGGGGCGCAAGCGTGAGAGCATCTTCAAGTCTCCTGACGATCCAAAGGGTAAGGTCGGCGTAACGGGCAGTGGGAAGGGACTGACGGACTTCCAAAAGAGAGAGAAGCATTTACATCTAAAGGCCGGAGGTGCTGAAGCAGATGATTAGTAGAGTTCATGTCATCTCTAATTTTTTTTTTGTCCATGTTTTTGCAACTTTTATCATGTAATATCCATACGTATGGAACTGGAAACCATAAAAATATAGAGAGGATTCCGTCACTTTGACCTAGAAACAGATTTAGTTAGTAGTAATTTGTGCTTGCTATAACAATGGAGATAGTTTCTATAGTTTCAAACACACTCATGATTTTGGTTGAGTTGTTATGTGTATGCTTTACATTTCGAAGCAGTGGCGGAACCAAAAATTTTTGTTAGCGGGCGAACTTCAACTTTAATTTTTTTTTTTTTTTTTTTTTTTTTTTTTTTTTGACAACCCTACACTCAAGACACACTGGAAAACAATGTACAACAAACATTTCTTTTTTCTATAGCAAAAAAGAAAAGAAAAGTGTATAGTAAATACACTGATTTTTCTAACAGACCATATAATGAACACATTGACAATCCCTGACAACCAGCTTGTTCTCACAGAATGGTTTAGTGATGACATTAGCTAATTCAGGGCTTTACCTGTTTAACCTTCTCCTTTTTTATTTTCTTGTTGTCATACTAAAACATATTGCTCATCTCCTAAAAAAAAACTTAGAGGTAATATATATATATATATATATATATATTGTTTTGTACTGGTTTTTTAGTGCCTGGGTAACTGAGACTTCATCTCAATTAGTCCCAAACTCGGGGTTGGTAGGACCACTAAGTGGTGGTGCTGGTGCCTTTGGTCCATAGATATAAGGTAACTTCATTCGTAAGATCAAATTCAAGACCACTATTTTTTTATTTATTTTTTTTTTATTTATGTTTGTGGGTATCTAGGCGAGTGTAACTATTCTTACAAGGCCTTTGTGCAATTGGTCGACTCCAAAGGCTCGAACAATCTTAACATAATGAGGAATCGAACCCGCCTAACTATTCTTACAAGGTCTTGGTGCAATCAGCCGAATCCCAAAGGCTCGGACAATCTTAACGTAGTGAAGAATCGAACATGAGATCGTGCACTTAACCCACACAAATCCAAGCTCGCCGTTACCGTTGAGTCAACTCATCCGAGTTATTCAAGACCATTAGTTAAGGTTGACATGGTGGTTATTTTTGGTTGCAAAAGAAGATATAATTTCATGCGAATTAAAAAGGGCATACATGAATGCAATAATAAAACAAGCATAATTATCGAAGTGTTGTCTTGGCCGTGCGAGTGTGAATTGAATCGAAGTTAATTTGATGTACAAGTTAAGGTTAGGTTTTAGAGCTCATATATAAATAGAAAAATTGAAGTTTCGTTTCTTCAATTCCATCAATTCCTAGCTAAAGTGGCCGAGCGAGCGAGCGAGAGCTCCGAAGAACCTCAAAAATCGTCTTCAACACGAATTCGAGCGATCGATCGATCGATCTTCAAATTGTTCGTGCAATTGCCGACGATTTCGTGTGAGCTCATCGGAGATCTGCGATTCAGAGCTCCTGGAATTTGAGGTGAAGCGATTACGATTTGATTCGTTGTTTCAATTTCGATTGCTCAATGTCTGATACAATTCGCAAATCCAAATCGATCCTTCAATGTTTCCGTTTTTGATTGTTGAGTATGTTTGGATTCTTTGTTCAAAGCCTGAATTCGATCGGCTAGGTTTTACGGTTTCTCTTGCTTTGATTCAGAGGTTTTTATTGAGTTCTTAGTGTTTCGCTTGATTTTGGTGTAACGCAGGGTTTCTGAAGATTCGAAGTCTGCATTGAAGGAATCGCCGGAGCGCTATAGCAGGTAATGAACTTGATCGAGATCGAATCTTAGGTCTTCTAATCAATAGGTGCTTATTCTTGGTTGAGAAATCTAGTTTGCTTGTTGAATTGATGATGAGTCAGAAGTTTGTTGATCTGAATGGTACGATTGCTTGTTTTTTGATATGTGAGATGCGGTTATTGATGCCTCTGTTGATAGATTATACATTAGCATAAGAAGATTGTGCAATGAGCTTGTTTAGGACCTAACATCAATGTCGATGGAATGTCTAATTTGAAATCTAACGTAACGGACGCTACTACTTCTTACTGAATTCGCTTTTCTAAAACAATATTGCTCCTAAACCCTAAGAATCCGTCGGTAAACATGTTTCATCATGAATGCACAAGTTGTGATTTTATTTTTCTTTTTGGTTGTTTGAGGTTACTCTACTTGAACTTTGGAACTTGACTTGTTAAGAGTATCAATTAGAAGAAAAACCTCAGCAAACTTGTTTCTCGTTTAAGTAGTACTTTACATCCATTTTACATCCATTTTAACTTTGTTTCTTTTTATTCACCATTGCGTGATAAATAACCGCCACTGGTAGAATCTTACTATTTGGGATAAAAAGGTGTAGAATCGATTTAATTTTGTTGCTTGATCTAAAAGATGCTTTTGAGTTCTCAGTTATGGTGGCATGCATGTTCCATTTCATTTATTAATTAGTTTTAAGGCTAGGACAAAAGAAATAAAAAAAAAACTATGTATATTTACGAATGTTGTCACATCCAACAAATTTCAGATTGTCCTCAAAAAGAAAAAAAAATCAGATTCTCCTACATAGCATTAATTAGTATCACATAATTAAAAGCGTGCAAGAAATATGATGTAATAGCCAACACGAATTCTGCAAGGCTATTTATTGGCCAAAGTGATTATCCTTTTCTGTCGCAGTTGCTTAGAGGTTAACAGAATTCAACATATATGGCTATAAACATCAGTCCCACACTTTAAATTTAAATGATTTTCTCTCTTTTGGTTTATTGTCGACCCTTTCCCATGGCCTTTCTTGCCAACTCCCTTTGGATAATTAAGGGACTTGAAGTTAAAGATGGTCCTGCTATTACGATCACAGAAAAATCTGAGATAGATGTATGGAAAAACCCTAGTTGAGAAATGAAAGGAGAAAAATATGAATATTGTTTCCTATCTCGTTTCAGAAGTATGCTCATGATCTATGTAGGTCAACAGAACCATTTTTATTTAAATGTATATTCTGACGCCCTGGGTTCTTACATTTTGGGACTGAGGCTATGTTGTTGTTGTTGTCTGACACCCTGGGTTCTTACATTTTGCATCCTCTAATTTTTCCCTTTCCTTTAAATTGTACTTAAATGCGCAGCTAACTTATAACATAGAGATCATATTTGATGGATTGGGATTCTTGAATGTCTACTTATCTCAAGGGAGTGCTCCATTTCGTAGCATTTCATTAATGCAACTCTATTTCTAATTTCATTTCATTTAAGGTGGCATTCCATTCAATTGCACTTAATCGAGCACAATGGAAAAGTTTGATCCATGTAGCCGACCCCAGTTAATTTGGGACTGAGGCTATGTTGTTGTTGTTGTTGTTAAGGTGGCATTCCATAGATCTTTTTTTTTTTTTTTTTTTTTTTCAGTCAAGAAGCATCCCTTAGATCTTTTAACTTGCGAATAATTTGAATATCTTCTTTCAGATTGTACCCCTTGATATTTGCTGGTCAATTCTTCCTGCTGGAGTCACTTGATTCCAATTAGTACAATGCCAACTATGTCAATCATCCCTAAAAACTGGTCAAGCGAGACTCCAGTTCAGCATCAAAATTAACCAGGATGAGTGAAGTAAATTGATATAGTATGCAATAGGTATCAAGATGATTTTTAATGAGGTCATATCCAAAGGTCGACCATGTAGAATCTTTGTTGTGCCCCCAAGCCTCAGAGTAGCCGTATAATTGATTGAGGGAGCCATTAGCAATTTAGCACTATGAAATATTTAATGCATCACATTTCTCATATCAGTTCGCTAATTTGACGGATTAATATTTTGATTTCATAAGCATGTCAAGGATATAGATGTTATAAAAATCAGGAATGTTTTTGATGCAGTTAAATTTAGATAAACATGATGGATCCAGGTTTTAAACTCTTGACATCTTTTTACCTGCTTGTAATGTTCTAGCCCTGTCATCTTCAACTCCCAGGACTTGGTCTTTTGGCACCATTTGTTAGACTTTCTGGAAGAGACGCGTGGAAGTTGTGCCAATAAGCAATTTGCATTGGGCATTAAGGTTCTCACAGATCTCTTAGGAGCTCCCTTATAAATGTTTTGAATGATATGATAAACCTTCTTCTCGTTAAGTCTCATGCTTCTACACCAATTAGAGTCCATTGCATTTAGTTCCTAGGTTTTTGATTAATAGGCCTTATGAAAACACCTTAATAAATTGTGTGACCATAGAGTTCTCAACAGAAGGTGTTTCAGGTTCATTATCTTTCCTTCTGGATTTACAATCAGAAAGTTAGGTGAAGATTGAATAATAATGGAGAAGTACGAGGCACATATATTTATATTCAATTTGAAAGTGATTGATCAAGAAAACAATTGATTTGTCTTATAAATTCCGACTTCTGATGGTCATGAAAATCTTTGGTAGCATCAACCCATTCAGGTTCATTATTTTACCTTCTGGATTTACATTCAGAAAGTTAGGCGAAGATTGAATAATAATGGAGAAGTATGAGGCACATATATTCATATTCAATTTGAAAGTGTTTGGTCAAGAAAACAATTGATTTGTGTTATAAATTCCGACTTCTGATGGCCATGAAAATCTTTGTTAGTGTTTCATTAAAAAAAATATCTCTTTGGTAGTGTCGACCTGTTCAGTTGTAGAGTAGTTACCATGAGCTTGCTTCAACAGTGAGCTTTAAGTTTGATCCCATCCTAGCAAACGTTTCCCCCATTTGGTTGTTGAGGATTGGAGATTCACAAACTTAAGGGACTGGCCATATAATTTAAGAGGTTTATATATTATTGAATAAAAATAATACTTTTTAAGGAAAAAACTGTGCTTGTTCATGAACTTAGGGGATAATTAATCTAGTGCAATCAAGTTTCAACTTATCATTTATTTATTTACCTAATTATTAGTTCCATAAAGGTTGAATTTGATTTTGATATTGACTTGTGTGTGATTTTTGCTTAGTCTGCTGTTACTTTTTAGCTGGTCCGAATATGTTGGTGTAGTATAATTGAGGACCGCGAGAAATCTTATGCTTTTAGCCTTTTATATCCTAACATTTAGAGAACACCCCGTATCACTTCTCATTCTTGCATTTGAAATATAGGTTTCTCCATCTTACTTTGTTTACTTGAAAATCTCTTTTTTTTTTGCAATATTCCTAGTTTCAAATTATGGAAGCTTTGACTTTTTGTTGCTGCATTGGTGTAATTATAGTTTCGTGGATTTTTTTTTAGAAAATACATTTTCAGATATTGTGTTTACCACTTTTATTTTTAACTTTTTAAATTTCTGGTGCTGTTCAGTGAGTGTTTACCTGGACTTCATGAGCAGTGTATTGCCACTGCCTCCTATTTTCAATTCCTGATCTAATTTTGATGTATGTTGCAGATGTAGTTGCGAAATTGTGTGATGAATGCAGATGATTTGGAAGGTCGATTGCAGCTCTAACTATGATACAACACATGCATTGCATGATGCACACCAGTGTTTGTCGTCATGTTTGTTGAGCAAATGGGCGTAAAGGTGCAACTCCCATTGTTTCTCAGGTTTTGATATCATATACTTTCAAGACTTCCATTGTTTTTGCGAGTCTCTATGGCCAGGATAGCATTCATTTATTGGTTACTATTTTGTGGTTGACCTACAGGTTAAGCTCTTTCAGTCCAGCTTGTCTTTAGGCATGCAGGAACTTTTTGTTCATTGTAACCTTATAGGTAGGGGTAGACCTAAGATAACTTGGAGTACATTGATTAAAAATGATTTAGAGGACTAAAAAAAAAAACGCCATAAAATGCAATAAACCTAGTAGCGTGGAAGAGTTTGATTCATGTAGCGGACCCCAAATAATTTGGGAGTTGGGGCTTTGTTGTTGTAGTGGTTGTTGTAGCCTTGTAGGTAGGAGTTTGACCATCAACAAGTTCTTAACCCACTGGTGGAGAAAACTTGTATCGTGGAGCTTTTCTTTTTCTTTTTCTTTTGGGAGTTTGATGTGGCATTTGTGATGATTATGGTCTAATGTTTTCATTTTTACCGTTCATCTCTTCGCGTAGTGTCTTGCATGGTGTATTCTGCATTCGTACTGTTACTCATGCATTGTGCTTGAACTCATGCGTTGTGCTTGAATTTGTAGTGCACCTGAACGGCCTTTGCCCAGCTTTTTTCAGGTAAATAGGCGGCAGGGCTGTGCTTTGAAGTTTGAACCTCCTTGGTTGCGATGGAGCGCAAATTTTGAGTCATTCTCGAAAATCTTCTCATTGTCAGGTAAGCATAGAATCACTTAAATCTTTTTCTCGTTGGATTGTTTTATGTTTGATGTGTGACTTTGAGGAATCATACGTTTACTATTTCTTTCCTCTTTTAGTGTCAACTACAATTTGTTCAACTTTGTTATTGCTTCAGAATGAAACATATTATATATTTCATTCAATAGAGGAAATAAAAAGATTTTACTGACAAGCCTCTCAAAAAGGGACCTCCTGTTAGCTGGTTAAACCTGTACATCAAAAGCCAAAAGAAACCACGGTTACAAATTTACATCAATAGCTCGGCCTAAGGAAAAAAAAGTGAGTAGGACTAATCCTAACTGCCCAGGTTTGTGGGAAGCCAAACACCTATAATCCAGACGCCATGGATGGCATGCACTTTATGATCAGTTGCTCGGTTCTTCAAGAAAATAAGTGTCCAAAAGAGAGAATGTGTCCTCAAAGTTGTCCGATAGTGTGACTGTAGATGTGTCTATATCTGATGTGGTCTCATCCTTGCTTTCTTTATCAATGTTCTGTTCAAAACCCTTTAAACATTTTTCAGGGACACCCATCTCTGAACCATAGGATCCAAACTTCTCTGATGAACATGTGTCCAGAACAGCATCTACACAGTCCATTTCACCCATTCCTAATACACTTGAAGATGCTTTTGAGTGCAAGTAAACAACATTTGAAGCTCGAACCTGGCATATTTTGCTTGATTTCGAGCGTCCTCCTTTTTTCTTTGAAGGCCCATTGCCTCCGTCGCCGCAACCTTCAACCTTGCGTTTCTTCTCCTCACTGTAACATGACCATCCGAGCAACTGGCACAAATAACGCTTTCAGGCACATCATCTAGATCATCAATGCCGGCACATCTTGTATGCTGCCAGGTTCCACACGAATCACAAGCCATCATTCTTTCACCATCGTCATCTTTAGCTCCACATGCACAAATCACCGTCCAATTGTCAATCCCTCTCTCCATTTTGAACCGCTCCATCCCATATATTCCCAGACACCTCCCACGGACATCGATCGCTGCATCTAACCCAAACAGTAGCTTAGCTTGCCGATCCTCTACAAACTTGCCAAACCCTACCACCCCATCCACCACTAGCCTCTTGAACAGCACATAAACTTCTTGAAAAGCTTTGGCCGCTTCGATCTTAAAGTCGGCTAAAGTGGCATTTGGTGGTAAAATAACCAACTCTGGTGGAGGGAATGTGAAGTCCTTAGGTTGGTCAGACAATTCCAAGTTGACAAGGAAACGTAGGACAGAACCATCGCCACCTGCGCCGTGTACAAACTTGTACTCTTTGACAAACTGCTTGCAATCTAGGAGTTTCATTGCAGCATTCACTAGAAGTTCCCTTGCAGCAGTTGACCTGTAATTAACCATTGTATGGGGATTGAGAAGGGAATCATACAAGAACTTGAGGTCTTGTAGGAGATGGAATTCGGAAGGTCTGTTGCAACTTAAAATGGCAGATCCTCCATAACCAGCGATACTCTTAGAAGAATCGAGCCTGCAAAAAGTATGACCACGATCATATCACGCAATGCTATTAAAAGTCCAAAAAAATTAGAATAGGATGCATATAAATGTCACCTCACCTATACTCCATGGAATTCGTGGAGGCATTGCATCGCGAAATAACTGTACCACTGGGTACTGATTTGCCACCAAGTTCCCTTAGGCAATGATCAATAAGCTCTGCTGATGCCACCTTATGAAGTGTTCCTTTTAGTGCTCGCCACGAGACCCAACATGAGCTCCCAACAGCTAGGAGCACTTTGATGATGGATTGTTCTACACGTTCAATGTCATTCCTAGTCCAAGGGCAGATTGCCAATGAGCCAGAATCCAACTTACGAATGCCGAAATTAGAGGACTTGTGTGCCTCAGGGATAAGCTTCATCAAGAAGACAAAAAGGTCCTTTAACGTGCTTAGCTTGTATTCTGATAGGGATTGGTAAAAATTGATCACATCCTGTAGCTTAGTGCGAGGTCCTCTGGCTTCAAAGAAGTGTGACAGTTGCATATTAGAGAGTGTGTCGATTGCCTGTTTATACGCATCCAGAGTCAGAGCAAAGCTCCCAGCACCAAACTCAAAACCCCAGTCACCATACCAGGGATGCCCATTGGTTACTGCATGAAGAATTCGGTAGTCCAGCCCATATTTCTTAGAGATGTCCATGACGCTAATTTTCCTGTCGCAATTACCACTAAACATCTTAAGCATGACCAGGATAACAAAATGAAAATGCTCATGAAGGCACAAGAAATGTTGCGAATCACAACTTGTTGCTGCTTGTTTATTGGAACAACCGACTCGTTCCTATTTTGATACATTTAAATAACATCTTTTTTTTGGGTGAAAGTAAACCAAACTACAATAAACAGTTTCAAAACTAGAACCAATGCCAAAATGTCACGGATAAATATGAAAGATCGCAACAAGAAGAAACCAACCCAAGTTTGAGCAAAGTTCAAAACTTTGACTTCGCCTATGGCTTTGCTAACTCAAAACTCGAAATTAATTCAGGGAAGTGAAATTCAATGTGGCTGCTATTGTTGTTCAATGTGGGGAATTTTGGTAAAACTTCGACATTATAGAGAAGTTTAAATAATTTCATTTAAGTGCTAGAGAACATCCAAGTTTCATCATACGACATTAAAAAGTATGTTTCTATAATATTTTATATTTTTTTTCATTCTATACTTGATCTTAAGTTTTCAAAACTTCAATTTTGACAGGAGTGATCAATTTTTTCGTTACTTTTTCCTTCACTAAACAATAGAATTTATGTCCAATAAGTGAAGTTAAATTGTGGTTTTGTTATCTCATAACATGTCATTCTTTAAGTTATATTCTGACAAAAGCTGACTCTAACTGCATTTCCCTTTTCTTACAAGTGTGCATTAAAACTTGAAATGTTATCGTTTTTTCCAACTTCAATGAAAGTTTTGTAAAACTTCATTTACACCTAATTCTTAATTTGGTACTTCAAAAAAATAATTAATTCAGAGAACTTTGTAGAATTTTCAAAGCATGAGTTTGAGTGAACCCTATAAAAAATAGGATGCTTTCCAATCCAGATGACCAAATCAAACACCTAAGAAAGTACTAAGCAGTAACAAGAAATATGTGAAAAAAAAAAAGAATGCTAACCTGACACCAAGAGTATTACACAGTCTATCCCAGAAGTTCATAATATCACATCCTGAAAGAAACTTTGAGCCTCCTTCCTTCCCATTCACTCGAAGAAGGTGCCCATACCCATTCATATGAACTACACCATGCAGCAGATGAGTGGTATCCTCTATTCGTTGACGCAACCAAAGATCTATATCATCTGAAGTTGCAGCATATTCACATGACTTGCACCTGCAAGGCAAATTGTCATCAAAAAAAAAGGGAAAACTGCATCTACTTGATGATGTTAACAGGTCAGTATTTACGACAATATACAAAAACAAGACAACCAAACAAGATAATATTTTTACACAAATCTTTGCATCTACCAACATTCAAAATATTCGAACATCAAAGCTAAGAATACAATTTCACCATACATGAATTATTGCAAAGTAAATCAATTCATCATCCCGCCAAATTTAACAATGCAAACTGCATTTCAGAGTTATAGCAAGGAGCAATTCAGAACAGGTATGGCTAACATGCCTAGCCACTAACATACAATACTGCAGACTCTTCTATTTGTTTACACAAAGGCTTTTTATCAATTTCTCAACTATAATTTCCAAATTCCAACTACTGACTGATCTCCAATTTCAGGAAAACTGCAGCTATTCTTAAATAGAAATCATTATTGGTACAGAAGCTTCGTCCATGAATATCAAGCTCGGTGATGCCACTGTATTTCTACCCACAACCAAATTTGCCAAGGTCCTAGATTGTAAGTGTAAGCTTCTCAACTTCATTTAACGCTGCAACATCCATGAAGAAATTAACTCATTGACAATCACGAAGATGGGGCGCCAAACTGCATACTGTCCAAAGTTGACAAGACAAACCTGATTGGTATCACAGCTCTCAGCTATATAATCGCTCGCACCATCCACATGGTTCTAATAAGTTGACTTGGACCTCTCAGGAAAGACTATTCAGTAGTAATAGCTAAATCAATTTGTGGAAACAATTTCCCATGGACTCTCTGGTTAGAAAACTTAGGCTTACAGGTGCCTCAACCTCTACATTCATTTAATGTGGATGAAAACATATGTATACTAACATTAACTCGTGAAGAATCACTGCAAGAGAAAACGGAGAAACAAAAGGATTCCCAAACAGCAACTGAATGCCAAATGCAGCACTTGTAATATTAAAACAAAGATCTTCACCTATAATCTGAGACTTGAAGCAAGTAACCGCATCTGGTACACGACCTCGGATTCCCATCAATTGAATTGCTGTCTCTCTGAATAATGAAGTGATATCGCTTCCCGCAAACTGGATGATTACTCCAACCTAGTGAACAAACAGCAAATGTTAGCAATGCCATCCACCCACCATTCTTCATGAACATTACTAGATACTGAACAGCATCAAAGCCTCAATCCCAAATTAGTCGGGTTCGGCTACATGGATCAATCAAACGCTTCTATTGCACTCGCATACTAACCAACTACAGAAACAAAATAGCAAGAATCATAACCTGAGTCACTAAGAAGACAAACAAGTATGCACAAGTGTACAGAATTACAATTCTTTTAATATATTTTGTGGGGTCTAAGGAGTCACACATTCACACATAGTGTCACAAACTCAACAAATCTCTATGCGTACATCCAACGCCACTGAAACTACACAACATGTTAGATAGCCAACGATGGGACGCGTGGGTCATCTTCAGACTTAGCAAATCTCACACGCAACATCTCGGAAAAAACCACAAAAGCATTAATTGAAGGAAAGCCTAACAAAAAATCAAAACAACAATCACTCAACAACAGCTCGGATTAAGGCGATAAATCTAACAAACGCACACCAAAAAGACTCACAAAAAACGATCAACAATCACTCACTCACCAATAACTCTGCATTGATCGCAATAAATAGATCTGGACTTTGTGACGTCCTCTTCGATGACATCGAGAGTCACTACGGCCGGAGACGAACCGTCTTTATCATCAACGAGGTCACCGATCCGCAACAGAACCTGCCAAATCATGAGATGCGGAAACAACGAACACGGCGCCGGATACCTCCCGTGCTTCGTCAAGAACGATCTAACGTTCCCTCTGAAGAAGCCTCTCAGCCGTTGATCCGGCACCTCGGTTTCCACATCGGGAAACTTCATGAAATCGTGCAAATCTGCACTCACTCTCTTCATCAGCCTCTTCGATGGCGGTTTCCCGTTCACCACCATCGCCTTCGCTCCCAGATCTAGTCCCTTGTTCGGCAGATTAGTTAATCAGCCCCTAGTGTTCTTGCTCTATAACTATCTTTCTGTACAGTTCTGTACAGATGTTCTTCGAATCTCACACATACATAAATACAAAACAAGATTAAAGCGAAACTGAAATCGTTGATTGTTCTGTTCGATCTTGAAAACAAATATAGATTAAACGAAGAGACGATCGTAGATCGATCGAGAAACGTTGATTTTGTTTAAGATTTCAGATCTGACAAAACAAAAAAAGTTGCTGAAGTGAGGAAAAAATTAGGGTTTCTAATTCATCCATCTCTGTATTTTAATTGCTCTCGCTCGTCCTCCAAGAAAGTAAAGTCGGTCTAGAACAGTGAGGCCCAAACCTGCTATTACGAGCCAAAAAGACAGTTCAGCCCTTCAAACTAAACATATTTACCGCACTATATGTACTTTATGTAGAACAGACGCAAGGGTTGATATGTCTTTTAAGGTCACTACACAGATCACTAGGTCATGGACGGTCATAATCATCACTCGTACGCGCGTTTCCTTGTTTAGATGATTACGACAATGCCCTCTACTGTTCGAGAAAGTTCCAAACAGTGGTGACGTGTTTGTTCGAGTTGAGGCTGTAGATGGTTCTGGAGATGCATGGTTTAGGAGATGGACGGTTGAGAGAGCGCTAGAGTTGCGTTCCTAATTTAGCCATTCATGCTTTCCTTTTTTTTTTTTTTTTTTTCTGTTTTACCGTGAATAGAATTCTTGACTTTGTAATTACTTTGAATTGGTAAAAAACATGATTTTCTACCACGTACGTGAAAGGACGAATATATCCCTGTTTTAGCCGTTAAGGGTAAGATAAAATCTCGGTCTTTTCATCTAGATATTCGCGCGGTTTAGCTTTGCCGTTATCTTTACCGTGAGAGGTGATTCTCGTAATTGCCCTTGCTTTGTTGCTTATTTACACACTGTGGCATTGGTTTGAAATTTGAAGGGAAGGGTAGGGAGGGTGGGTCGGAGTCCGAAACTCAAAAGTCGGTTTGAAAGTTTAAACGTTAGCGGGAGAATATTTTTCGATTTGATAAAAAAGAACAATTCTGGCGCCAAATATTTTGCCGCTTGTTTTGCCTCTTGACTCGCACGTGTCCCAATTTGGAGCTTGTACTTTAAAAAAAAAAAAATTTCAGGTCCACCACTATTAAATCCTTAAAGTTTGTTTTATTAGTGATTCTGTGTCTACATGTTGCGATTTTATAATGTATTTGGTTAGGCGTAAGACGAATTTACTTTACAAAATTTCTCTCCTTTTGTATTTTTAAAGAAGGATATGTCTCGATTAGAAGCTCGAGAGAAATAATTTTAATTTTATCAAAGTATATTGGACAATTCTGAATAATTATATTGAGGGGCTGGCAGCGATCTCCGTGAAATCGTTCAAACCTCATAATTTGATCTAGTATGACTTATATTAGTTTTATTGAGTCAAGACAAACCTTTAAAACTTCAATGAGTCTAGTAAATCGGTACATAAAGCTTTCGTAACTATCAGAATCTATTGTCAAATTAACTATCAACATATAATAAATAATTTATCGTGGAGAATATACAAATTGGAAAGTCTTATTTAAATTTGAACTAAATATCAACTTGACAATTTTATACATCATATTAGTAAAAGATAAGGTAGGCCTTATGCCATGACGTATATGCTTGATGCTCAAGCCTCTTATTATATGCCTCTATGGTTATGAATAAAGTTTTATATTTTACATACAGATCGCATCCATAATAAATTTGGACTTCAACTCGACAATTTTGTATATCATGTTATAAATAGATTAGAAACAAATCTAGAAAAAAAAAATGTCATTATGGCCTAATTTTTAAGAAATATTTTTTGGGATTGGTCTATAAGTAGTTATAGAATTATATATGGATCCCAAACACAGCCTTGATAAAAATCTGCATAGTGTCCAATTATAATTTGGCAATTAGAGTTCAATCCATTCCAATAATTATTTCTCTCGAACACTTTTAAACTATGTGGGCCTCTCAATTCCGGAAAAAAAAAAAAAAAACTTTAACAAGCTTAATTTATAAGCACTCGAAACTCAGACAAGTAAATTTGGATTCTTGTTTGGGAGCTAGGATATTAACTTCTCTTCTTCTTCTTCATTATGCGTATTATAGTTCCACATTCCAAACAGCCTCTTCTCCTTCACCGCACGCGCTGTGCACATTTTTCATTCTCTCCACTGACTTGCATATTCCACTACATGACCAATCAAACGATGCCACGCACACACTTCCTGCTTGTGTCTTCCACTCGCAATCTGCCACGTCGCAAAACAATTAGCATCATTTCTTCCCAAGTTATTGAATTATATATTGAAACTGTGTGGCAAGCTCAAACTAGCTTATAATCGTTTTGGTTATAAATTACTTTAACAAAACAGTTGATAAAAGCTTAATTAAATACAGTTATTTCGTACAAATTTGAATTCATCAATATAGGAAAAATGTAAGAATTTAACATCTACTTGTATTATTGACAATCCAACCCGATTACTACTTATATCTCGAGAATATAAATGAGAGGGTCGTGGCATAAATGTACTCTAGAATTTTTGACACATCTTATTGGCACTCTTAATTTAAAGTTACTGTTTTTAGTTAAATTATCAGCTAATTTTTTTTGAATAAAATTCATACCCGGTGGTGTCCCGCAACACATGGAACGATCATCCACGTGTTCAACCTCGAGACCAATCAGCCACGAGCCAAGTGACACGTCTTCATTGGCGAATCTATGGAGGATGCGCCTGCTCAAAAAAAAAAAAAAAAAAAAAAAAAAAAAAGCTAATTTTTTTCATTAAGAAAATAAAATGGTGTTACAATGCTAAAAATTCCTGGAGAGGAAGTATCCAGTACTCACGAGTTGACAGCAATATAGTTAGCCAGGTCTTTGGAGATGGCATAAATTTGTCCTGTAGCGTGCCTGAAGTACTTGTTCCCCTCTTCACCAAATTTCCAGTACTCCGGTTCATGATATTTTACTCCTCTGCATACATTTGTTTTTCAGTTCAGTATATTCATCACAAGAAGAGTTTTCTTGTGAACAAGTAACTTACTTTTGAGACAGAACAGGTCCAGACTTCATGCAACCAATGTAAATTCGCGGTTTGTTCCTATATTTGGCCAAGGTACTTGCAAGAGTACCTAAAACAATAACAACAAGAATAATTAGAATAAAATTACTTCGAATTTGGCTATATGAATCTAAAACTTCTACTCAAGCACGATTCAATGCAATAACAATAATAATAAATGGACTCGGACGAGTTGGCCTAGTTAAGCACGTGGTATCGAGTTTGATTCTCCACGACAGCTAATTAAGTGTCGGGTCACTAGTGGTCTATTTCCGTAATCCCAGGGCCTATGAAACTAATCAAATAAGTGTCCGGATACTCATAGTTAATTAAAAAAAATAATAGATAAAATAAAATGAAGCGAAATAAATAGTTTAATTAGATGCGCTCGGTGACCATTGACCAATAATAAGTTGTGAGATTAAACTAAATGTGCTCGGAAACCAATAAGTTGCGAGATTAACCAATATCTTTCTGAGTAATGAGGTTGAGGTGCCGCCTGATTTTTGTGGAATCAATCGAGCTTAAGTAAGGAGAGACCAGAAATAAAAAAAAAAAAAAAAAAAAAAAAGAAGAAGATTCAACAATCATGATTATGAAGAAAAAAAGAAAAGGGACTAACCCAAATTGATGTGAACATCATCATCGAGCTTCATATAGAAGTCAGCATCCCAAATGGAAACAACAGTGGAGAAATAAAGCCTTGTCTTGGTGGAGAGTTCATGGTAGCCTTCCACATGTTCAAGCCTTAGAAAGTCCTTGTTCTCTGCTTCCTCTGCATCAATAGCTTTGTCAAGAACTCCTCCAGGGGCCGCACTGTGCCCTATCACAAATCTTATCACTATCCCCTTCTCCTTCTCTAATCTCTCCAGCTTCCCACCTTAATTGATTAACATATATAGTTACTTAGTTAGTTCACAACTTAATTATATAATCACTAATGATTACAACAAATGCATACATGTACACGACAACCAAACGTCGGGCCACTCGCACTGGTATCTTTCTGCAATCCAGGGCCCGTGGGACTAATCAGACTAAGTGTCTGGATACCCATGGTTACTAAAAAAACAAATGCATACATGTATGTAGTATACATATTTTTTTTAAAAAAAAAAATCAAAATGTGATTTGTTATACTATATATATGCAATACACCTCTAGGCAACCAAGTGTCTCTGACGGAGTCTCTTCTCTTCTTACTGCTAAATGCAGTGTTAATTCCGATGACGACGAACGCCTTCTTGAGATTCTTCTTCTCTACTTGATCGACGTAGCCGGAATCATCTTCCATCATTTTCTAGTCATGCAAAAAAAAAAAAAAAAAAAAAAAAAAAAAAAAAAAAAAATCAGTCTTGAAAGTTACATACTAATAAATATATTTGTTACATATACAACATAGTCAATTAATGTTCAAGAGAACTATATAGTATATATGTATGTATGACATATATATAATTGACATACCCTTTTGTGATCCAAATCTGATCTTGCATGTTCTGATGAGAGTCTTAATTCAGACAATGAAGTGGAGTAGTTGTGTCTGTCATTGTTGTGCCATGTCCTAGTAGTGGTGAAGAGAGAGCCAGCAAGAAAGCTAGCAATGCACAGCACCAACACTGCTCTACCGGGCAACAACTTTCCTCTCATTTTCTTCACTTCTAAGAATTTCCCTTTACACACTCCCTCCTCACTGCGTTTCACTGCATAGAATCTGCTCACATTGACACTCTCCATAGTGAATTTCATGTAGAATTAATCGAATAGCACCAATGTCTATAACACAATTTTGTATGTATATATAATTGAATTTACTAGCTAGCTATGTGTTTGTTTGATTTTGTTTGTTTTCTCAACTTAGATTAAAACAAAATTAGATAAATGTGACCATGATTTGGTGCTTAGAGTACTACCACCCATGTTAATTTGGCATGTACTTGCACAAAAAATGTGCCACATTGCAGGTCATTCCCTTTTGGTTTTCTTTGTGGGCCCTTTGCTTCCACGTGGCATCTTTGAAGGGTAGGAGTTGGTTAACATTATATGAAGATAGTATAATTAGATGCATATATTTGATCACACACATAGAATCAGTTTCAGCACGTATAGATAGTGCTCTCTCTGAATAGGCCCAGAGCAAGCCATGTGAAGATATGAAAATAATAAACATGAAAGTGATTGAGCATCCATTTATGGGCAAAGACCACTTGGAAGTATTACAAATCTGTCAAAATGTACTTCTAATCTTCATTTAAAGTAACTGATCAAAAATATTTTTCAAAGACTGGTTTTGGCCCACCTCATATGTCTATGTCTATGTATAAGATAGACTTGAATATCATGCAAACATATCAATTGATTGTGACCTATATTGACCTTTACATGAAATCACTTATAATCTATAAAAAATAGGAAAAATATCACATAATGAAATGAAAAAAAAAATTATTAATTTGATGTGATCTTACCTTAATTGAATATGTGAGGAGGGATCCTAAAATAATGAGAGTGGTGTTTGCAAATGAGAAAAGGACAAGAAGAATGAAAATGAAGACTACATTTTTATAACAATAAGCATGCTTTAAATATAAATTTTGGTTTTGCAGTTGAGTCATGTGGTCTTCATGCCACAACTGATTTGAACAACACAAAAAACATCACCTCACTTTTTGCTCCACTATGTATGTCACCAAGAAGACACCTTTGATATTATAATATGGAGTTATAATACATGATATAAAGTTATAGTGTCCATAAATACAACATAGGACACCCACACATTAGATCATAACATCAATATACATATATGTTCTAGCTTTTATCATCTTTATTAGTTAATATTACTAAGGGGTTACTTGTGTAAGAGATAAGAGTTCGAGCCTCGTAGTAGATGCAAGTTGTGATTTATTTCTTAAAAAAAAACATATATAATATTATACCGACGTGTCAACATTTAATTTAGTAGTCCTTGTAACAAAATGTGAGCTTACGTGCATCGAGATACGTGAATGTAGACTTCAATGTAGGGGCGGATCGGGGGGGTTTGGTCGCCCCCTCAACCCCTGTGATCCTTTATAGTACCCCTACTTATTTGTCCTTCCCGCCCCCCCTATGGTCGACACACGCTCTCTATCTAAGGTTAAAGTTCGCCCCCTAACAAGATTTTCTGGTTCCGCCACTGCCTCAAGTGCATCTTAGGACTCCAACTTTGCAGTGAATTATGTATATATGTATGTAGGTATTATGCATCAAAAGTATATATGTGACTATACATATACTTAGCATGTACATATTCCTTAATGATATAAAGCATGAAAGAATCACTTTCATTCTAGCATGTCTGAAATCCTTTCATATATGCCATGACTAATTATTGATCATACTAAGGAGTAGAAGCACATAATTAATATTATACATATACAAACTGTAAACCTTCATAATTATAGCAAAGTTGTTAAAATCCCTTGAAGACTAGCTAGCTCAAATAACAAACACAAAAGAACTATAACTTTCCTTCACTCCACCAGCAGATCACAACATTGCATGACTAATTAAGGCATGACATTGTGATCTGTTTGATTACCATTCTCTGAAATGATCACAATCTTCCCAGCGGAGTCATGCGGTAGAGTAGTTATAGGCGACGTAGATGTGTCGCGAGGAAACCAATTCGCCCAATAAAGATAGTTGAGAAAGTTAACAAAGCTGAGAGATGCCAATAACCAGTAAAAAAGATCCAACTTGTCTTCATCCAAGTTATCCCTACTTAGCCATCCACCTTTAGTTGATACTGATGAGTACTGTGAGCTCATTTTGTTGACAATGTCGACGAGGGCAGAGCTCAAGAAGAATCCAAATGAGTATGAGCAGTAGTTAATGGCTGCTAAGAAGGATTGCATTCGTCCTAGTGACTGCTTGTAGAAGAACTCGATCAAGCCTACTGATGCAAACATCTCGGAGAGTCCAAACACAAGATATTGTGGAACTATCCAAAAGATCGATAGAATCTTGCCCGAACCGATGCTTGCTTGCCTCCTTTTTTCCTCCGACAGGGCAGCTGCCACCATCGAGAAGGTTGCAATGAAGAGACCGACAGCAACTCGTTGCAGCGGCGTCACTCCGGATTCAATTTTTGTGACCTTTCGCATTAGCGGGACAAAGGCTACTTCATAGAGAGGAACTAGAAAAATAAGCATCAAGTAAGGGATGGCCTGAAGTGAAGCTGGAGGGATTTGGAAATTCTTTGTTAGGTGCTTGTCCATGGCCTTTCCTTGTTGAACCGAGAAAGTTTGGAGCTGCGCCGAAATGGTTTGGAAGAAGACTGTGCTAGCAAAGATAGGAATTGCCGCCATCATTATCTTCACTTGATCAACTTCAATTCTTGTACATTGTCGCCAAGACCTCTCCTTTGTTCGCCCGTTTGGCGCGCAAGCATTGTCTAGGAACCTAAAATTTTATGAACCTCATCAGACCCTAAATAAAAAAACTGCAAATTGTAGAATATAACACTATGAAAAGTTTTGGCAGGTTTGATTAATCATGTATGTAAGCACATACTCCTATATAATTACAAACTAATTAATTCTCCTACAAATAATATAGATAGATAGGTCTACCTGAAATTTTTTGAGAATCGACTATTACTATGAACATAGGAAGACACCTTGCCATTGTCTCCTAATTGGTCTTCAATCCCGTGATCCGTTGTTGCTTCAGATCGATTATTTCTGTTTAACACCGCTGCTACGCAAACCTTGTACACATGAAACACAAGAGTCATCAAATACTGAATTCACACAGGATAAAATTAATGAACCCTTAATTGCATTCTATATATAAATTCTAAATCTTAACTTCAAGGTGTGAAACAATTTTCTACAAATGAACAAACATGGAAACATGCGAAAACTGCGATTTCTTGTTTGATTCTCTTGAATGATCACATGTTTGATGCAATGATATATAGATTGATGGTAATTGACTGTACTTGTGCAATTGTGAGAAAGATGTTTCCGCCGGGAGGACTGTTCCTATAACGAGGAATACCCGAAACCAGAATGAAGATTCCAACCACCATAGAACTGGCTGAAATTGTGAATCCGACGCCCATCCCTACTCGCGTCTCAGTCCACACTAATACAGTGTTGCGAAAAGGCTGGATATGCAACATGTGAAGTACCCTGCATTGAAGAATGAAGAGATCTTCCTGGACTGCCCTGGCTCTCCATTTTTGAACTGATCAGCTCCATGAGAGGCAATGTTTGGCTTTATGCAGCCACTCCCTACGGCGACCAAGTAAAGACCTGCATATAGTATAAAGGACTGTAATCCATTGGCTTCGACGCATGATTCAGATGAGATTTCGCACTTCGGGGGCCTTAGCTGAGGCAGATGTGCTTGAATTGCAAGTAATATAAAACCCTGCATACATCATTTCATATGTCAACTTCTCATACTAATCAACATCTATCTATCTTGTTTTGTATGAACATATTAATACTAATTGAATCCTATACTGCATTAAGGGATATTACAGTATATATACTTACTGAGAGCTCCACAAACGAAAATACCAACATAGTCCAAAAGCTCCCTAGATAAGAATCCGAAATGAATCCGCCGAGGAGGCACAGAAGGTTCTGTGTCCCTAAGAAGTTGGTGACTGTATTTGCTGCCTTAGAGAGAGGGAAGTGCATCTGGTTGGTCAGATACATAATGAGGTTAGCCCCCGCGGCCATATTCGCCACAATGTCAGCTACTTGAAGGCCTGAAAGATAAATTACGCATACTCGAAAATATTACAATGTTGGATCCAATGGAAATGTTAAACATATATTAAAGAAACATAGGAACTGCTGAGTTCAAACAGGGCAGACTAGCTTGCTAGAACTTGCAATGTACTGAACTACTCAAGCCAATCAAGATGAAATTTTCAAGTACAAAAAAGTTAAGGCTGAGTCTGGTAATATGATCTGAAAACTACTATTTATTTATTTTTATCTTGAAATCTTGATAAAGTAATTGACAACCATCGTAAAACTTTTGTCGCGCTTTATGAAACGGATCAAACTTAAAATTTTCATGAAGCCTAGAGATGAAATTAACTCCAAGGCTTTAATTTGTAACTTCATCTATCCTTAAAGAAATATACAACTAAAAGAAACGAAAATTCAATTGTTACTTTTCATTTTTTTTTTTTACATTAATACAAAATCTTTTTTTTTTTTTATTTTTGTCAAGGACATTTGGCACTTCAAATTTTAAACTCAAATATATCATAAAACTATTTAACTTTGCTAGATTTTTCTCCTTATTAATTAATTATTTGCAAGTTTAATTGCAACAAGATTTTGTTATGAAGCTAAATTCATGAATCAGTAACTTCATGCATTGAAATTAATTATGAGGAATTAGTTGTTACAGATGATCTATAAAATATTATTTGTTAATCTACATGGTACCTGCTATTAAGTCCTATATGATACCACAAAATAACTCCGGCTTATCATAACTGTTATTTACTTTATCTAAATTTCCTTCTTTGAATGCATTTGGTAATGTCATTGTAAAGCAGGCATCAACAAGACGCGTGTTAATTTTTTTTTTTATTTTTAATTATGTGGAGTGCGTAATCTGGTCATGGAGAGGAAAAAAAATAGCCATGCCATGGAACCATGGAAACCACAAAAATACCAATGTCATGGGAACCTCATTTACAACTATTGGATTTTAATCCAACACATTAATCTATGAGTCATAAATGCAAAAAACATTTAATTCACAACACAATATTTAATTTAAGGGGTTCCATAACATGAATATATATTATGTCACCATGAGGTAGCTACCAAGCTAAAAGAGAAATTTTGTAGTGCTAATTAGATTAGCTAGATATGGTTTATGGAAGTAAATAATGTTGGGCGACAAAAAAAATAAATAAATAAATAAAATGAATGTAGCGCAAATAAAGATATTTTTATTGGTTGTGTGGTAATTTTGTAAGAGATAGAATAAAAAATATAAAAATTCAAAGAAAATCATGAGTAGAACCAATTGACCCAAAAAGTTAGGGAAGAGTGGTTGCCAGTGTTTGGACACCTCCATAAATGGCCTATAAATATTTCGGTTAATTAGAAAATTTGACTTGATGGAAAATAAAGAAAACTTAACAATGCTGGGGTTGACTGAAGGGTATGCATTGATTATCAAAGATTAATTAAAAGGATTTCGAAAGCACGTAATCAATTGTATTAATCTAGCGCAATGGAACATTTTGATCCATGTAGTCAACCCCCAACTATTTTTTTGCCGTAAAATAAATTTTTCATTAATCTCCAATTGCTCACATGCAATAGAAAGGACTATAGAACCAATTGCCTTCATAAAAGTATATATAAATACTATGATTCACTAATCCTATATTTTCAAAAGAATAAAATCAACTGTCATATATAAAGTTGGTTTTGAAAAACTATGATTGTAGTACTTAATTATAGTGTGACAATAAGGGACTGTTCTCTAAAGCAAATCTTTGAAAAAAATGCATAGATAAAGGATGAGTGATTGAGAGTGGATTTGATAACCGCAACAGGGATTAAACTAATCATTAATTAATTTTATATATGAATAGATCTGAGTTTTATTTAATAGACGAAAGAGTAATTTAAAGATTTAACTCGAATAACCGCCCGTCAAAAGATTAATTCGATGGTGGTTCAAAATCTAGAATATACGCCCCCAAAAAACCATAGAGCTAAAAAGGGGAGTTTTTCGTAGGGTTTTCGAAATTAAAGATAATTTCATACATGACCCTAATTAATTTTGAATTAAAGCTTTGTTGTTGTTGTATAGCCTCCTCCTTTGTCTAAACTCAGGATCGGCTATGTAGAGCATATAAGATGCACGTTCTACATATATAATTAAGTGGAGTTATAAGATCATCCGATCACACAAACACACGCAATTTTTTTCTCAAGAGAAAATATCGGATAGTTTTTTTTTTTTTTTATCATGATATATATAGTACTAGTGAGCTAGCTAGCACAAAGAACACACTAACATAAGAGATCGATCAATCAAATTAACCATGCATGCATGCATGCATGCATGTATGTATCTATGTGAAGAGTTGTATGAGAAAGAGAGAGAGAGAGACCGAGAACGCAGAGAGCAGCAAGGGCACCGCCATGGTTGGTGGGGTGGCATGGCCTTCGTTTCCAATCCAAAAACACTTCCTCGGGATTCTCACCACATCATCATGATCATGATCATGAGGAGATGGTACTGAAGGAGAGTGGTATGTCTTGCTCTTCTTCATCAACAACGCTTGTGTTAACGTTGTTGTTGATGATGATCTCTCACCATCACTACCACTAATATAGTTCTTCATTTCAATATTGTTTTACGTTACTCTTCACTTCTCTTCTTAGTTCTTAGCTGTGATTCAGCTTTTACATAACAAAAGGCCAAATAAACTTTTCATTTATAATAAGCATGTCTACATCGTGGGATCTTTGAGGGGATTCTCTAAAAAAAATCAAGCCAAATTCACTCGATCATATCGAGATACGCACATATATTTCGTGATGATGATCCTGTGCTCTCATGAGTCGTTCGTCTTTTAACTAAATGCATTAATGTTTGTTAACGCGTGTACTTAAGATGACGTACTTCGATGCTTGATCCCTAGCTAGCTAGACCATGCATGAGATGTGAGTGTTCTCATATCCAATTAAGCTTTTGGACAAGTGTTTTATTTTTGGAAAATGCTGCAATCACATTTTAAACTTACGCCCAAAGTCACATTTTTGACGACGTGACGTGCAGGCCTGCGTCCTTGGGAGCCATTTGTAGGCGTCTCGAGATATAATCCCCGCATGTTATGCATCAAGAACTATTTGCATACACTTATTAATTTTCATGTGAGACTCGTACGCCACGTCGCTTTAATGTGGCTTTGGGTGTTATTTTAGCATCTTCATTTTTTAGATTATTGTTGAGTATTCTCTGACTTGAGGTGGGAAGAACCACAAGGACGTTAACCTGTAGCCAAGAGTCTTAAAGTTTTTCATTAATTCTCAAAGTTCGAACTCAAAGCATTTGATTAATTAAGAGAGAAGGAGCTCGTGTCATCTCACTAAAACCCTCTTGGTTGCACAAGTGTTATTTAGTGCTTTTTATAGTTTTTAGGTCTACGTACGTATGTGTCAAATAGTCTCGCCCCCCTTTCACTTTGACCTCGACCACCACGTACCCATTGCACTAATACTTTATAATGTTCATGTTCGAGCTTTTTTCAGCTTCCTTATTTAGGTTCATGTACTAATCGCATGGTAATTTTATATATCATATAACCGAGGAAACCAAATGAGAATATAATATAGCTTTTTAAAGTTGAACTCATAATCTTTGCCTCAATCAGAGTTACGATGCTTCTTTAATTTAGTTACGCATACTCCATCTTACTTTGACATTTTGGAGTGAGCTCCACTATTAATTATACTAAAGTCCATGCATAAACTTGCTCTACCTTGAATTGGACCTAATATTACAAATTAAAATGAACATTGTGTTTATTTTGTTTAATTTTCATGCAGTGATCTCTTTTGTGATTGTAACTGATCCTATTCAATTCAAGATCATGATTTTCTTTTTTAGATCGAATCGTGATTTCACATGTAAATCAAGAACTAAAATATTGCACTATTGTTAATTATGGATTTATTAAGGTGCATTGAAATTGTACTTTTTTTTTTTTTAGGAAGAAATTGTACACTTTATAATTAAGTGGGAGCTTGATCAGCAGGGGTTTGCTTTTGTAATTAAAAAAAAAAAGAATCTGGTTTATTCTCTCGAACCCTTATCTGATAAGAAAATTTAGTTACAATAATATACTATATGATCAATGGCTTGAAATAATATATTTTTTTTTTGATAGGATAAGGCTTGAAATAATATTAATAAGAGTAAATATTAGTTTTTTTATTTGGTCTAAATGTGTATCAACTCAACATATCTTTAAAGTGATCTTAATACAGACACAAAGCCGATCAAAAAAATCTTAATACAGACACAAACAGTATATGAATTAGAGAAGAAAATAAAATTGAATGGATTTGCCTTAAAGTGGACTCAGAAGAAGATCTAAAAGATGATTATAACATAAGAATTAGTTATGCATCATTAATTTGAAAACAAATGCATAAATTAATGTGGAATATATATTTATATATTTGAATTTTAATATAAAGATAGAATTAAAATTAATGAATAGATGATCACCTAGAACGCAGGCTGCAGCTGCTGCTCCTCCATGCATGTCTGATATCTTAATTATCTAGTATTCAATGAGGGATTTTGTGAATGCATCTCTTTTACTCGCTTAAACAATCTTCTCCTTTTATAATCAGACTTAATTTAATCTGTAGTCTATAAGTTTTTGCCAATTTGGTTAAGAATTTGTTTTTTATTAATTAAATCCATATATAGGGGATTTACATGTCTAGTTTTGTATGTATTGGTTTGGGCATATGTAGCTTGCACAAGATATAAGACTAGGCTTGGAAGGAAGCACACACCCGAAGTTACATAAGCTCACAAGAGCCGTCCACGCAACCTCGACCTACGTGTCACACACCAAGATCTATGTATGCGTAGCTACATCCTGATTGAGGTGCGCATGTAGGAGTGGCAAAAAAAGGGGTCCGAACGTGTACGGGTCCGGACACCCCCTTAATAACAACTTAAAATAGTGTTCGGACCGTATCCGTTTTTGAAACGGACACTTTTTTTGTGTCCGGACCCGTATGTTTTAAAACATACAAGACCCGTTTTTTGTCCGGACCCATTTTTTAATATAATAAATAATTTTTTTCACCAAATTATTAACAAAAATGCATGATTTTTATGTTGCCATGCATTCCATCACTACGAAAAAAAAAAACATGTTATACATTCAAAATTCAAGTCTTACAAGTTTTCATATAAAAATAACATCATCATCAATGAAATAATAATACAAACATAATGAAAGTTTCAAAATATCCCTATAAATAAATAAAATATTATTTAAATTAATCGCTAAACGGGTATCCGTTTTTTTAAAATGGACAAAAGAATATATTCGGATCCCTATTTATTTTAAAAAATTATGTCCGGATCCGTTTAAAGCGGGTCCGGACACTTTTTGCCACCCTTATGCGCAGGGACTGCTCGAGGGCCTGATGTCACTTCGGGTGTGACTTCCCCATTGTTATTCTAACATTAGCTCACTTAATTTGAAGAAGTGTAACGCATATAACCACTACAAAACTTGGGCTGAACCTAGCTTGTACACAGTCAATTCCAACTCAGGCCATTAGAAAACTTTCCATTGAAAAGATGCTTTTTTTTTTGTTTGTTTTTTGAAGTAGCATTGAAAAAATGTTATTGGTTTGGAGAACTCTTACTAGAACATTTTTGGCCTTTAATAGAGGTTTTAAAACCCTATTAAATAGTGTGTTATTAAATGTCATGTGAAAATGTGTTATGTTTTAATTTTTAATACATGTATTACATAGAGGTTTTTTAAAACTCCTATCAATTAGGTGTTCTTTAATAACACCCCTTTTAATAGGGTTTTAAAACTTCTATTAAGTACCAAAATTGTTCTAGTGTCTACAAGCGAGATTCCATAACTATCTATAATCGCCTTGAAGACCTATAGAGAAAATCCACTACAAAAAAGTAGTTTTCTTGCCACAAGTCAAGTCATTATAGAAATTATATGAACTTTCTATCATGGGCTTGATTGTGATAGATTTACAAAGTCAGGTTAATTATACAACAATAGGACAAAACCTTGATTCCAAATTATCTAGAGCTCCCCGTATAAAAGCATCTCTAATGATAAATGTGGATTGTAGGCGTGGATTATTGTCACGTTAGTAACGTGTAGATGATATGACTTAAATAGACATTGAAGTTCAAAAGTGTCGTCCAATGGTAAATGTGAATTGCATTTACTATTTTAAAAATTTATTGTTTTTTTTTATATATATTTTAGAAAGAGTTGTTGACGTGTCTATGGATTGCATCGTTTAAAAGTAAACATTCAAAATAAATAATGTCTATCCATATCAGTTCGACATTCAAAATGTACATTTCATTGGAGATGTACTTTTTTTTCGCTCTATTGTCTATTTAGTCCTAGGTGACACACATTGACATCCACTCCACATTCTATTGGAGATGCTTTAAATTTTATAACATTATAGATGATATTGATCACTTAATCGAGCACAATGGAAAAGTTTGATCCATGTAGCCGATAGCCGACTCGATTAATTTGGGATTTGAGGCTATGTTGTTGTTGTTGTTGTTGTTGTTGTTGTCACTAGAACAATTTCGGTATTTAATAGAGGTTTTTAAACCCCTATTAAAAGAGGGTGTTATTAAATAACACCTAATTGATAGGAGTTTTAAAAAACCTCTATGTAATACATGTGTTAAAAATTAAAAAATAACACATTTTCACATGACATTTAATAACACTTATTTAATAGGGGTTTTAAAACCTATTAAAGGCCAAAAATGTTCTAGCGTGTTATTGATATATGAATGATATTGATCATGAATCAAGCCCATTGTAAATTAAACAGTGATAGAAAGTAACTACTTTATACACAATCGGCTTGGTCGTGCTAAAGGAAACCAAGCCTATCAGGTTTGTACATATCTTCCTTTGTGTACTGTGTACATAATGGATGCTTCAGCAGAGCAGATTTCCAAGATGTTTGTGTTGATGATTTCACAAGATGAGTAAATAGGTCTTTGCTATAGAAAACTAATTTGCAATGAACAATGACCTACCTCACAATGTAAAATACTAGAATGACAACCCTACATCACATTGCAAGTCACATTGGTTAGCAGGAGCCGTTTATATGGCCTCGACCCGCGTGTTATATGCACCGGAATTTGTATACAGCCAATTAAATTGTCAGAGGAATCCTATGATGGTTTCTTGAGCAAACATATATGGATTAGAACCACCACAACATAGAACAGTACTGACATCCTTTTAAACCAATAAGTGCTACAAAGTTGAAATTAAAATAAAAAGCAAATGGTGGGGGGAGTCTTGTTTGTGAAGGACCTTGTTAACTGCTACAAACAAAACATGTACTAGACATGTTTCTTACTGATAGTGAAAACACATCATTTTCTCTCTATCTCCTACTGCTTATGCAAGGGGCCTAACACATGGCACTTTCACAGGCTAAAACAGGTACATCAATTAGCTTTATGGGTCTCTCTTTAAACTGGATAAAGTCAATTAATAGAGCCCACCATTCACATATTTGTTCTCCACTGACCAAACACTTGAAAGATGAGTTCTTCCAATACATCATTAAACAATGGGAGGTAGTAGTGAGTGGCACAAAAAGAAAAGAAAGATAGTGCATTGAATCTAGCTTACATGTGGGACCAAATTGAACCTAGTTTAGGGGGGTCCTTGGAACCACATTGAGAAGCAAAAGGAAATTAAGCAACACTTTATATATATAAAACTGTACATCATACATTTAACATCAAATCCTCACAAGCTTTCTCAACAGGAGTGAAATTAATAATATGAGAATACATACTATATGGCATTACTACTAGTAATTTATTTATGCAATGTTGTCAATAGGATCATGAGGAGTTGTGCTAGGTGATGGAGAAGTTGTGTTTGAATACCAGTTGGACCAAAAGAGATAGTTGAAGAAGTTAATCATGCTTAGGGAAGCTAATAACCAATAGAACAGGTCTAGCCTATCCTTGTTGAGATTATTGTCGCTAAGCCAACCGCCACTCGACGAGGTGATCTTATTTACAAGAGAGACAAGAATGGAGCTCAAGAAGAATCCAAATGAATAAGAACAATAGCTGAAGGCAGTTAAGAAGGATTGCATTTTTCCTAGGGACTGTTTGTAGAAGAACTCTATGAAACCAACAGCTGTGAACATTTCAGAGACCCCGAAAATGAGAAATTGCGGGACGATCCAAAAGATTGATATAATTTTATTTGAATCAACAGCAGAAATCCTCCTTTTATGCTCTACTAAGGCCGCTGCGACCATGGAGAAGGTGGAAAGAAATAGGCCAACGCCTATCCGTTGAAGAGGAGTTATCCCCGATTGGATTCCAGTGAACTTTCGTAGGAATGGAACACAGAGAGTCTCGTAAAGAGGAACGACAAATATGAGAATCATATAAGGAATGGCCTGAAGTGAAGCCGGAGGGATTTTGAAGTGTTTCGTGAGGTGGGTGTTCATGGCACTTCCCTGTTGAACTGAGAATGTTTGGAGCTGAGCCAAAATGGTGTTGAACACAATTGTACAAGCGAAAATAGGGATCATACAGAGGATTAGCCGCACTTGCTCGACTTGGTTTTCACTGCATAGTCTCCATGGACTTTCCTTCTTATGATCTCCATCCTGAACTTTGATACATGCTTTGTCCAAGAACCTGGAATTTCCAGTATTCAACATCACTTAAACACTTATATCTTGATTAAAAAAAAAAAACAGCACTTAATTATATGAGATGTAATGCAATTATGCAAGGACTACAAAAGACAAGCACACAAGGCTTCATATTCCTTTGTTTCATTTTATGTAATCACAAATACTCTACCATTTCATAGCATTTTGGAGATGCACAGACTGAAATCTAGTACTCTTACATTAATTATTAAGAATGACTATAGAGCAAAGACTATATATACTACCGACATCGGTAATATATAGCTAGGAAGCGTTTTTCGTTCCTTTAATGGTTTCAAAATTTCGAAAAATCAAACATGATCCTTTTTTACTTGCTACTGAATAAATTAGAATGGATAATATGTCCTAAAGTTAGTTTCATGAAGTTCCTAGATTGCCAGAGTTGATTTTCTGAACTCGTGTATCCTGACTACTGATAACATTTCCCAACTTAATCAATGACATTAAGAAAACAAAAATAAAGGTACTGCAAGATTAATTGCTCCACATTGCAATAATAATTCATGTTAAAAAGTCGAAAGAACTGTGAACTTACTTGAACTTTTTAGTACTGGGGGACACGATGGACCCATCGACATGGCTTTCGCTCCCGTAGAGCGCCACTGATGAGGAACAAACTAGCTTTCTCTTTGCAATTGAAGCCACGAAAACCTGAAAGAAGGAAATAATTACTTCTACCTAATTTGATTTCGTTAATAGGTTTAAATCTTTGTAAACAACAGTAGAAAAGCCTAGAGCTGCCCCTTAGACTGGCTCTCGATAGTTTTCGATTTATTTTTAGTGAAATCATCCATCAGTTACAGCTTTTCCTTCATATATAAGAGACTCTACTTTCTTGATGAAAATCTTATGATTATTTCTAACTAAGAACTGGTTATTTAAATATAATTAGCGCGAATCTGAATTATAAACATTCTTCGTTATTAGGCTACACAATACAAAAAAATTAAAAATTAATATCGCTGATAATATCTACTGTTTCAAAACCATATATTATCATCTGCAAGTCTTTCTTCATATCTTCTTCTTTAATAAAGATTCTCTTTCAAACTCCACCTTAAATTATGTACAAGAAACAAAAGAAAAATTTCAATGAAGACAAAAGTAATATATAATTGTCCATAAAGTACAAACTACAAAGTTAGGCAAATATCCCCATCCCTACATATATGTATAAGATTTTCAAATACGAGTTTAGAAATATATTTTATTTAAGTACATGTACATACACCTGTATATATGTGTAGTTCATTATTGTGACAGAAGTTCAAAAAAAAAAAATAAATGAAACAAATATTTAAGTACTAAAGAGAGAGATAAAGAATCAAATTAAATTACCTGCAAAATAGGAGTCAAGATGCTCCCCCTCGGTGGATTATTTCTATAAAAGACAGTGCCTGCAATAAGAGAGATCAAACCAAGTGCCATTGCTGCAGCAGAGATCCCAAATCCAATGTCCATCCCAGAATGAGTTTGAATCCACACAATCACAGTGAGAGCTATAAGTTCTCCAATAGTGAATGCAAAGTAGGCGGCATTGAAGTACGTCGAGAGCTTCTTCGATTCACCGCCACGATATAATTGAGCTTCCCTCGGAAATTGGTCACCTCCGTAAGCCGCCATATTAGGCTTCAAACACCCACTCCCCAAAGCCACCAAGTACAAGGCCAAAAAAAAGACTATGGCCTTAAACCCCTTAGCCTCTTCACATTGGCCCGGCGCCGAAGCGAACATGTCGCATTCGGGTGGCCTTAGTTGAGGGAGATGGGCTTGGATTGATAGTAATGAAAACCCCTGTGTGTGTACATACATGAGTGATCAATCAATCAATCAATCAAATTAACAAGATCATATAATGTTGAATGGATAAAGTTCAAAAAAAACTTACTGAGACTTCAATGAAACCAAATATCAAGATGGTCCAGAAGCAGCCAAGATAAGAATCTGAGAGGAACCCACCAAAGAGGGTCAAAATGAAGATGGTCCCTACAAAGTTTGTCACTATGTTTGCAGATTTTGAGAGTGGGAAGTGCATCTCATTGATCACATATGTTATCAGATTGTTTCCAACTGCAGCTATTGCCATGATCTCAAAACCCTGAACTCCTACATAGACCAACCCAACAACAACAACAACAACAACAACAACTCATCAAACAATCTTTCACACAACAAAAAATTTCAAAACCAACAAAATGTTGGTTTCTTCCAGGGTCATTAGGTTGGGGTGGCTGACTGGCTCTCGTGGGAATAGTCGAGCCTAAAAAGGCTCGGACGCCCACAATTATAAAAATAAAATAAAACCAACAAGGTGAAGACTTGATTAGCTAAAAAACCACAACAGATCATTAAATTAAGTTACCAAGAACAAAAGATGCAGCTCTGAATCCACCATGCCTGTTGGGCTTGCAAGGTCTGCCCCTCCAATCCACATAACCATCCTTCACAACCACTGAAGAATTAGAGTCCCCTCCCTTGCTCCTCTCATCATTCTCCATTGTTGTTCAATGCCTCCTCACTCTTGTCCCTCTCTATGTATATTTGGATTCTATACTACTAATACAATTGATACAATTAATACAAAACTCTGCTGACACTTTCCATAAATATATTGAAACGGCTCATCACTAGTTCACATGTGGCCATATGCGCAGCCCATACTTATATAACAACTTAAGACACACACACACAGACTTTTTTTTTTTTTTTTTTTTTCCAAGCGAGCCTCAATATTCTCACGAGGCTTTAGTTCAATCGGCCTGAGTGTATTTCAATGACCCAAGTAGTTTTGATGCAATAGTTAATCGAACCTGAGACCATACGCCTAATTAACCCACTCAATCTCAAGCTCAATTTTACCGTTGGGCCAACCCGTTGGAGTTCACATTACACACGCTTGAACAACGCGTGAGAGTGTGACCCCACTAGTGTTGAGTCTCTCTTTCCGTCACACTTTCCTCCATATAAGTGGAGCACATTTTTCCTGCTCTCCAATCGATGGAGATGGATATTCCTCCTCACTTTCTTAACACTGTTCACTTTTAGCATTCATTAAAAAAAAAAAAAAGAAAAAAAAAAAGAAGAGGGGGCCCGTGAGATTGTGCCAGAGAGGCCTAGCGGACCATGCCAGTCAACCTCGTTAATGGATTACATTTATTTGTGTGTTTGGAAGAACAAAGATTTGTGATATTGGGGGAAGTGGGTGGGAGGGGTTGTGTGGCTATAGTGAGTTAAAGAGTAGTGTTCCTAGTAATTAGAGTGAATGAATGGTTGATGAGTGTTTGTCTCTTGTTAAAGCAAGTTTGGATGTGTCGTTGAGCACCCTTAATCGCATCAAATCTTTCATTTCGAACCATGTAAATTGGTGTTTATTGGGCTCATATATATCGTATATATCATATATATATATATATATATATATATATATATCATATATGACGTCTCGCATGACGGCCATCATATATATACTTTTCTTCACTGTTGATAACAAATCAAAGTGTTTGTTTCATTTTTGGGATTTGCCACGGTTTCCAGTTCAAACAGTCGACCAAGAATAACCGGACAGGTTGGCTCGACAGTAAAAATGAGTGTAGAGTTGTATGAGTTAAGTGCATGATCCCAAGTTTGATTTCCTATGTGGCAAGTTCGTTTAGACCACTTGAAGCCTTCTCTCGATCGATAAGCACAAAACCCCATAGGACTAGTGAAGATAGTAACCTTGATACTCGCAACCATCAAAATAAAATAAAAAACGATGGAGCAAGACGAGTACATACGATAACAAAATTGACGTCAAATCTTCAATTCTAAATCAAATGAATTTCACTACCTAAATTTACAAGGGTGTATTCAATTGAGATTTTAACGAACTTTTGGTTACTTTTAATTACTAAAAAAGTTTAGGTGTATTCAATTAAAATTTTTAGAGAGTTTATAAAAGTAAGGTGTATTCAATGTGAACTTTTATAGACTTTTAATTTATAGACTTTTTAAAAGTCTATAAAAGTTTTGAGATATTCAATTTAAACTTTTAGAGAGTTTATAAAAGTAAGGTGTATTTAATTTTTTGGTGATTTTTGTGGTTTGGTTACAAATCTCGACTTTTATAGACTTTTTGTATAAAAATACACATAAAGAAATCTTCAACTTCTCCTCACCACAATCCAAAAACTTTTAGAGACTTTTAATTTTTGTTGGTTCTTTTATTCAATAAGGACTTCATTGTTCACAACGTATTTTTTTATTAATTATTTTTATCAACTTCTCTAACCACTCCATAACTAATGGATTTAATTGTTCACTCATTATACTCTAATGTCTATGTTGATGAAAATGAAAATGATGCCGTTATTAATAAGATCTCATTCTTGCATCATTGTACATTTTTTGTAAGATTTTTTTACGAAGAAGTTTCGTTTATTAAGTGTATAATTATAATCTCAAAAAGTGTAATATTATTATTTTTGGAGAAGATAATCGTATATTTTTTTTCAAATGCAAGAAGTGCTTTTTAAGAAATTTAAACTATCATTCTTAAGGAAAAAATATAAGTTTTTTTTTATGTAAGTCAAAAAAAAGTGCAAAATTTTTACACAATGATCTTATTTGATTCTTTTTTGCCACTAAAGATAATTCATTTACCTATTTGTTTTGTTGATATTTATTTACTTATTTGTTATGTTACTATCTTGATAGTAATTCATTAATATGTATATATGATTTTTTTATTAAAATACAAAATACTTTTTAAAAAATCAGTAATAGTTCTTAAGAAAAAGAAATGTAAGTATTCATTTATTTTTTATAATAAAGTGCAAAATATTGTTTCAATATAAAAATCACAAAAATTTACTAGTATCAATTAAAATCATGTTTAAAAAGTTCACAAAAGTCACTAAAAATCTTAAATGTTAATAAAAGTCATCAAAATGAAGTTTACATAAAAGTTTATCAAAGTCATTAAAAGTCTAGCGTGGAAAATTAAAAAAATCTACAAACTTCATTGAAAAGTCATCCACTTATAAAAGTAACATAAAAAAAATCTATTAAAATATCAATGCTAAAAAAAAAAAAAAAAAGTTTTTTTCTCATTGAAATACACCCCTAAAAGTCTGTTAATGTTTTCATTATGCTCGATTTAATGCAATTTTAATTGTAATTTAAGAAATCCTCTTGATTCTTAAAAGAGAAAGAAAATCTTTGAGATTTTTGTAATTAATGCCTTTAGAGGTATTTTTTTTTTTTTTGTCATGAACCTTTAAAGGTATCTAAGCTCTACTTTTATGTATTTGGTATTTTTCCACATCGTGCAAGATATCTGCAAGATATCTTTAAATGTGTCCAAATCATTACTAATTTATTATATACCCTTTACTTACTTTTTTACTCCATCGACAACCTCTGCAGCATTCATTTAAGAAAAGTGGAAAGAGTTTGAACCATGTAGTCGATCCAAACTGATTCAAGATTAAAACTTTGTTTGTCACGCACAAACTAGCTTATCAGCTAAACTAGATTATAAGCTACTTCAGTAAATAAGCAATGTTTGGTTAGCAACTTATTTTAAAAATAAGCTAAATGAAACTAGAAAATCTTGGACGCTATAACAAGTAGCTTTTAGTTCAAAAACATCGGATCTAGTTTACTTTCCCTTTCAGCCCTCAAATTCATGCAAAAGATTCATGTGTTTGTTTATTTTTTTTAATGTTTTCGATTTTCACAAAGCACATAAAAGTTGCAATGCATGTCATAATTATACGTTGACAAAAAACAGGTTATACTATAATTTCTTAATTTTCTCCAAAAATAAAAAAGATAAATATGTGATTTTGTTTTTGTTTTTTGTAGATTTGTATATTCATATTTTTTTCTCAAATTTGTTTTTTACTTAACGATGGCATATATGTTACATATACATTATTTTTTTTCATGAAATGCTACGGATACATGTTAAGAATATTAGTACATGTTATGCAAATACGGTGTTGTTTAATATTATCAATATTAATATATTTTATTTTGAAAACCTTACAAATACATTAATTAAGTTAAAAATACTAAACATAAAAAGTCAAAAATATTAAATTATAAATAAATTATTAATATATAATATTTTTTAAAAAATGATAAAATAAACATTAAAATAATTATTAAATAAATAATTATGTTTATAAGTCCTACATTTAATAATACATATATATCATTTATAATATATAAAATGTTTTTTTGTGTCATTTTGTATTTCTCTCTACTCGATCAACTATTTCTTCCAAAGAGTTTTAAATGATCACCTAAATTATCAGATATCAGCTAGGTTATAAGCTATCAGCTAGATTATCAACTATCAAGTAGCTATCGACTAAATTATCAGCTATCAGATAAATTATCAACTAGTGTTGCCAAACAAAGCTTAAGTAGTCTTCTTATTATTGTCTTAACCACCTCTTTTTTATTTACAAGTTATTATACTCTTATTGCAAGTTACTTCACAAATTTCTGTATGGCTTGTGGGGGTCACATCCACGTGTCTTCTCAAAGAGATAATGGGACTTGAAATATACACATAACCAATAATTATGGTGTTTGAATTGAGATATATGCATATAACTCTAGTCAATATACACAACTGTTCCCACTCATTTCTCAAATCCCAACAGCACCACCCCAAACTTGAACTTTTAAACCACATTTCCTAGAAATTTTGCACATCAAATATTACAGATGTTAGTCAACCCCCCAACAGTGATTTCATTGTAAATTAAAATGTGTTCCCCTTTTAATTTGTACATACAATCTGACCCATCAAAAAACCTTTTATACAACTTTTCTCAGTTCGATAGGGTCTCTTTTTATTTGCTTTAAGATTTTGGTTTATTGGGCAGGTAGACTCCCCCTATCTTTACATGTTGTTTCAAAGCAAATAAGTCAAATGTTTGGTACCGACAATTTGGGATGTCTGCACCCTTTGTGTGCAACTACATGGGTCACACACGCCCATGGCCACTATCCTCAAAGTGCTTTCTCATATATCTTAGTGGATTTACACGCCAACAACTATGAATTGACTTGTCAACATATTAATCCTTTATTCAGTCATTAATTACAATAATTTGCCTAACAAGAATACCCTAAAAGACTAATATAATCAGAAGCAAAAATCCTAGAATACCACTTTTGTTAGGCAAATATACAAGCGTCTTGGCCAGTACATTGAAATCGAAGAGTCATATTCTGCAATCGCAGATTCATATTCTACATTGTATGCTAATGATGAATAACAAAAAAAAAAAAAAAAAATTACTTAATTAATATCGACCACACGATCTAACACTTTCATAGCGCTCGATTTAGTGCAATTGATATACACTTTACAAATTCTTTAAAACCCTCCAAATCAATGCGTTCAAGTCATCTGTGAAATTTTTTTCTACTCAAACATAGATACATAAAAAAATGGCTTTTACATTTTTTTCCAAGAACATTTGGGGCTCAAACACGTGGCTAATTTCACTCTATTCATCTTCATTTTTTTTAAAAAAAAAAATTCTCTAGTGACAATCTACTGTTGTAGGCATCATGAGCTTCTCCTTACTTCCATTTGCTCGTAAATTGGTCAGAGATTTGGGCTTGGGCCATTTCAAAAAACAAAATTACAAGTTGATAAGCACATGCCATTCATGACATAAATCAACAAACAGTGAACACCTTCATAGATTACTTGTGATTTAATATCGAAAAAACGACTCTAATCTAACTACCGAACAACTTATTTGCAGTATTTTAACATATAAGCTTAGACTTAACAGTCAAGTATTAGCTACTGATAACAAGCTCATATTGACATTGAGCGTCATAAGTACAAGTTGACTTTGACAAAAGCTGATTTATATGAAGAAATACTTTTGACATTGTAAGATTGTCAAAATTTTCAACCCATTTTCTCCGTTTCAACATTAGTGATCCACCTAAAACACATTATTTCACCTTATGAGTAATGATAAAGATCCTTACAAACCATTCACATCTTTTTTAATGTTTACCTCTTCTTTTGACGTAGTAAAAATTTATAAGAGAGACTTTAATTATGAAGTGAAGAAAAGAAAATCAACAAAAAAAAGGAAAATGAGAAGATGCATCTATACTGTATAACTAGATTGACACCTACATCATGACTTTGCCCAAGACAATAAACACGTATGACATGTCATGAAAAGAACTTGAGCATTCATTTTAATTACTTCAACAAGATAGCTATACACGAATCGCTGTCTAATCTAGGCAATAATACGTCAAATATCAGTAATCTTCATGACAAATCATGAAATCATCAAGATCTAATATGCATCACTTCCAAATCTAGTTCCAATGCTGACCTAACAATGGAACCTAGAAAAAAAACGTTTTCACATCTTAAGATAAGCAAAGCATGTGTAGCATAGAATATAAAGAAGGGAAGTATTGTTTGTGGGTTATGGCCTTATGGGCGAGTGAAAAGTGCACTCTTTTTTTGCAGGCTTAGTTCAATGTACCTGGTCTTCACTGATGTAGACTTAAATGGAATCCTCCGGAAAAGACTCTAGTTCATAGAATATGGTTCATGTACTTGACAAATAACACGCAAACAAACACGTATATGTTATTACTGTTGTGTTATGCTTACTGCACAAGTAAGTGACCCACAAGTGTTAGTGTGTTACTAGAAAGAGAAGCAATTGCTTTTGTTGCTCTTAATCTATATCTTACCAGCAATGGTCATCAGTGATCAATACTCATTGCACCTTTAATAAAAGATAAAAAAGATTTCCACAGAGTTGGTTAATGACAGTTACGGGCAAGTTTAGCAAAAAGAGGAGCACAGAAAAACATTTCAACTTCTATGTATGATAAGTGCAAGTAAAATAATCAAGTTTGCATAGTGTGAATAGCGAATTAGGCCAGTTATGTTCTATGGAAGTGAATGTTGGGCGGTAAAACAACAACAATTACATAAAATGAACGTAGCAGAAATGAAGATGATTAAATGGATGTGTGGTAAAACTCGTAAAGATAGAATAAGAAATATAGAAATTCAAAGACAAGTAGGAGTAGCACCAATGGATACAAAGATTAGGGAAGGGCGATTGCGGTGGTTTGGTCACCTGCAAAGACGACCTACAAATGCCCCAACTAGAAAACTTGACTCAATAGAAACTGTAAAAATTCAACGAGGTAAGAGCAGACCAAAGTTAACATGAGATGCATTAATTAAGAGGGATTTGAATGGTTTGAAAAGCTCACCATCAATTGCACTTAATCGAGCACAATGGAAAAGTTTGATCCATGTAACCGACCCCAGTTAATTTGGGACTGAGGCTATGTTGTTGTTGCATAATGTGAATAGCGAAATTGTATGCACATATCGGTAAAAAGGTGATCCTCAGATTCTGTAACTGTAAGAATTGAGATTTGTGTAAATGTAATACTGAAATGAAAACATGGTGAAGATGAACAATAAATGGCCCCTGCAGCATCATAAGACCACCCCGATCATGAAAAGTTGTCAGAATAAGATGCATGCAAACAACATAAACAAACCGAAATTCTCCAACTTGAACAGCTAACTGAATGATACAGATCTACAGCTACTTTAAAATGAAAACCGATATCCTACTGAAAAAGAAAAATAAACGCCCAAAAAGAAAAACTATATGAGAAACAAACAACATAAGAACTCATGAAAAGAACCGAGGAAAGGAAAAAAAAAAAATACAAAAGACAAACCATATGGAGCAAATCAAGGAAACAGAAAGAGAAAGGGAAAAAATTCAAGCAGGCAGTTTCAGTAAGATGTTTCAAGTGAGATTGCTTGCCACAAACCATCTCTTTCCACATCACTTCATTTAAGTTGAGCCTCAAGAATCAGGATACATGCTAGAAGAAACGGGAGGAATGCTGAAAATAACCTCAATGGCAACAAGCGTCAAAGGATTGCTGCTAGTTCCTGCAGTTTTCTTAATTGTCTCTCAATGCTCAAAGGTGGCCGTTGGATCACCACCATTCTCAGCGATGTTTGTGTTTGGGGACTCGTTGGTTGATAATGGGAACAATAACAATTTAATCACCTTCGCAAAATCAAATTACATGCCATATGGAATTGATTTCTATCAAGGACCCACAGGGAGATTCTGCAATGGAAGAACTATTATTGATTTCCTAGGTGAGCTATGATCTCATTTTTTCTTGCTTTCCTGATCTCTATTTCTTTTTGGATTAAAAGGATGGTAGCCCACGCATTTGTTCCTTATAATCCAAAATTTTTTATTTTTTTCTTGAGAGTAAATAGTATCTAATCCCAAAAGTTTCAATAGAAGGTAGGTATATGATCAATGCACAATGCAATAGTGTTTCTTCAACCATCATAATTCTTAGCATCTAATTCGGGTATATTACAAGTTCGAAATGTTATCCAGTGAGTTGAAGAAAACACGGTACATGATTCAACAAAAAGGAAGAAAAAATAGACGGTGTTGATGAACTAATCTCAAGCAAAAGACTCACAACTTAAACTGCCAGAGCAAAAAATTATAATTCATAACTGTCAAAAAATACACAAATAGGAAAACGGCATGTGCTCCAAAATACTGCATGATTTACCACTCTATTTCATGCGTAAGACAAGTATTCTAATTTTTTATCATGGTTCATGACTTTATAGGAGAGATATTGGGCATCCCTTATCTACCAGCATATGAAAGTGTTGGAACAATTGAAAATGCCCTTCAAGGAGTCAACTATGCCTCTGCTGCAGGAGGAATTCTCATCCAGACAGGCCAATTTCTTGTACACAATTCTCCAACTCATTTATTAATCTATTATCAATTATGAGAAGCATGTTTGAGTTTTTTTTTTTTTTTTTTTTTTTTAAATAAAACAACAAAACGGCACTGAAAAAACTGCGGGAAATTGGATGAAGAGGAAATGACACTATAAGGTGTTAACACTAATGAAATTTAGGCTCAGTAAAAGCTTGTTCAGGATAAAGAAACATTTTCATGTTCATGCAGTGCATCAAACATTCCTCCAACCAAAGAAACTGAGTGAAAATTGATAATCAGCGGAATTATTACTCGTATTTAAAAAGTTTCTATCATAATTTTTCTAAACATAAGATATACTATCTCTTGTAAGTTGTAAATGAGAAAAAGTAAAAGTAGATTAGACATAGAAGTTACCTGTTATTTCGTTCCTTAATTTATACTATTACTCTGCATAGTCTATGAGCAGGAAACCAGCAAACGATATTTTAAATTAATGAGAAGTAAACTAGATCAGTTTGATTCCTTTTCACGCCTCTTCATTCTTAAGAACAATTCAACATTCTTCATTATGTGATAAAAGAGCAACATGGAGAGAGCAAACTAAGTACTAAACCCTAAACAAGAATGCAATAGGTTATTAAGAAAAACAAGAATGCAATAGGTTGGAAAGTTAAGGAGCGGGGGAGGTGGATGGAGAACAAATCAAAAAAGAAAAAAAAGAAGGAACAAATCAAAACAAAGAAAGGAATGTGTTCCAAGTAAAAAAATAGATTAGCTGTAAGGCTAAACATGATTTATAAATCATATATAAATTAGTTGAAATAATGATGGTTAGCAATATGGATAAAAAAAACTTTCCACTGACAGATGTGGTGGTATGGTTCAATTTAATGCAGACCTAAAATAACTTAGGATACATTAATAATGGACTCATAGGAATATAAAAGTGCAACATCTGAACACCAACTAATTTGGCAATGTAGCATTATTGATATTGTTGATTTAAGAAATAATCAGGGTCTTTAGGACTCAAATTCAACTCAAAGGTAAAAATGAGACAGAATGAATGAAACCAAAATACACATGTTAAACTTTCATTTAAATTTCTCAATTAATACACATTATCTTAACAATACACACATTTTCAGTCAACCAATCGAATGAAACACACAAACAACCTATTTGAATTCAAGCACTTAGGGTGACAGTTCACAATTAATTTCATCAATTGAAGACTTGAGATTTTGGACCAGGTTGAAAAGAAAAACAACAGATTACTGGAATGCAGGAAAGGATGAATAGACAACAAACAACATAATGAATGCTAGAATAATGACGGAAACTCAGCAGAAACAGTAGTCTATTTCTCTATGATAGCTAAAGTTACTCACACTCCTTAAGTAATCAACCAGCTCAAATCTAATGATATTTCACAGTTTCTTGTTTCCTTGAGGAATTCTTACTCAGAAATATGATGTGTCAAGGGAGATCGTTTTAGTCTGAGCCAGCAGGTGAGCAACTTCCAGAGCACCATGAGCCAACTGAGGAAACAGATGGACGGAAAAAACATGAGTCAGTATCTTGCAAAATCCATAGTTATAATGGTGATTGGCAGCAACGATTACATCAATAACTATCTCATTCCAACATTGTACCCCACGCAATATTATTATACACCTGATGAATATGCCAAGTTTCTTATTGATCAATACTCCAACCACATTCTGGTAATGTAATGAATCACTAAACCAGTTAACTACATAAACATACAATACTACTGACTTTTCTCACTGGTAATTTCTGATAATCGTTACACTTGCAGACACTTTATAATGAAGGACTCAGGAAGTTTTTGCTTGCTGCTATTGGTCCACTTGGTTGCATTCCGAACCAACTGGCCAAAGGTCTTGCTCCCCCTGGTAATTGCGTATCTTTTGTGAACGAGATGGTTAAAACGTTCAATGCTCTCCTCAGATCCCTTGTGGATTGGCTGAATTCCAATTACCAAGAAGCAATCTTTTTATATGGCAACACTTACTATATTATAGAAGACATACTCAATGACCCATCTACTTATGGTAAGATTTTAAATCAAGACATCAAATAAATATTTATCTAATCTATGACAATGTAACTAAGTGTGAATGTCCAATCATGCTGTTATGAGGTAGGCTTCGACGTCACTGATCAAGGATGTTGTGGCATTGGGAGGAATCAAGGGCAATTAACTTGTCTTCCTCTCTCAATTCCATGCATGAAGAGAAACGAATATGTATTTTGGGATGCCTTCCACCCAACAGAATCTGTAAATGCAATCCTTGCAAAGAGGGCATACGCAGGTCCCCCTTCTGACTGCCACCCAATCAACTTGCAGAAGATGGCTCAGATTTAGCTTTTCATATTGTATGGAATAGATTAGTTCCAGAGCTATGAGCTGCATTAAATTGCATCTACATCCATTTCTACAGCTTTCGCTTTAGACAATCAACTATCAATGCATTCGTTCGTCCACATATAATGATATATAAAAGTCCACAATTTTGCAGTAACCATCATCAGGTTGCTTGTAATAAGCTGCATGACATCCATATATCAAATAAAATCAATGGCACTGATTAGTGAAGTCTGTCTTTGTCTATGCCAATGTGAAGAGAGTGGAGAATCTCAGCCTCAATTGTTAGCTTATTCAATTCTAAGAACAAAATGTATTCTATTCTATTCAACTGCTAAACCATTGCTTCTGAGCATGTAGTACTAATTCATTACACCAGAAAGACTTATCCTGCTACAGCTAGTGCTGGAGTACACATACCCAAAGGAAAAAAATGAAAAGAAAGAAGTGAAATTATCGCATAACGAAAACTTCATTTTGTCTTGTTTGCTTGACCATTAAACATATATGACTAATTAGAGAAAAGGGAAAAGCCTGCAGACGATTGCCCACACCAGTAGATCATTCTCAAATCTTAATGTCCAAATAAGGAAAACGCATTTGTTTTTCTTAATACCGTAAGAAAAAGCAACACATATGTTGAAAACCCTAATCCTCTTAAGTTAATCATAGGACCACAAAATATCGAGCATGGCACAATATCTGCTACTTAATAAGATTTTAACCAAAACTGTCGGGACAAAGCTCAACAGCAACAAATGGCTCATAGAAAATAATAAGCGAGAGACAAAATCAAAATCATGTTCAAACTTCAAAGTTAAAAAAAAAAAAAAAAAAAAAAAAAAAAAAAAACTCTTAGCTTGGTGAACAATATGATAAACTCACCTCTGAAAACCTCATGTTTATTACGTAAAAGCAAAAACCTCTCGTCCATGATACATCATTTCCCAATTCAGATCCACCAGCTAATACCTTGATACTCTGCATAGACAAAGTCTTTCCAACAAAGGCAATAAGAGAGAAGTAAAACATAAATCTCATATAAAAAGTATTGGTATATGGGCTTACCAAAATTCTTAAGCGTTAAACAAAATGAACGACACCACATACAAATAGTGGTGGGAACTAATTCAAGAAAGCGTCCGCCTGTTAAATGATTCTACAGTCAAATTGGCTGTGAAGGCTGGAATGGAATTCATCTTCCGTATGAATATCTCAACCTGTATAATTTAGAATTGCATCAGTTGCGAGTTTCCAAAACCATTAATCATTTGTCCTACTTTCTATCCACATAATCTACTCTTTTTTTTGGTACATATCCACATAATCTACTTTACATTAACAGTTCAATAATTATCTATGCCAAGCACTAGCATCGCCATTACTACAGAAAGTAATTGAAAATATAAGGCATAAAAATAATTATTTTTCAAGCATGGTTTCAAAAATCGACAAACTTCGCCGAAGTTCGAGCGAAGTTTGGCGAAGTTTGTCGATGTTGAGGTGAGCGAAGCGAAATTCAAGGGCAGTTGAAAAATTGCAAAACTTCGACTCAACTTCGGCTAACTTCGACCGAACTTCGAAAACTTCGATGGAAGTTCATAAAACATGAAGTAAAATTGTTATGTTTCGTGGAAGTTGAACAAACTTCGACTGAAACTTCGACAGAAACTTCGGAAACTTCGATGGAAGTTGATAAAACCATATTTATGCATTATTGTTGTATGATTAAGTATATTCCTAGCATCTCTACAAAGAAACTTGAATTTTCTAACTTTAAAGTGAAATTCCGTAAACTTCCGTACACCGGCGAATTTTTGTCAAACTTCCATCGTTGAAGTTAACTTCCTCGAATTAATTCTGAATTTTAAGTGAGCGAAGTCATAGGTGAAGTCGAAATTTCGAACCTTATTTTCAAGTAATGGAGAAGTTAATCAGATGAATTGGAGTCCCCAAGCATAAAGTGACATGAACCTTTGGGGTGAACAATTCCATACATAAATGAGTAATCATTAATAGAGATTCCTTACGAGTAGGTAAATTCCTAAAAAAGAGTAGCATACAACATATGGATAACATTTATAAATGTATTTCATGCATAATTTATGCAGGACCCACATGAAGATAAACTGAAGCTTACTGAATACGGCTTCCTTAAGAAAAGGACAAACATTTCTGAGATTTAAGTTGGACAATTAACTCAAACTCTTAATTGATCTTTTTGCAGGGCTGATGCTTCAGAATTAATTAATTCTTAGTGCTAATGCTCATCATGATAAGAACACATTCATTTGATCATCTTATAAGGTCTTCAAATATTGGTGTAAGTTGTGTCCAGGGTTCTCGCTTTACAGAAATTCCCAAGTCTCAATGCATGTCAAACCATGGAGGAAACCCAACTCTTCATTTCATCATTATATACTACTCGAACCACAATAGAAAAATTATCCACCAGCAACCCATTTTTAAAGGGATCTCGATCTTGTAAATCCACACTATTACATCAGCAAACACAATGCCTAAACTTGCTATTTAAAAGGGTCTAAAAAGAAATTACCTTAAGCTTTAATTAACGCTTGAGGCATAATATCCTTAATACTGTCTTATACAATCTTGTATTATCAATTTGCTTCCTGAAAGTAAAGTCATGAATATGGGTTTTGATATTTACAATCAACTACCATAGTTGATTCGTAGAAAACCATTTGTTTTCTCTTCACAATTACTATTATCAACATTTCATATCCTTTGCCCCTCCATAAGGCTTCCTACAAGCAATATAAGTATACAAATAGTGACAACGACATAAATATTAACTGGTCACAGTCGTCACTTGCATCAAGTTGATCTTTTTGCAATAATTTGATTCTAAAACTTTCTTTTTGTAAATTTGTTTACGACTCTAAAACCTGGAAATTTGGAATTTGAATACCGCGGCATATGATATCCGCTTGTTTGCCTTTCAAAAGAACGTTTATGAGAATCAAGGCTATCACTGATTCAGTATATTAAAGCAAACAAAACGAAACTCTCAACTTATAAAAACATATATTTTATATACGATTTTAGGTCTTCTTTATCGTCAAATTTGTATATTTTTCAAGTTCTCATTTTATTTTTATAAGAGTAAAAAGATAGAAGCTTTGCATCTCCTACAACACCCTTAAAAACTTGCACCTCTGACCTCAGCGAACACCAGCAAACCATTTTAAATGCAATTCACAAGTTCTAAAACCTGGAGAATTTATCCATCAACTAAGGCAGTACTGCCTTCTTCTTGATCATGGATCGCAAATTCTAAAGCCTTGGAAATTACCATCCAAACTAAATCTGTACTGACTGAGAATGGATCAAGATTCAAGATAAGTTTCAAAAAAGTACAGAACATGCTAAAAATAATTAATTCATGAAGCTATGCACTTCAACGAGTGATACTAAAGCCTGCATGATATTGCATACATTAAAGACCCCAGTTTCAAGAAATGATTGTTCACAAGGGCAGAAGCAAAGTTCAAAATGGTAAATCAAAAGTCAACAGCATAAACGATGTGACGTAATTGCACTAAAAAGACACAGGATAGTTGTAACAAACTAATTATAAGATGTGTACTTGAACCAGAAAAATGTTTAATACCTGACGAGATATTTCTGGTTGGGAGACATAGTCATTTGCCTATTCAATCCAAGGGACAAAGTTAGTATACAATGTACCATGTGATAAATGTGACGAGAATTCACGAGGACATTTACCAAAATGTTTGTGCTCCCTGATTCATATTCAAACTCAAGTTTCTCCTCATCGCTTTGAGCATAAATTGATTGAAGAGTAAACCTTGTCACAGGAATTCCATTAGGACGTTGATGGTCGTCCATTACAATCTACAGAAAAAAAGAAATTAGAAGAATAGATGACACCAGAAGTTAATGACTTAATGTTAGACGAGCACTAAATCGAGCGCAATGAAAGAGTTAGATCCATGTAGCCAACCCCAACTAATGTTAATTGTTGTTGTGGCAAACAAACAAAACAAATTTAAAGGTTATTCTTGTAAATTTATTATAGCAACTATTCCTTCGCATAGTTGACAACAACAACAAAGCCGGTGTCCCAAATTAGTTGGGGTCGGCTACACTCCGCTCCACTCAATTCAATGCCCTTGTTAGAGTGGTTTCAAAATCCTTGAAGTCCTTCATAATCAAAGCATCCCAAGTTATCTTATGTCTAACCCTTACACCGCCGAGTTTCTTTAGTTTCTACTTCATTGTGTTTTCTAACTAGGCCGTTTGTAGGCCGTCTTTGGATGCGTCTAAAGTCCAAACCATCGCAATGTCGTTTCCCTAATTTTTATGTCAATTGGTGCTTCTCTTACACCGCAACCACTTTGCATAGTTGAGAAGCTTATTAAAGTGGAACTGTCTCCTATTACTCTTCTTTGAGTTTTGCTTCTCATTTCCATCCTGGAGGGCTGGGCTGTGCATTATGCACAACGCAATACCATATGACTATGAGCAAGGCTGCCAGAGATTAAATTTAGGCTACAAGATCTTTGAATGTGCCTTACAAAATACAACAATGAGGACCACTTTATTGTTCCACCAAGCCCATAGTTCTATGGTCATAAGGAAATCATTAAATCCACTAGTATAAACCAAATGAATATAAAACAAAAAAAAAAAAAGTTTATGCTTCAGATCAACTTTAAGACTCAAGGACCTCCATACGTGAAAAATATTATACAACTTACAACCATCGTTTATTAGTCAATATTTAAATTGAACCATCTCTCATGATTCATAGAAAATGAAGATCTTCCCAAGAAAAAGAAGAATGGTACCTTATAACCAAAAAGTGAGCAGCATGCCTTTCTGAAAACTGAAATTTTCTCAGCGAAAACAGTTTTATATCTGTTCCACAAATTCTTTCAATGATTTTAGACTAAGATGGAATAAAAAAAAAACATACAGGAAAATAATATATGTGCATCGAGCTGAGTGGAACTGTTCAATCCATATAGGATATAGCCGATCCCAACTAATTTTGGATTTATGCTTTGTTGATGTTGTATATGTGAGTGTGCAAAAACACGTGGTAAGTATGAAAATAATGTCTATAACCACCTTTCTTCACGTTTTTCTAGCGTTGCAATTTGCCCTTTGAGCTGTGCTAGCTTCTCAGAGATGTTAGAATCAATAATGTTTCCAGCATCTGCAGAAAATTGTCAAAAATTGATTTAAACAATCAAAACTTCAAAAATACAATTATCAAATGAGAACATGGACCAAAAATTTACAATAACTATGCAACTGAATTATTGTCAGATAGTGAATGAACCAGAAATATGATGTACCTTGTCAATTGTAAAACTAATTAACTTATGCAACAATTATATGTTGTAGAAACATATCATTAACATTTGAAAATCATTGTTCAAAGTCGTGAATTTAGAAATTAGAAATTGTTGCTAAAGCAGCAACGAGCCGCTGCTGCTTCAACAGAGAAATTTACATCGATAAGGTTGGTGGACGGGTTAAGGAAAAAGTGGAGGAGAGAGTTTGGGAGTGAGTCAAGTAGGGAGAGAACAACTTCTAGTCTCTATGACCAACATGGACCAGCTCAAGCTTCTCCTCTCCCATTCATAAATTGAGGCTTTTGCATAGGCAAGCACAATATTAGTGAAATGAGATGAAGTTCGAAGTAGCAGAACAAATACAAAAAAACTACCTTGAAAGAAATAACAACACAAAGTAAAACTGGGGCCTCACTGTTACTAGACAAATACTTAAAACTTGAAGCACCAATGGGCCACATCTCAAGGCATATGCTTCAGCTTGCTTTTTGAAACCATGGTGTAATCGAGATCAAGCAACAGATCAACTGCAATTGCAATCCATAATAATAAGGATTATGTTTCATAGCACCTAAACCACGACGGTTTGGCATTACTTTGCTTCAACAAGCATCCTCAATAATATCTCCTGAGTTTAGAACTTATTCCTAAGAATTGATTATTCAGCATTTAACTTCAGTTTTAAATAGTTGCAGATATTTAGAACCGTCACTTGATTAGCAAATCTCATTTGACGAAATATGACTACAAGAAATTAGGGAGAAGGTGTTCTTTAAAGGAAAATTGATTCCATTTTCCAGAATAGCAGACTATTACTGTTCTTTAACGAATAAAATAACTATAGAATCGGCAACCTTGTCACCAAAATGGTAAAGCCTGAATAAGAAAAGCATGTAGGCTCACAAGCAAGACCATGAATCCCAAGTGAATCCTAATTGTGTTTGGTACTAAATTGAGTGAGTATGCGAGGAAAAAAAAAAACCCATATTGTTAAGATCAAACTAAACATCAGACATGAATCGATGATGACGATGATGATTATCTTGTACAAGTTGTACTGCTAAAAATAAAACCAGAAGCATTAGAAAACAACTGGGTAACAAAGGATGAAAAAACTAGAAAGACCTGTCTGTCCTTTCAATTCTTCAAGAGCTTGTAACTTTTCTTTCATTTTTTGCATTTCAGTTCTTAAGGTCTCTATTGTATGTTTTGCATCGCTATCAACTGCCAATGTGTTCACCATTCTCAAAACCTTTGTACTGGAGGCAGAAAAATCACCATGGCCCAACTGCACAAGGAAAATATATAACTTGCCCTTGATTTGTACAAACTGTGCATACATAAAGAAGATAAAGCTTTCTAATTTATTAGTATGAACCAAAAAGCAGAAACAAAGTCACTCACCTATTTAGAGGGCAATGCAAGATTGACACACTCAAAGTCACAAAGAGTGATTCACCTATTTGGTACCCGTACGACAAAATGTTCGAAACACTTCGAAATATGTGCGCGTGCATCTCAAAATGCATCATACACATGGCTTCCAAACATGCGTGTGACTTTAAGTGTGTCAAAATAAAATCACATATTTAATTATCTTATTTTTGACAAGCTTTTTTCCCTTTTTATCAAGACAAGAATATGCCACGTGTAAATCAGAAGAATTGATGCACCTTTGGAAATTGCAGGCGAAAAATCGAAAGAAACTCCAGGAAATGAACAGAGAAAATTCAGAAAAAAAGGGCCAAATCACAGCATCAAGATGTCAATCAAGACAACAACAAAGCATCAATTCCAAATTAGTTGGAGTCAGCTACATGGATCAAAAATGACCATAAAGACTAAGAATTAATGGTAAATAACAACATAAGTTAAGATTAAATCTCATTTATACTTCTCTTAGAGAACTGATGTGTCATAAGGACTAAAATAAATTAAAAATAGAGCTACACTCTTCTCAATACTTAATGTTATAGAAAATGAATACTGTGAAGTCTTAGCTTCACAACTACAACTGAAAAATGAATATGTGCTGACGAGATTTTAATAGTAAAACATGATAAAAGTACTCAGAAATGAAAGTTGCAACAAGCATGAGCATCAATCAGATGACGATTAACCCAGGCATGACATAATAAACAAATCTGCAATGATCGGATTTAAGTCATTTAACCCTGCAGAACAAAAAAAAGGGAGATACTGCATGTCACGAAGTTGAAACTCTTGCGCATCTGCAGTAATCTAAACTACCTACAGTATTTGATTTTTAAATCTAAAAGTAACTAGGCATTCATGGAAAAGCGTGCTTCTCCTAAGTGCAGGAGTTCCACATCGAACACAACGACCATCTATCTTCCACAATGCAAATAATTGCAGCCCTTCTATGTAGCCATTGCATTCCACCCTTGTCTACCACACGAAAAATTGCATTTGCAAAGGCTTTAACAATTGTAGATTTCAAAAATTATATCTCAAAAAGCCCACAAATTTCTCAAATCAGATTAATTTTTTCAGGAAACAGCTTTTGAACTAGTAAAACAGCTGTACACAGCAAAAGCAAGGGAGCTCATTATAAGCTCCAAGGGAAAGAGGGAAATTGAAAAGTTTCGATCAGTTTTGAACAATGAGAACTCATCACTCAAGCATACAGAAAATTTTCAGGTAATTTAAGTATGTCCATGCATCCTCGATACAAATTCTGTTAAGGCTAAACAGCAGCTACAGAATAGTACAAGTGAAAGAATTGGACTATTGCTTAACAATGATGATATTAAAGTTGGACTAAGACCACTATGCACTAAGAAATGTCGTCTGCAAAAATTCCCAACAAATGGAAACAAATGACAGCAAAATGAAGATTGCCAACCATTACCTAAACTAAATTATGACTTCAGTTCAGAAATGAATTAAAGGTCCTTGGTTAACCATTCAAACCTCTCTCCTTCTCTAGAAAGTTATTGCACAATCTTCCGGGATGCCATCATCAGTAATATAAATAAAACAAAGCCAATGAAAGGCATAATGTGTTACCAAAGGAAACAATACAATCAGGGAGAAAATTTGATCTCGAGAAAATACCTTAGACTCCAAAAGAGAGATCTCTGAACGAAGCCGATCACCCTCCCTCTCCAATGATTTTACTCGTCGCACTTCATTATTTAGCCTCTCTGTTAGTAGATTTATTTCATCATTCTGACGGTTAATGACATTCTTTTGTTCATTGAATTTACTTTCCAGCTCTTTAATGGAGGAGTCCCTTCTGGCAAGGGCTGTTTCCAGCTCCTGCGCATATACAATGAAAAAACCAGGAATATGAGTATTAATAATGTATGTAACATAGTTCAATTGATAATATTTACTTCTAGACCTGGATAAGAATGTCATTAGTTGATCCTCCATCAGGTTTCACATTGTTCTGTTTCTTCAACATATTAACATCCTTCAGTAATCTATCTCTTTCTTCAGTTACTGTAGAAAGCTGTAATTGAAAAATGAAATACATCATGAAACTAGAGTAGAAATACTGAAAAAAAATTCAATACCAGAGAAAGGGGATAATAGAGAGCAGGTGATAAAACCAGGATTCCACATATTTTGAGTACAGAATACTTCAAAAAGAATTATCAACGACATTCACAGTCAACACTCAGAGTATTTCTTTTTTGGCTCAAATCCCCAAAAATTAACTATGATCCAAATCTGAAGAACCAGACGGGTAAAACCAGACTTACTTGCATGTTGCATATGATGAAGACTATAAAGAAAATAAAGACAATAATCATGAAGATCATAATAGCAATAAAAAGTACAGAGAAGGAGAGTAGAGAAAACCCAACAACACGCAATCAATATATGAGAGGAACATTCCATCCAAATATCTTGTTCTTAACAACAGAGAAAAACAGGTGCATATGCCCGGCTATTGTAAATATGTTTTCTTCCAAGTTTCCAACTCCTTAATATGCTTTCATTTATAGGTTACAATGCAGCAAAAATCATGCGTCAGGGGGACAGGCGGCAGAAGTAAATGGTTTATATGGAAAGAAAAAAGCTAAGAAAAAGGATTAGAAGAAAAATGACAATAATATTTGCAGGCAAATATAATGAACCCAAGGTTCCCCAAAAAAAAAGAAAACACAACACAAGATCCAATAAAAGATGTAGAATAATCATTATATACTGCACATTACCAATCAAAATCCTGGGATCACGATCCAATACTTACGATCTGCTCAAGCCGCTTAACTTCAGATAATGATTCTTTTGCCTTCTCTTTGGCCATAGCAAGTTCAGTTTCAGCTTGTTGCTTACCATGTTCTGTAGCTTCCAAAGATACTTCCATCTGTTTCAACTGTGCGCTTACCTCACCAACCTTCATCATACTTTCTAGCACCTCTCTACATTGCAAATCTAAGCATTAATTTACTAGAAACTAGCAACAAAAGTTACAAAAGCAAGGTCGGTTTTTTGTAAAGCAGATTTCATACAAGTAAGAGGCTCAAAAGAGATTGCCAGTAGTAGCACCAGGGAAACTTAAAGTGACCCCTAACAATATTCTAAGAAAAATGCTATTAACTATAGGACTGCGTTTTTAAAAATCTTAGCTCATCACTAAGGACTAGTAAATGATGAATTTAGGGTGATTAATAACAAAGACATAGTAACTGCAATTAGCAAGATCTTCCTTCTGCAGCTTCATCTTATTATAATTAACCATAAGTAATATTAACATAAGAACCCAAATAACCAAATTTGGAAAAGTCCTTTTCCGATGGACTACTTTACATCTACGACAACTGATTAAGGGTTTGTATAATGAAGCTATGTCAATCAAAACAAAAACACAAGCCAAAGACCTAAAACATTCAAGAGTAAAAAATAAAAACAAAAATGAAACGAAATGGAATGGAATTCAATAGAGGCCCTTTGATTCTCATCTAAAAAGAATAGAAGGCACTTTGGTTTGAAGCAAAAACGCACACAGCTAACTCAGAAAACACATGAACCAGGAATGAAATGCTAAGAAGCTTAAAGGAGGAAATTTGGATTCCAACTCTCACGAAAGCAATGGCTTATCTGTCAAAATTAACCACAATAACCCAAATAGAAGCAGACAGTGACATAACAACTAAAGCACATACTTCTGCAAAGCAGCAAACTTAATGGGTATATCAGCTGAGGATGAAACACCCGGGATCTCATTGATCATAGACTTCCAAGCCATAAGCTCATCTTCCATTTCTTTCACAGTAAGTTGAGCTTCCTGTAGTTTAAGAATTTCAGATTCTGCCCTTTCTCTCCGAACTTTCTCTTCCAATAGCTTCTCTTTGAGTAACTCATTGTTTTCATGGGAAGATTTCAATTTCCTTGCTTCACGCACTTCAGACTCCTAATTATACCCAAAAAAAAAAAAAAGTGTTCGCATAAAATATCAATTGCACTAAATCAAGCACAATGGAAGAGTTTGATCCATGTAGCCGACTCCAATTGATTTGGGACTGAGGCTATGTTGTTGTTGTTCTATTGTGTTCGCATAAAATAGCATAAGAGGAAACTTAAATGCATTAAAGTCAAAATGGGTGGCAATCTTTACGAAAGAAAATACTCTAGCAGCAGCAAATTTCTTTTTCAGATATCTTCCAAGCTATAGTAACTGACCAAAAAATGTAAATTTATAATTAAATGCATTTGCTTTGCTATCTTAACATAGAAATGGAGAATATGAAATCCATTGTGTGCCTTAAATGTTTGGCTGAGGTGCAACAAAGGCATTTTGACCAAGTGGAGAGAGGTGTAAGCCTCGAGGGAACACGAAGCTTGATTGCATGAACCGCGGTTTAAAAAAAAAAAAAAAAAAAAGCAAGAATGAAAAAAGGAAGTATTGATGAATGTAAACTATCATAGATTCACAAAAGCAATTAGGAAATTATAACCAAGCAATTAAAACCATGAATGCTGGCATTTGCACAAGTTTAAGGCATACCTCGTCATGACAATGCAAATGGGCAACTATACTAATTTGTAATCAATGCATCATTACACTTATGTAGGCATTTTACCTTAAAATACAAATAATAAATAAAAACTAATGAACGATCAATATTAATATCGAATTATATAAAATGAAAATGAAGATTAAATACCTAAACAATTGAACTTAAGGTTCCAGAACACAGCGAGTAAGTTCATGTTTAGATTCAAGATCTGAAATTCAAAGTCTGAACAACCATTTTTGTTACTTCCTAGTTCCTACTTAATATAAAATGAAATTGTAGATTGAATACCTAAGCAAGCGAACTTAAGGTTCAAAAACACAAGAAGTAAGGCCATGTTTAGATTCAAGCTCTGAAATTCAAAGTCTAAACCACCATCTTTTGTACGTCCAACTTAATGAGGAGACATATCATAACAGTCAAAAAGCCATCAGCCAAAAAAAGAAGCATAGTTGATATCGATAACACATGAAATGAAATTTAAATGCCTATAAAGTGCAATGAAATGTAAGTATATCATAAATATGAAAAAATATAGAAATAAATGAAATGCAAAAGAGAGGGAAATGAGGCTTAAACCTTACTCGTGCTTCAAGCCTTCAACGCGCCTCACTTAAATGAAGCACGTGCCTTATTCTGCATACTGTAAGGCTTGCCTCAATGTGTTTCAGCAAAATTTACAAAGGCACACCTCAAGGCATATGCCTTAGTTGGCTTTTACAAGGCATTGGACAAGATTATACTCAAAAGTTTTATGAGAAAAGACTTATGGTGAGGGTGATCTCCTTCACAAAATAATTTTTATCAACACAAAGCTTTCCACTTTAAAATTGTTTTCCTAGTAAAAATGTTCTTATAATTAGTGAAAAAACAAAGAAAGAAGTATTGGTGTCAGTAAGATCTTCATATGCAAAGTCACATTCCCAGAGAACGGAGAACTTACAAAGTTTCTAAGCTCGTCTTGAAGATGCTTGACCAAAATATTGGTGTCAGTGGAAACTTCTTGAGAGGAGAAAGTGGCACTCATTAACTTCTTCTCCATTTCATTTTTCTGATGCAAAGACTGGTTTATAAAAAAACAGAATAAGAGAAGTTCAAAAAAGAAGAAGAAATCCAGAGTGCTTAAACCTCCAACCAGACACAATACATGCATACTCTATCTATCGCACAAAAGCCCATCAATACAACTATAAGTCTATGTTAGACGTAAAAATCAATATAGGAAGAAACAAATAATACTCACTCCGTGTCAAAATCAATTTTTACTCAGGTATTAGCATGGATATATATATATATATATATATATATTTGTGATGAGTATTACTGGTTTACTGAAATGTAAATTAAGAACGGAATATAAAGAGAGTGAAGAAACCAACATCTATTCCTCCCAACTCCACAAAAAAGGACATTCAAGCAAGCTTTTGTATATCTTGTATGTAGATGTGTATTTTTACTTATATATGACGTTATTATGTAAAAACATTTCTTTTACAATGCAGCAAAATGAAAAATGAACAAGGACCAACGATCATGAACAAGAGAACAAAAGAACAAAAGAAATTCAGCAAAGAAACCTCATTTAGCCGTTCATGAAGTTCCTCCAGCTGCTGTTTCAACAAAGTTGATTCTTGTTCCGCACTTGTAGCTCTACATTCCATTCGTTCGAGCTGCTCATGGAAGAAAGATCAGCAATTACACTGTAGATTTTTTTTCATATGAATATAGAACTATAAACAATGTATCTCAATGATATGGCTGTTAAGTCACTTACATCAGCATTTATTCTAGAAACAGAAAGCTTTGACTCTTTCTGGAGCAGTGAAAGCTCACTGTGTAAGCGTTTTTTCTCCCTTTCAATGCTTTCGGATAGGCGACTAAGTTTTTCCTCTGACAGATTAGCTCTCTCATTAGCAGAATCTGCCAACTTCTCAGCATTCCTCCGGAGTTCTTCTTCTTTTTTAAACTTTACCTGAATCTCAATTATATATATCAACATGAATTCAGATAAGCACGATATGTGATGGCATACGAACATGTAAACAAGATAAATACAGGAAAAAAGTGAAAAGATAATTAGTTAATCACCCAAAACAGTACGATAAAAAGCAAAAAAAAAAAAAAAAAAAAAAAGGCTCCTAGTCTATACCTAGTATCATATCAGTGTAGAGAATTATCAAATTTTGAATTGCAAATCTGAAAACCTTTGATGAGTTTAAGTGAAGAATTTAAATTCTTTCTCACAACCCGGTTAATCAACTCTCTTGAGAGGTTCGGCAGGATTATGATCTTCCAGTCGTCTATCATCCCATCATTTAAAAACTAAAGGAAAGCTCACATGGCAAAAAAGTAGCCCAATTAGATCATTCTACCTAATTTTCAATTTTATAGCCAACACTAATGATGTAAATGACAAGGGCTTGAAAGATGACATGACTGGACCATTGGCATATTCAGATTCATCAAACGCGGAAAAAATAAAAATAAAAAAAATAAGGTAGAGGTGGGAGATTTATTTTTATTTTTTTTTTTTTTTTGCTTTACACCTTTGAATTTATTTCAAGCCTTCGTCAACCAATAATGTGGATTCTTAGAAATTGCCAAAGACAGGAGAAAAATTACTGCTGACCTATAGAATGAGTATAATCATAATGTCACGGAGAACCAAGATGTTTCAAGAAATAATGGACACCAACTGCAATAATAACAGCAACAGCATAACAAGCTACTCAGAAATGTTTGAAGTTTTAACAAAAAAGACACAGAATATGCTTAACGTTTATATATGAAAAATAATAGATAATACCTCAAGCTCACTATTGGATTTCAGCTGTTTTTCGATTTGTTCCTGAAAATTGCCAACTTCTTTCATGAGTTGCTCTTGCAGAGCCTTTTCACGCCCTTGGGCAGCAGCGAGCTCTTGTTCAACATAGCAAAACTGATCTTGGAATTTCTTCCTCTCAGCTTCTGGAATAGTGCAGAATTAAATCAATCAATCACACACCGCCAACATCCTCTTTCCCAAAAAAAAAAAGCAACAAAAGTCGTCGTGGGTACCCACGAAAAACAAACATGCATTGGTAAATCCCAAGGTGTATTCTTTTAAAATGTTAATTCTAGGTTTACCAACATCAATTTGGCTTCATGAACGGATCAATATTTGCAGCGAATATCTCTCTTCTATATCAATAAATTCAACAATATTAATATAGAAAGGAATGTAGTTGATTACAACACAGTTTGACGACAAACAAAGATACCAAGTAAAGCTCTACCAAGGAAAAACTACACGCCGAAATAATTAAACATATACCAACCAACCAGATTTTTGAAGTTCGGCGATCAACGCCTCAAGTTTTATTTGATAATCTTGCACTTGCTTCTCCGCACTCCCCAGCGCATCCAGAAACTCAGATTTCACCTGAAACACACCATCGGCAACAGCTCGCATAAGAAATTCAGCAAAAGGACAACGGTTCAAACTTCGAACCACGATGAAATCATCAAAAATGCAAAACAAGCCCTCTCTTCCACCGATCCGCCTAGGATTGAAGACCAGAACACGCATCTCCCTCACCAATTCAAGTAATTCGACTTGGAACTCGCGATCTAAACCTAATACCCCACATTGAATCGCAAATCAAGCTATAAAAGCGACCGATTACCATTTGACGGCACTGGTAAGTGCAGAGCATATGATCTGAGGCGGAGGCCTCGTGAGGGTGTTCGACGAGCGGGGGATCTTCATAGATGACGAGAGGACGATCGGGCGAGAGCTCGGAAATCAATGGAGCGTCGGCTCTTCGCTTCCTTGGCGGTGGAGTTCTGGTGATCATCTCTCTTCGGCGATTGAGATTTCTAGGGTTTCTTCGTCGCCAAGGATCCCTTTTTTCGAACGTTATAAGGTAGAGGAGAGAGAGGGGAACTAAAATAAATAGAAAGAGAGCGCGGTTTGATTTAATGGCGCCAATCCCACGCAACGGGCGCCCAACGGGTCTTAAAAGGATCCGGGGTTTTGAAATTTGAAACTTGAATTGGAAAAGTTTTTAACCTTAAAAGACATTTTACGTAGAAATTGACGGGTTTCTGTATCGAGAAGTGTTAGAATGACAACACCATGTCGCAACACAAGATATATTGGCTCACAAGAGTCATCTATGCTTTCGAGATGCGGACATACACAAATCTTGATGTATAACACGCGTAGATCGGGGTTGCATGGAAGGCTCTTGTGAGCCAATGTGTTTTTGTGGTGTGACATTGTTATTGTCATTCTAGTATTTCTCTTTTGTATTGGCCAAATATTCTTGTATTGAGCTATTGATAGTTAATAAAGTTTCTTTTTCGCTTTAAAAAAAAAATTAGAAATGGCTCTAGACCAATACCTTTATTTCAATTTTATTTCTTCGATTAAACCTTTATTTTAATTTATATTTCAATGAACAAGCAGTCTTATTGTTTTGATGTCACATATTAGAGTGATGCAAATTTTGAGACATTTAGAACCAATCGTGACAACACCATGGTTGAAATTGAGTTTCCTACAACTCGCTTTATGTAGTAGTTGGTACTAAGAGAGATCGATAAAACCCCATCAAAATCATTTGTTCATTGATTAGTGTGAAGACAACCTTCAACTGGCTAATACAAAATCTTCTTTGAAAATGTTGACTATAGGGGGTTCGAACGTGCAATCTTAGGGCAGCACATCGAGTCATACATACCAACCAGAAAACCTCTTAATATCTTGTAAGTATAATTTTTATTTTTTATTTCTTAAGAAACAAGAGTTTCATTTTATTCGAAAAGAACACTAGAAAGGAATTGAGGTACATCACACCATTCTTTCCAATCAGACACGTAATGCGCTTCCTTTGCTATGTTATGGGCCGCTTATATTCGCTGATCAACGCGCAAAACACACATAATAGGACCTCATGTCCTTTATTAACTCGATACAATCTTCAATTATTACACCAAAATACAAATTGTCTAACGATCTCCAAATATTCTACGCCAAATATAGCTTGGGTTTCTACAAAGCCCTGCTTTTCAAACAAGTGAGTGTTTGAATACCGACTTTGCAGTTAACGAATCCGAATAGATTAGGAGCCTTCAAGCCTGCTTCAATAACATAGCTTTGTTGAATTCTCGCACCTTTTAAAACCCCATTCCTCCAAACTTCTTAGGTACGCATAATTTACTTGCTACTTCAAATGAATTAAAACGTTGTTGTTTAATTGAGTTTTTTTTTTTTTTTTTTTTTTTTAAATAACTTGTGCAAGTTAAACATCAAACTAATAATAATTTGTATTGATGTTTTTTATAAGATGATCTGTTATATATTGACAACTTTCATTTTGAGTTGAAAAGCGATAATATCTTGTAAACTCGGTCTCGAGAAAAAAAAAATCTTACAAACTTAATAGATGTCTTACAAAATAACAACAAACAACTTCTATCAAAAATTAGTTGACACTGCGCGAGAGATTTGATGTCTATATTTGACTCAATAAAATAAGTTTCTACAACTCTTATAATTACAGTCAATATACATTTCTCTTATCCTCGTAAAATCCTCGACAGTTAACCCAATATCACTTGTACATTAAGCACAATCCTCTACCAACTTAACCATATTTGTACTTTATTATATTTCTACAAATATATTTTTAATAATATTCTTGATAAAAGAAACACAAAAACAAAAATAAAAAATAAAAAAAATATACCAATGTTTTTCATAACGTAAAAAATATAAAAAAATATAAAATAGAAAGAATTGTAACAAAAAATAAGAAAATAAAATAAAATATACTAATGTTTTTTTGGACTCTCACGTGTCATGCACCAACAACACCGATCGTACGTTTGTTTTTTCTCAGTGAGAAAGCCTAACTCATTCGCGCCGCCGCGACTCCGAGAGCGCGCGAACCAGATCGAAAGCGCGACAAGGATAACGAGAGAGCCAATCACAAACCAGAGAGAGAGAGAGAGAGAGAGAGAGAGAGAGAGAAAGAGAGCGAGAGATTGAAGAAGACGAGAGGGAGTCAAATCCAATGGCTCTGGTTGCGGGATCGTACGAGAAAACCATCTGGGGATTCCAACTAAAAACCTCAAAAACCCTAACCCTAACCCTAAAACCCATCTTCTCCTTCCCATCACACCTCTCCGCCATCAAATCCGTCGCCGTCGCCGGCCCCGTCGCAGTCTCCGGCGGCTCCGACGACACAATCAAGATCTACGACCTCGCAACCTCGTCGGAGATCGGAACCCTAACCCACCACTCCGGCGCCGTCACATCCCTCTCGTTCTACAACCACAACTCCTCCCCTTCCCTCGCAACCTCTTCAGCGCCTCCGACGACGGCACTGTCGCGATCTACGACGCCGATCCGTTCGTGCATTTGAAGAGCGTTAGGGTTCATAAGAAGGGGATTAACGACCTCGGCGTGCATCCGTCGGGGCGGTTGGCGTTGACGGTGGGGCGGGACTCGTGCTTGGCGATGGTGAATTTGGTGAGGGGGAGGAGGAGCTTTTGTTGTAGGTTGGATAAGGAGGCGGAGATTGTGAGGTTTAGCGTGGATGGTGAGAGGTTTTTCATGGTGAAGGAGGAGAAGGTTTCGGTGCACGAGTCGGAGGATGCGCGGTTGGTTTTTGAGATGGAGAATCACAAGCGAGTGCTCTGCGCGGCAAATGCTTCGGTTCGATTTCGTTTTCGTTTTCGAATCTTTCGATTGTATCCATTACTGCATTTACTTATTCATGTCTACATTGACTAGTGTTAGATGTTTAATGTTTGACTGGATTGTTATTCACTTGGACAACGCTTTGTTCCGAATCTTGAAATTGGGATAACATGCTTGCGTTTTAGTTGTTTTGAATGGTGAACTGGTTGTCGTAATATGTTTTCGCAATGTCGTTTGATCACATGGCGATAAACGAAGGATATGTAATCTATCCTTATTTGGGTTTATTCGAAAACAATAGATCGGTATGTATTTGTTTTCCCCTCTAGACTTAAGTCCAACCTTTTGCAACGAGATCAACAATACCGGGTGACAACAATTTGACTAATTCCCGCTCTCCATTTCCGTGCTTTTTATGTTATTTAAATTTGGCCTCTAAATTGTAAGCAAATCCTCTCGGATCCTAGTTTAAGCGGCTATGAAGTGGGATCATTCCCATTCAAATTATAAATAGAGATGTTTGGCATTGAAGAAAGGGTTTCATATGTTAATTGACTTTAGTCTAGGGAGAATTGTACCTTCAAGGTGATTTTTCAGCTAGACATTAATTTGTACAAAATTTTTGAGTTTTGTGAAGGATGCTCGTGTGCAATATTGATTTAGACTTGCATGTTATTGGCCTTGCAAGGTGCATTTCATTGGCTTGTTAATTTTGTAATTATCATTATTATTTCTTTCCCGACCATTTATTTCTTTATTTTGATAGAATGCTCTTCTAATTACTGGTGGAGAAGACCGCAGTATCACTGCATGGGACACAACTAGTGGAAAGGTTGCATATCGCCTAGAGGATGCACATTCAAACCGAGTGAAAGGCATCGTTGTCTTAAGCAATGGAGGTGACGATAATGATGATGTTAGTGGTCCATCTTTGGTTGCATCTGCTTCATCAGATGGTGTGATACGAGTATGGGATATGCGTATGGCTAGGAAAGAAAAACCAAATGCACTGGTGGAGGCAAACACAAAAGCAAGATTGACTTGCCTTGCTGGATCCTCTTTAAAGAGTGAGTCTATTATCTTGTGATTTTATAATAAAAAAGAAATTCATACTTGCTTAATCAACATATCCTGTGAAATTGAAATGATCACATATTAGTAGTGATTGTAAATTTGTTACTCACGCTTCACACATACTTTGGTTGTTTTGAACTTCTGGTATTCATAAGAATATTTTCTCAGCTAACCAACAAATTGGATGGCTCATTGATATAGTATGGGGTCACTTGTGTAAGAGGTTGGGGTTCGAGTCTCAATGGAGACATGTTGGTTTCTTTCTTATCAAAAAAGAATATTTTCTCAGCTAAATTCAAATGTGCAAGTTTGGTTGATACAAATACAGTGATATTGAAAAATTCTGTTTCAAAATCCTGGGCAGTCCATAAGTAAAGTTATATATAAGGCAGATATTGGAAGTATTGGCCAGAAAATCTTATATATGTCTTTGATTTGAATATTTAGAGAGGCCTGCAACAAGTGCCTGTAGATACGACATTTTAGGTTTTGTAGAATGGAAAAGATAAAGCAAGGAATTAAAGTATGTGCATTAGACGACAAAATTTACCTAATAGGCTAATATCTAATATGGATTGAAAATTACAGTGAAAACAGATATAAGGAAAACCTCGCATGTTCCTTATTATGGTTCATGATGCATCAACCTTATCTTGGGATCGAGACTTTGTTGTTGTTGTTGTCGTTTGTAGATCAACCTTCAGCCTTCAAATCTATTATATTTCATGGTGTAGTATGTTTGTTGTTGATAGTGTTTTGATTCATGGCAACTTTTTTAGAAGTTATCATTCATTGTTTGCAGCTCTTGAATCCTGAATTTCTAACCTTGCTTAAGTTACCGAGCAAACAATGGATTTTAACCTTTGTGCTGTTATTTGCTATGGCCATCACATGAGTTTAAAATATTATTGTTTTTCTGTTTGGCAGCTCTTAAGAGACTACGGGTTGGAGATGACAAGCCAAATGCCGAGCAGGATGGCAAATCATAGAGAATAAGGTTTTTCTTTTAAAACAAATTACCGATTATTCTCAATGCGGAGGTCCCTATTTTTCTCAGAGTATGCTCGTATGTTAAAAACGATATTTCAAAAAGAGGGAATATGAAGATAAGCGTTTCACATGATGGAATTAATGAACGTGTTCAATTTTGACATTTCGGTTTATAATTATTATCAATTTTGATACGAGAAACACAAATGAGTCAAGGTTTTTTTTTATTGTGCTGATATTAATTCTAATGTACATGTCTGCATGATGAAATGCAAATTTTGTACTGATGACGTGCTTTGCTGGAAAGTTAATTTAGTTGTGAATCTTTTAATGGGAGCCATGAGGTTTTGTGAATTTTATTCACGTTTCTTTGTTGTGTATATTGATGGTCTTTTTAGTATTATCAACTTTGATCACTGATGGAGTGATGATTGTCAATATGTACCTGAAACCTGATTAATAGTAATTCTCGTGAAAAGAATCAAAAGATGGACAAACAGCCTCCTGGCATTGCATTTATGACAATTACATGTTATTACATGAATGCTAATGTCATAAAGCGATTAGGGTCCTTCATTGGATGTTGTTTCCCATTTTGGTGAAAGTTACATGGTATGTGGACTTTTCTTTTTTTTTTTTTCGTTGGTGAAATCTATTATACTTGGGTGATATGATTGGTCTTGATTGAAATTGCAGTTTATTATTGTCTACATCTTCAGCAACCCATTCAACTCCAATGGCTAAGAACGCGAAGATTGAACGGATATGTGCTCTGTTTTTGCAAAATTTCACTAAAAAACAATTGATTCTATGTATGGGTATTCTAGATTTGATTTCGATGTATCGATTTCACTCAACATAACAAGAGCAAATTCTTCAAGAATCATTGTTGTTTGATTGAGAGAATTGGTGGCGGAGCAAGAGTAAGACTATGCACTCATCGTCATCTTAGACAGATTCATCGAGAGATATCGAGATTGCTAGCTCGAGAGGGAGTAAAAGTAATGGTGGGTGGCTAGATTTCTATGAATACAGAGGTCTTCGTATGGGGAGATCACTCACAGAGCTCGTGTACTTGATGCAGTTGGGACTTTCGTGCAGGCACAATCGATGGCAAAGTGTTCTGTGTGTTGGTAATTTTGTTGATTTGGGTGTATAGAAGAAAGGGTAAGTTTGTCATTTCACCATCACAAAAACATGTTATCTCAATGTTAAGACACCCAACCGAACAAGTGACCAACTTGGGACTAACTAATTAATCCAAGTCATAATCCTTTGTATAAGTTAATCCCATGAACTTGGGATAGTTGGATTTGTGAACCGAACAGGCCATCAGTGTTCATTTGGTTAAGCTATTTGAAAATAATAGTGTAGGTTTTTCCTCACCAAAAATAAAATAAAATAAAATAATGTATGTTTTTATTGATTTTTTAGAGGTTATCGAAGTCGGCAAATGATGTCCATTTGGTTAAGTTATTAGAAACTCATTTACTTTTAAGTGCCCAAAAATTTATGATTTAATTTTAGTTCTCCTGGTCATTTTCTTTGTTTCTATCATTGTGCTGCGGCATTTGCTTTCCAATGATCCTTGTGTTTTACATTTACAATTTATGAATATAGTTTATGCTCAGTACGTATTTTAGTTTATGTTGTTGTGTGTCCTCTTTTTATGTGTTTTTTGGTGTAACAACGCTGCGTATCCTCTTCATGCACGGTTGTGCTTTTTTGTTTGTTTGTTTGGAACTAAGAAATTCATTCTTCTTGTCAAGGCAGGTCTCTTATATTGATTGCATTGTGATCAGCTTTCATTAAGCTAATTTAATGATCTTGTTCTATGGAAAATCAGCAGTATTGATATGAATACTTGGAAGTGAAACTTCTTCCTTAACTTCATCCACATTTGATTTTCTCTAATCATTTCTTATCCTTCTTTAATTTGTCATGTAGAAGATGGTGGAAAAAGTTGGCTTTTGGAAATACATTTCTCTTTACCTAAACCTGGTGATTGTTTAACAGTTCACTTCACACTTGGGATATTTGTTGAAGCTGTAGCAGAAGAACAATGGGAATACACTTGTTTATGGTAGTTAAAGGTCATAGCTTTATAAAGTTCTTGCAAGGTTTTGCAGGTTTGCAAACTGAGTGTGCGGTTGAATTTTGGTACATTTGATTGGTATTGTTAATGAACAAACTATAGCATTTAGGAGTGTTCTTGTAGTACAACTCCGTTTTATTTCATTTTATTGAAAGCAAATGGAACAAACGGAACAAGTGCCGACAATAAATACTAGCATTTCTAGTAATTGCATTGTAATTTCTTCATAAACGTTAAAAACAAAAAAAAAATCTTTGTTCACGTGTCACGTTTCAGGAATTGGTTCAAGTGGTAAGGGACTCGATTTTTCTTGATGTATTGAGTTTTGTGGATTGAAAATTTGGGATGAGAAGGTCACCTCTTGTAGTTGTATGAGCCCAATAGTGTTCGATCTTGTAGTTGTATGAGCCCAATAGTGTTCGAGTGTAGATTAACTGGTACTTAGTGTTGATATATATATATATATGTATATATATGTGGGTGGGTGTGCGTGTGTGAAATATGTTACTTATGAAACTCGGTCGGGTTGCCACAACGGTAAGGGCGAATACGGGGTTTTATCGAGTTGTCACAACTATAAGGGTGAAGATGGGGTTGTGTGAGTTAAGTGTATGATCTCGGTTTCGATTTTTTGTTGTGATAATTTCGCTAGGGCCATTGGGATACGCATAAGCCAATTATGTTATGACTTCATGGGAATAATGAGACTCGCTTAGATACTCATGAATATAATAAAAAAAAAAAATGGTTACTTATGAGGAGTGCAATCCAAGCAAGCAAAGTTGGTCTCGCATTAGTTGGCGCAATTGGAAGCAAGTTGTTGTCCTTTAACTAGTGATTGAGTTTGAGTCTTATGAATGAAAACACCAACATTGAAAGCTCCTTCACTAATAATTCGGATATCGAGTTGTTTAGAAAAAAAAAAAAAAAACATAAAAAAAAAAAAGAAGATTGGACGGTTCGGGTTCGGCGTGTCCGGTTCACTAGGAAATTTTGGGAGCGCGCGCTTTGAGGTCCGGACCAAAACTTTGTAATAACAAATTTGATGTTCAAAAACCAAACATCACACTCAAAAGCCCTTGAAGAGACAGTGAGAGAGAGAGAGAGAGGGTTTTGGTTTGGGCGCGACAGCAGAAGAGCTTCGAAATCGGTTTCAATGGCGTCGCTGCTGATCAAAACCTTGTTCAAATCATCCTCTCCTTCAGCTCCTTCTCTTCCTCGTCTTCGCTCAGCGTATTGGATCTCTTCTCGATCGTTCGGGAGGGCTGCTTCTCCGAAGAAAGAAAGAGTAGTGGAGACACCGATCTGTAACGAAGTTGTAGCCGAAGAAGCTACAGACGTTCCGACTTCTGGAATCAGTCGTCCGTTGTCGGAGATTCTGAAGGAGCTCAGTCGGAAAGTTCCTGATTCGTTCATCAGAGTGCGCAGCGAGGACGGATTTAACATGAAATACGTTCCATGGTAATCTCTCTCTCTCTCTCTCTCTCTCTCTCACTCTAGATCTGTGAAACTATGAAGTGCTATAGCTAGGTTATATTGTAGAAGATCAAATCGTCGTGTTCTCGATTATGTTCGAATCACATGTATCGACATGGATGGCTTTTCTCACTGTCTAGTGTCATTTATTTGAATCAAATATCAATTGATGAGTTAAGAAGTGCTGTAGCTAGGTTTTTATTGTACAAGATCAGATTGGCGCGTTTTCGATTATGTTGGAATCACATGTATGGACATAGATATTTGCTTATGCTTTGATGACTTTGTAATCTATGTACTACTCTTTGTTTCTTGCAGGCACATTGTGAATCGAATTATGAATTTACATGCTCCTGGTACGTAGGTTTAGGAAGTTAATCTTGTTCTTGCTCTCTTGACGATATCGATCGCTTGTTTATTTTTTGAGTGATAGAAAGTTGTTGTTGATTTCAGAATGGTCTGGAGAGGTTAGGAGCATCACTTATTCTCCTGATGGAAAGTCTGTTTCTGTGGTTTATCGGGTCACGCTGTATGGGACTGATGCCGAGGTAATTTAGTCAGTTTATGATGTTCAGTTGCTTGCATTTGAGTGTATAAGTATTATTAATATCATAACCGAAACCCGGACGGGTTGGCACAAGGGTAAGGGCGAGTGCGGGGTTGTGTGAGTTAAGCGCACGATCCTGGGTTCGATTCCCGGTGTGACAAGTTTGTTTGGGCCACTGGGGCCGTCTCCTGGTCGATAGGCACCAAGGTCTCGTGGGACTAGTGAGGATAGTAACCTCAATACTTACGGTTATTAAAAAAATATCATAACCAAGAATAGCGTTGGCAATTATTTCATAATTTGCTCTGAGTTTTTTGCAGCATAGGTTGTAATTTGGGGATGCTATCCTTATCTTATTAATGTTAATTCTGTAGTCAAATATCAAGTTATAATGGTGTAGGCAGATATGTTTAGATAGTTAGTAGCATTAGTTAAATCTAAAATTTGCTTGCGTTAGATCATTCCACTTAGTTCCTCTTTCGAACAGCTTTCAACGTATATTTTTCACTCAACTGTCAGCTACTTTGTGTCGATTATTTTGGCTCAGTCAAAATTTGTGCCTTATCAAAAGGTAATTGATTGTGCACGAGCAGAATCTGTTTTGTCAAATTTGAGGCCTAGGGTGAAATAATGAAATTGAGGCCTTTATACATAGTTAATCATTTCGTCAATCAAATTCAAAAGGAAATTTCGAGAAAAATGAAATTGGGTTGTTTATTACTGAAGTCTTCATGGACGTTTCTTCTTTTTTGATATTTATGGGCGGTGATCTGCTCATACACAATGAATGTAAGCCTTGTAAGGTGCATGTTTCAGTGTGAGGCAAGTAGGAAAAAATATTTTAGTTGTCTAAATCAATTTAATGGAAATTAGTTTGTCAAATAAGGAATAGTATAGGATGTATAATTGACAAATACATTTTGATCGAAATCTATAATTAAGAAACGCAATTGTGTGTGAAAGCGAGGAAGGTAGTGATTAATGCAAGTTGGGTATATCAATAGACTCTATACGAGCCTCTCACGGTAAATGATATGTCGAATACATCCGTCCACAGTCCACACATACATCTATATTATATTGCCCGAGTTAGGGATAAAAGGAGGAGGTTGGGAGCGATATTATGCCTTGGGGCCTGGGGGCGGTGCCTCCTCTTTCCCCGCCCAAGGGTTGGCATTGCTTGTACATCTTTGGGCACATTATGTTTGCCATGAAGAGAGTTGTATTTCTTGAGGAATGGTGGATAAAAGGAAAATTTGAGATGGTTGAATTTATAGATTGGGTGCCTTCTTGCATGTTGTTGTAATCTTTGATTTCTGTAGCTGAAGTTTGTCACTTTCCATGGACGTAGGTGTCTTGTCTTTGAACCATTCAACCTTTGTGTCTCTTGCGTCTGTGTGCTCTATTTGATTTATAAATTGGTAATTTGGTATTGTAGCAAAAGGTTTTTCATCAATGGGGGGTGTGTCATTGCCATTTATGTGCTCATCACTTGTTTGTGTCGTGTGTTGTAATTAGCCACTGCAACTGGAAATCTTTCACTAGCTAATTGCTTAGGGCAATTTGTTTGGTGGTTTTAGGCAACTATAGTTTGATTCATTTTCATCATTACATTGAGGATCACTGTTGATTTGTAACTGTCTCTCTTGTTTTGGGACATGCTATCAGTAGTTTGAAGTTTACTGCTGAGACCAACATGCAGCACTGACCTTCTGTACCAATGCTGATTCCGTTGGATTTAAAGGACAAGAAGGTGAAATGTATAGGAAAAAAGAAGAGAATAAGTGTAAAATCTATGTTGTTTTTTGGTGTTACCTTTCATTCCCCATTTTCTTCTCTTAAAACACTCTGGGCCATATTTTTTGTTTACATAATTGACAAGGTATTATGAACTAGTTAGATTTATATAGATTTCAAAAATAGTTGTTTGCAAAATTTCTGACTCAAATCTTTGATAAACGATACAAAGATTTACAGGGAATCAAGTGGGACTGCCTCTGTCAATGACACAAACTTTGGAGATCCGGTACAAAAGGCAGAAGCAATGGCATTTCGCCGAGCTTGTGCGCGCCTTGGTCTTGGGCTTCATCTATACCATGATGACATATTATGAGAACCAATGTGAGTTTCACTTCCCTAAACTTCACCAGATGCGAGATAATCATGCTAAAAGCTTTTGTGGTTCTTGTTAAAAGTTGGATCAGATTTTTTGTTAATTCTTGGGAATTTTTTGTTTAACATTTTGTAGAAACCTTAGCGTTAAATTCATAATTCGATTAAACTTATAACAAGTTTCATATCTATTTAACACTACACGGTTGTCGTGCTTTTGTTATTTTTCTGTCTCAGGAATATTTTCCAACTATATTCTTGGTATTTTCCTTCTTTCTATTACTTAAGTTTCAAATGATTAGGAGTTTTGAGGACTTTTTTTTTTTTTTTTTTTTTTTTGTCAAATATGAGTTTTGAGGACTTTGGTTATGTTTAACTCATCGTTCAATACTATGCTTATTCTTATATTAGTCTGAAGAAATGAAGTTGTCAGGACCCATTTCCCAGATGAATCCCGACCGACCTAGCTCGATCCACAACTCACTAACCAACTCGGTCACTGAGTCGGGAACCGAACCAATGAGCCTTCTTTCAAAATTATCTCATTATCATTTATCAAAACTAAAGTTTAGAAAATGAATCATGATTGCAGCAAAATATTATTAAATAAAACTTATTCAAGTTTCGACATAGAGGCCAATAATGACATTCAAAAGTCATCAACTAGAATAATATCTCTCTAGTTCAATTTATTTAAATCCCATTCCCAAGATGGTATATAATAGTAGAAAAACAAGTCTTGACAAGTCTGGAACTCGTCATTATACCAATCAAAGATATGAGAAGCTCCTCTAGAACGCTGGAGCCTTTCCCTTGTCTACTGCAGACGAGAAACCTGTTTGGGGGGGGGGGGGGGGGGGGAAGGGTTGGGTGAGCACAAAGGGGCAACGGTGCTCAGTAAGTTTAGGTAAATTAACAATATTATAATCATTCCATAAATATTATGCAAACTAAAATACTAATGCATGACGTGCAAAAATATTTAACATGATGAAAAAGATAATCAAGAAATATTATAACAAAATAAATAATTCATGCAAATCAAAATGTGCAAATGCTAGGCATGCATGAGTTACTACAACTAAATTTCCCAACCAAAACTGCAGACGAGAAACTTGTTGGGGGGGGGGGAAGGGTTGGGTGAGCACAAAGGGGCAACGGTGCTCAGTAAGTTTAGGTAAGTTAACAATATTATAATCATTTCATAAATATTATGCAAACTAAAATACTAATGCATGGCCTGCAAAAATATTTAACATGATGAAAAAGATAATCAAGAAATATTATAACAAAATAAATAATTCATGCAAATCAAAATGTGCAAATGCTAGGCATGCATGAGTTACTACAACTAAATTTCCCAACCAAAACTGAAGTTCGTGAAGGTTGACCCTACTATGGCCATAGCAGTGTCAACACTCCATTCTCAACACTATGGAAGTTCCATTCTATCACCGAGTCCACAACTCGTTCAATCGGGCATAACACCTACTACCAAAATTTATCGAGAACAATGGATCTTATTCTTATTCTCAATTTGTTGGTCGAACCCGGATAACCTCTTCGTTCGACAAGTCTGGGCAACTGCCCTATTTTGTTCTTCCTAGCTCGGTCCAACTGTCTCGAGCATTCTGGTCCAACTAGTAGTTTTCTGTTGCAAGGACTCTTAGCGAGCTCCACTAAGTGAAAAACATATCATGCCTTACAATGCGCCTAATTTACCCAATGACCTAGCTATACTTGATTTACCTAACCATATAAATAATAGAAGGTAAACAATTATAAGAAAAATAACTTAATCTCAACTTACCTGGTATGCTAGCTAGTCTCCCAATTCACCGTCTACACTCACGAGCGTACTCTAAAATTACTTCAATCTAAGTAGATTAAATATTAATTAATTACTCATGCTAACTTAAATTTTATTATTAAATCTTGTTTTGGAAGCCGTTTGAAAACTTCAAGATATGCATTTAAAGTACGCTGGAATGTCTCCTTGGCATCCGTGCTTGAAAATTAGATTTTGCTTATTTTATTTTATTCTATTTCTTTTCTTTTCATTTCCTTTTTTTAAAGGGTTTGGCAGTTGGGTCGGTCCAGAGCAGCCCAAGGGGGACTCGGGTGGGGGAACGCACACTCTTGTGCGTTCCCGTGAACTGCGCTGTTGTTGTAGCGCAGTTTGTTTGGGGGTTGGGCATGATGGGCCCAACTACATTGATTGGGCCCGATCGACCCAACACCTTTGGTTGGGCCTGTTAAAATGTGTGGGGGGGAGCGTACAGATGCGCTCCCCTCCACTTCCTTTCCGAACTGCGCATTACGTTCACTCAATCTTTCTTTTTTATTTATTTATTTTTTTGTTGTCATCTTGATCGACATTAATCTTTTCCAAAATCAAAACTTTATTAATGTTAAAATTTAAACCTTATTGATTCATACAAAAGTGAACATATAATCCTTCTAAATTATGAATTCTATCGCTTGACAATTAAAACTAAAGAATGAGTTTGAAAAATTATTACCTAGAGACAACTTGCACTAGATCGCCAAGTCCACACTTCACTTTTCCTTCCACTTGGATCTCTCTCCCTCCTTTGCGTTCCCTCTCTTTCTCTATCTCGATTTTATGTGAAACTCTTCTACATACATTTATTGTTTTGATGGGAGATCAATCAAGATCCTAAATCTACTCCCCAAATCACTCCTTCCTTAATTCTCTCTCTCTCTCTCTCTCTCTCTCTCTCTCTCTCTCTCTCTCTCTCTCTCTCCCACACACACTTCGTTGTCCACATTCAACGTACATTAAGTTTTAGGGGTTCTCGTCGGTTCCACTTGCCGTTAAATATTTAGGGTTTCCTAGTTTACAAAACTAATACGCACAAATATGGTTTATCTTAATTTGTTTAAAATTAGGGTCGTCACAGAAGTAATGATAATGCCACTATTCAATATGAAATAATGATTTTGATTAGAGCATCTCCAATGGGACCATGGATTGGGGTGGCAATAGATCCACCTAGGACACAATCCACATCCAACCCAAAAAATGCTTTCCAATGGGACCATGAATTGTGAATGTCTAGATGATGTGGCAATGAATCAATGTGGAGGGTGTCTACCATAATGTCTACTTCTAGAAATTGTAGTCCATTGCCACATCATCATTGTTTGTTATAGAAAGTAAAAAAGTCACAATCCACATTACCATTGGAGATCATTTTGGAATTTGAATGTCTATCTAATGCCACATAGGATAGACATCCTCCCCACATCCATGACAAGGCACCAATCCATGCTCTAAATCCACATTACCATTAGAGATGCTATAATAATGCCCAATGTCTTTTGAACAGTTAAAATATAGTAAAACAATGTATAACCTAAATCACTGATTGATCTTGTTAATGAATTATTTTGGTGTGATGGCTTCCTTTCTGTATTGTTTTTGTCAGGAGCTTCCTTTTTGTGTTCAATTTTGAATTTCTATGAGATGTGTGAATCAGAATTTTAGTCCTTCAACACTAGGGAGGCTTCAAGTGTATGATAAGGATCCGTCCTTAATCGATATGCGGCCCTAGAAAAATTAAACTAACAAGTTTTGAAATTAGATTGTTAATCAGGGATAAATCCACCTATAATGCGAGCTTTTTTTTATTTTTTAAAGAACTAATGTGAGCTGCTAGAGCTCATGGTTTGGCTTTGAGGTAGGGCATGTCTTTCTTGACAAGTCCTTGTCTTGGCCAGAACTATTGTGAAGCTCAATAGTGGTCTCTCCTCTCGTTATTTTCACTTTTCAATCAAACTCAGACGATCGGTCGTCTTTGATTTCTTTTTTTAACAGTACTTAGAAATCATGCCTCTCTGAACAGAGCCAGACTTTGCTGCAATTCTCGTCTAGCCTCTCCCTTGACGAGTAAAAGTAGGCTTGTTTACATAGTTTCATCAACTGCTCAGCAACACCAATAATACTCCTTGGACCATGGTGCAAGTCTTATGATTCTTTGCAAGACCTTTTTCTTACATACCCTTGTCTCTTTTTTTTTATTGATTTCGTTATTTTCTAGGCTCATCAATCTTATTGTTTTTATAATGTCACAAGCTGGCATCCCTTTGCACGTCACATTTTTGTTGTTTATCGTATGATTGCATGACATACTTTGGGTACATGCATTTGCCACAGTTGTCAGAATCTTTTGGATACATAGCAAGATGTGAGCATCCGCATCTCGATGCATAGTATAAAGATCTTAAGCGACGGTACAGCAATCACATGTATCAAAGGTATGCCACCCAATCTTTGCCCTTTCTCTTTTGTGTTAGTATGAAGCGTTAAGAGGTACTAGAATGGTCAAGAATACTTATTATCTTCTTTTGTTTGGTAACTACATGTCAGTTCTGAAACTTGTTATACTCAGTACTACTCTAGTTTATCACACATTTGCTTACACTATAGTCTATAGATCCACAATTAACCTTTTATGCTTTTTTTTTTTCTGCCTCTTTTCTTGTTGCTTTAGTGAGATGTTACTAACAACAAATTAATAAAATTTCTTACAATTGTTAGGGGACCGATTGATATGTCATATATAGGGATCTTGACATGCGCATCTCTTTGAATATCGACAGATTCTAAAGCAGTTGCTAGAAATGTTGGTACCCATAACCTCCTTTGTTTCCCTAATGAAATGATGTTTATCTTAGAAAAAGGAGACATCTCTATTACTCAAATTCCTGAGGGCCATGTTGATTAAGCACTGACTGCATTGTCGACATTTCTGTCAAATTGTTCTTTCCTTTCCCTTTATTTTTCTTGATTTGTGGCTTCTTGTTATTAGAAAACCTCACAGGGCCTCAATTAATCAGGAGAATCGACTTAGCATGGGGAAGCTATCCTAAAGTTGGTCACTCAATTCACTAGTTTTGAGCCCAAACCGTGCTTGATAGACTTCAAGTTCTATCGACTTAGGCTGACAATCATGATAATTAGCAAGCACATTTGATACTGCTGCACTGGGTTTAAGTTGTTCTGTGATTTTATTGTTTGCCAATACAAAATCTACTTTACACATGTAATTAGAATCTGACAAAGATGTTTGAAGAATGGGCGTAAAACAAAATTATTCCTAGGATTAGCCATAATGTGGTGAGGTGTGGGAATCATATCAAGTGCGAATTGACATTATTAAAGGAGAAAGCAAAATTGTGGACCTCCAATGACATTGACTTTGTACGTACAAGTTGTTGGAAGAAGAAACCCGTCAAAACCCAAGTCCCTTTCGTTAGACAGGAAAGAGAAAATAAAAATGAACAAATAGATAAAATAAAAGAATAGAGATCACATACTTTTGATGTGAACATTTATTTGATTTGTTAGGGTTTGCCTAGTATACAAATAGATGTATATGCATGCACCTGTATTGAATAGTCGTATGTATTGATCAACAACTAGTTGGTCTGAGTGAAAGAAGCTTGTTCCTTTTAAGTAACGTTACGGATTTTGAGCCTTGTCACCCATTTTATGAGGCTTGAATAACGTACGAGTGTGGAGTAGTTGGCGTGATATACCATATTTTATATTTTGGGTCCATTTTAGTCTAAAGAAAATCTCTATTTTTTCATGTTGCTGGTCCAACTTGTATGTATTATATGGAAGATGCTAGAGTAACGACTTTGGATACCTAGTTTGGACACCAAGTGGGCCCAAGTGGGTGTTCGACTGTGCTATGTGCCTTGAGTTGCATACGTGACACCTCGAGATGTGTGCCCACACTCCTCGAAGTGTATCACATGGAAGGACTTCGAAACTGGGCTTGTAATAAAAAATAACAAAATTTGTCCAAATAATTCATTTTGAGCTTCTGTTACGGACTTAGCTGTTCAAGGATTTCTTTTCTACAAAATATAGTCATCTTGACCATGAGTAAGCCTTTACGCAGTTTATGTACCGTTCAAAGAGAAATTTAAGGTAAAAAAGACTTAAGCATGGTATTTACAAAGCATGCATGTAGATATCATTGTAAAATTCTCCTTTTTTCAATAACATGAAAGAGAGTGCACTAAATGGCCCAATGAAGCTCTTAAGTACCCTTTAAAGATCTTTTTAAGAGGACTCGTCGCATCATACATTGATTAGAGGACTGATCAAACAATTAAGATCCTTAAAAAGTCCCCACTCTGTAGGCTTCTCAAGTTCAAGAGATCCTCTTACTCGTAGGACCCAAAAGTTGAAAGTCCTCAACTTAAGAAAACTCTTATGTTGCTCTCAAGAAAAATGTTGTAATATTCTTAAGCTGCCAAATTTGAAAGGCACTGCACTGCAATTACAAACTTACTCATTTTATTTATATTTAGTCGAAGCATCTCTAGTAAGATGGAGACAACTTGCGAAAGGTTCGCAAGTTGAGAGTTTTGACTCATGTTCGAGTCAAAAGTCTTGTAATTAAGTTGGATTTTTATTAAAAAAAAAATTTCCATATATATTTTCATGGCGCTGCAAAATATTTCAATCTTTTAATTTTAGTAAAAATATTTTCACCTTTTAATTTCTTGAATGTAGTATGGGTCCCAGGGATTGAAACAATTTGTATCTTAACACTTTGGAATGTTATCCGGCCTATACGACACAATGAGTATTGGTAATTTGGTATGGTCAAGTGATCTTCATTACTTCTATTTTCGTTGGCACTTGAGGATATAAATTGCAAAAAACTAAAAGGCTTAGAATAATTTTCACAAAAACCAAACATATTGAAAGGGTAGGATGTATTTGCCTGTTACTCTTATTTTATTTATATATGTAATTGAAATTTAAAAAACACTAATGCACTCTCACAAAAATTAATTCTACTTCGATTTTATTTTTTTTATTTTTTTTGACTCTAATGGAAGTTGAACCCGCGAGTTTTCCAAACCTTATCTTTTGGTAAGTGATGTCTCGTTCATCTCATCAGAGATGCTTCGAACTCTAGTTTGATTCTTGTTTGTATTAAAATTGAATAATGTTGGTTTCTCTTCTGTCATGGGTTGGAACAATTGATTGACTGGTTAGAATAATCAATCGAGTCTAATTAATGTGGGTCAAAAAAAAAGTTGGGGTGGTTTCTTTCCGTTCATGGGTTGAAATACTTGATTAACTCTCGTGAGAATAATCGAGTCTAATTAAGGTGGGTCTGAAAAAAAAATCCGAGCATCTCTATTATCGTAAAAAAAGGGAAATGATTTTTGACATACTTTGAGGACAATGTATCTCAATAAAATTTACACCATTGTGTATCCGATGTATGTACCAAAAGTATGTATAATTTAGCATTGTCCAAAAAAAAATTGAATAATGTTGTGAACATATCACATATGTTCGAAGCACGTGTGTGTGTGTGGTAGTAATAATACGTATACATTACAAGTACGTATATATATATGATGTGAGTGCATTCATAAGCCCAAATCTAAATGTGGGACGAAACCAGAAAAGATGTGCAGCAGTAGCCTAATGAACGTGACTATGGACTATACATAGGTGGGGTGATGACTGATGAGGGGTCGACGACCCCTTCATATATAGCCTTTATTTTTTGAATTAAAAAAAATAATACTAAGACTTATTTGTTAGTGGTCCCCTCCACTTGTACCTATCTATGTTTTGCTACCGACATTGCATTTGATACAGATGCGCCCCCCGCCTCTTCCATTCAAGCAGCCTTTGTGTTGTACGATTCAGGGTACACGTGCTGTGTAGTGTATAACTGTATAACTACAACGAAAAACCAACCTTTTAAAAATAGTATTTCTCACCTTACTCCCTATTCAATATGTCTTATTAAGAGTGTAGTCCTCTAGTTTTCGTATTTTTGGTTGGTGAATGGTAAAGGTTAACCCATAATTGATTGAGGTCCTTTGGATACACTTTGATACATGTGCTTGCATATCTCGATGACCACAACGACTGTGTGGTCTTATTCTACGTGTCAAATATGCAGGTGTAGAAGGTATTACGTTAGACAAATATTTTTCTCCTAACCCACTTTGGACACTTATTTTGGGCATCTAGTGGGTTAAGTGAATGTTCAATCATGCGATACACTTTAAGTGTGTGCGTAACACCACGTGAGTCGTGACGTGGGCTCACACTTCTTGAAGTGTATTACATGGATGGGACATTACTTGGGCTCATTAAGTGTCCAAAGTAACTTACAAAAACATTTTCTTTATGATTTTTAGTCTCTTTGGCTTGGCCTGTAGATTTTATTATGATTGGACTCCTGCAAAGAATAGGAATTAAATTTATGAATCGTATTATGAGATTTTCAGAGAATGTAATAATTGACAATAAATAAAAATGAAAAGGAAAGTCATTGTATTATAAAATCAATTTGACTTTAAGTTAGGAAAGTCCAATATAGTAGAAAAAGTCTATAAAGAAATTAATAGAAGGAAAGAAGATATACTTCTATATGACATTTGTAAAACTTAGAAAAAACATATTACACGATTCTCATATGTACTATTTTTAATTCAGTGGGTATAATTAGAAAGTTAAGAAGTGCACGTTCAATACATATGCATTACTTAAAATATGTATGAAGGGATGATAACAAGTATAAAAATAATTGGTTGAATTACCAAAAAAATCAATATAGGCTAGATGAACGATTTTTTTTTTGAGTCCATATCTCTACTTTTATAGATGAAATAGGCCAGTAGCTAGGTATATTGAAGAAGAAAAGTGCTAGAATGACAACATTATGTCACATCACATTGGCTCACAAGAGTCATATATGTGCGCATCAGGATACGGGCATACATAGATATCGATGTATAACACGTAGGTCGAGGTCGCATGGAAGACTCTTATAAGTCGATGTGTCTTGTGGTATGACATTATTGTTGTATTCTAGTATTTTCATTGAAGAATACTTTAGTTAGTACCTGTTAGTTAGTACATGTTGTTTGAAGACGATATTATTTTAGCGAATAAAACAAATATAGAATGAATATAAAATTATAACTTTGAAAAAAATGTTGTAGACTAAAGGATTTAACTCAAGTAGTATACAAATCGATTGCATGCATTGTAAAACTATAAATAGTAGCGATCAAAATTATATTTAGTAGTGTAGCGGTAAAGAAAGTAGCACCATAACTTTGATTGTGGCTGTAACTAAGTGCACGTACGGTGGTTAAGAGGGCACCTTACCACTAATTTATAGGTCGAAGGAGAAATAGTGAAGTTGTTAATCGAATATGTCACCTTCGCTCAAATCAGAGTACTAAGATTTAAGACTTCTTCGAAACTAATACACTGCACCCTTAGAGGGTGTAATGACGAGTTTAATATTTGATAGCTACATTTTATTTCTTTGATTTCTCTTGAAGCTAGGGGGTGTAATGATGAGTTTAATAGTTGAACCAAAGTAAGGCAGATAGGGTTGAAAAACATTTAAACACCATGATTGAAAAGAACAAAAAAAAAAAAAAGGATTATATTTAGTTGAACTTTCTTGTATTAATTAAAACAAGCACCTTCATTAAACCTCAATTACAAAGCTTTTTAGCCACTAGTTGCTGAAAGATTAGCGCTACTAATTAAACATGGTGTAGAGACGTCAACACAAAAACGAGGGATCAAAACTTGATTCCCTTATATCTGAAGGGGCGAAAGTTGGAAAAAAACACAGTAGTAGTAAAACAGTCGTTCGTTCCTTTCATCATCCTCCACTGGATCGATGGATCAGCTGTGGCTCTGTTCATGTGCAGCTCAGCTGTGTGACTGAGCGTGGTCTGTCTTCGCTGGCTGTGGGCCCCACAACATAGGGCAAAGTTCTGCGACTGGCATGTTAGTTTTGCAGAGCCGAGAGAAGTGTGTGGGGTTCCAATGTCGCTTTCCAGTCAAACTTCATAGTTGGAGACAGTTGTCTCTCTCTCTCTCTCTCTCTCTCTCAAACATCTTTTCTCTTTCCTGTGCTCCCCAACCCAAACCTACCAAACTAACATCGACTCCCCTTAATCGACACGTGGACAATTGCCTGACCATTGCCGGTACATCATCCTTACCTTAACCACCATCAACTTCTTCTTGACGTAGGATTTCTGTACGAATGCACACTCGTCTTTTGGCATATGATATGCCTTGGGATGTATGTGTGCTTGAGAATCAAGGGTGGCTTATCGTGTCCTGTGCGTGTTGTAGTTAGGGCACTTCAGGTATTGTTTGTGGAGAGATTTTCACTTATATATTTTTTTGTTCTTATATTCGTGTGTATTTAAGCGAGTCTGATTATTCTCATGTGATCTTACTACAATCTGCGTTGGTGTACTTAATGTCCCGAACAAACTAGACATAACTTAGATGTTTCTATAATCTAAGCGGGACTATATTTTGACCACTCATCTAAATCGCAAAAGGGAATCTCAAGGAAGTACTCAATTCCTCGGATGCCATTGCTCTAGTGATACTTCTTTTTTTCGTATTTTAAGAATGTTTTGCAGAAGAGCTAGCACAAATCAAATGGCCCTAAAAAAAGGTAACAACGATCCTCTGTAACCCTATATAATGCACGTACTCCTATGACCCTGTTCAGGATGAGCCACGTTGTTGAGTATGACGAAAGAATGACGTGGGGTTTGGCGCTTTAATTAGCGCGGGAGGGGTCGCTCGCTTAGTTCCAAGAATGACCTTTATTCCTCGTGATTCTACGAAAGTGCCATTCCGTCCGTTATGTGGTCACTCATCAATCTGTCCTTCTTCGTCTTCTCAGTGTGTTACTCTGAAAACCTCTGCTTAAAGCAAGGCTTTAATGGCGTGTGGGGTGGGGAGTGGGGCGTGGGTCCCACATTTTGTTCTTCCCTGCCTATATTTTAGAAAAGCCAAGATTAATTGCGTAATTACTTTCATTGTTTAGGTTATTAATTGATTTAAAAATCTCATTTATTGTTAATAATAATAATCTTTTATGAATCTGATTATTGTAATTTATTTGTGTGACCAACTTCATTACCTCTATTTACCCAAAAAAAAAAAAAAAAAAAGTGTTAAGGTCACCTATTGTATCATTTTGTTGTATCATGTTGTATGAATTACAAAAACTTAGGCCCCAATTGTTTAGGGAATTAAAGTGGTGGAAGAGAAGTGCATTTTTCGAAAAGTGGCTAATGACTCTGTTAATTTTGAAAGCTTAAAAAAATAGAAGGAAAACTAGCTACTTACATTAGTATGTACTTTTCATAAATTAATCATGTCATGTATAATAGTCTCACCTCTGCTGATTTGAAATCTTGTTTTCAAGTTTTATAAAGAATGAAACGAATTTTAAACTCGACTACGGATTTGTCATAAAAAAAAAAAAAAAAAAAAAGAACTATTGACTATAGGTTGTCGCTTTGTAGTTTCACTCTTATGAGATTAGTCGGGAACAATAATATATATATAGGTGCTTCTACCATGAAACTCAATTATATATCATCTATTACGCATTTAATGTTTTTTGCATTAAACGCACTACATCAATCACCATTAGTTTAAAATTTCATAGTAATCCAACGGTGAGATATATAGTTTTCGTAACATTGATATATATTTGAGCTCCATTGTAAAATTATATTATATATATATATATTTCACTCAATAATTTTTGTATTCAAAATGTAAATCTGCTAAGGAAAAAAAAATTGTTGAAAATGAAGAATGGTGGGAATTGTATTCAAATATGTGATGCATATATTAGTATGGTACGTACGATGTTCATGTGGTGGATAAACGGGACCTCTCTTCCCTCCACTTTAAATTCAAGCTAGCTAGCTAGCATGTTGAGTTGGTGATGAAACATCGATTGGTGCGTCTCATGAGGTGACGGAGTTGGAGCCAACTTCATTTGAAAGGACACAACTTTAACACATACACCACTCTTTAAAATGCTTGATCCATAAATGTATGAATTATTACAATATATGAGATCTATCTTTATATATGTATATATATGCGTCTTGCGTAATGCATGTGTAGGTTAGCCACTTGCGCCCGCTCGCCAAAATGACAACATCAATAATAGCTTCCATGAACAGTTGCCTGTTCGCTAATAGTTATCTTGGTTGCGCACAACTAGAAGTGAGTTGTTGTTTCTTAACTACTGACTTGAATTCGAGTTTTGAGAATAGAATATTAATGTTGGAAGCTACCCCTATCTACACAGTGCGTAACTTGGGGTGAATTTCGGAGTACTTAGATCGGATATTTCGGATATCGAGTGGTTTAAAAAAAAAAAAAAAAAAAAAAAAAAAAAAAAAAAGTTTGCACATTGCACGCTACTGTTTTGTTAGATGCACATCGAATCCCATAAACACGTTGTTCGATGCACGCACCTTCGTGGCTCATCTCATTATCGATCGGGTGATTTGAAGCCCAACTAACAACTTAATTAGGTGGAAGATATTTAATTTAACTAGTGAGTACTCATTGAAGGATAGTGCATGTGAAGTGAAAAAAGTACAAAACCTCTTATCAAAGAATAAAAAAACTGCAAAACCAAGTATGAATTTTGTCACAATTCAAGCATATATGATTGTGTTTATGTGTAATCCCGACAATTCGATGCACGGTACAAATTATTGCCTTGGTATAATAGTGATAATTAACTGATTTCACTTGGACCTTTATAATTAAAGTATTAAGTTCGAATCTCATAATTTTTTAAAACATTTTGTATAGGGTGGGGTGTATCTCAATTGGAAACGTCAGGCCTAATTATCTATCAAAAATAAAAAAATGATGCATGGTATTAGAGAGCGGTCTAAACTAGAGTGCTTTTAATTCGTAGCTTAATCTTGTCACGTCACAATCCAATTAAGAGTATTCTATACATCCCTGGCCAAAGTACCATGGTATTATAGAACAAAGACATTTTGCCAATATATATGCCTATGAACGACACTTATAAAAACTTAAATTGGTGGGAATTATTGATTATGATGATCAGTTTTGTCTCTTCCAAATATATTTACATTTTGTTAACAAAAAGGTAACCTTGCTCATTAAGCTACGTACCATTTAACTCATCTCCATGATGGGACCTGCTCGAAATCCTTGAACCCCTTTAGGAGGTTCATGAACCCTACCGATATCATCTATATATCATTTATTTTTTTTTTTTTTTTCTTCTTCTTCTACTTATTTTGTCACACACACTTATTTAGGCCAAAAATGTCACGCTCGGGGTCACGACATCATACTTGTCTATGTGTCACATTGACAACACCAGTTCACGATCGATTGCATGAAACGCAATTGTTACATGAGAACATTTTTTACTCACTTAAGATTTAGGGTTCAGATTTCCGTACTTTAGAGTTTACAATTATATATGTTATGATTAACACATACTCCTCCTCGGTCATTTATATAAGTCATTTTATCAAAAACTTTTAGTTCAAAATTGTAAATCGTTTTCAGAATTCAATCAAGTGTGTATTTATTATATTTTTACCTATTTTACCCTCGTACAATTCAAACATTTATGATTCTTCAATTCTTCAATTCATTTAATGTCAAATGACATATATGTAAATTACACACGTAATTAAGGTTGTCTTAATTCTTGTGTCCTTACCTTAAACGACTTATATAAATGACCAGAGGGAGCAATGAGTTAATGATTATATACTGGAATTCATTTATGATGACTATTGGAACTCGATTCACGAACACAAATACTTCCTTGCATGGTATTGCAATTAAGCTTTCGTGAAACAATAAATCTACTTGGACTCATAAGTCGGACTCATAGGGGTGTTTTTAAAATTTTCACAAATATTTAAGGGGTATCAAAAGAATTTTACAAGTGATTGTGTTTGCTTCATTAATTACTTGAGGATGACTTTGAAATTAAAAAAAACTTTTGAATCCGGACTCATGAGTCCAAATATCACTACATTTTCGTGAAAATGATATAAAAATTAAACAGATATTGAAAAACACTTTGAATATATTTTTTTATAAGAAATAAAATAAGACTCAAATTCCTAATCTTTACATCAATAATTATATGCATACTAAACCATTGAGTTACCCTCTTAAATAGTTGATACGTACACACCTCGAATATATATAGCTATCAGAAATCCCCTCAATAACCTCGACTAGATATAGCTAAAGGGAGGAATGAAATTCACAACGTTAAGGTGGAGTCCCTTAACTAGATACCAACTTTTGTATTCAAAAACAAATAAATAAATAAATAAATAGATAACAACTAATCTAGTTTGATTGATTTTTATAAAACTAATTCTCCTGCAAGTTATCTCTCAATGTGTGAGATAACTCGGATCCATCACTCTTAGAGGAGTTATCTCACATAGGATTGTGAACACAATTACCTTTTATTAACTACCTCTCTATTACCAACATTCATTTCTCTTGTTTGAAGGGTATTTATTTCAATTATTTATTTTATTATTTTTAAAATTTGCAACTCTTGATAATTTCAAAGTTGAACCAAACTTAAAAATATGAACTTCACCATTACTTGACTCGTTCAGTAAGAAAACTCTTGCATAAATTGGTCAAAACGAACCAAACGAGACCTAAGCACCTTGCTTGGCTTTTGGAACTGTAAATTTGATAATGACATATGTAAACAAAATAATTTGTTTAGAACATACGAGATGACAATATAACCAAGTACCATACCCCACTAGGATTCCTGCACTGCCTGTTCAGAATGCAGAGTTTTGTGACATCAAAGTTAAGCAAGAAAGAATGTCCTAATTGGCAATCTAGGTGTGCTGTTAATTTGCGGCGGCCAAACGGAGTCAACGATGTCCCAACTTGCCTAACCGACCACTTGGACCACAAAGATTAGTCCAAAAAAAAAAAAAAAAAAAAAAAAAAAAAAAAAACTGATTTAACATGTTAAAGAATATCAATAATATTTGTAACAACATGTATATTTATATGTTTACTTGACTTATTACTCATTATCATACACATTTGTTTTATGAAAAAAAAAAAAAAAAAAAAAAACTTAGTAGGGTCGATCCATCGATGATTTTAATTTTATATCTAAAGATTCTAATTGCTTTTTGGATATATTTTTCAATGAGCCTACTTGACTTAATTATTTGACAGCTGTATTATATATCATATATAACATTTAATATTTGTTTTAAGTAAATAAATTTTAAAATCAGTAAATTTTATTTTATTGAGTTTTTCTTTGGTTTTTACTATATCAAGAAAATTTCTATAAAAAAATACTATATCAAAAAGAAAACCTTTTGAGGTCTAAGAGTAATTAATTAATTTATAAAGGGCAAGGCTCTCTATGTGAAACTAGTTAGAGTTGATGATTTTGTAAACATTCAGAGTAAGTATTTAGTTAGAGTAGGTATTGTTCTCACTTAACCAAATGTCTCGAGTTCGAGCCTTGAAGAATGAAAAAACTTAATTTAAAGCTCTTGGCAAGAGGTTGTCACTTTTGTGGTCCTTCCTTCTTCGTGTCCGGAATTAATCGGAGCAAGGCTCTGCATATTCTGACAATAAAATAAAAAAAAAAAGTAAGTATATATTGATGCAGAAGATATTGATCCAAAGTGTTTACTCTTAATCTATCTTATATATATATTAGATATGTAATATTTAATTATTCTATCATATTAAGAATCATTATATCTCAATTAATTTGGGATTACGACTTTGTTGTTGATGTTGTTTAAACATTATTATGCATGTTGCTATGTTAAAATAATTCGTGTATGAGATAATTTAATTAAAATGTTTCTTTTCTCGTCTTGAAGAGCTTTTAAACTCATGCATTTCTTCAATTTTTTTGAAAAATTTATTACTTTAATTTGATTTTAATATAGCTTTAGAGCACCATAATTTTGTGTAATTTTATATGAAACGTGTCAACGGAATTCCTTTTTCTTTCCCTAACAAACTTCAAAACCCTAATCTCATCCATAGCATCTTCACTTGGCAAGTAAAAAAAAAAACAACAACAACAACAAAACCCTTCGCGCCAGGCGTTGACTGTTGACTACTGCCGTGATTTCAGTACGACAATAATCCCCGTTCCGTTTTTGCCACTGCTGAAACGGCCTCCCACAGCTCCAAAGGAGCAGACCTCAACGGGACACTAAATCGTAATAGCCGCCAAAAGTCAGGGTCATTTAGGACAAATCACACCCAATAATATAATAATATTAGGGTGTCGGATCGGATGGCATCGATGACAGTAATAATGCAAGGCACAAAAGAGTGGTTATATAATTCATGTCTGCATAATGTTAGGGTCTTTCCTTTTCTCACTTTTTTTTTTTTTCCTTCTCTTTCTCTCCCTCCCTCCCTCTTTCCCTCCATTCCTCTCCTCATCTCCAATCCAATCCTTCTTAGCAGCGATCGTAAAATATATTTTTTCTTGTAGTGATCGAGCATCTGAGCCCTAGCAGCAGGCTAAGATCAATAAAAATCAAGAATTAGTTAGCTAGCTAGCTATTATAAGCTTGCTATATAATATTGGTGTCATATTGGTCTTCATCAATAGAGAGAGAGAGATGACTCCAGCAAACCTAGCAGGGCAGTTTGGAGACACAACGTACACTAAAGTGTTTGTGGGTGGGCTAGCTTGGGAAACCCAGAGAGAGACCATGAAGAAATACTTTGAGCAGTTTGGTGAGATATTGGAGGCCGTCGTCATCACCGATAAGAACACCGGGAGATCGAAAGGCTACGGATTCGTAAGCTCTATCTCTTTCTCGTGCATGATTTTCTAATCTTAGTAGTATTCATAAGATCCGTCGTTTGGGTTTTTTTTGTTAATAAAAAGAATCAGATCCGTAATTACCAGATAGTGATTAAGATTTATAAAGCACAATAGAGACCGAGAGATGGAATATCTAGATCTTCGCTTTTTCTTTTTCTTTTTTTCATGATTAGATCGAGTGATCATCGTCGTGGATTTGATTTGATTTTTTTTTTTTTTGATTCCATCATCAGGTGACATTTCGCGATCCAGATGCGGCGATGAGAGCTTGCGTGGATGCAGCACCAGTTATCGATGGACGAAGGGCTAATTGCAATCTTGCCTCCTTGGGAGTTCAGAAATCCAGACCTTCTACTCCCAAACACGGTATCGATATTGTGATCAATATCAATCTCTTTTTAATTAACTGTTAAAATTGATAATGTAATTAATTTTTCACTGATCGATCTTGAAGAGTAAAGTATATATTGATAAAATTGGATTACAGTGTGTACAAAATTATTGTTGTTAGATCAAGTTAGCTAGCTAGCTGTATTTCCATTTGCGTTACTGTCATTATTTTATGTTGGGAAAACTAGTTGTTGTGATAGCTAGCATTAAAAGAAAATATCTTCTTCTTCTTTTTTTTTCACTAAAGTACTGATCAACTTGCATTAATCCTCATTTAAGTTAAATTAATTAACCACAACAAATTAAAACAGCTTTATTAGATTTATATATTGTTATATTGATCTCTCTCTCTCTCTATATATATATATATAGCTGCTAATGTTTCCTCATTTGATGGAATAACAATGGCCTTGTTGTAGTGTACATTTCTATACTTGTCACAAAAAAAGAAACTAAGCCTATATATTTAATGTTCTTAATGTACATACTCAATTAATATATGTTGTGTTGTTAAGTTTGATGAATTAATTGATTGTAAATATTTACATATATGTGTAGGTGGGGGCAGGAACTATAGAGTGATGAACTCATTTCATACAGGGAGTGGTAATGGTGGCGGTGGAGCGAACGGAGGATTGGGGACAGCTTTTCCTTCTGCTGCAACCTTCCCTCATTATGCCCTCCAACAAGGCCTCCCTTTTAATCTCTATGGGTCTCTCTCTCTCTCTCTCTCTTTCTCTCTCTCTCTAATGCATATGTATGTATGTATGGCCATGCATCTTTTCATGCACCCCACCACCACCACCACCATCATCATCATCTACATTGCACATATCTCTCTCTCTCTCTCTCTCTCCCTCTCTCTTGTTGTTCATGTGTGTGTGTATTATATATGTATGTATATGCATGTGGTTACAGCTAGCTAGCTAGGAGAACCCCACCACGGTGGACAAGTGCATGTTCATGTTGATATGCATGATAACAATGCATGCACATGCATGCATGCGTGGATGTGGTACATGACCAAGTACCACCTACGTACATAGGCATATATGTGAACACTGTAAAGTTTCGCCTCTCCTTCTCCTTCTTTGCACCACATGCATGAGTACGTTCGCACATGCGCATGCATGACATTCCACATGCGTGTATGAGTTGGAAAAGCCTGCATACACGCGTGAGAGGCGTGCATGCGCTCGCACACATCATCCCATGCACGTGCCACATTCTTAATTACTAATTTTTTTTTTCTAAAAATATACTTTTTAATAAAATTTATATATTAATTTGAATGCTAACTCTTTTTTTTTTGAGTATTTCAGGTACTCTCCATACTCTCCGGATTACTCTTACCCTACGGTAATGAAACACTTCATTATACATATATTTACAATAATTTTGCAATAATCGAATATTATTTTGGAGGAAATTAACTTGTATATCGTCACAGTTAAAGTTACAAATTATGTAACATGTTTGTTTGAAAACCGTGCGATACACATTAAAATACATGGGTATACAACTATTTTGAAATAGATCAATTATTTTGTGACGTAATGTGTGAATTTAAATGTATCAAAAATAAAATATCATTTAATTTCCCACATCATTTTTTTTTCCATTATATAAAAACAAGGGAAGTGCTAGCTAGGCGAACATCACAAACTCACGGGCAATACTCCTAAGAATGCGATTTACATGCATCTCAGAGAAGTATTGCACGCACATCAGAACGCGATGAATGTGAATTGCCATATATTATACATTAAATTTTGTTGAACATTTGCAGAGCTACTACAATGTGTATGGTGGAGGAGCACAGTATCCATTGTACGGGGCAGGGGCGAATGGGCTGGTGACAGGTGGATCGACGGCGGCAGCGGCGGCATTCTACCCGTATCTTCATCAGTTCGCGCACAGCAACGGCGGAGGGGCTGCCACGTATTCAACCGGGCAAGGATACGGAGTACATCATCAGTATCCGCATTACCTGTTCCAGTACTCCACCATGGCCTCTGCTGGGTTTCCCCAACACTATGCTGCTGGACCCATGTCTCTTGCTCCCAGTGCCCCCACACAAGCAGGTAGCGTGTCTGCACATCCCCTCACATTAATATACTTGTTAATCACATATCTTTGTTTAATTTTTTTTCATTACCATCAATTGGACTAGATCGAGCACAATGAAAGAGTCTGATCCATTTAGCCCACCCCAAATAATTTGAGACTGAGGCTATGTTGATGTTGTTGTTGATTTATTATCCTCGTTAATCTTAATTTAACTTGAAAATAATTTGCACTTTTCGAAAAAAGAAAGAAAGAAAAGTTAACAATTTCGACTATTGACTGCCTCGAAATACGTGTTTGTGCATGATGCGCTGCTGCTAAATTAAATCATATTTTCAATTTTTGAGTTCAACCTAACCGATTCGAAGTCATTGTAGATTTGTGGATTGCTCGATCAGTTTATTTAGTTTGCGTTTTTGTTGAGGGATATATATTTTATTTTTAAATTAAGGAGAATTGTTTTTTTAAATAAAAATCCTTAGCTTTTTTTTTTTTTTTTGTTTTGTTTTTGTTTTTTTGTTTTTACCTCTCTAAACCTTGCCTTTTTATAAGTGATGCATTGTCCATCACATCATGATGCTTTGGCCGCTCCTTAGCATTTTTTGTTAACATATATAGTTATATATATTTATATACATTGAAGTGCTTAATTTTACTTGGTGTAAGAAATGTAAATTTACATGGTACTAATATCTATAACAGTGTGTTTTACTCTACAACAGGCGTGACAATGGCGCTGACAGCTCCAACTCTGCAAGCTTCAACACCCCACCACCCTTACAGACTCATTCCAGGCCACTTCGCCACTCCAACTGCTGCATCTGAGCAACCTTCGGCTTAACCATGGTTGAGTTATCACATCTATCAATTCCTCTAGCTTATTCTCTCATGTTGTTGCATGTACGTCCCTTTTGCGTCAATTCTCTCTCTTATCTTTCTCTCTATGTCCATGTCCATGTCCATGCATGATCATCATCATCATCTCTCTAACATCATCATCATCATCATCATGATATGCCAAGTCCCACAAAGGGACTCACTTTATCATGAAATTGGAGGACACCCCTCCAAATTTAAGGACCCTCCATAGTGCATGCATTCATTCATGTGCTTTTACAAAAAAAAAAAAAACAAGGGCATATTCCTCTCTCTCTCTCTCTTTGCATTTTGGGTTGGCCCATCAAAATGGTGCACCAACCCATGTTTATTAACCCTCATCATCATCAATATATGGTTCCATGGCGTGAACCAAATTTGATGATCATCATCATCATCAACATCATCATGACTACCCACTTGAGCCATCTGATCACACTTTGATGAGCTAAGTTGGAATTGTTAACATTTAGCCCCGGAAAGGCTAATGAGAACAACCCCCACTGACTTGGACTTTGCCAAAACAAAAAATGTAAATTCACCAACACATGACAACTATGGCAAGTCCACCCCAACTATAGCTAAACACACTCTTGTTACTTAAAAGGAGTGTGTCATAGCTTTAGATAGATAAGGCATTTGGTTTGCCTTACTATCTTTTGTTGATTAACTCAACCCCAACCCCAACCCCAACCCCAACCCAACTCTAGAGTTAATTTAACTTAACTCTGTTTACACAAAAACCCCAATTGACTAAGGGCACATTGGATATGGCCCTTAATTTTCTTTTGGGTTTTAACCCACAAAACACATTGATTTTGACTCAAAAACTTTGTGACCAATGTGTCTAAACTTCTTACCAACCCTTGATCTTGATGACCTTGATCTTGTTGACTCTCAAAATACAATCTAACCTTGTGTAACTCCACTCACTCTCTCACACACACTTTCCCTTACAAAAAGGGTACATAGTGCAGTGTTTTCCCTTCTTTTCTTTTTTTAGTTAAATGTTTTTTTTTTGTTCTTTTGTGTACATTCATCATAGTTGCTAAACTTTGGGAGTTTAGCACAAATTAGGGTAGTGTTAGTGGAGGGGCTAATGTTTGTTTTTGGGCATTTAGCTTGTCACCTCCTTTTACTAACCTTGGAAGAACTCCATTAATGGCTTTGGAGTTCATCTCACTCTCTTAGGAAAATTTTCTCAACTCATCATGTCCACTCTTCTTGTGCACTCTTCAAATGGAGATAACCTTAGATGTTTTGTGTCTCTTGGGTTCATCTCTCTCTCTCCCCCCAACCATGGTTAGGACCAAGGTAATCTTCATCATGCTCTCTCTCTCTCTATCTTTAATTATCTCTATGTTTCTCTCTCTAAGCATTTACATTGGACAACTTTTGATGTGGTATACTTTTATGTATGCATGCATATATGCTCAGATTTGGATGACTGTAATAACTGGCATGACCAAGAGTACTACTCTCATCTCATCACTTTGATTTCATGTTATTAGATGAGTAGTTGTAGCATGGCATTAATTAATTAGGATCCTTGAGATACTACTAAATTTCTAATTTTTCATATATCATCAGCTTATGCATGGCCATATGTCCTTGCATGTTACATATATTTACTCTCTCTCTCTCTCATGCATTTTTGTTTGTTTGTGTTCATTATAATTTTATGTTCTTGCTAGCCAGCTATGACATTGATCATCTCTCATGTTCTCTTTGGGCTTTTGTTGATTATTAATTAGCATGTCTCAATGTTGTCTAATGTCTATCATGTTTTGTGCATGTCTACATTAATTTCTCTAAGATATATATGCATACCACGCCCTTCAACAAAAGTTATGTTCAATAGCTATGTATTGATAAGTAAGGGCGAGTTTGGGACTGTGTGCATGGGTAAGGACTTAGGCGCACGGTTTCAAGTTCGATTCTCCATTGCATCAAGATTATCTGCGTCACTGGAGCACACTTTGGCTGATTGCATCAAGGTCTCGTGGGAATATTCATGCTCGCTCAGATACTTACGGATATAAAAAAAAATACTAATTCATATATTAAGAACTCCAGTGGGTAGGTAGCTAGCCTATATTAAGACTCCTAGCTAATTGAGTAACATGAGAATGATCACATGTACTAGGACCACATACACAGAGAGTCTCCCTTTGTTGACTTGAATAGCAATTAAGTTGACATGCAAGTAAAGACAGTAGGAGAAATCACATGGCAATGGAGGGTGGGAACACATATATATGTAATGTGGTTTGATTGTTAGGTTTGCAAGAAGAAAATAAGTCCAGTGTGTGGCGTGTTATGCATGATTGGCAATGGACATTGGTCATGGCTTGCTTGGGTGGTAGTTTGAGGCTAGCTACTTGTCAGTGTTGGTGAATGTATTGAAACCAGAGAGAGAGAGAGAGAGAGAGAGATTTTATGCAACTTACTCATGTGTCATTTAGTTCAGGTACCATGGCAGAACACTGCAGAGGAAATGAATTGGTAACGAATTGGTGGGAAATTTATGAGAGAAAAATAGGTAAATGATTGGTTGAAACAAATGGGACCCATTTGGCGCACATGTGGCGTCCTTTTTTTAGATACGAGGCCCACCAAAAAGTACATAAAGGAGGCACCGCATATGCGCCACATAGGCTGTGCGCCTCATTTGTGTTCCCACAAATGTCAACCAATCATTTTCCAAAAAATAATGGATACTTGAATTGGGGGTATATATGTTATCAATGACTGCCGTGTTTGAGTAATTCGACGTTTGAGCGATTTAAAATGATGTCTTGAGTTTGAAACTCCACAAATGTAGAAATCAACACTAATTAAAATAGCTTTACTCTTAAGTGGGCCGACTCAAGCTTGAGTTGAAGTAGTCGGATAAATTTGAATACGAGGTGGTGTGGACCAAAAAAAAAAAAAGGGGGTCTATTTTGTGTTTGCACCAAACTGATTTTGAGGATTTTTAATGATTTGTGATTTCACTAATCCTTGCTCGAGTTAAGTAAGATAACTAGGTGGTGGTAAAGATTTGCCTGAGTTATTAAAAGCGACTCCACACCAAGACTCGACCTCGAGATCACTGGATAAGGACGGATCGACCTAAGCCATCGTGCCACAACTTCCAGGGTGATTTCACTTGGTGATTTTATCAACTAAAATTGGGAAGAATTAATTACCATATGCACACACACCTTCAAAAATATATCTTGCACTGTTTTCAAATTGATATGTGACTTTTTAATGGGGTTCACTGCAAAAGCATTTGCTCCATTCGCAAAACTCGAAACCGATTTATTTTAAAAGAAAACAACCTTTTTTTTGTGTTACTGTGTTATGTCCCTTTCATTCTAGGTGTTTTTTTTTTTTTAACTCAAAGCTTTTTTTAACCTTTCCTTACTTTGGTTCGATTAATCTCATGAGAGTTAGTCAGACGCCTCAACCTCATAACTCAATAAAAATCAAAGAAATATAATGTAACTACCATGAATCAAACACATTAACCTCATATTAAAAATAAAAATGCTCTTTATTTAGCATTACATACTACACCCTTAATTTTGGGCATTGTTTCATATGTCCCTTTGTTATAATAAGTAAAAAATAATAATAATAATAATAATAATAATTGGTTGTTGACTTTTATAAGAGATACTATTTTTTAAAGAAAATTTAGGTAACAGGGCATAGGCCCAATAATTAATTACCTTCACTTTATCCTTTAAATAGCTAAACACGGCCTGGGTTGAATGACTCCTAACACATGGGAAAACTACTTAATAATGGTAGTGTTCCGTTGCAACCCATCAAATTAATTGTTAGAATGACTCCTAACAAGTTGATTAGCCATTACATAATAGTTGGACTTGGGAGGCAAATTAATGTTTCTTCTCAGTAATGGAAGAGTACAACCTCTAAAATAAAGAGTAACTTTTTAATGATAATCAAACTCACGATCTTCTCTAACCTTATCTTTTGAGAAGTAATGCATTTATTCTAGCTAAAAATTTAAAATAAAAAAATTCACAAATAAACTCACTTATTTTGAGTAGGTAAAATTTACACATAAACTCACTTGAATTTATAGTCATGAGATCTTTCCATTTTTGATATGGTGACCATGAGAACACATATACTTTATTTCATTTTTTTTTTCTTTTTTAACCACATTGATACGTTTTGGACTTTGATAAAATCAATTTTAGGGATTTCACAACATGGAAAGGTAATTCGAACGGATAACTTTAGGGCTTCACTAGGCTTCGATGTGGCCCAATTGCATTTTTTTTTTTTTTTTTTAATGGTCAAAGCCCAACTTGCATGCTTGGCATTAACAAAATCCCACCTTACTATCTCCCCGTTGTGATTGGTAGACAAACGCAGTCGCTGTTATTGGGAGCTCCAAAACTCCTTCAGGACCGACTACGGACGAGTGCGAAATAGTCGGGCTTACTCAGTGGGGTATATCCAAAAAAAAAAAAAAATGCTAGTTCTTGTTCTTTTTTCCCTTTTTAATGCTATAATTCTCTAAAGACCACCTACAAAAATGCCTCTACTAAACTCGATTTAGTAGAAATTGAAGGAATTCGACGAAGTACAGGTAAATCGAAGATAATTTGAAATGCATTGGGACGCATTAATTATAAGGGATTTAGATGATTTAGAAAGCATACTATCAATTGCACTAAATTGAGTTAGTGCAATGGAATTGAACTATGTACGTAGTGATCCTATCAAAAAACACCTTTGTTGTTGTTGTTGTATGTGATGTTTAAGATTATTTTTGACTATTAGGTTTAAGACACACCCCACCCTTATTAAGAGTATGACCCAATGATAAATGAAGCTCGGTCGTCATAGGACGAGAGTCGAGCGAATTGAAATGGTCAATCCATCTCGGTGGTGTACAACCGAGAAATTGAAATAGGACTCGGTTATATACAAAACGATATATTGGTATACTTGTCGGTCATTGGTGACCAGAAAATATGGGTTGTTTCACGAACCCTTGACCGCGATATCGGGAATGGATGAATTTGAACATTACGGTTTCAAAAAAATCTCCGTAGTCGTCAAACTAACAATGCAAGATTGAAAATCCAAGACGACAATTTACTTAGAACCTTAATTAATTATAAATCTCCGTAACATTCAAATGAATCTAAAAAGAGTCAATCCATAAGTAAACAACAATTAAAACACAACACAACATTTGCATATACATAGAACATTCGGACGAATTGGCAAAATTTCTAAATGTTTAGCCGTCTCAGTACAAGCTTTAACCTACGGTGTATCTAAATCTACAACGGTATGGTGGCTTCATGATCAGCGATTGCAATGGGCGCGATGTCTCGAAAAACGAATCCATCTCGCCAACCTTTGGCGCTTGATCCTCAACGTACCGATCCCACGATGGATATAAGGATGGCAGCGGTGCATTCACACGCAACTGCACCTGTCAAAGTGAACAGTAGAACATAGAAGATATTGTCACAAACCCGATTAAGGGGGAAACAAACCAATTCACAAAAAAATCATAGAACTTACCCTAACCCAATGGATATTCCTTTCATTCGCCATTGCAATGATAAGTTTGTTGTGCAATGACGACGTTGGAGTGCTACGTAGAGGTAGGAATGTGGAGGCACTCCCATGCGAGAGGTTGACGAGAATGACATTGAACGCGGTGGATACTAACAATCCCATGTCTGGAAGTGTCAACCATTCTTTGAAAGATGCCCCCTCTTGCTTCTCTGGGCAATGCACCGCATTCTTGACAGGCTCGAAACTCGAGCCAAGCACTTCCCGCCATAGGTATTCATACCCGATAATCTCATCGTACATCCGTCTACGCACAATCCTCCACCCGTCTATGTCGGCAAGTCCAAGCCCAGAGGCTATACACCTATATCCACAATTCCCATCGGAAACCACATCGATAATGGCATCAACATGTGGCAACCAATCCGGTTCTAAGCAATGACTATAAGCCATGTTAGATCCACTTTGCGTGCGTCGGCGGCACGACGCATTTGTGGAACCTTGCATTTCTTCGCTAGAAGCTTTTGTGGAGTGGGATGACTCAAATCCGATTGGAGATTGGGGTGCCTCCGACACTGGGGTGCCTCCGGTTGGATACCCCGGTGTCCTCACACCCGCATCCTCAACTTTCGCTCGCACTCCACAAAAGACGAAGGTGGACTAATCTCCCCGATTTGCTCACTTTCGAGTCCTCCCCCGCATCCTCAACTTCCTCCTCCCCTTATCCAATCTTCCTGCGGTGTCGTGATTGTGCCTCCCACAAATCACGGTGACATACCATAAGGAGTCAACATTCTCTTGACGTTAATTTGGAAAGGGCATCCACATTTCTTCGTACTAGTGTGAGTCCTCGCCTTTTCATCATTCCTTGATTTCTTTAAAAATTTTGCCGCTTTCCCCTTCCCAACTCTCTCGAGCGGTCCCCTATATGTCCCGGCACTGTCACAGGCAATTTTCACCCTTCCCCTTCGCTTAATGCCCCGCATCCGAGCGCTTCATTACTAACACAAACCGGTTCTCGCCACCAATCGATTGAAGCCATGAAATTGCCGCTTCTCGAGAGGGGAATGGCTTAGAAGGTGTAAAAGTGTCCTTGTAGTACGGAAAATTACAAGATAACGGCATTACCGCAATACAAACAGTGTAACATTATAATCAACCAAAATGTACAAGACAATCACAAAAAAACCCAAAAAATAGGTTCTCGGTTGTACGGTTCGAAACTTTCTTCATAGTCTCGTTTACGTGAGACCGAGAGTTACCATTACCCTCGGTCGTTCCGGACCGTGACCTACGTATAAATGAAACATTTGCAGAAAAGCAATACCGACAATACCCTTCAACAAAATACTACGAAAGTCAAAGGTCAACTCAATGCGTTTCTCGTTTCCAATCATGCGTTTTGATTCGCCATTCAATGTACTATTCAATTTCCAAATCGTCGAGATTTTCCATAATAAATTAAAAGATCGACGATTTTATCACGCAGTTACTTCTCCGAATCTCGTTTGCTCCGCTTTAAAAAAAATCTCGTTTGTTCTATTAATAATTAACATTCGAAATTAAGACCTCACTTACAGAAAACCAAGTTCCCCACCACTCGAACCAATTTATTGTTGATACACACAGAGTTTTCATCCCACCATAATATTTCTCTCAATGAAGTTAGCGTGATCAACTTATACTTTTTTCCCTTATCGAAAAAAAAATCTAACTTTACTACTTCAGTCTTCAAGTACTACGTCCTCTTACTAATACCTCCATCATTTCATAACTAGATGTCTCGAGTTCTGTAAAACATTATGCCCTCATTGTCACAGATTTTTCGAGTTTGAGATTAGTCCCGGCTTAATCTCGGATACCTTGATAATAATCACTAAAAAAAAAAAAAAAAAAAAAAAAAGATAGACAATTTGGGCAGTACACAGGGGAGACAGGCCACAGACTCACAGACCCTCTTCTTGTTCTCTCTCTCTCTGCACTACTCTCCCTCCACTCTCTCTCTCTCTCTCTCTCTCTCTCTCTCTGTTTTCCGCGCAGCGTCGTTTCCATTTCAGCTCATCTATAAACCCCAATTGAATCCCATTTCAAGTCCGCGCTCAGACTCGCTCTATATAAACCCTCCGAAACTCACAACGTCTCACCTTTTCCCATTTATATGAAGCAAATGCGAAAAGCAATCGCTGCAATCGCAAACCCTAGAAACCCTAATTTGATCTCGGCTTGCATTCGCGATTCGCTGTGATCGGTTGCTTCGGCTGTTCGATCGAGCTTCTGCGAAGTGATTGGAGAACTCCAGTTTGGTACTACTCCGGCTTTTTTGATTTCTGCTTGTTGTAGCTGCATTGATGATGATCTATGATGATCTCTTTTGTGGTTTCTCTTGTTTGGTTGCTTGTTTGAATCTTCGATGGTCGATGTATTGCTGTTTTTGTTTTTGTTTGGTTTGCATGAGTCGATGGATTGTTTGGGAGTTTTTGGTTCTGTTGTTGATTTGAAATGTTGTTGTTGTTGTTGTTGATGATGATGATGATGATGATGATGATGATAATGTGCATAGGTTAAGTTGATTCTCTTGTTTGTCACTCAAGCAACCGACCATGGAAAATATTCATTTGTTGTTGTTGTTGTTGATGATGATGACGAACCGTGATGGTTTTCGTTCTGTTGAGCTTGAGCTTGCATTGGTTAAGTCGGTTCTCTTGTTTGGCGCTCAAGCGACCGACCATGGAAAATATTCAATTGTTGTTGTTGTTGATGATGATGATCCGTGTTGGTTTTCGTTCTTTCGAGCTTGAGCTTGCATAGGTTAAGTCGATTCTCTTGTTTGATACTCAAGTGACCGACCATGGAAAATATTCATTTGTTGTTGTTGTGTTCATGGAGAAATTTTTTTGCAGTCTTTGCAAGAGAGTTCCTCTTTTGAATTTTTGATCAAATCTCTATGCGGACCGCACAATGAGCTTGTGAATCTATGATTAATTTTTTTTTGAGTTTTCAAGGTTCATTTAGACTAAAAAACGTCTTGATCCTTTGTTCTTCAAATAGCTATTCTTTAGGAATATTTACGACAACTTTAGGGTTTATAGTTTAGGACAACTTTGCATTTACGGAATTCACTTTTGTTATTCTTGAATTGCGTTGAGCACCTCGTCTATCTCTGACGCCTTAAACTACTCGCCATTTGATGCGGTGATAGAGGAAGCCCTTACAGTGATATTGGTAAAAGGTTTAACTCCTTGTGGGAGTTTGAATGAGTTGGGATGTACTGATGTCGACATGGAGTTTTTGTAGATTCTATTTATCCACTTCCTTCTTGTGGCTCACAACATTGCATTTCTTATGTCAGTGTAAGCTTTTGTCATGGTTCCTGTGTTCTTTTGAGGCTAGGAATTTTTGTTGAAATGTTATTGGTATAATAGCTTACATTGAGCCTTTTCACGATTCCCAAGTGGTATAATAGCTTACATAAAGCGCCGTGCTTTGATAAAGGATCTTAAAACGGCCATATCTATTTGATGACTGTTTACCGTCAATGCTCTCATTTTACTTCACCATACATTTTAATTTATAACTGCCATCCTATTTTAGTGATACTTCGGACTTCTATTGTATGCTTTTCATTAGGTACTGAATACTAAGTTTAATTCAAATCCCTCTTCATCTTAAATGGGCCATTTAGCTGTAGGTTCAAAAACATCATCAGCAGCTGTTTTGAGCATATCAATATAATGCTTGTCTGTTCTGTTTGTGTGTTTGTTCATAACAGCCTTATGGTCATGAGTCTTGTTACTCACTTTATTAGTTTTATTGTCTCTTATGGTTTTACCATACAAGATGTTCTTATAAGACGATTATTTGAGTAACATATTATTTGCGTCATTTGTGGGTAATGATATAACATGCAAGTGAGCAATTTATCTCACCAAGAAAGATTCATGATAAAGTCTCGTTTTGTAAATGAGGTTGTGGTTTGTTCAAATTTTACATCTGGTTGTGTCTGTCCATGTTGATGTCGGCTCAACTAAAAGACTAGTTGTTCTCACTGTTTGCCCTTGGACTTTGATCTATTGCTTTTGTGAGTTTCAGAAAGGAATGCATTAAGTTGTTCCATAATCCATACTATCATGTTTATGACATGTTTAATCTGGCAAAAGATGAATATGTGACGATCTTTTTTATAAGTATTGAGTAATTTGCCTTTTTGACTTCTTATTGTTTGTTCTCTGTCATGCCAATAAAAACATGGAAAAGGAGAGTTGTGGACGCATATAGCTGTTGACAGTTTATTGATGGAACAGTAGATTGTATACAAACTTGTTGTGAGGCATGATTCATGTTGATGATGTCATTACTGCGTTGCTGCTTGCAACTTTTTTCATTTCCTAATAATCCACGGGTTATTGATTAATGCCGACTCTTCTTTGAATATCTGCTGTTATGCCATGCTTTTCTCCAGCTAACTGCTTGTCTCGTGCTCATCTTTTTGGGTTTCGTGTACCATTGTCAATCTTTAGTTGCCTGTGCTTGCACTGTATACAGCAGCAGTTTCTTTTGTTGCTGTAGCTTACACTGTTTCTTACAACAATTCTACTACAGCGTTGTTCTTCCGAGATGAGTTCAAGAAGAGGAGGTGGCAGGTCATCCTTTGCTGCTGTTTCTACTTCATCGCCCAAGGGCAAAAGTACTATTCCTAGTCAGGGTAATTCTTCTGGAAGTCCTGGTGGCAGCTGTAATAACCTCCCAATTGACCAGATGAGCCAAGAGATGTCAGGCACTAGCATCGACACTGCAGCGGATGGTGATTGGGAGGTATTTTCAAAGAAGTCCAAGAACAGACCTGGAACTGGTGCTGCAAAACAGTGGGGTCCTCAGAATTCAGCTCCTATAGTTGGTGCGGCTGGTAATGGTGGAGCATGGAAAAATTTTGGTAGGAAATCTGCTGGCAGAGGAAATAACAAGCCACAATCTTCTAATACTTCTTGGGAGAGTGCTGACATGGCACCTGCTCCGCCTATTCCTCCCACATTACAACATGGTTGGCAGTGGCAAAATCGAGCTGGCTCTTCACCTTCTAAAGCTGTGAAAGATGCCCAAGAAAAAGATAGTGATTTCTCCAAACATTTCCCTCATGGATCTGTTGGAGAAGATGATTCAGGTTCTGAAAAAGGTGGCCCTCATCAAGGTGACTTGGACAATGATGACGGGTTAGATATGTTGGAGGACAGTGATGATGACATCTTAAGTGATGATTTTGATTCTGATGGAAGTGTTAAGAGCCATGGGACACGCAAGAAGAACAAATGGTTCGAGGCATTCTTTGATGAAATAGATAAGTTGCGTATTGAAGAGGTCACTGAGCCGTCAAGGCAGTGGCATTGTCCTGCTTGTAGAAATGGGCCAGGTTCTATAGATTGGTATCGAGGATTACAACCTTTGATGGCTCATGCAAAAACAAAGGGCGCAAGCAGAGTGAAGGTCCATCGAGAACTTGCAGAACTCTTAGAAGAGGAATTGTCTCGCCGAGGAGCTTCACTGATTCCTGCTGGTGAAGTTTTCGGGAAATGGAAGGGCCTTCGTGGATCTGTTTCTGATCATGAAATAGTCTGGCCTCCCATGATAATTGTTATGAATACGAAACTCGAACAAGATGATAATGGAAAGGTATTTTGGTGTTATTCATCTATTGATTCATCTTAATTGCCACTTTGGGGGTTTATGCACAACTGTGCAGTATTTGTTAATTTGTTTAGTTGAAAATATATTTAACCTGCTGCAAATTATGTTAGTTGAACTCGTTAATTTCTGGTGAGTTACCATGCCAATGTGAATGCGTGGTAACTCATGGTTGGGGGACAGAAAATTGCTTAGTTAATTATTTTTTGCTGTTTGAAAAATGAGAAAAAATGACTTTTGCTTTAAGGTTACTGTATTATTCAACTCGGACGGAAAAAAATAAGAGTAAAGCTGGTCGTGGAGGTGGTAGAATGAATAAATATCTATCCAATAGGAGAAGGACAAATGGGCAAATCTGGCTTATAGACAATTGTTCATATCCTTACATCTATACTTGAGTCTGGGTAATATAGGCAACTGTACATATGAAAAATCCTGAGAGGAGATACTATAAATTGATTATTTTATAGAGTTGAAGAGGAATATCAAGGAAATGTCTTCTCTCACTTATGTTATTTCTTCTATTATGACAACTTGTAGGTGATTGTAGGCTTCCAGGAAACCTAGTTGACAATGTATCAATGATAAAGGTAGCAAGTAGTTCTTAGCAACAGCTTTTAGAATTTTCTTAGGTGTGGAACATGCTTCTGAGTCAGAATTCAATCATGGAACTGTTGTAGAAGGATTTTTTTACCGAGTATTTTATGCTTGTAAGTCTGTAACTGGAGAGTGTCTACTGTGGTCATTTACACAAGTCGGTTTTGTCTGTGTTCTTTTTATCTCTGTTTATATCGTACATTTCCCTTTTTAGACTGTACATTTCTATCTCTCCCTATTTTGTGGTTTTACTGATTTACATATGCTTAATCATATTTTCAGTGGTTAGGGATGGGAAACCAAGAGCTTCTGGACTATTTTAATGGGTATAAAGCAGTTAAGGCTCGGCACTCTTATGGCCCACTAGGGCACCGGGGGATGAGTGTCTTGATATTTGAGGGCTCAGCAATTGGCTATCTAGAGGCCGAGCGTCTGCACAAACATTTTTCTGAGCAAGGAAGAGACCGGGATGCATGGGATCGTCGCAGACAACTATTTTATCCTGGTGGACAGCGCCAGCTATATGGTTATATGGCACACAAAGAGGACGTGGATAGTTTCAATCAGCATTGCCATGGTTTGATGCACTAGTTCTGTTTTGAGTGATTGTACTCTTATAGCTGTTTTTGCATGTTTCTGCTTGTTAAATGCGCATTACTTCACTAGCTGCTTTTGGAGTTTCAGTTTGCAAAAGTCTTTTTAACCAGAGATATAGGTTGCATGCATTCTATGAATAGTAAAAAAAAGTCACTGCTAATTCTGGATTCTGCCATTGTGGATCTTGGCAGGGTCTGGAGTAGATATGCCTATCCTTGTTGTTTTTGATGTCGTTGAATTGGTCGACTGCACCTCTCAAGACTAGGGCCTTTTTTACTCTGTAAACCTTGGACTTAACTAACAGTCGTGGAAATGGTTGTGTTATTATGGTGGTACTTGAAAGTTTGAATCTCTCGTGTCTTTTTTTTTACCTCATCTGGACTGTTTCCTGTGTGGTATCTTTTGTTTACTCATAATTGTATGCTAAATGAATAATAAAGTGCTAGTCTGAATTGAATATTCTCAGGAAACCCAAAGTATTCTTATTGATATGTAGTAGCGTTGAACCTAGTTTCAAGTACAGCTTATTTGAATAGAATCTAGGGAAGCACATGCATTTTTCTTTCTTTTTATTTTCCGCTTGACTTCGGAAGGTGTTCACAACAAGGGGCTGCTCTAGTTTTATTTGTTGGGGTTGGTTATTCAAGTTTTTTAATGTTTTTTTTTATTTAATTTTATGCCTTGTGACTCTCATAATATATTAATAATTAAGGGTCAATAAGTTTATATATTCACTTCCCATTACTATTAATCATCCTATCCAATGCTGGGCCTATTGAAATCTTATCTACTGAGTTCAAATTAAATCTTTGAATGACTTTGGATTCTTTATTTCTATTAATCATCCTATCCAATGCTGGGCCTATTGAAATCTTATCTACTGAGTTCACATTAAGTCTTTGAATGACTTCAGATTCTTTATTTACTGTATTAGGTAAATCAAGGCTAAAATATGACATGCGATCGTACATAGAGATGGTTGTAGAGCCGATGAAGCAGATGAGTGAAGACAATCAGCAGCTAGTCTGGTTTAAGAATGTTGCTACTAAGGAGCAAAGCAAGTCAAAGGCTTTTAAAGAGTCTTTTGATGCCGTGACTGAAAAACTGCGGGAGACCATGGAAGAGAACCGCATTGTGAGGCAGAGAACAAAAATGCAACACGAGCAAAACAAAGAAGAGGTAAGTTTAGGAGCCATTTGCTATTTAGTAGATAGTAATTTGGTAATCAAATAATACGTGTATGAGGTTTTAACATGTTTCTGGCTGTTATTGACTTAGTGGGGTGTCTTTGTTGTGAATGAACTAGGCCATATCTTTTAGATAGTTTGATAAGTATAGTCTCTTTATTTTCATGTTTGTAGATTTTAGTCTGATTCTCCTGCCATTGCATGTGATTTGAATTCAATTGTTTAGGCATTATGAATGGGTACTAGTTGGAAGTGATCGCAAACTTTCAATGGAGGTATAGTTTGCTGGCTAACCATTTTTCAATGACCTGATGGAATGTAGATGGTCATGGACATGATAATTTTCATTTGGGCTGTTCATGTCTATAGCTTTTGTTTTTATTATTTCCAGATGGATCTCCAAGAGCAATTTTACAAGGATCAAATAACCACTCTTTACCAAACTTTGGAGGAGAAGGAACGAGATTTTGAGGTACAGCTTCAGAAGGATAGGAAGAAGGTGAAGGAATCAAACGTGGAGTCAAGAACCAAAGAGGAGCGTAAACTCAGGTATCGTTGGTTACTTGTGACAGTATATTTTTGTATGATCAGATCAATTCTATTTGTTTGTACCCAATATCCTTTTTTGTTTTCGCGAGATGGTGGATTCCATGTCTCCATATTTTCAAACGACATCTGTGGATTAATCCTATCACATGTTTTTAGCTTATGTTATAAGATGACCCCCCATTGATTCCCCCTATTGCCTCTCTGGTGCAACAGATTATCTTTGGATTGTATTGTTGTACAAGCGTAAATGCTATTCGGAAGTGCGAATGCGATAGTGTGGATTTCATTCAGTAGTTAGATCTGTTCATTAGTTGCTATATATGATTAATATAGTATGTCGTTATAATATGCTTTTTGATGTATAATGTCTTTAGCCGTTAGAGCTGTATACTTTTCATGCATCTTTCTCTCTCGCACACAAATGTGTGTGCACATACTTTCTGTCTCTTCCGTAAAGATATATTCTCGCTTTTTTTTTTTTTTTTTTTTTTTGGTTGGTAATGATATTGTTATTTAATTCTTGATTGTGGCATCTAGGGAGGAGGAGATTGCAAGGTTCATAGAGACCCAAGACAAGGGCGTCGAGGAGTTTGAAGCAAAAAGGACTGAAATGACCAAAATGCTCGACGAGAAGATTACAGACATGAAGCAGAAACATATGGGGGAAGAGCTGGCAATGAAGCGAAGGCACAGAGAAGAAGAGTTGGTCCTGGAGAAGGAGTTCACTGATCTGCTGACCAAACTTATGGAGCAATACGCGCCGCATCCTTCCCAGGACGCTACCGGCGCCAGTACTAACCCTTGAACTGCACATTTACCACCTTTTGTTATTTATAGATATCGAGAAAAACATATATTCTGCAGCTTAGCGTCTTTGATAACATTTCCAGATGCAGGTACTTGAGGTTTTTGTTTACTGGGACCTCCCTTTTATTATCAGCAGCTTTAACTCTTAACAACTTTCAGTCTATCGTTTATTGGAACATATATAGATTATATATAAGATTATCAAAGGTCAAACTCTCTATGGTTAAACTTGGAATATGTAGACTTTATGGTTCACCTTCACTGGTTTCTCTTCTTATTTTCCTTTTCCTTTTGTCCTTACTTTTCCATTGCAAAGGAAGAACAATTGGCTCTGTGAATGTTTCTTTGATGTGCTAATTCTCAATTACTTAGAATCTTTCATTTCCTTTTTAGCGCTCAAGGGGTGTGGTGTAGTGCATTAGCCAATAGATGAGTACCATGACTTTAATAAGCTGCATCTTATCATCTTGGGTCTCGTTTGGTTAGGGGTGGAGTTATTACACGGAGTTGAGAATTAATCTTGTTTGGTTGCTCCCAACTCGTCTGCAAGTTATCTTTCAACTTACACTTTAGGGTGTTTGATATCTCTTCACCATCTCCTAGAGAGTTATCTTTTAGGAGTTGTGGACACATCCCCCCTCATTAATTACTTATTTATTACTCACCTCTTACTTGTTTGAAGGTTATTTATGTCAATTCATATTTTTTATTGTTTAAAAATTTGAAACTTTCCTACAAATTTAAAGTTGAACCAAACATGAGAAAATATTAACTCTAAAGAGATAACTTTCAACTAACACTGTAAGTTAGTAAAATGAACCAAACGAGGCCTTGATTTCTCTCTAGTTATGGAGTTGAGGCGTAACTCTTATCGGATGGAATTGTCGAACCTAAAGAAGGCTCGAACACTCACAATTATCAAAATTGTCTCGAGCTCTGAACCAAGGTGTGTGGATGCTTAAGTTGATGTTTGATACAACTCGTAAAGACAGAATAAGAAATATATACATTCAAATACAAGTATGAGTACTATCAATTGACACAAAAATTAAAAATGGCGGTTACGGTGGTTTGGTCACCTGCAAAGACAACCTATAAATGGGGTTAATTACATAGATGGTCACCCAAGTTTATCATTTGTAACACTTTGGTCATAAAATTTTTGTTTGTAACAAGAAATTCACTAAACTATAGCAAAAGTTTTACAGAAGTCACTCATGGCTGATGTGGCAAGAGTGATGTGGTAATGTGCAACTCGAAGAAAATCGAGTGATCACAAGTAATTGTTTTATTAAATAAAAAGCCTTAAATCAGTTTTTTTTTATTTATAAAATTTATCAAAATTATTGCGAGACTCGAGGAGAATCTGACGACAACCGTTCATTTTTTCAACTAAATCCTTAAATATTTGCAACTCTAATTTCAATCCAATCTCTATAATCATTGTTGTTATTATGGTTGTTTGTGGTTGTCTTCGACGACGACCTCTGTGAAGAAGACCATTTTACCCCCTCGCTGGTCTCGAACCTCCAAGAGGTCTTGATGAACCTTCGGTCAAAAATATAAGTCTTTCTAGCAAAATTTTTTTGATCTAAATTATAAATTGTTTTCGAAATTCGAGAGTGTATTTATTATTTTTTTACCAATTATCCCCTTATAAAACTCAGATATTTATGATTCTTTAATTCTTCAATTCATTTAATGTCAAATAACATATATGTAAATTGCACTTGTAATTAAGATTGTCTTAATTATTGTGTCTTTGCCTTAAACGACTTATATTTGTGACCAAAGGGAGTATTAATTAGAAGCGATTTGAATGGTTTGGAAAGCCCTCCATCAATTGGACTAAAGAACGATGAAGAGTTTAATTAAAAGATTAATTGGGTTTATTATGCTGTTGTTCTTCGTCGTCGTCTCTTCTTGGTTGTTCCGAACCAAACGCACCCTTAAAACCTTTGTAAAGATATTTTGGGTTTATCACTACTTAGGTCTCCCTCTGTCCGAGCGACCGAAAACATTTAAGCGCCAAAACTCCGTGTTTTCATCTCTTCTTGGTTGTTGGTTGAGCAGAGGCTGAGCCGATCGAGCGTCCAAACCCCAAAATGATGAAACTCACGCGATTCGTGCTTTCCAGGTAACACCAACACACAACGCAACGCAACGCAACACTCCTTTACATTACTTAATTTGCTCTCTCTCTCTCTCGCTCTCTCTAGGGCATCATCTTTACAGAAACCCTTCGTTGCTTAAACAGGTGCCCTACGAAATCTCATACTCGGCCACTCTCTCTGTTTTCAACTTACTCATCAAATGCGTACGGGTCGTCGTCGTCTAGTGTGTTGTACGTCGATTACACCATTTTCAAGGGCAAAGCCGCCCTCTCCATCTCTCCCATTCTCCCTACTTTCGCCAAAACCTCGGTACCTCTAATATTCATCAAATGTGTTGAACACTTTTTTTTTTTTTTTTTTTGCAAATTTGTTTCATTGTTTATACTTGTACATTTGTATATGTTTGTGCTGTCTGTGTAACAGTCCGGCGCGCTTATAGTCGATAAAAAGGGGGCCATACTGCTGAAATTCTACCCTGCGATCGGAGAGCGCAAGTATGACTACGAAAAGAAGCAGGTATATTTATATATGGTTTGATTAGAACCTTACTCGTTAAATTGACAACTTTATTAGCTGTGTTCTTGTAGCGGTTGCGAATTTGCGATATCTCTTGTTACTGTTGGTTTTTTGTTAGGCTTAATAGGCAAATACTCCCTCCGGTCATTTTATATATGTCGTTTTAGCAAAAACTTCTTGTTCAAAATTGTAAGTCGTTTTTGGAATTCAAGAGTGTATTTATTGCATTTTTACCTGTTTTACACTTATGCAATTCAAACATTTATGATTCTTCAATTCTTCAATTCATTTATATAAAGCTGCCTTAATTCTTGTGTCCTTACCTTAAACGATTTATATAAATGATCGGAGGGAGTATATCCTATCGTTTCAAGGTTTTGGCAAAAATATCCTAACGTTTTGATTTCTTGTAAATTGTATCATCTCTTCGTATTATTTGAGTGAATTGCACTTAAAAATATAAAAAAATATGCACACGATTAAAAATATTATTTCATATAGTGCAATGTGTATGCAATATAACGATCATTCATCACTTTAATTGTGGTTTAACACATAATAGTTACAAGCAAGGATAAAATTTGATTGAAATCAAAAGGTTAGGATGTTTTTGAAAAAATTAAAACGTTAGAATATTTTTGCAACAATCTTAAACCGTTAGGATATATTTGCCAATTATGCCTTTTTGTTATGATTATTACTAAGTGTAGGGGTTTAAGGTGGAGTTGGTTACTTTGTTATGGTAAGACTGATGGGTGTTGTACATGCATTTGTAGTGTTTTGCTTTGTCAGCGACAGAGCTAGGGTCGTTAATTGGCCTTGCTCCGGCGAAATCATGCGAGTTTTTTCATGATCCGTCCATGAAAACAAGGTGAAATCCTTTTCCTTCTTTTGGAAATGCCTAAAGGCACGACTTTGGTTTATGAGTTTATTAATTTATCGTAAACATTTTCAATTATGATGGCGTATTATGGTTAGGGGATTTGGTAGAGAACGATAAGATCGATTGTTTTATGAATGCAAGTGATAAGCCGTTTGTTTCCTCGTATGTGCTCATCTGTTGACATGCATTTATAATGTTAAGCGGCGAAATGTTTCTATGAGCATATTTGTTGAGGTTTCATGGCGTCCCTATCTGAGCCTTTGGAGGGGTTTGATTGTACGTAAAATATATGTTGTAGTTGTAGATATGTATGCGTGTGAAAGTTAGCTTGCCCGTTACTTCAACATAGATGAGAAAGTGACGGAGAAACTATTATGATGTTCCCCGCCTGAATTAGCTGTGATTGATCAAGAGGTGAATGCCAAACAAAACAACCAAGGACCATGAATCCTCAAAGCAATCAGTAGAGAAAATTATATGTTGAGTTTCAAACACAACACTGCTCTCTAGAGGACAGCCTGAACTGAAATACCATGAAAGAACTGCTGTATATGAATTGCCAAGTCACTTTAAAAGTAGAAGTACGTCGAGGAGCACATTTTTCATTCTAGCCATTTCCCAGTAGGTAGTAGGTACTATAATGGAATCTTGGTAAGGTACTAAAGCTCTTCTCAGATATTCATCTTCCTAAACAATCAAGTATTGTTGAGATTTGCGATTCTCTCATAGGGGATTTAAGTTAAAACATTCTACGTGGGAACCCGGTTGGGTTGTCACTACGGTAAGGGCGAAGGCAGGGTTGTGTGAGTTAAGCGCACGACCTCGGTTTCGACTCCCCTGGTGTGGTAAGATCGCTCGGGCCACTGGGGTACGCCCAGGCTGATTACACCAGGGCCTCGTGGGAATAGTCAGGTTCGCCTGGATACCCACGGATATATATATATATAAACATTATGAGTGGGTTGTTTCATTCAAATCTCAAGTTGTATAGTCGGGAATATTGGTTCATATGTTTGTTTTGACTGAAATCATATGTTACGATTCTCATGATTGATTATCAACCTTTGTTTTCCCTTAATGTGGTGTAAATATGTTCTTGCTTCATAATATTCTTTCCATTAAAACATCATAGTAGGGTAACACATGCTTCCAACAAATTTTTTTCTTTTTTTTTTTTTTAAATTTTAGCGAATTTTAGCGATGGAGGAAAAGGAGGGAATTTTGGCTAAATGTTGTGATAAAACCAGTATTGTTAACGATATGCTGTATACTATTGTTAAATATTTTTGTTTAAAAATAGAATCATATTTTTTAAATTTCACTTGATGCTAATGGGCATTGGATTTACAGTAATGCTGGTCAAGTCAGAAAGAGTTTATCAGTATCACCACTCTCCGAAGATGGATACTTCTTTACCTTGAGTAAGACTTGTTTGGTAGTTTATAATTACTTCTTTTTCTGTCAACATATGACTTTAATTTTGTTATAAATTCTCTTTGTCAAGCCTTACTTTTCTTCCTTTAGTAGTGTTAGACCTGATTTTTTCATGCTGTTTATTTCTCTTTATTAGAATGTTATGTCCTTTGTAAGAATTCCTCTCAGATTTATTTCTGCTTCTATAATTTTTGACTCAATTAAAATAGGAGAGGTGTGATTTCCCTTCCGGAAGTTGTGCATACAGTTGGGAACTTTTTTTAGTTCTTGTATTAGGTATCAGAATAAATTTTTGTTGGAGATGATTGTTTTTCCCTTCAAATATTCATTTCACCTAGTCATTCTACGTAATAACTTCTATAGCATCTTCATGAGCCGTCTTTTAAGTACAAGGGTACAAGAAAGCTGTATTGGTTATGAAGAGTTTAAAAGTAAAGCCTGTTCATCTACATCCACTGTTGTAATCTTTCATTCCCTTCTTCCTTCTCTCTGTCAAGGCATGGGGAGCCAAAATTAGATTGATTGTGTTTATTGTATATTTTTCCTTCTGCAAATATAGATAAGTTGGACCAACCTGGATCTCGCTGGTTTCATGACATAATCTTACTATTGACTTAAAAGACTGAAGTTGAGGATTTGACTGTCGGTCTCATAGTAGGCAATATCTGATTTTGGGTTGCATTGTGCTAATCATGATTCATGCCAATAAGCTCCAACAATTTTGGTGTATGCCTTGAGCTTGTATGTTGTAGGTTTGACATGTCCAAACTGAAGTTATTTCTCTTGTTACGAAAGAACACCATTTGGAAGCTCGTGCAGCTTGCTTAATGCTAGTTTTCCGATTTCCTAAAATTGGTGCATTCATCTTCCACTCTCTTTTCTTTTATTTGGGTGTATTGCTTTGTCTGTCTTCTTTGTCCTTGTGCTTTTGTATTTGTAAAAGCTCTTTACTTGTATAAAAGCCAGTTTCTTATAGAAAAAAAGGAAATTTAAAGAAACACGAAAACTACTTGCCGATAGCTAATTGTATGCTTGGATGTAGACACGTGTGCTAATTTCTTCATTTCAAAATTTCTGCTCTTGCAGCTGTTGTCAATTCGCTTTTAAAAACCAATGAGCGTTTTACTGTTCCGGTGACAAAGGCTGAATTCACAGTGATGCAAACGTCTTTCAGCGTAAGTGTTGATCCTTTCTTATCCTTATCCCTCTGATACAGGGTCACAAGAGCAATATGCAATTGGTTCATCACTCGTTATTCTCTTACCCCGATTGCTCTCTGTGTAGCATGGATGTGTAACCAAATGTTTAATTTCCATTGATGCAGTTCATGCTGCCATATATCATGGGATGGCATCAACTGTCCTCTCAATCGCCTGGTTCGAATCTAGCAAAGCATTCAGAAGTGAGCCTTAGCCCAAACTTGGAATGGAACAGATGATCATTTTGGGAAAGATAAGTGAAAAGCTGCTAGTTTGACAAACACAATTATCTGAAGAATGTACGCTGGTGCTGCTGTTTTGTAGAGACTACAGTGCAGAATTAATGTCTTATTTAAGGAGAGTAAACGGTGGAATTCCTGCTAGACGCGATGTCTTTTGCAGTGTCTTTCTCGTTTGTTATAAATTTTGTCGATAGCTTCGTTATCTATTGACGCTTCTATTTGTTCTCGTAGATTTGACAATTTAGCTGTTTTAATCTGGATAGTGCATTTTGAATGGATTACTGTCTTGAAATTCTGCTATGGGGAAATTTGAATGAATTTAAGTCTTAGAACAGGTTGTGTTTGGTGTAGGATCCATGCATTCAGGTTTTGCAAAAGGGATTTATGTCTGCTAGAACCATTTTAAAGATTTTGTTGTGGTACAATTTTTGTTTCAGGGCTTCTTTCTGGCATACTAAACTATTCTCTTTTTATTTTTAATACTTCTTTGGTAGTTTATCAAACAAAAACTACTATTCGGTTGTCAAAGCATCTCTGGTGAGATGGACGAGGCATCACTTGCCAAAAGGCAAGGTTTGAAACGTTGTAGGTTCGTCTTCCGTTAAGGATAAAAAAAAAAAAAAAAAAAAAAAAAAAATCTCTCCAACCCCTCAATCAGTATCCTGTTTAAGGAAAGATTGGTTGAAATGGATTATGCTTAATTGAAAACCAAATTGGGAAGTATTTCCTTAACTGCTTTCCACCTTCCTTTCAGAGTGGACACCAACATGGACACAATTTTGCTGTCGAAACATTTTAAAAATTTCCTTGCTCTTTATAAGGCTATTATTCATCAAAGGCAATAACTAAGAAGATGTTCAAGCTAGCCAAGGGGAGTTTTTGCAGTGATTTTATAGTCTCCTTGCTCTTTACAATGACATTCATGGAGAAAATTGACAACTGTATTCGGGCGGCGAGGGAGAGAGTGGAGAAGGCCTTCAACTACTCCAAGTTTTTGAAATGTTTCAAGAGCAAAAGCTTGAGAAAACCACAAAAGTGCACTGGACTACTAGAACAAGTACATCTTAATGAACCTATCGTTACGGATATTGATCGAAAGTCACTAGATGAATCTGTCGATGTAAGTAATGCACCAGACCGATCTCCAAGTCGTGAAGAAAACGAGACTACAACGGATGTGGAAGCTGCCGATGAGAAAGGATTCTATTCTGCAGAAACATCTTTGGTTGCAGATAATGCTGAGGAAGTGAATTCACCATGCAACATGTATTACAACATAGTAAATGAAAATGCAGCAGCCTCAGAGGATAACAACAGGTATTCATTCACCATGTAACATGTATTTAATTAGTTTTATAATGACTCATCCGGCGCGCCCTCACCATTTAATTTCTTGCTTCTAATTCCAACAGCGAAGACAGCTACTACGACGAGTTCTATGAGAGCATCCAAGCCCCAATGTTCTTTGATTTCTCTCGTCCAGAACCGCCTCTCCTCAACGAGGATCATTCCTGGTTCTGCGTTAGCGTTGGTTAGTCTTAATTTGAACAATTGATTGTAGTAATAGTAGAGTAACTAGCTAGTGTACTATATTGGTTGTAGTCATTTCTTGGAATGTTTGTGATTTCAGGGTGTGATCAACAACATGAAGAAACAGACACTGATGCTGTCTTCGAAAGTTTCAGGCTCCGAGTAAGTCATCGACTTGTTTTCTGATTTTTCGAGCTTATTTGACGATTAGTTCCTTCGATGAACTTGAATTGGTAACAATAAACAGGTCTTAGAAGCTAGGATGCAAAAGGCGCTAAGTAAGCGAGCTCTGAGGTATGTAATTCTTTGGAGAGGACTCAATGATTTTCTATATCTACCTAAGAAGTTTGTATTTTTTTTTTCCTAACATGAGATTTTGTTTCAACTTCCAGCACAACTGTGAAGTGCGCGCTTTCTGCTCCTGCGAAACGTAGAGTGTCAAGACAGCTAAATTCATCTATTTCGCGAAGTATTGCCAATTCCAAAGCCAATGCACAGAACCCTTTAAAGTTTACTGCAACTACAAGTCAAAAGAAACAGAATCCTAAATCAATAGTTTGTGAAGCCCATGTCATTAACAGTCCAAGCAAGAAGGAGAGAAGCTCGTCCGAATGTTCCTCTCAAACGGCGGATACATGTGTTGGAACGAAGAAGCTTGCGGCGATAGGCTCTCAAAAGAAGACATTATACAATGCATATGGAGGCGCGGAGACTCATACAGACTTGAGTGAACAAGCTGAAAGAAAAATGTGCAAGTCTCTAGCAGATGTAAACCATCAGAAGGTATATATGTTTATTATATTATCAAAACATGCATAGATGATATATAACATCAAAGCATGATGTTTGATTATGAACAACATCGATCTAACGATATTTGAATGTGTTGCAGGCGACCGAGGCACTCGGTAAAACATCTGAAGGCAGTTGTGCTTCAGCTTTTCATGGCATCAAGTACAAGAAACTAATGCCAACAATTTCTAAGCCTTTCAGACTGAGAACTGATGTAAGGAAAAAAAATTTAATGATCGATTACGACTTACACGATAAACTTTCGAATGTTATGGAGTGCTATCTAAGTTTATTAAACTCACACCAGGAAAGAGCAACTCTTAGAGAAAAAAACATGGAATTGCACCCTTGAAAGAAATTGGGAAATCAGAGACAAGGCATGTGAAAGAGGTACATTATTAAACTGAGGCTTTAGATTTCATTTTAGTTATGGCTCTTGCTGCATTCTTCAAAAATTCATGAGTTCTATATATTTGCAATGTCTAGAGCCGATTTCGAAAAGAAAAATGAATGTCTCAATTAATGATGCCAATATTTTGCAAGCGTAGCACGAAAAGAACATATTATTGTCTAAAGACGCCTAAGACAGTCTAAGAGAAGAAATGTAATTTTCACCTTGGGAGCAAATCCTGCTGCTACAACATTTTCTAGGGAGCTAATAAGCTTTCAAATTAAAGATCCATATGCCAAAGAGTTGTATTGAGGCATCGACCGATGGGGCTGCGGTCGTGCTGAAAAAGGCGAGCAGAGCTGACAGCAACAAGATTGAGCGAAGAGCATTGTCACTCACTCGCTAAACTGAAATGGTTTGCTACTTGTATTTAACTGTATTTAGAATAAGATTCAACTGTTTTGGTTTGTTCTATTATTTGTAATTCTGATCCGGTAAGGGTGCACAGTCCCTTCGAGTTGTACATATTTATTTGCTATGCATAAAATCTCAGGAGTACTGTCATGACGACTCATGATCGTGTTATGATCATCACTGCAGTCGAATCTACTTGTTTCCTCATTTCCTACGACATCCAAACGTCAGATCATTAGTGGTCTCTTTCCGCAATCCCAGAACTCACGAGACCGGCCAATCAGATAAGAGTCTGGATATCTATGGTTAATAAAAAATAATAAAAATATTTTCCTCATTTTGATTTTTTGCCTATGAATAGTTTTTAGATTTTTTTTCCTAACATAAGATTTTGTTTCAACTTCCAGCACAAGTAATGTGAAGGGGAGTGCTACGCGTACATCAGCAATTAAACACACATCGCGCGCGCGTTCTTATGTGCCTGCGATATACCTCGAGGGTGTGTATCACACGCATCTCGAGGAGCATCGCATGCGTTTTGATATACATGTAGAATTTTCCAATGTGAAGTGCTCTCACTTATTCCTGCTCATCATGCAAAGCCTTCCAAGCCTAGAGTATCAAGACATAATCTTACTGTTGAAACTAGCACGTGATTTGCACGTGAAGACATTGAAGCAAACTTTGAACAACTCTTTTAAGTTTTAAGTGATCTAGTAACTTTTTTTTTTTTTTCCTTGATGTGATCGAGTAGCTTGCTGGTTTGGTATGACTATGTGATATTTGTGTAAAATCTCTCTAGAAACATTATAGGGATAGATTATACTAATACAAAGATCATATTAATAGCTAGTATGGTGTAAGGAATTTGGCTCCTTTTGTTCTCTTGACTATTCAAGACTCTCCTTGCTTTACATGGAGGGCATTTTGTGGTATATAAGGGAGACTTTAATGATTTTTTTTTAAGAAAATTGCGCATATAAATTATGTTTTTTTAGTCTAATGACAATAGAAATTCCCCCGAGTAAGGCCACTAAGTGGCGAATCGAGTAAGGCGACACGATATTTTGGGGCCTACATTATTATTAGTTATTAAATTTATATAAGTGGGGCCTACATAATGAGTTGAACTACAATAGCCACGTATGACAAGATTCATCTAAGTAGGGGCCCTCCACAAAGTCACATAATTATCGAGCCAACCACGTACACCAAGAGATAAACTTAAAAAAAAAAAAATCATAAATACATATATACTAGTACCACATTAGCAAATTTGGAGGCCTATCCTGAGGATAGGGGGCCTGGAGTGGTCGCCCACTCTGCCCACCACAGAATCGGGCTTGGTGGTAGCAAAGCTCTCCTCGAGAGTTTTATCTACTCCATACTCAGAGCTCGAACTCGAAACCTCTAAGTTAAAAATGATGCAACCTAAGTCATTGCACCGTGGTCCGCGGGTCCCATGGATTTTGGTTATAAATTACATGTTTTTTCTTCCACCAATCCATCTCCATATACGTAGCCATGTAGTGGAAAAGCGAGATAGAATGTTGAGTTCCACTCTTCACTTCCTATCAAACTCTGCATCAACATCACTCAAAAAGCCAAACTTTGCATTCCTAGCCTCCACACCTTCAGTGACAAAACTACATTCATCGTCGCTAAACAACCAAATTGACATTGCACGTAAACTGTTTGAAGAAATTCCCCAACGAGAACACATTACAAAATGGAACACAACCATCATGAATTATTGCATGAGTTCAATGCACGAAGAAGCTCTGAGTCTCTTCTTCTCCGGCGCGGGAGCTCAAATCACGCCACTCGCATTCGCCGCCCTTATCAAATCTTGTTCCGCAATCGCGGGCATTGAACTTGGCAAGGTTTTACATGGCATTGGTGTTAAACTTGGATTCGACGAGTTGAATGAGCCCGTGTCGAAAGGCTTGATGAACATGTATGCGAAATGCGGTTCGCTTCATGATTGTCATGCACTGTTTGATAGAATGAATGGAAAGAGCGATCGGGTCTTGTGGAATATAGTGTTATCGGGTTACGCTGCTCGTCGAGATGTTAACAGCTATGAGAATGTGATGAGATTGTTTCATGATATGCGTGTTTGCGAAGAGGAACCGGAGCCTAATGAGATCACATTTGCCATTGTGATTTCGGTTTGTGCTCGAGTGAGAGAGTTGGATTCGGGGAAGAGAATTCATTGCTATGTTGTTAAGTTGGGATTGGAGTCAAAGACTCTGGTGGGGAATGCACTGGTGTCCATGTATTCCAAGTGTGGATGCGCAGGAGATGATGCGTTCGCAGTGTTTTGTCGGACGGATCACAAAGATGTTGTTTCGTGGAATGCGTTGATATCTGGGTACGCGGAGAATGGGCTTTTCGCTGATTCGTTTGAGCTGTTTAGGAGAATGTTGGGAGGTTCGATTGAGCCTAATTACGCCACCATTGTCAATGTTCTTCCAATTTGCGGTTCTCGACATGGGAAGGAGATCCATTGTTTTGTGTTGCGGCGGTTAGAGCTAGCTAGAAGTGTTTCAGTTAACAACTCAATTGTCAGTTTCTATGCTAGAATTGGAAGGTTGAGAGAAGCAGAACTGTTGTTTCGACGAATGGGGTCGAGAGATGTAGTCTCTTGGAACGCCATCATTGCCGGGTATGCCATGGCAGAAGAGTCCCAAGCAGCATTGGAGTTGTTTCATGAATTGCTCTTGACAAACAGCCCTTCTCCTGATTCTGTCACTCTCATCAGTGTCATTCCTATCTGTGCTCAATTGAACGATACGCGAGAAGGGCGAAAGATCCACGACTATGTTCTAAGGCGCCCCGAGCTGCAAGAGGACACTGCTATTGGTAATGCTCTTATAAGTTTCTATGGCAAATGTGGTGAGATATGGATGGCATTGTGGACATTCTTGATGATCCCCTCAAAAGACTTGATATCATGGAATGCTATGCTTGATGCTCTTGGAGGGAGTGGTTGTGGTGGGATTGAATTCATTGGCCTTTTGCGCCAAATGCTGAACGAAGGAATTCGACCCGATTCCATAACAATGTTAACAGTTCTCCATGCGTGCAGTGAGCGTAAAATCAAAGAAGCTCACGCCTACGCTTTGAGGACTAATCTCTTACTAAATCGTCTTGAACCAACAGTGGGGAATGCTATTCTCGACGCATATGCAAAATGTGGGAACATGGAGTATGCATTCAATACTTTCAAGAGTTTGTCCGGTAAGAGAAATGTCGTCACTAGCAATGCAATGATATCCGGGTATATTAGCCGTGGTTCGAAGGAAGATGCGGAAATGATCTTCAATAGCATGTCTGAAACTGACATAACCACTTGGAATTTGATGGTTCGAGCCTATGCTGAAAATGAATCGTCCGAGCAAGCCATAAATCTGCTCCGCGAGTTGCAACTTCGCGGGATGAGACCTGATATGGTGAGCATAATGAGCATTCTACCAGTTTGTGCCTGCTTGGCGTCGATGCACTTAGTGAAGCAATGCCATGGCTATGTAGTACGATCGATGTTTCGAGATATCCGATTGAACGGAGCTCTCTTGGATCTATACTCAAAATGTGGGAGCATCAACAATGCCCAGAAGCTTTTCCAATTGAGCACTGGAAAGGATTTGGTCATGTTCACAGCTATGGTTGGTGCATATGCAATCCATGGAATGGGAGAGGAAGCACTCCATGTTTTCAACAACATGTTAGACATGGGTATTAAGCCAGACCATGTTATCATCACTGCAGTCCTATCGGCTTGCAGCCACGCCGGCCTTGTCGATGAAGGGCAGAACCTTTTCAAGTCCATTGAAGCGGTTCACGGGATTAAACCAACAATGGAGCACTATGCCTGCGTAGTAGACCTCCTCGCGCGAAAAGGGCGCTTACGAGACGCCTATTCCTTCGTGATTGGAATGCCCATTGAAGCCAATGCAAATGTTTGGGGTACCCTATTGGGTGCTTGTAGGAACCAACATGAAGTAGAGCTTGGCAGAGTTGTGGCAGATCATTTATTTGAAGTGGAACCAAACAATGTTGGGAACTATGTTGTGATGTCAAATATGTATGCAGCAAATGAGAGATGGGATCAAGTTAAGGAGGTTAGGAAGTTTATGAGGACAAGAGAGATAGCCAAACCAGCTGGGTGTAGCTGGATTGAAGTGGAGAATGTGAGGCATGTTTTTGTTGTTGGAGATACTTCTCACCCATTGAGACCTCTCATTTATAGTACATTGTGTGTTTTGGATCAACTGATGAAGAGACATATAGTTGAAGAATCTCTAACATGAAGTTGATGAATTCCTTCATTTTACAAATAATCTCTCATGGATTTATTGAGACGAGCCGTTTATCATTACGATAGGTGTCAAGTGAAAGTGTAGTGATGTATGCAGCTGAGGCATCCAAATAGACCTTTAGACTTGAACCTTGACTTCATCGACGGGAATTAGCGCCGGAATGAAGAGGCTTTCGACGAGTTCAAAATCGATAGAATCACGGAATCTTGATGATGAACTCTTTGAATGTGAGATTAAACCGCTCAAACCAATTCTAACAATGTATTTCAATTCCGAAAATAAAGCTAACATATGCAATAAAATTACTCTAACATGAGTCAAACTCACAACCTCCTCCCATCCATCCATTTTTTTTATTTTTGATTTTTAAAGCAATACAAAGCAAATTGTTTATTGGTTTTAACGAAATCATAGAAGCACTACTAGCTATTCCAATTTCCTAGTTTTTTTTTTATTCTAAAAGTTAAGCATAAAATAGAAACCAAGTAAATAGAGATACAAACAATGGAAAACATACTCCAACAAGGAAGCATATCTGAATTACTTAGCATTGGAGTACATATAATCAGCAATTTGATACAACTTCATCCGTTCCAGTCCAATCTATCAATTGACATTTATCACATTTTGCTGACCTTGGACTAGAGAGCATATCATTAATAAAAATACAAACAAAAAGGTAATATCATTAGTTGATCTAATATGTAAACAACAAATAAAGAAAGCACTTGAATTAAGAGGGCAATTTACCGATGAACATAGCAATTTTGTTTGAATTCTCTTAGAATTATACCCTTTGACTTAACATTCGGTAGTAAGAAATTCAAAACAAAAAAGGCAATCCTATTACTTGTTCTACTACATAAACAACAAATAAGAAAAGCAAGTAAATTATCGTTATATATTCACTGATGAAAAGGGTAATTTTGTTTGAAGAACGTTCTCATTATTATCCTGCGACTTAACATGCTATGGTAAAAAAAAAAAAAAAAAAAAAAATTCAAGAGTAAGAGAAGTAATTTTATTTCTCTTATACTACTATGTAAAAAAAAAAAAAAAAAAAAAAAAAAAAAAACAAGAGAAGCAAGTGAAATATTATTATGCATTCACCGATGTAGAGGGTAATTTTGTCTTAAACATGCCCTCATTATTGTTGGTATTAGACCTAACATTCAGTGATAAAAATATAAAACAAAAACAAAGTAATCTTTGTCAATTCATCGTGTAAATCAGTTTCAGGAACACTCTCATTTGGTTGACATTGAGCCTAAACATGATTAACATAATATTTTACTCAATAACTATGTAAATGTACTAAAAGAAGAAACAAGTAATCTGATTATATAAATAAGTCATTCAAATAATAAAAAAGTATTATATGCTCACTTGATTTCTCATTAAAAGTAAGACCATTTGTCGCAGCTCATTCATTTGATCATTCATATGTTCAATTTTCTTCTCCAATTGAGTTGTGTAAGTCCTTCTTTGCTCTGTAATTTGAAGTGTGGTAGAAGTAACACCACATCCAAAACCTCTTACTCTACCATCTCTTTTAGGACCTAGTACTTTAGTTAAGGCATCTTTATCCACATCTTTTGAAAAGCCCCTTCACCCATGTCAAGTGTAACGCGATCCAACTCTTCCTAAAATATTTAGGAACCAAACAAATAAACATACATTAAAGATCATAAATATGTAAAGAATCAACTAAATATAAAATAGACATCTTACAAAAGTTGCAGCAACTTCTGAATTAGGGGTTCTCCGTTCTTTTCCACAAGTGCACGAGTCCACACTTTGACTCTATGCGGATCGGAGCCATCTTGTTTCTTTAATAATGAGACAAATAAAAAATTTGAGTAAATATAATGATCAAGTTCAGTTAGCTCGATGTAAAAGAAAATAGAAAATAGAGTTAAAAGAAACTATACCATTTCTCTTGTTAGCCTTGCATATCCGTATGTCGAAGTTGTTTTGCTCTCATTTTTATAAACCTCTCACATTTTTTTTTGAAGCTCGGGCTTCAAAAAAATTGCACCCACATGCGGAGCATGTGCATTACACTAATATATATAATATACATACAAGGTTTATGTGTTAAAATTTTTAAAAGCGAGGCCCTAAAAAATGGGGGCCTGGAGTTGTTGCCCCACCGGTCCTTGCTTGGAGCCGGCTCTGTGACCAACTCCATTCCGGGTGTCTCGAAAAGTTCATGATAGCACCTTCCTTTTGATAAATCAAGAAGCTAGTTAATTAACAGAAAAGAAGAAATAGTTAATTCACATTGGAGTGCTCGTATATTTTTATGTTAATATTGATAAGATCTAACGTTATTAATTAGTTATTTATGAGTCTATAACTAAATTCAAATAAGTGAACTTATGTTGCACAATTTATATAGGTTTGGGCTTTTGTCGAAAATGGGTGGACCGCAAGTTAGTTCCGTCCAAAACTATTTTAATATTAAGAATTTTTGTTCTTCATTTAATTCTCTGATATGCGCAACTCTTAAGTGTGAGGTTTTAACTCAAAAAACTTCAGTTCAAGTTAAGGGGAAATTATCACTTTTATATACTTTATTATAAAGTTTCATTAATTTAATCGATTTGGACTATTATTTCGTCCACATACACATCTCAATAAAAACTGAACGAATTTACTTCTTTCGTAGTTCAATGAAGTCAACCTCATGGACTATTGAAACAATCTTATTATATTTGATAAAAGTTAATAAAGAAACATGAATAACTTCTGTTTTTTCAAAATTTGCTTTTTTAACCATTAGACAGTTTTATTTAAATATAACTTTTTTTGTTGAAATTTATTAAAAAAAGCGTTTAACAATTTTTTAAGAGTTTTGTTATTTTGTTCTTAAAAAAAAAAGTTTTGTTAATTATTTTTTGAAGAAGATAACAGCATCAACCGTTTCACCACAAAAAAAAAAAAAAGCAACCGACATGTAGCTTTGGATGAATTGATCGAGAATCTATATAATCTAAAGGGATAATATTGGAAATATAAAAATGTAATGTGGCGGGAAATTAAATAGTAAGTTTTTCTTTGAAAGAAAAATAGTAAGTTTTTTAAGTAAATAGAAAGTGAATATATATTGAGTTGTATACGAATTACAATTTCCATTGATTAAATTGTCTTCATAAACACACTTGTTAGCTTCGAAAACATTCGATGGATCGATCAAGAATGGAGTGGTGGAGAGGCAAAATGATTGGAGAAGGAGGGTATGCCAAGATCTACTTGGCCACCCTCAAAACACTAAACACTGAATTCCCTCCAATAATGGCAGTAAAATCAGCAACTCCAGTCAACACTCGTAAGCTTCAGAATGAGAAACGGATCCTCACCGATCTTAAAGAATGCCCCCAAATCATCCAATGCTACGGCGACGACATCACAGCCTTCAAAGGCAACACATTCTACGACGTCTTCCTTGAATTCGCCCCCAACGGGGACTTACTAGATTTGATAGAGAAAAAACCGATAAACGAAACTGATATCCGACGCTACACGAGGTCGATCCTTCAAGGCCTTCAATACATCCACAATAAGGGCTATGTTCACTGCGACATTAAGCCACATAACATCCTTATTTTCCCTACTAAAGATGGCAAGACTGACGTGAAGATCGCAGATTTCGGGGAGGCGAAGAGAGTCGGTTCAGGAAAGACTAGTGTTAAGAATTTTGTGGGCACAACAATTTACATGTCCCCTGAATCACTAGTGCACAAGGAGCAAAAACCGAGTTGTGATATATGGGCTTTAGGGTGCATTGTGGTGGAGATGGTCACTAGAAGGAATGCTTGGAAGTTGGATACCATATCCAGACTTGCGTGCACTGATCATGAGCTACCGGAGATTCCGAGCGAATTGTCGGAACAGGGGAAGGATTTCTTGGCGAAGTGCTGGCAGAGGGATTGCAGTAAGAGATGGACTGCTGAGATGCTACTTAATCACCCGTTTGTCGTCGAAGATAATTGTTGATTCGGATATATATATATATATTGGAGTGCTAGCTACATATTGACAGATTGTTAATTCAAGATATGTAAATATAAGCTACCTATTAAGAGAAGTCCTAAAATGTCAATGGTTGGGCCTCTTTGTTAATGATGTATGATTGTTAATCTGTAATGGAATAACAACAATGTACTTTAAGGTTTCCATGATTAGAATGATTTTTTTTTTTTATGTTTTAGATCATTTTTTGAGTGTGCTTGGTCATAGTTTCTGTATTCTTTTAGTATTTTTGTGAGAGAAATTTCTGGTCCAATGCTGATTTGCAAGATCTTGTATGCTATGAATGTTGAGATTGCCAATTTCGACTGTTTAAAAAAAAATCTCTTATACGTAATAATTTTGAACTCTCGCATTGGCTCCCCAACATTAGCGATCAGTCGTTCTCCTAAGCACTTGTGTGATCGTACCATTTGAGGTATCTGCATGCATTGAAGAATGCAATGAAGGATGATAATTGCAATCATGTTTACATTTTCTTTCGTTTTTGGTGAGTTCCTATGGTTAGCGCGCATGAATAATTACTGTCACACGAAAAGTTAATCCTACATCAATGTGTCTTCATAATAAAGTACGTACTCTATATTTAGTGCAGAGTATATAAGGTTCATCTTCCCCTAAGATGTGTCATATCCACATGCGGATATATATCAGTACTAGCAGATATTAGCGGATATCGCAAGCAGGCCCAACAAGCGATATCAGAACCGATGATTATCACTATTATTAGAGATCCACATGCAAAAAAAAAAAAAAAAAATCATGTTTTTCGTTTAAAATGAGACTTTATTGGTGTAATAAAAAAATTAAAATTATCACCACCTAGTCTTCCTATTCCAGTCGAGCTCAAATTAGTCGAGGCTTAATGAGCTTTGTATATGGAATGGACGAAACTGACCCTGGCAGACCGGTTTCAAATTCCACCTGTCCGAAGCGCTGCTTTATTAACGGCTACTTCTTCCTTTAATAATTAATTCCTCTCATATCCCCCAACGGCTACTTCTTTCTTCCAAGACCGTTTTCTTCACTTCACTTCACACTCTCTCTCTCTCTCTCTCATTCTCTCGTCGTCGTCGGTGGTCGAGGTTGAGATTAATGGCGGAAACAATAATGAAAGCATCATCGAGTTTCAACGGCGAATACAGCGACGACGACATCTACGAGAAGATCGAAGCCCCGAAGTTCGTCGATTTCACTCGCCCGGATCCGCCTCTCCTCGACCAGGACCGCTCCTGGTTCTGCGTTCGCATTGGTTAGTTAATGCATTTGAATTTCGCAGTTCTACTTGCTCATATTGTCACTAATTTAGCCCGGATGGGTTAAGCCCGACGATAAATGCGTGCTTGGGATTGTGTGTCTTTTAGCTAGATATACGGTTTCGGGTTCGATTTTTCACTGGGTCAAGATTGTCCAGGCCACTAGGCTTAGGCTGATTGCACCAGGGCCTCCTGAGAATAGTGAGGCTCGCTTGGATATCAAAAAAAAAAAAAAAATATTGTGATTAATTTTAAGTTTGGATGTGCTGCTCATTATCTGCTAAGTTGCTGTAGATTTTGATTGTTTGTTTGTTATTTTTGGATCTGAGAAGATTATTCATTCAAGATTTAAGACAATTTTGCCCCTAAGCGATATGGTGTAGTGGCAAAAAAACGAGTACATTGTAACTCTGACTGAGGCAGGAGTCATGGGTTTGATTTTCAGTAGATATATTATATTTTCTTAGTTTCTTCCTGGTGGAGATGTGTGGACTGAAAGTTTTAGTCCTACATCGATTAACTATGGCTTTATAAAGAAGTACGTAAGTGTGATCTCCCATCATTTAGCATCAATGCCTTATGAGTTAAAACCCCTTACAGAGATCCATAGGCTCGTGGAGAAGTGACGGAGCAAGGCCACTTGCAGATAACGTGTCGCGAGCAAATCAATTTTACACTCCCAAAAAAGGTTCAGACAACCATGGTTATAAAAAAAAAAAAGAAAAAAGAAAAATTGAAAACAGTTTTGGCTGATATTATTTCTAAGAAAGCTAAGCCAAGTGTTTTCCTGATTTAAATGACTACAATGTCTCCTCCTTGTCCATAAATGCAATTTGAGGGTTTGTAATTCCAAGCAGGCCTAATTGCACTATTGTTACCATTTTTCTTCTAAGTACATTGAAGCCATCATACCAGTTACTGTATATTTTGGATCAGTAGGAGCTGTAATTTTTATTTTTTTTTCTGTTGTTGGTATGTTTGTTACTGCAGGATGTGATCAACAACATGAAGAAATTGACCCTGATGCTCTCTACAAAAGTTTTAGACTTCGAGTAAGTTATCGACTCGCTTTCTGATTCTTCGAGCTTATTTGAGGATTCATTCTTTGGATGACATGACCTTGAATTGGTAATAATTAACAGGTCTTGGCGGCAAGGAGTCCTAATTTACGGTTTCAAAAGGCGCTAAGCAAGCGCGCTCAGAGGTAATTTCGAATGCTTCTTCGGAGCAGACTGAATGCTTTTATTCCTCATTTCTAGTTCCTGCCTAATAAATTTGTAGATTGTTTCCTAACATAAGATTTTGTTTCAAATTCTAGCATAACTGTGAAGTGCCCTCTTTCTGCTCCTGCAAAACCATCCAAGCCTAGACTACCAAGGTTACTAATTTCATCTATTTCGCGAAGTATTACCAATTCCAAAGCCAATGCACAGAATTCATTAAAGCTTGCTGCAACTCCAAAAGCGAGGGCGAAAGCTTCTTCTGTTGCGACAAAAGCATTGACAACTCCAAGTCACAAGAGGCCTATTCCGAAATCAGATAACCCTTTTAGAAGCGTTAGGAATCCTAAAAAATCCACCACAATGTCCAAGACTAGAGTGGTTGCCAAAGCCCTTGTCTTTGACAGTCTAAGCAAAACTGACAAGCAGAAGAAGAAAAGCTCATCGGAATGTTCCTCTCAGACGGCGGAGATTTGCATTGGAATGAAGAAGACGTCGCGCATTAATGCATATAATGCTGCCACGGCTTCTTCTGCCTCCAAATCTAAAGTTTCTGCCAAGAAACTACGAAATGGAGGCGAGGAGACCCTTAAAGAGTTGAGAGAACACAACTCCAAATCTTTCAAGTGTTTGATGAAGAGCAAAAGCTTGAGAAAACCACAAAAGGTCACTGTACTTGAAGAAGTACATAATGAATATATCGATATGGATACTGATCGGAAATCATTAGATGATCCCATCCATGTGCATTGTGCACCGGACCGATCTACAAGTCACGAAGAAAATGAGTCTACGACGGAAGTAGAAACAGGCAATGGTTCTTCTCAAGAGAAAGGATTCTCTTCTTCAGAGACATCGTCGGTCAGAGATAAAGCTGAAGTGATCTTAACATATACTTCAAGCAATGGATACTCTAGCTCATTATCAGATTCCGACAGAGGACTAGGGAACGAAGATCCTAATGAATCTGAAACTTTGAATGGAAATAGAGACGCGAATGATAAAGAAAATGATTTTGAGGGGAAGAGAATTGAAGCGAATAATGAAGGAATGGAGTACGATGACAAAGAAAACGCAGCAGCCTCAGACAACAACAGGTATTCACCATAAGACATGTATTCAGTTTTACAATAACAGTAATAGTTCAGATTAATCAGTTACATTCTATATACTTGTTTGAAACTGGCAACAGAAATCCTGACTCGAGCAAAGAACAAGTTGAGAGAAAAATGGATGTAGACAGTCAGAAGGTATGTTTATAAAATTATCACAACATAGATGATATATAACATCAAAGCATGAACTTTGATTATGAACATCTAATAATATTTGAACGCATTGCAGGCGACCAAGGCAGTCAATAAAACACCTAACGGCAGTTGGGCTTCGGCTTTTCATGGCATTAAGTACAAGAAACCAATGCCAACAAATCCTAAGCCTTTCAGACTGAGAACTGATGTAAGAAAAATTCTTTCATTTACTACTATGATTGATTTTTACAACTTACTCGATAAACTTTCAGAGTTTTATAAGAATTAATGATGTGAGTGCTATCTAAGTATATTAAACTTGAACCAGGAAAGAGGAACTCTTAGGGAAGCAAACCTTGAGAAAAAAAATGGAACTGCACCCTTGAAAGAAATAACAACAGTTCCAGATGGGAAATCAGAGACAAGGCATGTGAAAGAGGTACATGTACTAGAGTAATCTCTGAGGCTTTATATTTCATGTTAGAATTAGAAACAACAATAGTTATGGATCTTGTTGCATTCTTCAAAATTCATGGATTCTTGACAATGTAGGAATTCAATAGCCATATATTTTGAAAAAACAAAAATAAATGTCTCAATAATGCATATATTTTGCCGATTCCAACGAGGTTATATCTGATTCGCAGCGAAGCACAACAGATTGTCTAAAGACACCTAAGCCTATTATGGAGCCTCGTTCGACTTCAGCCAAACCTGAGAGCCGAAAAGAGGTACATGTTGCTGCTTTCGACTATTTTTGTTTGTCTGCAACATTCGAAAACTAAAGTTTTTGCATGAACAGTTGAAAGAGAGGGACGATACAAAAACAGTTGAAGAAAAGAGCCTGAGATCGGATGAATCGCCTTCATCACAGAAACTTGTTAGGCCCCTAAGGTACTTGAACTTATCCAAAAGTGTTCTAGGCAACTTCTAAATCAGACAAATTTCATATCTCCTATTATCTCTGTAGGACATCTGGAACAAGGAAGGGAATGAAGCCTGCAGTGTCGTCGAATCAAAGTCGACTCAAAGTAATAAAGGAACTTAAGGAAGCATCTGTTTCAACAGCTATGGACACTACTATTCCAGAGAAGAAATGTTCCACCTTGAGAGCAGCAAATCCTGCTGCACCTAATGCATCTATAAGCAAGTCCTCCTCGCAGAGAAGAAGACCTACAACATTTCCAAGGGATCCAAGCTTTCAAGAGATCCATATTACGCCAAAGAGTTGTACTAAGGCGTCCAACATATCACGTCGTAACAATTCCTGATGATTAATATCTCAATGTTCAATTATTTCATTGAATGAATTTGCAGTTCATTATATGATCTTCTTGTAATAATTTCATTGAAAATGTCAAGTGTAATCGATCGACAAGATGCATTATTCATTATTACTTTCTTCTCAAATTTGAATCTCACTTCCATATGCTTGTCATTTTTAAGATTTGTGTCCTTAAAGTAAATTTCATGGAAGAATTTGTAAATTTACTCTTTTTTTTTATTTATTGCTATGTTGTTATAAATAACAGGTTTCCACAAGTTACTGCACTCGAAATTCCATTTCTTCTCAAGTGCTTATATATAAAGTTGTAATTAAAATTTATGACATACATTTTCCTTTTGAAGGAAGGAAGTAGTTTTTATTTTTTTTTGGCTACTTTCATCCCATCTATTTGATCTCTCAGGGACACTGTTATGTATAAGCTATTCTAATTTTACAGCAACATACCTTTCTTTAGAAGGAACACATTTATCTGAATGTCAGTCGCAGAAGCTCTCGACTGCTTGTAGGATCACATTGTGGTGGGATTCACCATTAATTTGGTGTATAGCGATAATGTTGGGACTACCTTGCGAAACCACGTCTTCTCTCTTATAACTGTCTTCGCTTCGTAAAAGCTTCTCACTTCCCTTCTGTACAGAACCTTCAAGAATTAAGGTTTTGTGTAGACCGACAAGCAAGTCTTCATAGTCCGAGTCCCCCTTTTCGCCCGCAAATACCAGTATTTTTGAAAGCTTGACACCCCATCGGATTGATAAATACCTGATCAACCAAGACAAAAAAGAAAAAAAAAAAAAAAATCAAAGCTTTCTCTTATAATTAAGACAATTGGTTCATCTTCAGTTTCTACTAAATATATATAAGTTGCAGCATGTGAAGAGATTTAGACAAACCTTAAGGATTGCGCCCTCGATGCAAACAACGGAACCACATTCAATCGTGTTGCGGCACGAGTGTAAACAAGGTTACATCGGAAGCCTCGCATTCTCAACCTCTGCCGCAGTTCATCAATTCTTGGACTCTGCAGAGATGCATATATGCATATGGTGATTAATTAGTGACTAGTGCATTGTAGTATGATTGAAAAATCAGAGTTTGGAACCTTTGCTCCCGGCTTGACTGAATAAGCATAGCAGCGGGAGCCGCAAGCCTCTGCGCACTCCACCAAGGCCTCAGACGTCCCGCCGCCGCCGTCCACTGTGGCAAGCCTCTTAACCACAGATGGTATGTTATCGGCCGGCCACCTATACTCCACATGAGCCGAGTAGTCCATGTCAGCTACCATATCCTTCCATGGATAATATATCTCACCTCCACTGCAGCATATCAAAGCATCCAAATTACTCAGCTCAACTTGGCTCAACTTCAACGCCTCTAGCGTCTCAGCCAACGTCGAACCAGTAGATAAAACGACGCCCGTCTTGCTGGGAATTACGGCGACTTTGATCACTGACTTGATGATTGCTGCAAATGTTTCTAATGATATGCTTCCATCATGATTATAACAATCAACAGCAATCACAAAGAGCCTTTGATGACGCTTCCCAAACGAATAGTTTACACCTACATTATTGCCGCTGACCTGCTCATGTCGTTGATGGCGCCTAGTTATTAGGAGATCAACGAGCTCCTTTTGTCGGCTGATAGGATCGAGCTCAGTACTGGCTTTGAAATCTCCATCAACAGAGAACCTTAAGGAGAGGTCTTCTACATCCCTCAATGACTCACTCATTGGCTCTTCAATGTGATTAGATATCTCAAGACACGTCGTGGGATGACGACTGCGGCAATGCTCAACATGTGATAGGTAGTTTTTACAGTGTTCCGGCCATGAGAAGCGGTGGATGTTCTTCAGTCCCTTTTTCCTGCATTCAAGCCAAAGGCCTTTTTCTCCCAGGAGCTTGAGAAGAGCATCGGCTATGGCCTTTTGGTCATGAGGGTCTATAAGGACACCATTGTTCAGTGCCTGCAGCCAGGAAATTCGCTCATTATCATCACAATATCATCATCATATTGCTTCCCAAGTATATTATTTGAAAAAAACTTGAAAGAGCTCAATGTTACCTTGATTATATCAACTGGACCGCCATTCTGAGTTGCGACGACAGGTAAACCATAAGCGGCAGCCTGGGATAAATTTATAGTAAATTAAGCACATTGTGATGAACATAATTAAATTATATATATGATCATTGAATTGATATTACAGACCTCAATGAGAGTGAGACCAAATGGCTCTACTAGAGCTGGGTTGATGAAAACTCCCTGCATATGAGTTAAAAATCACCATAAAAAGCCTGGAAACATATAAGGGTTTGATTTGTGAGAGTCTCAAATTAATACCTTGGTCACAGCAGCCAAACGGTATATTTCAGGAACATCAGACTGCTTGTGATGTTTTGGATATGCCACCTGACCATACAAGTCATACCTGTCGACGAGCTTGAGGACCGTCGTAAGAACAACGGAGCTGCTGTTCGACATTTCCTCTATGTCATCTCTGTTTCCAAGTATAAGAGTCTGCAAACGCACATTCCTTCTAGATTGGTAAAAAAAAGAAAAAAAGAACAGTAACTTCCAAGAAACTATATAATTTGATAGCTCAAAAAGAGGATTCTGCATTGTTTTTTGTTTTACCAAGTTTGCTAGCTCCCTAAGTTGTCGACACTCCCCGAAAGCCTTCAACAAAGTGGTAACATTTTTCTTCGGGTCAGGACGGGACAATGCAAGTATCATGGGCTTATGCGGGTTTGTGAAAAATCGCATAATCTGCGCATCAAAAGGAAGACGAAATGATACCGCAAATCTCAATAAAGAAGACAAGAAAGCATGTTAATTGAGAAATTAAGGAAGCAATAGAGGACCTCGGACCATATCGCGGGCATCTGCCTTTTGCTTTGAGGTTGATTAAATTTAGCTAACCATGATGTATCGCCCTCGCCATCCAACACCAGCTCTTGCGTCTTGACGTAGCTAAAATCCATCCCTGGGGGTATAACCTTGAAGAAGAAAAATCAAGATCATTAGACCAACAATAATTAAGCATTCTCTTCCTAGCTATATAGAGAAATTAATTAGCTAAGATCCTAGTTTCAAAAAAATCTTAACTGATCTACATGGCCATCGATCCTAAATGAATTTAAATTTTGTTCAAGTACTGCAATCAATATATATACAATGAAATTGATTTGTTGCATATTAATTCCTATAAAGCATTAGAAGTTTGAATTTGCAGAAAAGTGCATGCAAATTAAAACATGATAATTAAACATGGAAGAGAGACATACCACCATTCGAGGCATATAGCGACCAAGGCAGCTCACTCCTCTTCTCCTCCTCACTCGGAGTTTCCGCTCGAGTTTCACATCAAATCCATCATATAAACCCCACTGCTCTTCGATTTCTTGCCTCGTACTAGTAACCACCATTTCGGCGGCATCCAGGCTAAACTCTTCACCCTCAATTCTCCTCATTATCTTATACGTCGAATTAATGTCTTCCCTAGAAATCTTTCCTTGTTTCAGCAGTTGCTCAAATTTGTTTCTTCCTAGTGAGTGTCCTGTCAAGACCATAGGAACGTTCAATGCTCCAGATAAGTGCGCCGCCACCTCCCCGGCATCGGCATAGTGTCCATGAATCACGTAAGGCCAAGTCGGTTTCCCGCCTTCCACTTCATTCCCAAGGGCCCTCGCTATGTTGACAATGTGCGCCAATGCCTCGTCTACAAATTCAGGAATATGAGGCCACAGTGACTCTTTTGGTATGTACCTGCAGTGAACATATATGTCTAGTAGTAGTATTATATATTAAGATTTGTTGATGCAGCATAATATATATAATTATCAAACAACTAATATCATATCATACAAACAAACAATTAATGTAGCTAGGACTCATGCATGTCTGCCTTTCTGAAATCATCATCCTAATTATATATCCATACGTACCTCTCGCGAGGACCGCATGGCAATCGGATTATGTAGGCACCGCAGCTTTCACCATCTGCCTGGTTGTCTGCTGCGTCGGATGGAGACGATAACATTTCAACGGGTTCGCCATAGCTGGAATCTACATCGACAGAGGAAATTTGGCGAGTGAGGAGATCAACCCGGTATACTCCTTTCGTGCGAGCCAGAGCTCTAGCAAGTTCCACCACATATTTGACCTGTTCATCACAGCAAGTCCATCAAGTGTTATATTGATTAAAGTTAAAGACATATATGTATGTTATTAACGTACTCCTAAAAAAAATTATCATAGCACAAACAATTGCAATTGCAATCTAGAAATAATAAAGCTCATATATGTATATATATATATATGTTCAACATGTTTAGTGAGACATGTACAAAATGCTCTTAAGGGAATGGACATTAAAACAAAGGATCACTGGATGCTAAGTTAAGTTGGCATGTCAATTTGACATTGAAAAAAAAAAAATAGAACTAATGAATTAGTGACATATATTGATAATCTTCTTGTTACCTGCCCACCTGTGTCTGAATCTCTTCCCAGTTCCATGTTATCTCCACGCACCAATCCATGCAAGCTAAAAGGAAAGAGGAAGATACACTCACTCATATAGTTCAAGAAGATCAAAAAGGGCATGAATTGTACTATAAACGCCCCCAAGGGTGTGGTGCAGCGCAAAGAAAAAGGACCACCACAACTCTAAGTCTCTAACTGACGTGGAACCCGTTGTAAGGGCGAAGGCGGGATTGTGCGGGTTAGGTGCACAGTGTCGAGCTCGATACCCCACGACAGGTGGTCACTTTCCGCAATCATATCTCAGCCCATAGAACTAGTTAGACAAGTGTTTACATACCCATGGTTAATCAAAAAAAAAAAAAAAGAATTGCATTATTGACTCTTGGTTTAATTCTCTCGGGTTATGGGGTTGGGGCAGTAAGGAAGAAGGGCTGAAAAAGGTTTGGCACCCATTACTGCTTTTAGTCTTACACCATCCATTGCATTGAATCCATTGAACAAAAATTCCCTATCAGCTTTAAAACAAATAAAATGCAAACATAACACCTTTTTTTTTGTAGGAAAAAACGTAACAGTACTCTTTAATCTTTTTTATTATTGTCACGGTATCTACGGAGGTCCAGGATAAAAATTTAAAAAAACAACCCTCGTTTAGTGATTAATTTGAAGGGCATATAGGTAATTTCACACTCCTAATCCTTGTAGACTAGTTGAGGTTTTTTTAAAAAAATAAGAAATGTAGGACTACAAGGGCGGAACACTCTTTATATAATCCATCCTTTAATGAGTAAAAACTAAAATTCACCATTCAGCATTGTAGTAACTTTTCAAATTGACATTAAATTAATTAAGGTTAGCTAGGTGGGGTACGTACCTGATTAAGACAATGTAGAGGCGCTTGGACTTGTTGTCATCAGACCACAACTGCACATCAGAGTTGATTCGAGAGAAGTCCTTATTGTTGCGTGGTTCAGCAGTAGTAGTAGTAGCAGTAGTAGTACTACTACTACTGTGGTTGGACTCTCCTTTCTGATCTTTCTCACCTTCAGAGAGCTCAGACAAGTCTTCTGAAGCATCCTTGCGACCTTGCTCACGCTCTATGCGCCTCTTCACAAGCTTCTGCGCATCTTCCCATGCAATCTAAACCAATGTCTTTATGTTAGGAAAAAAAATAAAAAAATTATTGGGTCACATATATGCTTTTGCTTTTGGTGCATATATTTGCTACTAATTTTTTTTCTTCTTATTATTATTTTTAAGTGTGGTGTCGAGGATTACCTCTGAGTCCTGACTACTACTTAATTAGGAGACACTCACCTTATAAGAGATATGTCTCGAGAAATTTAGAGACTCGGACACGAGACCGCATTTGCACCTTAATTTTATTTTTCTGAAGTTACTGGGTTTGGGCGCCCGACTACCTTCCACGAAATTAAAAAACCAATGTAAACGGGGTTTTCTCGAGTTATTTGATTAGGGCACCCGACTATCTTTCACATGATTAAATAGACCAACTTACGTAAAAAGAGGCTGAGAATGAGAAAAGTTATAAAACCCATCAGTCAAGGTTAAAAAAGAAAATCTAAATGACTGAACTCATATGGTAATACATCGTCAAAACATCTTTAGTAAGGTGGACGAGGCGTCACTTGTTAAGAGGCAAGGTTGGGGAGGTCCAATTTAACAATGGTTTGATGGGTAGCCCACAGGCCACTGTATATTTGGATCCATAGTCTCAAGGCCTTCCCAGACTTTAGCCAACTCTAGCACAAACAAATAGTCAAATGTACCTAAAATTCAATTTAAACTGCCCAATCATTATTCCCTTCATTTTACAAGGAAGTCCACTCGATCAAAAGCAAGTTATTGTCCCTTAATTAGTGACTTCGAGTTCGAATTTTAAAAATGAAAACACCGATGTTAGCAGCTCTCCTCACTTACACAATGCACGACTCTGGACAAACTCAGAGTAGTTGAATAGTGATCCAAATACGAGTGATTTAGACCAAAAAATAAAGAGAGCATTTATTCCATTGTTTTTTTTTTTTTTTTGCATACATTTATTATATATATTGTTTGTTGAGGAACCAGATGCGAAGTAGAAAACAATAACACTTTTATAAAAGTGGAATTAGGTTTTCTACAGTCTATACTTTTGTCATGAGATGCTGTCAAATTAATTAATCTCTCTACACCTCTACTATATATTTAACTAAAGGTAGCATAGCATTATTCAAGCTGTATAACACCATAAATGAATGTTGCCATTGTTGTCCAACAGTACTAAATATACATTTAGCAAAACAAAAACCAAATAAAAAGTAGTACTTGAATTATCCAACTAAAGAACAATGCTAAAAATAGATTAAACATTTATTTTTAAGTCACTCACACTTGATAATTTAGCTTACTATATATATTCATGCATCTTCATATATACCCAACTAAAGGGTCATACCTTACACTTGTTTTTTTTAAAACACATACCTTCCATTCAACATTCAAAAAGTATCTTTTAAGATATTTTTATTTATATTATTTAATCGTGTATAGTTTTGTCAAAAAAAAAAAAAAATTCAAAAAGTAAATGTACACCTGCTTCTTTTTGCGAGCGAGATGCCATATCCTCCAGCACATATTCTCAAGCCTGTTATTGCGATCACGCAAGTTCCTTGTCGCTATCACCTGCATTTATTTTTATTATAATTTAAAAACAATTCAACCAAATACAATTTTCACCATTTATATTATTTATTTTTGAAAATAATTTTTTTTTTTTTGTATTTTTGATTTAAGAAGAAAAAAAAAAGAACTCTACCACTCACGAGATTCTTCACTAAAGGCCTCATTCGTCTTAATATCATTATCTTTCACTTTCATCAATCACAATCACGATTAGTAAACTCTTTTTGAGACCTAGTTATTACCAGACATCTTTCCACACTCTTAATCAAGAAGAGTTCATAATCTCTAACAAGTTTAATTCAGACGGGTGGGCACGGCAGGAAAAGGAGTGCGAGGTTGTGTGAGTTAAACACACGATCTCGATCGGGTTCAGTTTCCCGATGTGACAAGTTCGTGTGGGCCACTGAATCCATCTCCGGGTCTATAAGCACTAAGGCCTCGTGGAACCAGTGAAGATAGTAACCAAAAAAATGATCACTAACATGCCGATATGAATGGCTGAGATGCATTCACGTGGCCAGCCAATCCATCCTAACCGTAAAAGCTATGGAATGCGCGCACCATTCAATCGTTTGTCCAACCGAATCGAAGAGTAGAGAAAAAGTGGAGTTTCGTATCACTTGTCACATGTTACGACTTGACATAGCCTTTTGGAGTCCGTTACACTTGCACACATGCATACACATTAATGTCCGTCACACGCCGCAACACGCATCTCGATGCATAATCAAACAACTTTGGAAAGTTTGAATTGAATTGAATTAAAAAAATTAGCACCACTGCTTCACAGATTTTGTTAGAAAATGTATACACCATTCATTCAATTTTTTGATTGAAAAGATAGAAACCAGATTAATTAGAGACACGTACATGCCTATAAACCAAATCGATCAATTCTCATTTGGTAATTACGAGTACTAAAAACATATCAACCACGCTTATAGTGCAATAAAAAAGTCATGCTCCGACCTTTGCGAGATTAAAAAGAGTACTAAAAACATATCATATATATTATATATATAATTAATAGAGATGTTTATAAAAACTTGTAAATGAATTGGTCATTTGCCATGTTTTAGAAGTTGTGGCTTTTTCTTACAAAAAAAAAAAAAAAAAACTTATAAATAAATTTAATTTCTTCAAATTAAATCAAGGTTGATTAGAATCAAAGAATATAAGTAAGTGATAAAATGAATAAAAAGTTAACTTGCGGAGTGTGTACCTTAATCCAGGTTCGATGAAAATCAGACTCGTCGAACCGATTAACAACCTCCTCAACAAAGTACTTGGTAGGACTAAACACTGAATTCGAATGAATTGGAAATGGATCCGGGGAATTCCAATTGAAGAGTTGTTTCTTTTTGCCATTACTACTAACCATCTCCATGTTTCTTCCATTGTTGTTGCTTCCCGCATCCAAAATCGCCTCCAAATAGCCGTTAATCCAATCGTTTCCCGCCATCGCGCCGCGGCGCCTTTGCCGGTCTGATCTCCCTCTCTTTCTTTACTTGTGAACCAGAGTTGGAGAAAAGAGCTATGTGAAGGCGCCCTTTTAAAGCTATCGGGTTTCAATTGCCAATTATTTTCTACTTATTAATCGTACGTCTTATACTTGTAAGTATTTGTTTTTACCTCCCTGGTCAAGTAGGAAAATTAGATGTACCCGCCTTTAATCAAGTTTAAATTTCACTATTAATGATCATAACTCTTGTTTTGACGTAGCATAGTAACACATAAAGTGAGGTCGTTGGATAAACCTCGAGATGTGTTTATGTGTGGCTTTCATGCATTTGTTAATTTGTAATTCAACGCCACAGATGAATTTCTACAACAATTTAATTATTTACCAGAATTATTTAATCTTTGGCGTTGAATTATGTGCGTTGCATGCATGTGTTTATGGGCCAGTTTGGTACAGCATAATCTTTGATTTGTAGTTTCAAAAGTGGTAACGTGTAATCACCACAGAGTTGTTGCGGTAGCATCTATCATTTCCATCAAAACGAACAAGATTCTAGTATTATAAAATGCAAAATAAATGTTATGCTTTAATTAACTTATATTTACTCCAAGTCTATTATGAATTTTGATAAAATAATTCAAGTCTCATATGGATCCTGGTTGATACTCCATTCGTTTATTTATAAGTTACTTTTTAATCATTTTGAAATATTTTACAATATTTATCATTTGATAGTTTCAATACACATTAATTACTTAATTGTCTTTTATACCTTTCATAAAAAAAAAAATCTATTAATTACACATTAACTAGTGTGTGTGGAAGTGGTGAGGTTTGAAGAAATAAAGGGTGATTTAGTCATTTAACTACCATTTTCTCCTTATTCAAGATAATTAAATGACTTTTTTAAAAATTGAGAACAACCTTAAAACATCACTTGAATAAAAACGAGAGTATCTTGGGCCGTCACACCCATTAGGCTCACCTAAATTACTCCTTGAAGATTACCATAATTCAGGTCTGATATGAATCTTGATAAAATAATCCATGTCTAATATGTATCATGGTAGATATCCGAATAAAATAATCCAAGTCTGATACATGGGTCTACTATAATTGGTTTACAAGTTTAGCATGTTCAATAAACGTCTGGTAAGTTTAAAATTGCTCCTTGAGGTTGTAATTGGAAAAAAACTGAAATCATTACATGAAATTAAAAGCATTTATCCTCCTTAGCCTTGAAATTAATCTTGGTAAAAAAAAACCTTATAACGGAGCACGTCATTTTCCTTGGTGAAATTAAACTGTTGCCTCGGTCTTAAATTAATTGAAATCATTACATGAAATGCAATTATGTTCCCCCTTGTTATATGCCTTTTTGGACGCTTATGCCGATTGCGCCAAGACATCGCGAAAATAATATATCCACATACATGTAATGCATATTTCATTCCCTGAGGAAAGAGAGTTTTTTTTAATTACGAGCGTCCCAACCTTATTCAATCTTACCTTAATTGATTCGACTAATCCCACAGGAGTTAGTCACGTGCCCCAATCCCATAACCACCTCCGAACCATAAACACAACTTATTAAACCCATAATAGAATTTTGAAAGCCACAAATGAAACTTAAACAGGAAAGAACCTAACTTTACCTAACCTCACATAGCAATTGGACAACCAGTTAGTTCCTTGCCCGAAAGGACAATTATATGGTTACATTCTTTTGTTACACAGTTGTTGAGGTCCCATACGCACCCAAAAAAAAAAAGCGCACATAGACCAATGCAAGATTCAAGGGACCTCAACAACATTGCAGCGGAAGGATGCCACCCAAACATTTTCCTTGAGAAAAAGACATTGGGAATCGAATGTTAGGGCCTGAAACCAAATGTTCGTGAGAATCAAAACAGAATTATGAGCACATCCTTCTTTTATTCCTGCTTTTTATTCCTAAGCAAAGTAAAACTATTAATCACTGCGATCTATTATTTGTGCACGTACCATCAATTTCTAGCCCTCAAAAGTGCAGATTAAAATCGAGACATATCTGTTCACTTTGAGGTCCAAAAATATCAGAAATATATGAGCATGAACCCACTAATAATGAGAAAATACTAGAATGACAACAGCAATGACACACCACAAGATATATTGGCTCATAAGAGCCTTTCATGCGACCTCAACCCACAAGTTATGCATCGGGATCTATGTAGGCCCGCATCCCGAGGTGCACAATTGCATAAGCAGATTAAAAAAAAATATAAACGTGAATAAGGACACCTACTCCACAAAAAAAGGAAAGCATATTGCATAATATGTCCTAATATCAGGTTATGTATCCATCACAGTCGACATAGAAGAAATTTGATTCATTGGATTGAAAGAGAGGGTGAGTTTAAAAATAAATTGGAAACGCGAGAAGCAAAGAATCTATCAAGTAGAGACAAGGAAAAATTAGACTAAAATGAAAGATAAAGCACTGAAAGATCAAAAAGGGTCGAAGAACAGACGGACGAGGGAGAATGGAAGGTTAACATCAGGAATGTAGATTTGAAAAAAAAGCGTCTAGTGGACAACACAGGCTTATAATCAAGACAAAAGGCATGGATATCCTAGGAGCATATCCAACTATTCAAAAGCCCTATTTGTGGCTGCTCTTTATATCATTATCCTTAGCAGAGAATTTGTACCACACTAGCATACCTTTTGTGATCTTGGGTGGAGCTCCATCACAGATTCACAGCCACTTAAATCTACAACTGCAATAATTCAAGCCTGAAAATTGAAACTAAAGCGTGTTAGTTGCTACATATAAGTTTAACCAACAAGAGAAAGACAGAAGAAAAATATAGTTGACAGTAACCACCACTAGTATTTAGGTTTCCAGCATTTCAATCTCCACACAAGGTAAAGAGGTCAATATCGAACTAAAGAAGGTAAAAAGTAATTAATTAATGGAAAAATATAGTTGAGAGTAACACCTACTTGGGCGAGCCCCGTGATCGCCAAGAGTTTAACTCTAGGGAATATTTCAAATTGTTTGCTCATATATTGCTAAAGAAATAAAGTAAATGAGATTAAAAAAGGATAACAGGAACGCATAATATATTCCACGTATTCATTCTTTTACCTTGGTGTAGGGGTGTAATCGAGAGGGCTGTGTAAGACCAAACCCATACTACGTACATGTACAGAGAAAGAAGAATTTCTAGTCAGCCAGTACAAATTTGGTCATCTTGACCTTGCCATGCGACAAGCAACCTCGGTTAACATCATACAAGCATGAAAAGCTGACTGAAACCCTTCATCTGTGAGAACAAACACAGCTAACCAAATTCAAAATCTTTACGATCTATGCCGATCAAGGTGTCTCTCCCTCTTTAATCTGCTTGAGTGTCGAGCAGGCGATTGACTTCTCGATCGCTTTCCGGAACTTCTCTTACGTTTCAAATTTTCAGTACCTAGATCAATAGGTTTGTCCTTTTCATCTTTATCATAATCCTCTTGATGGTTTTTCCTTCTACTGCCACCACGATCTTTATGTGAATGCCTTCTGCGATGTTTCCCTGAATGGTGAAATCCAGCATCATCGTCATCGTCATCATCAGATTTTCCATTAGAGTCCTGTGAGGGAGAAGTCCCACGGGTAGCTTTTGCTTTTGTCTTGCACTTTCTGCGGTCGTGTGATCTTCTATCTTTGCGACTCTCCTTGGAACGCACATCCTCACCAGAAGAAGAGCTTGCCTCTTCTTCCTGGCTAGTTGATTTTGTTCTCTGGCTTGATTGGCTTTTGATTAGGCTCCGGGTTTTGGTTGTGGAGCGCTGCCTTCCTAATTGTTCTTCATGAGATTTGTAATTCGCAATATACGATTCATTGCCATCCATGTAATGATTGCCAAGTTTTTCATTTTCACCAGAGATAGTGGATCGTGTTTCCCATCGGTCAAGCTGGTTTATAGTTTCCCTAGATTCCAATCCTGCATTCATGTCATGTGAATCACTTCTGTAATCATAGCCAATGCGGTTCTTCGATTCACAATTGTCGACTGGTGCTATATGTTCATCCAAAACACTTTCCTTCTTAGCCTGTCTACCTGAGTCCTCTCTTCTGCTGGACTGACCGCTGCTTTTTGAATGCCTTCTAGCGGAATCATGTTTCCGTCCTTCCTTAGCCCCATACCTATCATGTTCAATGTAATAATCATTTTCATCAACAATATTGCTGTCATAATTAGGAGATGCCCTCCCTTTCTTGGGATGTAGTGTGCTTGTTCTTGACAGGCTACTCAAACGCTCTTTATCTTTTCTAGGAGAATCACTATAATCACAATTGCGGGATACATTTCTTCCTTCAAGTCGATAATTTTCAAATTTTGAATCATCTTCGTTTCTAGCATTTCGCGAGTGTTTCCGCCTACTTGTGCGGCCAGATCTGTTTCTGTTCTCATCAGAGCTATCAACACCAGAACTACTATCCCAATTGTCAATGTCTCTGGATTTTGATCTTCTAGAGTGGTACCTAGGCCAACCAGATAAGGAATAACTCGAATGAACAAATGAAGCTTAGTAAATGAATAATAAATATTGAAAGAAGGAAACCGTTGAAAGAGTTTGCTAAATGGAAATCTGATTTGCAATCAACCGATCCACCAAAAGGAGATAGGAAATAAGAATACGAATATAAAAGAAAATTTGCAATCTACATTATTTGAACACAAGGAACATAGAGTACGGTGGAAGGGAATGCATAAAGTACAAACTAGGAAGTACTGATATCAACATTAAATATGCTGAAAGTTAAAGAGAATGTGAAGAAACAAATAGCGAAGAATCTCTATGTACTCGAATGATATTTACGGGAATGCCTTGAACTAAAAATCAAAAGGTCTTCCCATTTTCTCATAATAAATTTGTTCAGATAAATCTTCTTTGGTCTGGATGTGAAGAAAAAAAGTTCCCACCGTTCTATTGAAATAAATAGGAAAAATCGTTCTTTTGTTTTAAATTTTTTAAAATATCTAAAGTTTCCTCAGTTGCTATAATACAAAATCCTGTTTTTAATATTCTAAGCTTACCTTTCCTGATTCCATGACGTCTTCCTGCTAGAACTCCTCGACCGGACGTTACTATCTTGTCCTGTGCAATTCTCATATGTAGATTCATCAGCATCTCCAAATAAAGCAACCATTTTTTTCACCCAGTGTCTGGGAGGTGGTTTGTCCCAATCAGCCCATTCATAATCTCCACCAGGATTGCGGAAGCAGTGGATGAAATTGCAAGCAGTTCCATGAGAACAGGTCTGTTCAATGAGTTGTGACATTGTCAGAAAAACCTTTTCATCACTATAGACATAGAAACAAGTCACATAACTCATAACAATATACTATAAGATATCGAACATAAAAAAACAAAAACTTCCAAGTTAGAGGGACCGAAATTTTGAATCAGCACAAGCCTATAATAAGGTCACCAAAACCACCATCAATGATGCTATTTTAGCCTACTCTCTCAGCTGAGGCTTATGCCACATTGTCTAGGAAAAGTGAGGCTTGACCAATTCATAGATATTGCTTTAAAATTTCATGCCTTTTTTTCACCAAAAATCTGAGTTAAACTCGGTAACGTAAAAAAGATCCACGTCTTTAATCCCTATTACTTGCCTTCTACACATTGTATATTAACATGTGAAACCACAAGCCAGTTTTGCCGAGTTTATTGCAGAAAGCCCCATTGAATTTAAGCAAAATCTTGGCAGCTTAGAAAGTTAACGCATGTGGCTGGTTACTACTCACTACGACTCTAATGAGTCCTAAAGGACATATCTTCAAATTTCTTTGCTGACTTGATACTACAATAGTCACTATTTAAAAAAAAAAAAAATTGAAACCTCGCAAGTCAAAATATTACTTGTTAAAGACGCTCAACTAGTTTTAAAAAAGTTAAGGAATGACCCCCCAATTGAATTGGTACGGTGGTAAAGTTGTTGAAATGGACTCCATGGCCAATAGCACGTGATCAAAGTCAACTATCTAAATCCGAATCAGTGGATGCCTCCTAGGTCATGAGCCTCATGGCATTGGGGCACCCACCAAGCTCCCATGATATCAGTTCAGCCAAAGGCTAGAACCCACATGTTTATAGAAAAAGGGGATAAAATAGAGTTAAGTAAATGAAACAATTAACTTCTTTTTGTTTTATAGAAGGGAATACCTATATAAATATAGCAATCTTTTCAGGGAAAATAAAAAAAGAAAAAGATAGCTGCTGCGATCCAAGACGTCATGGCCTGATACGAACTCTAAAAATCTAAACAAGGGAAGTCCTCTAGCATTGAATTTTATCAACCTCGATCAAGCAGAAAGAACACAAAACCACCAGTAAGGTTACTACAAGGAAAGTTCCCATTGACAACCATCGTACTGTTGACTTATATATAGCCAAGCCAATTTTCAAGGTTATTCTTGTTCTCACTACTTATTATTGAAAGTCTTGTGACCTTACAAGCAAAATGGACTAAGTTATATCAAGTTTTTATCACAAGCGCATGACATTGTTAGATTGGTGAACATAAGAAAAGGTCATGTTGTCACAAAGTATGCATTTCGTCACTTATTAATGAGGAAGGAAAGCCACCTAGCCTAGACTACACCTCGTAAACTTAAAACATTAACATACAAGAGCGAAATCGAAACAAATTCAATGAAGCTCTCAGACGTCAAAAAACAAAGAAAGCGTATCTACCTTGAGCCTTGATTTCATGTACTCTCCACATATGGCAACCTTCCATCTCGTTACACCAACAAACTCACATGTTATCTGTTTAGAACCAATGAATAAATAAGCTGTGCTGAACAATGATATATACTATATTACTACTTTAAAAAAAATGAAAAACAAAACCCTAGGAAGCTAGTGCAGCAATGCAATGCAGCAAAGCTGCCATGAAATTAAGCACTTACAATCGTCAAAGAACTAGTTTTTTCATGCATGATTTATAGACATTTATGCTGAATGATATCATATGCCTTCCAACATAAATGAAATTATGCTTAAAATTCACATCCATTAGTTGTTTTATGCAGTTATAGATACTCAAAAAACTTACTTAAGGTATACAATATACGTCTTAACTTCTAATGCGACCTCAAGACATTATGGATACATTATACCATTGTTTGCAAGGAATATATAACTGATGTTGAACAACTTGATAACATTAATAGCATTTACTAGCTATTTGTTGCTCGTAAACTGGATTTAAAAAAAATCAATGAGCACGGGCAAGGTGAATCAATCGGAATGGAAGAGCTTGGTCCATGTAGCCAGTCCAACTAATTTGGGATTGAGGTTTTGTATGACTCACAAGAAAAACAGCTCTCAGGCTATATTTTACATGACTCCCAATGTTGGTCCTCAAAATAAAGCAAAGCGACTTAAACTAAGAACTTTTGTGTTCCTAAATGTTGGGCATAGCATAAAATTCTCAATGAAGTTCACAATGCAAATCCAGGTACGTTCAAAAGGGTGGTACACACCGGGAGTTAATCAAGTCCGTGAACAAGAAAAGACACATTTTTTAATATTCGCATTGCACAGAAAAATAATAATCTAACTAGAAAGTTCAGACTCATTAACTATAATTAAGCATTAATAAAATGTTGACCAAAGAGAAGAAACAATAAAAACCTGTTTTCCAGCAAAGTAGCGGCCATTCATGGAATTATAAGAAAGAATTGCTGATTCCAACGACTTGTAGTGCACATACACATTTCCACGCAAATGAAATGAGCCGTTTCTACACACCTGGTAGGAGAAACACATTCATAAAAGGTGACAAGTATAGCAATATACATTATAAATTCTAGCATTGTCTTTTTAAAATTGTACAGATATTTGACTTAAAAAATTGCGAAATTTTCATTTAGACACGGTGATATTGCGTGATAAGCAACAGTTTTTGCTAGTTTCTTGGATTATTTGTTTAGAATAAGTATACTCAAAAACTGCAAACTACGGTCAAAAGAGAGACCTTGAAATTCACAATCTCCCCAAACTTCAAGAACTCGGTGTGCACATCTTCATAAAACTCTTCGTAGCACCGGTCAATCTCTTCATCTGTATACTGAAATAGATAAACCAGAATTCTTCCATATAAGGATGAATACAAGGACAGTAACCAAAAAAAAAATCCTTGTTCCACTTCTACGCCAACAAAGCGAACACTTAAAACTAATAAAGAATTTTCTCCAGAACAACTAATACGTGAATATTTCATCAGAGTGATCCATGAATAGTCATGAAACATGTTCGTCACTAAAGAGACTCAATTTCCAACTTGTGAATTTACTGGTGTATGGGCACATAGTCAGGAAGAAAGAAGGTGTTCAATGGACAAGGAAACTCTGTTCAACATACTTTTAACCAAGGCACATTCATAACGAAGACAATTTTCACAGGACCATAGGCTAGCAGAAAACTCAACAATAGGATGATTTCATTTCTATAAAGGCCTAGTTTAGAACTGTAAAGACTAAAAAATGCAGGTGCATGCTACAAATTTGCAGAAAAGGGTATACTAATGCAAAGAAGCCTCTTATAGGAAATGATAGAATCATTTCTGATTTGATCAAATATGGGTGATGAAAAACGTAGGTGAAAACTTCAAGTCCGGATTTCAACAAGCTAGCATGCATGACACCAACTAAGAGTATGTCCTTCATCCAAATCAAGAAGCTACCATTGCTGTCACCTGAAGAATAGATCATTGAGAGCCACAACCCCATCGCCGAATGACACGTCCATCAACCCAGGGTATAGCCAATAGCAAACAAACTATTAATGGTCAAGGAACTAAAAAATGCTAATGATTAAGTCCAAGATTTACGAAGAGTATGTCATCTACAATCAGTGGTTCAATATACAATGAAAAAAGACATGCAACATCACTAAATAAGAAAGAAAATCACTCAATGAAACACGTGAACGAAGAAATACCGTTCAAAGGAAATAACAATATGAAATACTATAAGATCAAGGTAGCTGGACAATTTGAAAGTAATGGTATAAACATTATCAATATATCAAGTGGCATAGGATACAGAATAGCTAGAATGCTATCCCAGCCCCCAAATGAGCGTCCACCAAATTGAACCTTGCCATGAATTTCTGATATAAATAGAGTCAAGAATAGCAAAAATAATTGAGGAAAGCACTGGTATTTGTTTTCCAGTGCATAATACGAGTATCATACAACTAATACAAAGCAAGGTGAAAGTTCACAGATATAGTACTGCAACAGAAAATCAAATTAATATTGAACATATTGGAATATATATATATATATATATCAATCAATCTATTATGGTTAATCACAGTAATCCAAAGAAATCTTTGCTACTATACAGTTGTTTTCTCTTTTTGGCTCGCAAATCTTAATGAAAAAAATTAGGAAAAAGTATGAAGCTTAGCCACAAGAAATAAACATAATGCACATGAAATAAAAACACAAGTAGTATAATGATGCATCTGGTTTTTGGAAATAAAAAGAAAAAAAAAATTGTCTCATCATCCTGGACAGATAGAGCATGAGAAGATCAACATGTTATACGACTTCCAAATTGCTGTGTGTAATCACTAACCAGCATCCCAATCATTCAAGTTCCTCTGACAAAGTTAAAGGATAGCAAGATGCATTCAGCCTTATCAACAATACTATATGTACGTCTAGCATCCCCAATATATGCGCTTCTTCTTGTTCTACAGTTTAATAAGTAATTAGAAAATAGTGCTATTGTTCACAAGGTTGGTTTCTCCAAATAACTCAGAGGGGATCTTTTTTCAACTACTTGGACACTACGCATGACCAGAAGATTTTACTACCACAGGCTTTTGAAGCATTAATTAAATTTGTGAATTTTATTTAGTTAATTAATTTTTCCGGAAATCAGAATATCCATGGCTATTTATAAGAATTTACATATTAGCCTAATACGTCTACTCTTACCTGGTTAGTTTATATGAAATTTTAAAATGCCCTTAAATAAAGACAATTTTTTAAGCACAAATAAAGACAATTTCAGACCCAGCCAATAAGTTAGATGACCCGCTTTCCTCAAAAAAAAAGTTAGACGACCCGCCAAAGAACATGTATTAGGATACAGCAACTGTATAATACATGTTACAGACCTCAAGCCCCTCGTCTTGCTCCCAGGCTATGCCAGGTCCATTGTACATATTCTTGATAAGCAATGTGCATGACTTATCAGGATAAAAGTGAACCCTGCTACAACGAGATCCAAAACGACAGGCTCCAGTCTTGAGATGAAAAGGACAATGAGCTTTGTCCTACAGAAGACACGATAATATAAGTTTCCACAAATTGGATAGACAAATTCTTAGGCTCAACAAAAAAGAGGAAGATAAGATTTAACCAAGATATTATGAGAAATTTGGCAACATAGATGTCAACCTTAAATCTAATTTTGGTTTGATGAGGCACTTGACCCCCTATCAAAAACTGAACGCATGAAAAAAGTAGAAAACAACATAGAGATATGAGAAATACTGCCAATTTCAAATATTATAAATAGCAATTATGGCAAGCATCAGAATTTCCACCACCGACTTGGTAACAGGTAAATCCCTTTCTATGAGTATCAATTAAGTAAATGTCGCATATTAAAAAAGAAAGATAAAAGATATACCTGTTCGGTTCCAAAATTTGGCGTTTCTTGAGCAACACTTTCAAGTATTTCTTGACAAGAAGCAGCAGATCTACTTTTGTAAGAAGAAAAAGCTTCAGATTGTGGAGGAAGAGGGTTTGATGTTGGTCTATCGGCATCCTGTATGTGTATGAACTCCAAATAGTTATTAAAAAACTCATGTACGAGTTAACCAAAATAAAGCAAAGCAAAATATGAGCTAATCTCCATCAAAAGATCTGCCACCTTATCTTGTGATTGCAGATCAGCACTTTTTTTGGGAATCCTAACTCTTTTCTTCTTGACAATAATCTCATTTCCTTGCCATATGATTTCAGCAGGCCCTTCCTCCACATAATCCCAATCATCATCATCATTCAAATCATCCTCATTTTCAGACCGCTGGAAATGAATGAAAAATAAATGAGACACATCTTCTCATACTTTGTTAAGAAAAAACTTAAAACTACAACTTCAATGACAAAATTAAAATACTCTCGTTCACTAGAAAACGTTTGTTAAAAATAGATACCATGATAATACTAAAGGCAATCAACAAATACAAGTTGTACAAAATGAAGCCTCAATCCCAATTTAGTTGCGTACGACTCTCGCATAAACCCTTCCATTGTACTCGATTTAGTGCATTTAATGGCAAGCTTTCCAAATCCTTCAAACCATTCCTAATCAATACGTCCAAGTTAACTTACATCTCACCCCTACATCGTCAAATTTCTTCAGTTTCTATAAATGCGAGTTTTCTAACTAGAGCACTTGCAAACGTCCCACCCCTACATCGTCGAATTTCTTCAGCTATTTCTTTAGTTTCTACTACAACAACAACATAGCCTCAGTCCCAAATTAATTGGGGTCGGCTACATGGATCTAACTCTTCCATTGTGCTCGATTAAGTGCAATTGACGGTGAGCAAGTTTTCTAGTGGAGGCATTTGTAGGCCGTCTTTGCAGGTGACCAACCACCGCAACCGCCCTTCCCTAATCTTTGTATTAATTAGTGTTGCTCCTACTTGTCTTTGTCTTTGAACAGCTATATCTACTTAGAACATATATATTCATGAAGACAACTACATGGAAATACAATATCAAAACTATCAATATCACAACCACATCGTCGTCGAAGATTCGAAACAAAGCCGCCTAATAACAGAAAACTCAAATTTTCAACCTTACATGAAAACCACAACAAAATCCATTCAATAGCAATGAAAGTGCGAGCCAAACAATAGTTTACCAGATCGCGTTGGCGCGACTCGTCTTCAATCCGCTGCCTTTCCGCATCCTCCTCGGCTTTCTTCGCCGCTCTCTCGATCCAAACCCTCTCTCGCTCTTCGAACTCCTTCCTCTCGCGCTCGATCCTCTCCGCCTCTTCTCGCTCCTTCAAAGCAATCCTTCGCTGCTCCTCCGGATCATTCAACCGCGCCTCTTCCTCCTCTCGCGCCTTCACTGCGATCTCCTTCCTCAATTGCTTCCTCTTCAGCTTCTTCGCCGCCTTTCTCCGCTCTTTCCCGCGAAGACCTGAAATCGCTAGGGTTTCTGCTGGTTTCGATGGATCATCTTCTGCGATTTCGTCTCGGAATTCATCGAATTCGGAGATTTTCTCCGGTGATTCGTCTCCCATTATTTACCGATCAATCGAATTCGCCGAAGGAAAATGCTTTTCAAACCAACTTCGGACACCTAATTTGGTCACTCATTTGTCTCCCTCACTTAGCGAGGCCCTTAAACAACGTGATGCGACACGTCGTAATAAATATGTCCGTGGGTTTGAAGTGGATGACACGATACACGACATGTTTGATGACTGTGATTAACACGATTAATCTCATGTAATGGGTTTGCATTATTGACACACACATACTGACTCGACACGTTTACGACTCAAGACGATGAATTGCCACCCCTACTCATATGAAACATTTTGTATCTTGCATATCTCGAGGTTTTACATACATATTTCGAGATGTACTCAAGACGTATCTCATGACTAAACATTCACTTGAGCCCACTAAATACTTAAAATGGGTGTTTAAAGTGAATTACTCTAATATCTTCGTATAATTTTTTAACTCTTTCGAGTCTCGAGTCAGCATGGCATGACATTCTAAGCCTATTTAGATGTTTCTCACGCGGTGTCTAAAAGTCAACCACACTGATTAATCTATGCTCATGCAACTCCATGTAGGAGATAGCCGTCTTAGCTCAATTTTTTTCATTTATCATAGTCGAGAACTCACTTAAATACGTAAGTCGTTGCCAATTGGGTTGGGCAAATCGGTTGTTGTTGAGTACACCGGCACTGCATTGGTGATCGTTTAGCTTTCCCACAAAAATGGTAAAAAGAGGCGCCAATATGGTAAAAAAAGGCGCCAAAGGCCCTTTTAATTGGTGGCCCCATATGAGGCCCAGCTCAATTAATTGAAATTTAAGCATAAACCAATTGGGCCTTTTTAATTTGGATTCAGGTCTGGCCCAATCTCTGTACGGTGAAAATGCCGAAGAAGGGCCCAATCTGTGGATAACCAACTGGTAACATTTTTTTTTAGGGGCGCTATGTGCACCCCAATTGATTATGAGGGCACCCAAAAAATGTACAAATTTACATGTATTTTGGGGTGCCCTCATAAACAATTGAGGTGCACATAGCGGTGCTCTTTTTTTTTTGGCTTAATTGGTTAAAATATTATAACATTTTACAACTTTTGTTACTATATCTTAACATTTTTAAATTTGTTATTATATTTTAACATTTATAGATTATTAAATTTGTATCTTAAATTATTTTTTAACTTCAAATTTGATTACGTAGCACCTGAATAATAAATTTAAAAGGCCGCCTCATTACTTATAATTATTAAAACAATTATTAAATTTATTATTTAAGTGTTAACTCATCAAATCTAAAGTTAAAATGTGATTTTGGATACAAACTATACAATCTAAAAAAGTTAGAATATAATAACAAATTCAAAAAAAATTTGTGATATAATAATTAACAAAAATGTTTAAAATATTAAATTTTTTTAACCAATTTGACTTTTTTTTTGTGACTAAGTTAGGCTATATATATAAAGCAATATACATTGTTGACATATGCATGTCAACTCTACATGGATTTGAAATATATTTTAGTGTATTAATTACTTGGCCTAACATATAGCTTAAGTACTTTCATTAGCCCAATTAATATGAGTATCCTAATTAATAGCTTAAGTACATTGTTTTCAATTTATGATTTTTCTTTTTCTTTTCACACGAAAACATATTTTAAATTTTTTTAAAAAATATAATATAATAGCTATATATAATTTTATGCAAGTATTTTTCATCTTTCATATTTTTAATCAAAAATTACAATTTTTAGTTATTACGAGAATTATGACTACATCATTCCACATATATTTTATATATTATGATTTTTAAACAACTTTTATGTATAAAAATATAAATTAATATAGATTCATAGTAATTTAGTGTAGATATTTTTCATCTTTCAACCATGTTTTTAATCGAAGATTACGGTTTTTAGTTATTACGATAATTACAATTATATAATTATTCATATATTTTATATCTTTTAATTTTTAAATAAATTTTATTTGTAAAATATATATATATATTTATTTATTTATAGTATTCCGAGATGATGTTCGGTTTCAAGCTATACTTATAAACGCCTCATTTGTAAGTATATATATATATATAGTTATATACGGAAGTGGTATTTCTATATATATATATATACACGTAGCCCCCCACCACCATGGACCACCCATTAAATGTAGTTTATCTGCACAATTTTATTTCTAACCAATCATGCAGCATGCATGTCTTAACCGACGGCGTTAATGTCTTACGTGCGTCTTCTCCATTTCTATTGCCCATGCTCATTGAAGGATGTGTACGGATCAATATATATACTCCCTTCTCGCATTTATACAAGTCAGTTATATCAAAAAAAAACTTTTTTGTTCAATTATGTAAATCGTTTTCGGAATTTAATAATGTATTCATTGCATTTTTACTTATTTTACATTTATACAATTCAAACATGTATAATTTTTCAATTCATTTAATGTAAAAAGACGTATATA